>JAMXBD010000742.1:0-682725 GCA_024138025.1 Combretum micranthum
AAGATCACTAATTATATAAAGAATCATCACAATAACATTCTACTATCATAAAGTCTATACTGCACAAATAAAGAAATACACTATACATCAATTTATCACTATACACACAAGGATAGTTCAAAACTTAGCCTAACAACTAGTTATTTAATTTACTGTAATAATGCATACAAATATATAGCAATAGACAATCACAAAGGATACATGCTAGTTTATTATCTTAGCTTGATATTATGATTGTTACATTCAGCCATTTAGGAGCTTTCACTTGCTCTTGGGATTTGTCTCTATATTATCGATAGGACTTAAAATTTCTCTCATAGTGCATCCTGCTATTTGACCAACTTAGTTCTCTAAGTTATGGATGGACGCTGCTTAATTCCTTAGAGCAGCCTTAGTCGCTTGATGACGTGCTTCTAAAGACTTTATATACTAAGTCAACATCTCTTTCAATGAAACCGGCTTGTTCTAAGGGGGTAATTGTCTCTAAAATCCAAGAGGAGGTCCATTTGAAGTCTACTTAGTGTTATTACTCCATTTGAAATTAGGGTAGTTCCTCCAACCTGGATTATAGGTATTACTGATAGGATTGTTCCTTGGTCCAATCAAGTTCCAAATATAGTCAAGCTGCTCTACTTGATCAACCCTTGATGAACTTGCTGGATTAGAATCCACCACTGCTAGCATTTTGTTCTAACCCATGGTGAAGCTATCAAGCTTTCTAGCTAACATTTCCACCTTATGTGCTAAGGTAAAATTAGCATCAAACTCATGTTTACCTACTGGCCTTTTCTCTCTAGCTTTAGCCGTGACCATTGATAGTGGTTATTGGCCATGTCTTCAAATAACTGGATGCATTGTTCAGATGACTTGTGATTTAGGCTCCTACTAACAGTCGCATCAATGAACTACTTGGTTATATAATTCAGACCATTGTAAAAAGTTTGAATCTGATGCCACTCTAGGAGTCCATGATGGGGACATTTTCTTAACAAATCCTTCCACCTCTCTCAAGCTTCATATAAGGTCTCTGAATCCATCTGCCTAAAGGAGTATATATCAACTCTCAACTTGGTTATTCTTAATGGTGGGAAATACTTCCTCATGAACAGCTCTACCATCTCTTGCTAAGTATTAATGGAATTTCTTGGCATTGAGTTAAGGCATTACTTTGCATTAGATCTCAATAAAGACATAAATAGCTTGAGGTGAATGGCGTCCTCGTAAACACCACTTATCTTGAATGTGTTGTAGATTTCTAGAAATTGCTGCAAGTGTGTATTCTGATCTTCATCACTAAACCCATCAAGTTGAACATGCTACTGGATCATCTAGATGACACTTGACTTTATCTCAAAGGTGTTTGCTTAAACTTTAGGCCAAGTAATGCTAGTACTAGCCCCATCCAAATTAGGCCTACAATAATCCATCATTGTTCGTTAAACCACAAGTGGATTTACTCCTGGCTCATTCCTAAGGGGACTTCATTCCCATTTTCCCTAAGTAACGGTAGGTCCATATTCAGAGGTCGAACTTGTTCCACTCCACCATTCGGGTTCAATGCACTAGTAGCAGCTGGAGGATCTCTAATAATATCTTCCTTCTATGAAGATTCAAGTCTCTCTCTTCTGATATAGGAAGGTGACCTTTCAATAATTTCTCTTTTCTTTCTTATTATTCTCTCAGGTTCAAGATCGAAGTCAGCAAGTTTAGAATTGCTACTACAGCTCACAAACTGCAAGTAAATAATTTAATATTAGTACAAATTTTCAAAATACTAAAACAAACAAAAAATAAATGCTAGATGTACAAGAATTTAAATTTTCCTAATGATGAAGCCATTCCCGAAAACAACGCCAAAAACTTGATCGCTTCTAATTAAAGCAACCGAGTCTTAAATTTATAAACCTGTATTTTATCTCTTACTCGACTTAACGGGCAAGTGTACCTATTGTTTGATAGTATGGATGAGTACAGGGTCATTTCCATAAGGAACGAATGCAAACAGTAGTATAAATTAATCTCTCTTCTTCACTAGCTAAAACAAATAATTGAGTTAACTGTATTAGGTTAAATTCAAATACTATTATTCTACATGTAATTACATTAGATTGATACAACAAACAACACAATGACAGTAACAATATTAACAATCATATTTGTTCATTTCCTTAACAAGAATTTCAACCAGTAGCCCTCTAATCATTAATTATCTACAAGAATTCATTATCTATACGAGTGTTCTTCTTAGAATCATTTATATCTAACTATAAATATGTTTAATTGGAATCTCTTCCTAATTTAACAGCCACTTAATAGTTGCATAAAGGACTAAGTCGTACTAAATTCCTTAGAGAGAATGCAGAAAATCTTACCATGATATCTCTATCCCTATGAGTAATTCGTCAGTAAATTAGATCTATCCAATGGAACCATCTTTTGATGCGTTCCAAAGAAATCTAATTATGAACTGTGTTGAGCATACACTCTTTCCTAGATTCATTTAATTCAACTTACTAAACTAATTAACAATTAGATACTTGATGCAATTAAGAACCATTCATGTTAAATTAATTAACAAACCCTATTTTCTAATTATACTTGTAAAGAAAAGAATTAAAAAAGAAATGTAGAAATATAAATAGAATACACATAGGAGAGATAATAAGAGAAAACCCCTTTTATGATTACTACAATAGGAGTCTTTACACAAACTTGAATGAAGAATTCTGGTGATCTTTCTCAAGTTCTTCTAGAAAATACAGAATACAACACTTGAAATCTACAAATGATACACTCTTCTCCCATTTTTTTTTCTCTACTCAGCTACCGTTCAATGGATACGATGATGAAACTGAAGTAATGTGTTTGAAAGTTCATGTCTTGTGCCCAAGGGTTTTAAGCTATTTATACTGCCACTTTTAAACCCATTCAGACATAACCCTTCTAAGTAAGACTTCATATGCATCTCTTGTATAAACACCATTTTAACTCATCAAAATAACCAAATATGGCCAATTACACCCTTCATCATGGGGGTGATGGAGGGAGTGATCGTTGCTGTTCTGAAATAAACCCCCATAACACCCATTATCGAGCCCATGATGGTCGCTAATCATCTTCTTTTCCTTGATAATGGGCTTGACACATCCCACTGTGGTTCCTGTGTCATTTTTTCTCTCCTTCGTAACAAGCGTGATAGTCATCTGGGATTCATATAAGCCTTATTACTACTAGTAATACCCGTGATTTCCCAAAGGTGACTTGATCCTATATAATTGTTGTTGATTTGTTCCAAAATCACCTAAAATGAATATATATGGTAATTAAGTACGAATTCTTGAATAAATTCTCTAAGTAAACACTAAATTGCACTTAATACACTAATAAAATCATGAATAGTTTATGCCTATCACTAATCTTCATTTGGAAAGGAGATAACGGTGTCGACCTTAGCCCCTTTAGGCTCCAGGCTCATCACTTGTCGGGATAAGCTTGGACCAGGTGGTGGCCCTACTCTTATCGAAGCCAACGGTTCCCCTATGATAGTATTGATTTTTCCATGGCATTATTGGTGGAGTTGGGGCTGGTAAGAGCAATCTTGGGTGTCAGCAGCTTTCTCCTATTCATCAATCCTAAGTTTCTATGAGGGTAGCTCGAGTTTAAGGTTGTAATTGATTTACTACTATGCTAACCATGCCACGTGGTCTCAATGATACTTACAATATTCCTTTGAATCATTTCTCCTCAAGTTGGGCATCATTGGATGTAGTGGCCATAGGAGGCTCTAGTTCCTCATTTCAAGGAATGCCTTGGTAGTTTTAAAGGTGTGAACTCATCATACATCTAGAAGAGTTTACACTTATCCTCATCTCTGCAACTTTGATATGCATCGGTTCAGTTGAAGTTGCAGTAGTCTTTCTATCATCCTTTTTCACGAGGTAGATTGCATTCGGTTTGAGGGGCTCAATCCTAGCTTCAGCTTCTCTTCTGGCATTTCTAGTGTCCTCTTGATGAATATATATGTATGTCTTTTCTCTCACTTGCTCAAGCATAGTGAGCTAGCATTTCAAAATGGAATTGAAGAATGGGCTATTTGCGATGAGTCCTTGATTAATGGCTTTCAAAGCTACTCCTTCATTGAGGTTTAGAACCTCTAGCATGTTTTATTAAACCTTGTTAGGTAATCTCTCAAAGGTTCTCCCAGCCTTTGTCGTTTCGTGTAAAGGTATGAAACATCTTTCTCTGGCGGTTTACTTTCCATGAAGTGCATCACGAAAAGGTCACTGAGTTAAGCAATGAACCTATGGTGTTAGGTTCAAGTTTATTGAACCATATGTGGGTTGCCCCTTAAAGATGGTAGGAAAAGTCTTACACCATAGTGTATTCGAGAAATTGTTTATCACCATGGTGGACTGGGCGATGTGGTCCTCCGAATCAAGTAACCCATCATAAGATTCTAGGGTGGGTAGCTAAGCTCTAATTGGAGTACTTCAGATTTAACCTTGACCATAAAGGGCATATTGCCTGGGAGTGTTTTGGCGGGGGCTTCATCCCCTGAACCTTCTTTGATTGTCGACAACCTTCTCATCATGTCTTTAATTTTTTCAAGTGCACGTTCCTTCTTGGAACCAAGCAGGGTATCTTTGGCAATGAGGGTATACGCGTTGTGCCTATGAGCTTGGATTAAGTTAGGACCCACAACCTCTAGCTTAGCATGTTGCTCGCCCTTTATTTGATATCTCAAGGTAACTTGAGATGAATGATGGGATACTATGCGTCCTCTCAAGACGCTTCGAACAGCCCTCACTAGGCTTCTAGGAGCATCGGGTCTCTGATATTCATTTAGGTTCGAATTTGAATTGTAAGACCGCTCCCTAATGAAGTCACTAGCCTATGGAGACATCACGGTATGCCTGTGGTCCCTTTCAACTAGTTCCTCTTCGAGCTTGAATGGTGGTTGGATTGGGCAGGTACTTCACTACGCACTGAAGGTGTGTTCTTCTAAATGCAGGTCCTTCAAGCACTCCAGCTCTATGATTCTAGCTTAGATGAGGGCGTTGGAATGCTCATTTTCCATATTCTTATGCACAAGATTTATACCTCCAGGATGCATCTTGAATCTAAAGGACCGTCATCTGTGACCATCATTTGGTCAGCAGTGATGGTTCAAAGGGCCCTACCATCGCCCATTGGAGTGGTTTGGTTACGTGAGAGAAAGATCAGTTTGATTCTTACTCCGCTATAGCCTCAACATTAGGTGCGAAAATGTATTTTTGTAGCAGTGGTTTATGGCTTTAAGAAGCATTTTAGCAGAGAAAGCGACGGGAGAGAAGGAGGGGTTTTAGATTGGTGTTCTAACAAACGCACCACATGTTGCACGAGCTAATTTCCACCGATAGAGATAGTTTGCAAACATAGAAAAAGCGATTAGAGGAGTGCCAGGAGGTTACCCGGCGCAACCACTTTAATGCTTAAGTAGGTCCATGGGTAGAAATAGTATGTCAATGAAAAAATAAGATAAACTCTCTTTTTTTTTTTTCTCTCTCTTCCTCCTTTTCCTTGAGGAAAGGGGGTATTTATGGTGTTTAGGGTCATATCAGGGGGTTTCTTCCTTGCAACTAACTTGGTACTTAAGGTGACGGGGATACCTGAGCTAGGGAGTTGGGACTTCGCGAAGTAGGGTCTGGCTGATTGTATCCCCCCGATCACGAGACGTGAATGGATTACTTTCTCAGCCTGGAGATCACAAGGTTGCAAGGCCGGGCTTGCCTGGTAATTGTCGATGAGCTCAGCTAACCCTTCCTGAGTTAAGGATTATTGGTGAGGCCTTGGGTTTTTTTTTTTTTTAAGAGCCTTAGGTGTCGTTCCCTTTCCGTGATGTTGAGGCATCATAGGCAGAGGGCTCTTCTTGGATACATTAGTACTCTTGAGCCTTAAGCCCAAGGACCGAGTGGACCAATGGTTGTATTTCACTATCAATACGGAAGGAATTGAATTTCAATTCAATAGGAATATAATAAAGTTGTAATAGCTATTACTATGTTCAACTTGGCATAAAAAAATAAAACAAGTAACTATTGATAATAAAAGTAAAATATCTATATTATCTTTATCTTTATTATGGAGAGACGTTGGTTTATATATGATATTTTCAAGATAAAAGTGTTTATGAAAAAATTTGAAAAAAAAAAAGATTGAATGACAATTTACTTGTTTGGAGTTATAAGTTGCTATTCATTATTTTACATAATAGCAATTTATTATGAATTGGTATTCCTCTCATCTGAATACAATAACGCAATTTTACTAAAACGAGAAGAAAATGAATAGTTATTCCCCTCAAGTAAACAAACTACAATTAAAAACTGCCACAAAGATAAGATAAGTCTCGCATAGTTAAAAAACTAGAAATCACAAGTATATATAGGGACAATCTATGATCGCGCTATTAATTTTAACAGAACCAGTCCTGTTGACTATCCAACCATGATTGAACCATTAAAATAGTTAATATTTACATTATTATATTTATTTTAATGGTTAAATAGTTAGCTGGATAGTTCCATCAATGTGACCATAAAAACTCTCTCATATACAAGTCCAATTAAACATTCCATTAAAGCATATTTATTATACGTTAGACCCCAATAGAGATGCAATATTTCAATATGTTTTCCGAGATTTTCAAAACCCTAAACACTGTAGATTTTCTAAGGTTTTATCAGATATAAATAATAGCCAACAGAAAGAACACTTATTATTATTGTTTTTATGTTATTATTATTATTAGCACTCGAAGAAACATACCCCTGAGAAGCTTCATTGACCATAGATCTGTAATTGATCGCAGAAAAGACAAGAACTTGTCTGCCAATCCTAGGGAGAATGGAGATTGGCGGACAATGATACAATATGTGCAAGCCATGCGATCAGTAGGAAATATATTAATAACCCAGATAAGTCAAGACATAAACAACTTGCGCTTTAATTTTCAAATTTGATAGGAGAGAAAAACATCTTTATTTGAAAATTGGACGCTTTGATACGTCCTTTAATGTTTGGAAAAGACGAAGAAATTACTTGTGATTTGACAGCGTGTGCTTGCATAGCAATCCACTATTGCTCCACCGGCCACATAAAATATTACTGATTTTCATTGTGTCCTTGTCAGCTTATTAATATTACCTTTTCTTTTTCAAAAAGCAATGAGTATTGCTCTAGAAATTTTGTATTTACATCTTACAAAAGATTTCGGTGGGAGAAAATCATATCTACCTTCGTTTTAAAAATAACCATTAAAATATTAATTACACATATAGAATTATTAAAATATTATTGTTATATCGCATTTATTATATTTGACATTGCAGTCAATACATGCGATTTTTATTTCTTATATGTATTGCATGTATTAAATATGATACAACAATTATAGTATATTATTGTTAATACATGTGATATATATTGAAAATATAATATCGCATGTATTAAATGAGATATTATATTGGTGTTTGTATAATTTTTTTATCTAATTAATATTGGTGTAATTTTTTTTGTTGGTTCGGTAAGTGAGGAATTATCTCAGTTTCAATACTATTGAGTTTTCAATGTGATCTTTTTTTTTTTTTCCATTTTTAGACACTAGAGAAGTATTTATAACCAGTAAAATAAAAAATACAAAAAAAGGCAATTATAACTAGAAGTAGGGGTCTTTTATAAACAACAGCTATGTAGTTACAAATTTATAATAATAATTTTATTTTTAGTAGATATATAATAACAAATTTTTTTCAATGTAACAATAATTACTATATTATGAATACTTTTAAAATTTGAAATTAAAAAAAAAACACATTGGCAAGCAATAGTTATTTATAAGTATTAGGAATACAAAAATAGTAAAAACATCTTGCAAAATTTTTTATATAATGAAAAATTTTAAAAGTATTTCTAATGCATCTTGTAATAATTGAATATAAACCATCCCATACGAACTCCGTAATCTTATGATGCTAAATATGCACCATAATATATAATTACCTTCATGCCCATATAGATTTTTTACACCCTATATATAGAAATAGAATAGCCATAATTTATGTATTAATAAAAATTATATATTCAAAAGTATAAATATACATGTACATACCCTTTACATAGGTCATTGAGTTTATCCCGAAGGTTTTTAACAATTCAACACGGAACAGTGTAAATTGCTTATTTATACATTTTAATTAATTTGTTTATTTATATACTACTAATTCACAAATAGCTTCATAGAATCATCTCTAATTCTCTACTAACTTTTATAATCACTTTGTAAAATATGGTTGTAATTGAGTTAAGTTGATTCACCCCCAGTATTTAATAGCTCAAAATTTAGAAGCTACTGTAAAAGCTCATTCAAAAACTTGGAATAACCTGAGCTCCCTAAATTGGTAGTTCGCCTAGAGAGAAATATTACACATTTTAGGAATAATAATGTGTATATACATTTAGACAATGCGTAATGGGACTCGCTCACATGTTTAAGGTATTTATTCACTGCACTTGGTTGCAAAACATGGGACAGGAGTTTATAAGGAGTTTGTTTTGTTCATAATTTTTAAGTCATCTTGGTATTTTATTTTTATCATTTTCAAACAGACTATTGAAATAGATATTTTGACTTATAAACAGATCAAACTAATTAGATACACATAGAAATTAGATATAGAAAAAATTCAGATAATTCATACAAACCATAGATTAAGTTGGTCGGAGGTCCTTTTTTACACTTTGTGGTTTGTATGTATAGATCGGGATAGCTATTTAGTGGATTCATTTGGTTAATGACTTTTTGTCGTGTTTGGGTTTATGTGATAATATGCGAAGAGGTGAAATTTTAAATCAGGTTAATGCAATGTTGTTTCGAATGTTTCTAGTATTTGGATTTCTCTTATTCACCATTCACTAAAAATTATCCGCCTCAAATTTCCATTTCCTTGTCGCATTCGTTCTCATCCCATATGCTAAAACTCTCATTTAGGTTAATCTCCCTCGAAATGCTCTTACATATTCATACTTAGATCTTAATGGCTATATGAAATTAACATATATGTTTTGCCCCAAGGGGGGAAAAAAAGCAAAATCCTTCTCGAACCCATCATTTTGACGTTTTTTAGTCATTTGTTTGAAATTTACACCATGGAGTTGAAGCCGTCATGGAGTAGAAATGAACGGAACGTTCTCCAAATTTCAATGAGTTTTCCACCCTTCAATTGTCAAGCATTGGCCTATCGTTCGTGATTTGAAACCGTGGACTTGGATGGCAATTATTGCTCCACCGGCCTCATAGAATATCACTTGATTTTCATTGTGTCGCTGTCAGCTCATGACTATCACTCTTTTCTTTTTGAAAAAACAATGACTATTACTCTAGAAATATGGCATTCATATTTCATGAAAGATTTCGGTACCATTTTTATCTTGTAAGGATTTTCGACGCGACTTTTTCTTTCTAGAAAGCGAATAGCGAAGTGCCTACAAGTATAACCAATCAAAAGAGAGGGGAAAAAAATAAAATTAAAAAAATAAAAAAAGTATTTGCAAATAGAAGTAGCTGTCATTAAGGGAAAAACTACATTTTTAATTCTTAAGGTTAAGTGCTAAGTGTTTGTTTTATTATTTCAGTCTTTAATTTTTTGCGAAAATTAGCAAACAAATCCTTTCTTTAATGCAATTGATTTTTCTGTTAGTTTTAGACAACATGGTGTATCTTGATTAGTTTAAAATTTAGTGTATCTTGATTAGTTTAAAATTTACTAATTTAAATAAATTGAGAAAAATTATAAAATATAACAAAAACTAGGAAATTAAAAAAAAAACGCTAAGCAAAAAATTTTCAGAAAATAACAAACTTTAATCTATATATTAGATCTTGATCATTCAGCTACTTTAGATTTTATGTTATGCATCTTCTAGGATTTGTATATGTTGCCTTTAGATTTTATATTATGCATCTTCTAGGATTTGTATATGTTGCCTAGGGGTGGGTGCGGTAACAAAACCAAACCTAAAATTATGTTTTTATTATTTTTATAAAATTGAACATATTCATATGGTTCAATTTACTAATTTTTCAAATCTAGAAAAAAAAAAGATTCGATATACAGATTGAACTGTATATTAAAAAGAAAGTTTTCTGTTTTTTCTTTTTAATAAAGATAAAAATAAAAACCTATGAACCATCTTTGAACATTCGGCCACACAACCTCAAGAGCAAATTGACAAGTTACTCTGAATATGGAACATGCAAATACAAATAAAAAAAATCTCCAACCAAGCAAAACCCTTACTATTAATAATAATAACAACATTGACTTAATAGGGTTATCACATTTTGACCATCAAGTTTATTAAAAAATCTATCAGCAACAAAATCTAAATTGATATTCATGTAAAGTTCACAACAACATTGTATAGCATTGCCCTATAATGGGTTAATGTCATGATTAGTACCTTACTTTGCCTAAATATACAATCAACTACATTAACTTTCATTTTGATCAATTTCATACATAGATTAAGTTTTCATGCACATTTCTACTACATTAGCTAATGGTGCTAACGAGGCACTTTTAACCTATAATAGGTTGCCACATGTAATAAAATAATTATTATTTATTTATATTTTCATTCTACTTATTTATATTTTCACTATAAATTATTTTATTTTATTATAATTAATAGTATTTTATTTTTTAAGAGAAACTTACACTTATTTTCAAGCTCAAGCCCACCTTAGAGCTGAACATGTGAGATAACAAAGCAAGTCCATAATCCCTTTTATAGTCTTTTCTTCTTCAATTATAATGTGCTCTAATTTTATCTAATATAAAATCTATTTCTCAAAGATTTTTTCATGTAGGACTAAAAACATACCAAAACCATTCACCGAAACTAACCATCCCTCTACTACATACACTAACCCTTTGAGCATACATTATAAAGCTTTGAAACCAAAGCTAATATAAAAATCTTCAACATGGACATGAACTTCAGCTGCTTTTAGCAACTTTGTTTCAACCTTTCCAGCCACTTGCCACCAGTCTACTTAGTAAGCTACACACACCTAAGAGTGTTTTCATTCTACACATAGATGCTATGACAGTATGATACCATCTATTTACACTAAAACATATTGCTCAAGTATGTATCTTAGCACCAGTATCATCTTATTAGTTTATACTTGCCAGCACAGCCACCTAATGTTTCTTAGACCTTGAAGCCCCGCTTTATAGAATAATATATTCTATATTATGTTCGTCAAATATCTTCATACATAAAATTACAAATGGCATGAATACCTTCATGCTCTATTTCAAGGATAGAAAACAAAGCAAATAATCACGTTGCCATGGCTTTCCATCCTTGTCCTTGTACTTCGTGGTCCCAAAAAATTAAGTTACCTTTTTACAGACTTCAAATTTATATTCAAAGAAATCTTTCTATTATTCAAAGAAAATCTTCTCACTGAGAGAGATTTCTTGGCAATCAAGTATTAATTATATTACAAACTCTTACAAGCACCTTAACAATTAAACCAATTAAATGTTTTTTTTTTTTACTCCTAAAATACCACATCGTGAAAGGACTTGAAACATTTTGTTTTTCATAATGAAACAAAATTATATGTCAATCTTTCTGAGGTCAATGTGGTTAAAAGCACCTTCAAATATTAAACAAGCACAACAAAAAAATCTTGGTAATGAATGAGTATATTATTATTCTCACATGGAAAGATCTTTGAGAAATAGACTCTTATAAGATAAAATTTGAGCACATTATAATTGAAGAAGAATAGACTATAAAAGGGATTAGGAGCTTCCTTTGTTATTGCATGTGGATAGGCTCTGGGGTGGGCTTGGGCTTGAAAATAAGCATAAGTATGAAATTGATAAAACTTGATCCACAGTAACCCCTCTATAATTGGTAAATCACTAATGCCCCTTTGTGACATCCATGTAAAGTTCAAAATAACATAGTACAACACATTGTCCAACGTCCAATAATTGGTAAATCACTGTTGCCTCTTCCCTTTTAGATGCTTCCTCAATCTCATCACTTTCATCCTGAAATAACATTTATAGAAGCCATAAGTTTAATAGAATGAACCTTTCTAATTTCTACATAATATCATGCTAAGTGCATCCTGCATAAAATAGTTCTATGTTAAACATTGTCTCTTCATTCACCAATAACAACTTTAAGAAGACACAATTCCACAAATGATATACTTTATAAGTTCTGATGATTTACATGTAAAATTTTGTAGAGTGATCTGCTCATTTCAAACTTATAGCAAATCATGCGTATTTTGATTTTTTTTTTTTTTTTTTTTTTTGAGATCTATTCTACGTGAAAGGAAAATATAAGTTTACATGTGGCTATATGGTCCAATCCGCCTACACGTTGGTATACATTTTTCTTCATCGGCTCTAAATCATGGTCCCAGTCACATTATCTTTGGCTTATTTTGTAATTCTATTTCCCTTATAAGGAAGAAAAAAAAAATCCTTGGTCTTCGTTTTAGATAAACTGTAACATGGATGAGTGTATGTGTTAAACCGTTATTCGTATGGATCTGTCGGGGCTCCCATAAATTGGTTTTAAGAGTATCAACCCATCATATTCTCTAGAATTAATTTTGAAAGTGAGGATCTATTAAATCCTCTGTTATAAGTGACTCAAATCATTGCAATTTTCATTGTGGACCACTATGTCTGTTTTTGGAAACTTTATATGTTTTAACTTTATCTTTTCACTAAAGATTGAGATATATTCTTTCTATGATGATATTGGGAAGAAATTGTTTGATTACCAACTTGCCTAAACAAAAATTACATAAATACAAATTATATAAAATTAATTACTAAAATACTTATACAAAATCATGTCTATAAGATATGATTCTATTATTAACACACGAGTCTATATATAAGATGCAACTCATTTGTTAATACATAAATCACAACTTAAAAATATGATTCACTAATTAGTAAATTGCATCTTAGAAACATGAATCATTAAGAAAATAGGTTTATTGCATTTCTAAGATGTGATTAAGAACTATACAACTTTAGGTAAATCCCATCATAAAAAGGTAATAATTTAGAAAAATTGTTAGTCGCATGTTAAATATGCTATTTAACACTAGTTATTTTGTAATTAAAATCATCTTATTTATATGTTAAGAATTTTTTTTTAAAGGTTGGTAGACACATTTTTCATTCAAGATATTGAAAATGTTATTTCCATAAAGATTGAGAAGGACATTTATAGTTTCCAGATTTACACTTTTCTGACTTAATCTTTCCATAAAAAGAGAGATTGAGATTTGTCTTAAGGTAGAGATTTAGTTTTTATCTTTCAAATAAAAATGGAAAAAATTGTATTGCATTCTCTAAGTCTTGATAATGGATTTTTTCACTCATCACCGCCACAGCTTTTTCCCTTCCAAAGAGGATTTTCTACATAAATTTTTGTGTCATTTCATATTAATTTTATTATTTTTACTTCACTTTAATTTTCAATTGATTGATCTTATTTACTTCCACATAACGCTTCGAATCTTAAAATTCTCAATTTCAGTATTTAAAATGCGAAGTAGATTCCACGAATTAGTTTTCAGAACGTAGAGCAAATACCTAGTGTTGATTTTGAAAGTTTGGATTAGGTTCATAAAATAGTTTTTATAAGTGTGGATCTACGGTGGTTCCAAGGTTTGCCTATGTGATGCCAATTTTCCTTTGTTATATATTTTAAACAGATACAAGCCAGATTAAAAATAATAATAATAAATCCAAACAGGAAATTGTTTCATTAAAACAATCCTAGAGAATCTTTTTGTCATATTGGATAATTATTATGTTGTTATATATTCATTGCCAGCTTTCCCATAAATCAAAGATGAAATCATCATTAAGATCGGTGGTTCCAACAATGTCTTGAGAAGCTACTATGTACTTGTATATCCCGATATCCCATGATAATAACCGTTGAGTGCCATGTATGTTTCTTCTTCCTCCGGAAATGTCTTCGTCAATAGGTTTTGGAGTTCATCATCATCTAAACACAACGGACTTGTACCATTTGATGAACTACATGGTGAGCCTGATGAACACAAATCATTTGCAACCATGGCCGGCGCTTCCCAGAATATGGATTCATCAGGCTTTAATTGATCTTCTTGGGCACTTCCATCCGGAACCGGTGCTGTGCTAATACTACTTTTGTATTGAACTGGTTTTTGCTCATAATCACATGTAGGTGGGGAAAAATTCGGTGGATCTTCTGCATCTGGATGTATATTATAGTCCTTGTTATAACGTTTCTTAAATCGAGTGTTCCAATAATTTTTTACTTCATTATCTGTTCTTCCTTGAAGTTTTGCTGCAATTGCTGACCATCTGCAAGCAAATTAAACCAGTGAGGGAAAAAAATTATTTGAGAAGAAGTGTTAAAAAAAAAAAAAAAAAAACAGAAGTATGGTGATTGTAGGGTTGTGAAACTCATGTATTCAATGGACAGTGACTATTTTAAAAGACAATAAACATATGAGGAAGGAGTTAATGGGTGTGAATTCATGTAAACAATGCATATTCCTATGACTAACCACGAATCATCATTTTTCTGTTGACATTTTAAGGATTTTGAGCTTAAGGTGTGTTTAATTCAGGGAATATAAACGTTTTCTTTATTATTTTTGGATATTTTTCATAATTAAAAGTTTGTCACAGCTAAATTTAAATGTTCTTTAATTTCGAAAAAGCTATGGCTATTAAGTAAAAATGGCAATCACTGTTCAATGTTCGTGATTAACTATCTGGAAAAGTATCTTGAGGGGGGAAAAGTGGTTTACATTTATTAAAAGAGAGAATCATATTTCTCATTTTTTATATTATCTTTCGAGGTTGCTACTTATCGAAATTGAAGCCGAGCTATTTTTTCTGTAACCACCGTCTTTTATTAAATAAATTAGGGATAAGTGGATACAGCATAAATAGATACTAAAAATTTTCTTCATAAATTATTTATAACTCTTTGTGCTTACTCTATATCTTATATCATATAAAATCTATTGGGTATTCTATAGAAGTTATTTTTTTTTTATGGAGCATGTAATTTCATTCTTTATTTCTTTAATTTCAAATTAATTAGGTAAATTATCTTGAAAGGTATCAATGTTTAAGGTAAATTCATTTAACTTATATAATACTTAAAATGTTAAAAAAAAGAATCAACATTTGGTAAGGAATTTATTTAAGTTATTAATGTTTTAAGTTATTAAGAAAAGAAATCAATATTTTATAAAGTGGATCAAATAAGTTATGTTACTAATTGAATATTGGGAAAATTAAAGAAAATTAATCCAAATATTAATATCTTAAATATACTTACTCTAATTATTGATACATTTTGGTGTAATTTACCTTATTAATAGTGAAATCGTCTTCTTTTAATGTGTTTACTACAAACACTTGTGCAAAGAAATTTAATTCCAATTTCTAAATATCCCAAGATATGCAATATGAAAAAATTGTTCATATGTTACATTGAAAACTATAATAAATATAATAACTTGCTTATTTGATATCAAACAAAATTATGAAACCTATAGCAAATTCCAAAGTTAAAAACGTCGAAATCATTTTTGTATTAATTAGCCTCAAAAGATAAACAGCATCTTCTATATGATTTTAAAGTACAAGCACACATAATTAATTTCCACAAGTAGTCTACAAATGATAATCTTGAACAAAAATGATCACAAAATAAAAAATGGGTAAATATAGTAAATGCTACATGAACTTTGACAAAATATGCAATTAGGTATCTAAACTTTGAAATTGATCAATTTAATCTAAAAAAAAATTTCATTATACCAACAGTACATCCATCATATTGGTTAAAAAAATCACGTTGGTTAACAGTTTAGCCAATTTAACAAAGTACTATTGTGTAAACAAAATGTTCTTGGCTTTTCATGTACTAAAGTGATCAATTTCAAATTCAAGCATATAATTATATATTTTATTAAAATCGGATACCATTCGCGACATTAACAAAATAACGTTTCTTTTATTTATTCATTTTTTTATAATTTTTAATAGGATGGATACAAGAAATCATAGAACTTATATCCGTTGTAAAATACTGGTTTCAAGGTAAACACAAGATATGAGATTCTCCTACCCCTACCCCTACCCCTACCCCTAACCCCTAACCTACCATATAAAGTAAGTTTAGAAAATTCACTCTTTACTATCTTATAACTCTCCATTCCCACCATTGGTATCTTGTGCGCGGATTACTATCCACCCCTAGTGAAAGCTACTAGTATTTATAATATAATAAGAAAAAGTCACAACAATATCGGTTCATCAAGATTCGATTATAATCATTAACAAACTAAAAAAGATTAAAAGCCAACAAAACATTAATTGTGAAATATGCAAACCCTTAATTTTTTTATTTGATATCTTTTGGCTATAACAGCGTTATTTCTAGTTAGAAAGGATATTCATTTGAAATACTTACTATCTATTTTTACAAGTTCCTCTGCTAAAAAGTAATGTGATTAATTTATTACCGATTTCCAAGCAACCGTTGCCACTTGATAATGATTTCTTCCTCTTCTTTGGTAATATTGCCGAGTTTAAGGTTGGGCCTCAGGTAATTTACATAACGAAGTCTGCAGCTTTTCCCAGTTCTTGACAAACCTGTTATGGCATAAATAAGATCCCACAATCATCGTATAGTACTATAAGTATTTACTGAAGACTTAAAAGAAAAAAGGAAAACATGAAAAAGAATTTTCACATATGGAAGGGTTCATGTTTAATTGTTACGTCCATATAACAAAGTGAAGAAATTAATCAGAGTTATTCATGACAATTCATTCTTAGATTAACTAAGTACCATAAGAAAATTAATGTTAATTTCACTGCCTAAATTTTTAGCTGGCTGTAATACATTCCATACAATCTTCACTTGCTAAATTTAGTAACCCACTTTTGTTGTTATATCAATGGAAGTTTGCCACAAACTATTACCAGGAAGAGAAAGGTAACAAATTTGACACGTATAAATTGCATATGAGTATAAAATCTCAGGATAAGGGAAAGGAATAATATTTTAATAAAAAAATTCACATAATTGTCACACTCATCTTACAAAAAAAAACGAGTTTGAATTCCAACTAATTCAAAAAGACAAGTTTAATATAATTACAATAAACTTTTCTTTTTAAGAGACGAATTTATTTGTTAAATCATTTTTTAGGAGAAAAATCAAAGACATTTGTAATAAACTCATTTATGGAAGAAACAAGTTCAACATAATCTAAATTTGTCACTTCAAATGTTTTTTTTTTAATATAGATATATATATTGACAAATAAAATTCAGATAAATGTAATATTTTAGCAACCTGAAATTAATTGAGGACAAAAGAAAACGAAAAAACCAAAAAGACTTTAAAAGTTCAGGTAATAGTTTCAACGTTAACCCGTGATCAATTGATTAGTAATTACCAGCAGGTTTAGCCATATGATTCCAATTCCAGATGCCATGTCTCCTAATATAGGCAATGAGCTTCTCATCTTCTTCCGCACTCCATGAACCCCTCTTCACACCACTCTCATCAATTCCATGGTTTTTGGGAACTCTCCCCATACTAACACTTTCTTCACTCTCTAGCCAAGAGCTTACAGCTATAAATATTGTCACTTCTGGTATCCTAATGGGCAATAATAGACTGGCAAGTGGATGTTTAATTATTGCTTAGTTGCTTCTTAAAGATGCCCTGTTATTTATATATATGTGTGTTAAATTTTCACACGTGCGTGTTCCGGCTCAATTTTTATAATATGAATTTTTAAAGAACTGTTTACCTTCTCCATATGACTCGCAAAGGGCACCTCTAGACTCTAGTTGTTTCTATGACATTTATATAAGGACAAGTAGAAGGGTATGTTTGTTTCATCTTTTTAGTAGTTTTAGTATCTTATTTTTATTATTTTTAAATAGATATTTATTAAAATATAGATACAGATGAAAAATAGATATTTTTATTCATAAATAGATTAAATACTAATAAAATATAAATACAGATAAGCTTAACAATTGACATGCTTTTGGATTTATTATCAAATCTAGGTGTTTACTGTAATTAGTTCTATGCAACTTGGAATACCCTTCCCCTAGATTTGATATATTAAATGTAGATAAAATGCAGATACCTGTCGGATATATTTATACATATCGTTTCAATACAGATATAGATACAGATACAAATACAAATACAGATGAAAAACAAACCATCCAAATAGAAATAGTGCTCTATATTATTGAGGGTAAGAATCATGAACCATCCCTATTACCCTATTGGATCAGTTTGTTTTCTTGCCACAGTTTTTGGTTTTCCCATGTGAAAAACTATGTGTGTTGATTTTCTCATTCCTCTATGTATCATTTCTTTTTATTGTCTATTATATTGATTTGTATCAAAAGCCAAACGAAAATTTGAGTAGTGTATTTGTCACAATAATTAAGTTTCAACATCAAGGTTGATGAGGAGATCGAAGAATCAGGGTGATCTGTAAGAAAGATGATAGGATGACTTCCAATTCTGGGTATGATACGTAGAAGCTTAAATTTTAAAAGAACTGAAATTATTTTCTTTTTTTATTTTTGTGTGTTTTTTAGATTTGTGAATTAAAGAGGAAAAAATAAAATGATATAAACAAATTAATTTAATGGATATGGCCGCACTAGTAGATTAATTTGAACTAAATTTAATTAAAATTTGATATGATGACACAAATTATAATTAACAGAGTTTTGAATTAAATTAATAGAAAATCGGTACAAGTAATTAAAATTCAAAGGATCATGATTCAAAGATCAATAAGAACAAAGGATTTAGAGAGCTAGAATTTTCTGAAAAGGGTTTTCAATCGTCAATTTTATCAATAACTTATTAGGGTTTACAATTGTTCCCATGCAAATACTAGACCTAAATAAGGGCAAAATAAGTCATAAAATATCCTATCCTAGTAAAAGATAAATAAAAAACGGCAAAAATGAAGTACATAGCTATGTACATGAGCACTTTCTCAAATGTATAACTCTTTTAACTTACAAATCACAACTTAACGGATAATTCATAAAACACAGGCAAGAATACACAGAGGGTAAATGGATATGTTCACCAATGAATGCACTATTCCTCTTTCCAAAAAGCACAGTTTCATCCGACATCTTATTTCAATCCTGGATAGGTAAACTCGAAGATGGTATAATTGAATTCCCCAACTTAATTTTAATGCAAAATACTAAAAGTCTTTATTAAATTGCTAAATTAAATAAATCTTATGGTTTTGAAAAATTGATCCATGTCAAAGGAGATATTGACAAAATATGATTATGTGCAAAGTAGTTAAGACACTAAACAACATTTCAGTGAGAGCTTCATTGATAGCGCATAATGATTAATATCATCTACTAGGTGTGTTTTCTACAAAAAAAAAAATTATAACAAAATTTCTCCAGATCTACATATAATACATATAATATATGGTTTGAATGTAGTTGGTCATCCATGAAGGTTCACTAATATATACCTATCTCATGATCATCCATTAATAAATGAGTCTAGAGGAACCATGGACATGAGATCATGCACTTTTCATCTTATGTATACTCAAGACTAAGGACCAAGTTATCATGGTTCATGCTCCATTTGCGGAATGCTTGGTTGTAGTGATTAGGATATTCATTAGATTGGTTTGATTAGCAGTAGATTGTCGTTTCCAAATATTATGGATTTAACATCTCTTGCTAATTGAAACTCAAATTTCCATTTAACACCATCCCTTTTAAATTTCTACTCCTATGTCGCATTAACTCTCATCTCAAGACTAAAATTCTCATTTAGGTTATTCCACCATAATATACTAAGACGATCCAATCTTCCACACTTAATTAAAATATGAGTCATTGAACTTTTCATAATTAAAAGAAATCATTCATCATTCTCCTTTACCTTTAGATATTCATATTTGTTTATCTTAATGGCTCCAAGAAATTAACACATATCCTCGCCTTAAGAAACTCCCTCCTCAAACCTAGTGCAGGCATACTAGACTCAACTTCCTCTACTTTTCATGCTTTTCCCTATCACTTAGCCATTCCTTGTGGTCATTTGATCCAATTTTATACCGTGGATTTAAGCCCATAATGGAGAAAGAATTCAACGAAACATCATCTAAATTGCAATAAATTTTCTACTCTTTATTGACATGCAATGGCCTATGACTGCCTAAGGTCTCTTCTTGAAAGGATCAAGAGCCTTGTCTTTATTCTCTAGACCCACCGAATACATATTAGACCCCACGGTGATATCGCAATATTTTTATATATTTTGCACAATCATTTTAAAACAGTAAATACTGCAGATTTGTTGAAGATATTATCATCATACCCAACAGCCAGTAAGAACTAAATTATTGATCTATATACTAATATCTTCATCTAGAAAAAACAACAATACATAGATAAATAGATAGACTTTTGATACATATAATTTTATTTCTTATAACACATAAGAAAACTATCTACTTACGGGTTTTATTTTTTATATATTATATCCTTCATAGGACCGATGACCACATAATATAGTAGTATTAATACTGGTCTTCCAAATAAATACACCAAATTCAAATCTCCTATTCCCATTATAATAGAATATGCATACATATATATTATCAAATAAAGAATGTTTTTAAAATAAGTGCAATATAAATCTATCCACTTTTACTTGTATAAATATATCCCCAAAAGAAGATTAGAATTATGGTCTAATCCAGCATGATGGCGTACAATGATGCAGCATGCCCATGCAAGGAATGCGGTCAGCAAGGAATAAATTAATATCCAGATAAATGTAAACATAGGGTAACTTGTCGGAGAAAAAAAACGTGCCATCTTTGAAATTTGGATGCTGACAAGTTTTTTAATGTTATAAAACCAGGTAATGGATTGTGATTAAAAGGAAACCTGTGGACTTGGATGGCGACTATTGCTCCACCGGCCAGATAAATTAAGATGAAATGCAAGTTTGTTGTTCCTAATTTACTATCATATTATTATTGTCTCAGCAAATAAAAAGATGTCATGTATTATTAATTAGATTTTAATTATTTTATATTTTTTTATTTATGATAAAAAAACGTGACATATTATTATTTACTGAAATAATAATGCGATAACAGATCCGATACAGCAAACCCTTGTTCCACAAATTAAAACATCCTGAAAGGAAGGAATACCGTCCATTTCCTCGAACGCGGCTTTCTACCATAACAAGAGGAAAAACACGCATTGCCATTACAAGAAGAAAAATATATACAATTAAATAACAATGATATATAATGATATATATATATAAGCCAATGGGCCTAGTGTGGCATCCAGTCCTAATCATGTAGCCGCATTGTAATTGCTTTTATAGTCCAATAAAAATAATTTATATATGATAGCTCCAATTATTAATTCATAGTAACAGTTGTCTTTTGTAAATACTTATTATACCTTCCTTTTTTTTTTAATCCTATAATAGTTACTATGTTAAGAATACCTTTTAAAACTTCACATTATATTAACCACCACAGAATATAGATTGTTATTGTGGTTTGGCCAACACCCTTAAACAGCTTGTAAATAATAATGATTCAAAAATACTAAAACTATTACACTAGTAATATACTCTTTTGCAATATTATATTCATATTGCGAAGTTTTAAAAGCCTTCTAGATGTACCTTTGTTCATAAGGTGCAATACCAACTGCTTTTTAAAATAAAAAAAATAAAAAGAGGAGAAAAAGGGCAACATACATTTTTGTCATACTTTTGTATCCATATATGTATCTATACTAAATATATAAAAGATGTCCATGCCCTATATATATATAGTAACATGGATTGTGGAAGACCATTTGCACTAGTTTATAAAATTCAATAGTAAATACTAAATTCTGTATTAATGCCAATTAAAAAGTTTTTAGATCAAGTGCTGAAAAAAATGTTTATTACTGTTTATTGGCTTGATTATTGACTATTTTTGGCATTGAATATTATACATTATATCAAAGCCAATCCCTTATCGTATAGATGAATGATATCGTATACAGAAGAAAAAAAAAGGAGGAAAGAAGTAAGCCTAAACGTAAAGTTTCCAGATAGCGGGGTTGTATGTTTTTAAGAAAATATCAAATATAATACCTGGACTTTATACAAAAATTCAATTTAAAACCTAAACTTTAAAATAGTCAATTTAATACATAATCAAACTTGTTGTAACTATATTTTCTACTCCACTAACATCTATTGTTACATTTTATAGCAGAAAAAAAATAGTGTATCAATGCCAACAGTGTTAGGAGAAATAGTAAAAAACTCAATGACATGATGCTTCTTCGAATCAGTAAACATAGTAAATGCGCTTAAAAATAATAAAAATAGCCACAAAAGTATACAAACTAAATTTATATTAATTTATAAAATTAAATGGTGACATAGAGTGTATGGACAACGACACTATTATAGTATATTAGATTAGCGAAGAAAACTATATAAACTTCATGCCTAATGACAAGAAGCTAGATATATCATGGTCAGTTGCAAACCAGGAATTGACCTGATCCGTCACTAGCGGTTCCTAAACCAGGAACTCACTATAGAGTATGGCGGGTTTAAACCAGCTAAGAACCCACCGGTCTAGCGGTCTAGCCAATTCCACTCTCTAAAACCGTGTAACTCGATAGTTCTCACAGTTTCACACCATAAAAATAGAAAAATAAAGTAAAGAAAAAAAAGAAAATTATTAAAAATTATAATTGAAAAAAATATTTAAACTATTTTCACTGAATTGATAAGAATTTATCTTTATTCACGACATTTAATAAATATATCATATATAGTTGGGTTTAAATAGACTTCTAATTAAAGTGGATTTTTCTCTCTCATCAATGTGAATTTTTTTTTTATTTATGAGACTTATTTGTATCTTAAATATTTATAGTGTCACTTTACTAATATGATAATTAAAAATTTGCAAATGATTATTTATAAATAAATTCATAACTATGAAATTATTTCAACAAAATAACTATAAACAATTATTATTACGTCAAATATTATTTCAAGTTAAATTTTATTTTACATTTTTCTTAATAAATTAAGTAAAGTTATTTTGATTTTTTTTATTTTATAATTTCCTATTTCAAGTGAACCAGAACCGAACTATGAAAACTAGTGGTTCGTAGAAATTCAGAACCAAACCTACTTTCACTGGTCGAATTCTAGTTCCACCAATTTTAAAATCAAAAAGTAGTTTAGATACAGTTTTGGATCCACACCGACTCGTGACAACGCCTTCAAGGAGCTTCCAAGCACGCCATTTCAGGTAACGACGTTCACGCGGTAGTGGAGTTTAGTCCAGGTATAAACGACAAATATACATCTCATCACGTGGTCAATGCAAATTCAGGATGTTCTTATCTGCTTTGTTTCTTTTTTCGGTGGAAATATTTTTATCTGTTCACTCGTCTATTCTTTTCCTAAAACAGATTAAACAGATACATTGTATTCTTGATTTGAATAATCCATCTTTCATTGGTGGGGAAGTGTAAAATTACTTTTTTAATCCATGGGAATCTAAACAAGATTGTGAGAGGAATAGTTTAGTCTTAATAAGAACAAAAGGAACCTAGCATCCAATAGGCTGTCTTCTCTTATTTTTAGGTCAACCAAAGTGGAAGTTTTCTTCATGTGTTCCACACCACTGCATATAGATTGATAAATAGGGATTATTCTAGATGAGAACATTGTTCGCTAATTTGGACTTTTGGAATCTCTACAGCTGTTGGGAGTTGGGATCACTTACTAATATAGGCCTTCTATAAACCCACCAAACTGCTAATATACAGATATATTAATAATATTATTATGAATGAAACTATTGAAAAAAAGCTGGTATTCATACTATTACATTATGTAGATTAGGGCTGTAAACGAGCTAAGCTGACTCAATCTGAGCTTTTAAAGACTCGAGCTCGGCTCATTTAAAATTTAGCGAGGACAAAATTAAGCCAATATCTAAAATTGAGGCTCAAGTTTAGCTTATTTAGTTAAACAAGCCTAAGTTTGGGCTCAAGCTCAGCTCATTTATGAAACAAACTCGAGCCGAAATGATTTTTTTATAGAGCCTGAAGTTTAAGTTCGAACTCAACTCATTTGGATAGGCCGTTTTTCATTTTTTTAAATCTAAAATATAATGAGTGTTGCTATAATATATATAAAATTATTAAATAGAAATTAGTTGTTATTATTTTTATTATGTATTTATAGATAATATATCATACATAAAAAAATTCATAAATTTGTTAATGAGCTCGTTAACGAGTCCACTCACGAACCTAAACGAGCTTATTCCCAAGCTAGCTCAGAACCTAAATCAAAGCTCAAGCTTGACTTGTTTAGATAAACGAGCTTCACTTTGGACTCGGATTTAGCTCATTTACCAATCGAGTCAAAGTGAATCGAGCTTAAGTAACTCGTGAATAGCTCGGCTCATTCACAGTCCTAACTTAAATCTTTACCATCAAACTACCAATATTTGTCCAATACCACATTGATGTACAGAAAAATTTAGAAGTCTTATAATTATATTGCCCTTTTCTTAAATTTTTAAGAACATGCAATCAAGTCATAATATACCATTTACGCTAATAGGTATATTCTTTTTTTTTTTTTTTTCCTTTTACCATATGGCATGCAATACCAAGGGACGGAACAAAATAAGCATTTGAGAGCAATATCATTAATGATTCTACTAATTGAAAAATAAAAATAAAAAAGAAAATGTAAGTAAAAAAATGTCTAGGAGTAAAACCTAAGGCACTTTCAAGGAAGACCTGTGGTCAATTATCAATTGATTTTTGGAGATGTGATGGAAAATTTTCACAGTAAGTTGAAGGTTGACTAACTTGGTTAAAATTTCCTTATATTTGTCAAATTTAATAATATGGTGTATATATTTTACAAAAAAAGAGAAGTAAATAATAGCATGTTATATATTGAAAAATTACATGACACATAACCGCTATAATATATGCAGTACAAGATGTTTCGGGCAAATTTTAGAGTGAGTATATACAATCATATCTTATATGGCAAAATCTGAACTTTTAAAATCAAAACCTCCCCTCTACACATTATCATTTATCCAGGAAATAATAATTTCTAGGTTCCAGGTCCCAATTCCGATTCTCATCTGTTTATCTCTTTTAACAAAAATTGTTGAAATCCTTGGTTTTCTAACTAGTGACTTGGAAAATACCCTTTCTCAACTTTGCTTCCCAAGCAACTTTAGGGTTTTTTTTTTTTTTTTCAAAGCAAAAATTGCGCATGATCCCATTAATAATTTGAACTCATTTCATCAAATTCGTTCTAATTAATAATAAATTTAGTGATGCACCTGTGAAATTATAACTAAGATAATATTTATCAACAGCTTGAAGCTGGGCCAAAGCATACACATTTAAATGACTTGAAGCTGGGCCAAAGCAAACACATTTAAATGACTATCACTAAGGTTTCGCTATCTTATATTTTGTTATTTTTATTCTTCAAAATAGTTAAATATTCACAATCAAAGTTTTATTTTAAAAAATTTAATTAAAAAAAACGAAGAAGAAAGAAAAGACTAACGTGGTATGTCATATTTCAAAATGTGATAAAGAAAACATTTTATATAGCCATATATGTTTTTCGAAGTTCTGAAACTTGTTTGATCAAAATGAAAGTTTGATAACTCAATTGCCAAAACCTATGGCCAAAAAGAAAAAAAAAATTGCGAAAACCTGAAAAGTCTCAAAGACTATGCATTTTTCAGTTTTAACGAAATTCATGGCTTGTTTATTTCATCATATTCTCATTTTGATATCAATTTTTTATTTTTTTAAATAAATATTTATTAAAAAATATTAATGAAAATTGACAGTTTTACTTATAAATTGACTAAATAGACGTGATATAAATAAATTATAGATACAGATCATATACAGATACGACACACAACTGCCTAAACTTTATTTTTTTTCTATTTTTTATTAATTTTATTACTTCTTTTTTTTTTTTTTTAATGATTTGGTTCTTCTTCTTGTACCTTTTTATATTATTATCTCGACTCTCGAGTACCACAGCCTAACACTCCATTTGATACCAACGGTTAGCAATTGGGCTTAGGCCCATTGTCTTTCAGAATAACCCACTCCTCATCCACCACTAAAAGCCCCCACAGCACATACCATAAGATAAAGGTTTGCGATTATTTCCGTCCAAGCCCATCAAATTAATCAGCGTGATTATTTAGAGAATAAATATAAAGGAAAAATATATATATATATATATGTATATATATAATAGGGACAGTGTATAATACCATACAATCATCAAATTATTTTTAAGTTTTTAATAAAAATTCTATAAGATTTTATGCAAGTTATTAAAATATAATTGTATAAAGAGAACAAGGTAACAGTGTATAACACAATACAACCATCTTATACCTGATATGAGAAGATAATTTTATGGCACGTTTGGTACGTAGGAATGAGCCGGAATGGAATCGCAATTCTGGCTTCTATTTCCTTTCCCAATGTTTGGAAGCGTTTTTAAAGCTGGATGCGAGATTTCATGGAATCGATGATTCCAGCTTTGAAGAGGAATTCGATTCCTTTTGAGAAGGATGAATCGCAATTCCATTCTACTTTTATTAATTATATGAATGTAATTACTTTTTAATTCTATCATGTATTAATATATTGTATTTATTATTAAGGGCATTCCCCGATAATTATACTTTTAGCCGTTCCATTCCATATAATCTTTCAAACATAAAAATAGATTTGTCATTCCCAAACTTATTTCATTACATTCCAATCCAATCAAAATCATTTATGTGTACCAAACATGACATTAAGATTTTCTATAAGACTTTTATTATTTATTTATTCACCAAGAGGATGATATCACAATTATTTTAAAGGTTATTTTAATAAGACTTTTTGTATTGTTAAAAAAAAAAAATTCTTTATATCACTTGTTAGTTTTCAAGGAGGCTTTGTGCGATTGGGCTGAGGCTCATTACCTTTTATTAACCCAGGACAAAAAGCCCACAAAGAGAGAGAGAGCGAGGATAAGGCAAAATTGCAGAATCTGTGTAGACAAAGTTTTCTGAGACACAGCAGCAGCAAAAATGGCTTCCTTGGTTTCTTTTTCTTTATCTTCTTCATCCTCTTTTCTCTTTACAACATCTACTACTTCAACTGCTTCATCATCAGTTCGTGCTACTCCAACTGCTTCTCTCAACTTCCTCATCGGTTCCAGAACCAACGCCACTGTCAATCTCAACGCCAACTCCAAACTCAGCACTCCCCTTCTTCTCTTCCTTCTTGCATTGCTCCACCTCCTCCTTCTCCTCTATCTCTTTCCCTTCATCATCTTTCTCAGGTAATTTAACTTGATTTTTATCTTATTTCACTTTAAACTCTCATGGGATTGCTTAGTTTTTCTCGTACATCAAGTAGTTTCAGCGAATTGATGATTGGATTGTATACAATAATAGCATTAGTGGTTTAAAAGTTTCAAGTGTTGCTT
This sequence comes from Combretum micranthum, assembly GCA_024138025.1. Lineage (NCBI taxonomy): Eukaryota > Viridiplantae > Streptophyta > Magnoliopsida > Myrtales > Combretaceae > Combretum > Combretum micranthum. The sequence continues at coordinate 27,766 of JAMXBD010000742.1, forward strand.
TCTCGTCTCATTTATTTTCTGTTACCAACTGTTTGTGAAAATGCTTGTGGTAGTATATGGTTTTATTTTGAAAACCATATCCCCAAAAAAGCATCGGATTGTGGATTTAGATTTTGTGTAGAAACCCGAAGATGGTATACCATTCGTGTTTCTCTGTTTGTTTCCGTGTGGACGAGACTAATATTTGAGGTGTGGATACAGGAACCTATCTAAGTTTGAATTTCTTGAAAAATTTTGTTAATTTGTTGATTTGGGTTACACTAAGACACCCCATAAACCATACGTGAAGAGGGGAAAAAAAGTAAGACTCTGCCATGAATAATCGGTACATAACATATTACAGCATCTGATTGTCGAGAGATGGAGTGGGACACCATATTGGAGAAAGACAAGTCGATGACGGAGTAGAAATGACTATTTAACTTGTCTATTTTCCTTCCTATCATTTTGTCTTTGTAACCGCATTTATCAGGAGGGAGTAGAAATGACTCTATTTAATTTGTCATTCTTAGGTTCATCATTGCAATTGGGTTTTGACAGCCACACGGGAACAGGAACTGAAAAGCGCCGAGGTTTGATTGTGAGAGCTGGGAAGGCTGCTCTTTGCCAAACAAAAAGGAACAGATCAAGGAAGTCTTTGGCAAGGACTCATGGCTTTCGCAGAAGAATGAGAACTACTAGTGGAAGGGCAGTGTTGAAGCGACGACGTGCAAAGGGAAGATGGGTCCTCTGCACAAAGTCCAATCCCAGCAGTGGCAAACGTGCCTAATCCCAGTTACATCCATTTTCCTTCATATCTGTAGCAATATTTATGATTTTTTGGTTGTAGACAGATCAGATCATGGTCTGATTTTTCCTAGCTCAATGACAGGAATGTCTGCTAATTTATCTTTCATGGCTCTTGAATCATAATCTTTCTGTGCCTATATTGAGTAATTGTTTCAGCATATAATTCTTTTTCTGGTCTTATCCTACACAGCCTGTAAATTTATACTTTTGTTCAACGATTTGCTTTGATTGTTCAACTTAATCTCATGGGTTCCTGATTTCATGCATCCATTTTTCAGCCATAGGGCTGTTAAAGATTGAACTTTGAGGAAGCATGTCATAAGGCAAAGAAACAAATCAAAGGACTCGTAATGTTTTATATAAATACTGCTTTGTATGTACCCCTGTGGAGAAAATTGTCTACATTAAAGCATTATTGGAGAGAATTCCCAGTGTGGTAAGGAATAAGGATCCTCTGTAAAGATATAATTTCCCATCTTAGGATGTTGTTGTGACTGGGGCAGGGAAAAAAATCAATCATGCAGCTGCCACGCTGATGGTAAAGCTTGCAGCTGCCACACTATGGTAAAGCTATCCCATTTAGGGATGTGAGTGGGGATTTTTATAGGGTATTCAATTCATCCAACCCGATAAATACCCTATAGGATATTACCCTATAGAATTTGGGATGGGTTTTGGGATCAATAATAAAACTCTTAAGGGTTTAGGATGGATTTTGGGACAAGCATTAAATCCGTTGAGAAACCCGAACCCATTTAAATATATAATATATATATTATGTTTAGCTTCAGTCTCTGAAATTAACCAGCTGTGATCTATTAATTGTAAAATTTTTTTTTTTTTTATTAAATCATTTAGAAAAAGTAAAAAACTAGGACAGTAGATTAATACTTTATGGTCTCACTTTCAGTCTTGGTCTTGGCTCACTCTTTTTAAATTCAAGTCTCTCACTTCCATTGTCACAAAATTTCATTAATGATTTTTTTTCCATGAAAATGGTTGGGATTTTATAAAGAGAATAGCATGAGTAATGCTAAGAGCTTTTTTCTTGGCCTATGAAGTGGGAATGGATCGAAATAGAAAAAAATTAAAAAAAATATAATGATGATTTTAAATATTCTATTATGTAATGATTCTAATTTATATTGGGTTTTGGTTTCGGGTTCGGGTTTGGGTACTCTATAGTGTTTGTCTAGTGGGTTTTTGGGTGCATGGACAAAAATCCCATAGGATTTAGGACGGGTTTTGGAAATCCTGTTAGATATCGGTTCGGGTTCGAGTTTGGATTTAGGTTTTAGTATACCCGTCCTGAACCCATCCGGTTGCATTCCTAATCCCATCCCACAAAATGTTCCACCTAATCAAAACATATTAGAAGCCATAGCCTTCTCACCTCCTGTATCTTCAACTAAAACTAAGATCACTGCGAATCTGCGATTAACTATACTCTTTCCAGATTCTAGCAATTTTTCTCTCCATTTGTAATATAAACATATCCATTCTATCACAATTGACAGTAAATGAAACTAGTTTTTGCCATTTTCTAGAACTTTCGTGCAGGTAAATATCTTACCTGTTATGAGTTGATTATAGAAGAGAATGATTAATGACTTACCTTATCATAGTGTTACCCTACCACTTTATCGGTATCATCCTTTTAAGGGTTATTTTCAAATTTATTCCTTTTTTCAAATCATTTTATTGAGCCTTAACCATTTTTTTCCTTTGTATTTGATTGAGCCACTCTAATTTGGAATTGATCCTTTTCACCAAAAAAAGGAAAAATCATAGAGAACAAACTGCAACTATATGTACCCATATTTTTCCAATAGCAAAATCAACTAACTTCCTGGCTAATCATTTGCCTTTTTTACTCTCCAGTTATTGAGATATGCATTTTATTATTGTGTTTAAATATCCATCAACATTTGATATGTCAAACATATGATATATATGGGTTTTTGTAGCCTAGCTAGCCAAATTTTGTGAAGCTTGCTGTCCTGGATAGAACAAGGACTACTAGGAATGAGGATTTGTAACCATGGAAAGGAATCATCTTCAAAAAGATTGACTATAACTTGCTCTTGGGAATTCCAACGGGCGAATTTCTTGACCTCTTCTCAACTGCTCTTGACAGTTTCTTCACCTCTTCTTTTGGCAGATGGCGCGGTTTGTTGAACCAGTCTCCTCCATCGACAACCAATGTCATCCCGTTGATGTATTTACCTTGAAGCATAAGAAAAAAGAAGGATTAGCCAAAGATTATAGTCCTATCTAACTTGAACCGAAAAAAAAAATATTATTTTTCTCCTATAATTCACATGGGATATTGACATATGCGTGGAAGCAGAACCAAAAATTAATTCAGTTAGAATGCACGTTAACTTAGAAGTTGAACCCAGATTCCTAAACCATACAAATACGGTGTTAAAGAAACAACATCCCATAATGATTGTTGCTTTGCTATCCACAATTTGCTGTCTCAGAAGTGCCACAATCAAACCAACAACTGAGCAGTTTGAGCAAACAAAGGCATTCATTATTCACACACTATCTCCATGTTGCCCAAATGTTTGAATATGATTGGCAGAGATGCCATTGAGATAGCCAAATTAGGGTAGGGGACAACAAATGTGAAGCTGATGAAAATAACATTGCTACCCCATTGTCACTAGATAAATTGATTGTGCATAGGAAATGCTCTTCTAGTCTTGCATAAGGCAGTGATATTTTGTTAGTGAGATATCTAACCTGCATCAGATGCCAGATAAACAGCAGCCATAGCAATGTCCCACTTCTCCCCCAATTTATAGAGAGCAATCTTCTGCGCTTCACTAATTATCTCGTCAGGTGCGAGCTTACTAGCACCAGCAGTGTCCCTGATAGGTCCTGGTGCGATTCCATTAACTCTAATACCATAATCTGTTCCCCATTCTAGTGCTAGGCTTCTTGTGATGCTATCAACTGCAGCCTGGTAAGAGGCGAAGTTCGAATTGTTGCTTGCCAACAGCAGTAGTAATCATGGTAGTAGTTCACAACAAGAAAGCAAGACAAGATTGACAAACCTTTGCAGCAGATACATGTAACTGATACCAAGTAGCTGTATAATGTAAGGCTGCACTAATGTTTATAATCGTCCCACCACAAGATGCATCCTTACCAGGGCTACGTTTCTTCAGATATTTAAGCGCTTCACGGCACATTGTAAATGTCCCAACGGAGTCGATATCCATTACTAAATAAAATGAGCAATTTTGTAAAGCACGCTTCTTTAGCAATTAAGATCATTTCTAGCAAATTAAAAGACCAGAATAATCTTTGTTCCATCTAGACTGAAAGTTACATCTTATTAGTTAAACAAGTATCTAAAAATTCTTGTTTGCGAAAAGACGAACCTGTTCGAAATCCATTAGGGGATAAATCCTCGGCAGAGACAAGGAAATTGCCGGCAGCAGCATTGATAAGAATGTCAAGCCTTCCAAAACGCTTGATGGTTGATTCCAACACTCTTGCAACATCATCTTTCTTCCTAACATCACCTTCAACCCCAACTGCCTAAAACAATGAAAAAAACATACAACATCCTAGTAACCAACAAAAATATATAAACAATCAGTTAAACTCCAAAAAGAAAAAAAGGAAATATAAGGAAACTCCAGGATCATAGGTACAGGAATAGCATGAGAGTGGAAAGAGGCAACAGCGGAGTCGAGGACATGTTTACGACGGCCCATGATGACAAGGGAAGCACCATGTTTGCCCAACTGAAGTGATATCTCATACCCAATTCCTGATCCGCCTCCTGTAATCAAAGCTACTTTCCCCTTCACTACATCATCCTTGAATGGACTTGTTGCTGACGATGATGATGACAACGATGATGGGTGTTCCTCACTCATAATTTTTCAGTATTCTCTCCTTTCTTCTTTGGTTATGCCGAGGTGCGTGGGCCTGTTCACAATAAGAATTGACAACTTACAATATTCCATTCGTTTGACTATATGGGACATCTTGTTTGGTGTTCCTTTGGCGTTCTCGGCTTAGTCAATGCCAATGTCCATGTCCACACAAATTCTCTGCTGGAACCGGCCAATCAGTATTCGCTTCCCTTATTAAGACTGGTTATATTTTTTTTCCTTTTTTTTTGCCTCCCAGAAAATTGTTTACATTGTTGTTATTATTTTCTTTATTAATTTATATTTATATGTATATTATAAAAGTTTTTATTAAGCCAATAATGGATGGATACGAATTTATATTTTTTTTCCTTTTAATTATTTTAAACTGAACACGTGATGTTGTTTGTAAACTTTTAAATTGGCACGATTTTACTCCATTTATTACTTAGAAATTTATTTACTATAGAGGGTTAATTTTGTATTGGATAAAGTCCACATATAATCTAATATTTATTTAGACTTGACTTCTTTGATTAAATGATAAGCCCAAAAATGGGGTAGATAATTAGAACGACTTATAAAAGATTGAAAGTAGAGATCATTTTATATCCACCTTCAATTGTTTTCTAGTTTGCTTCAATGTTATTAGACTCGAACTAGCTCGGTCGATTCAATCGGAACGGGCCATGGCAATGGACCGATCCATGCATTTAGCCTGGATTGACCTAGTCAACCAAGATGGTTGTGCTGTGACTCAATTGACTCAACCTTGTTAAAGATGTTGATGTTCAATTCAAAAAAAAAAAAACTTATCAGAGTTTTAAATATATATTAATATCAAATTAAAAATGTATAAAATATAATCATTTTATTTTTTTTCTCTTTTTAAGGTATATATCTTGTATACATTTAATAGGAAATTGATGAATTTGATCCAAATATGGATCCAATTAAGTAATGCCACATACATTTGTATTTAATAATTAAAATGTGTCTTATTTTTTTACTTTTTAATTAACTCTGGTTCAATCTCCAGCTGAATTTGGTTCGATTACTCAACCCTTGACCTCTTAACATGTCTAAGTCAAACTCTCGATTTGATTTCGACAATACTAGTTTGCTCACACATAAGTAAGATTAGTCATTAGCTTTAATCACATGCTTATTTAGATTTTTTTTCCCTTTTCCCATTACTCATTTGGATAATTCTACATAAATAAACTTAATATTGTAAGTTGATCATCAAAATGATTTAAAAGATGTTATCATGCTCAACAAATATCGAGTCAAACCTTATTATCTAGCACTTTAGAAGCTATAGAGATTTAAAAAAAGGTGCAACAAATTCTCTAGTTTTAAAATTAGATAGAGCTCAAGGAAGAATGACATTAGATTCAACCACAAATAGTGAGGTTACTCAATATATCCTTCACCATCATAAGTGTATTTATGTCATTAAAATTGCCTTTCCTCCACCTAGTTATTATATAGATCCCTCCTTAAATATCATCTGCATATTGCTCCTCTAAGGTTACATACAATGCAAGAGAAAATGTTGAATTTGGTTCCTAAACTTTGTATAAAAATCCGGGACAATGTCAAAAATGGTAGTTGAACTTTCGCAAAAGGTACGATCGGGTGTTTAAAGTTTTGTTTTGAACAATTTGGTACATGTGGTAAGTTTTTTCATATATTTTTCTTACTTCAAGTTTGTTTTGAACAATTGGTACATAAAGTAAGTTTTCACGTACATTTTTCCTACCTAAAGTAAGTTCAATCAAGTTAAAAATAAGCATATAAACTTGCTTCAGGTACCAAATTATACAAAACCAAACTATAGATATTTGATTAAAACTTTTATGAAAGTTCACGTACCATTGTTGGCATTAACCTAAAAATTTAATTTAGATTGAAAATTTGAAATAGTCAATTTAATACCTAATCAAACTTATCATAACTATTTAACTATCTCACTAAATGATTTGCTTTATTCCCTAACATGGAAAAAAAACAACCTATCATTGATAGACGATGTTAAGAGAAGTAATAAAAATTTACTGATATATTGTCTCTTCCAAGTCAACAAACAAAATAAACAATGTGATACACCTAGGAACTTAATCACTAGTGTATCTATGGGTTAATACAAAATCAATCCTAAGAAAACTTAAGACTTAACACAAGTTTTAGGTTTTCTTAAAAATCAAGGTAGGTTCTTTACAATTCTTGGATATGACTCAACAAGAATTGTAAAGTGAGATATAATACTCGCAAATAACTAATATGACTCACATTATTCACTCATGTTTACAACTTACCATGATCAAGATAATTGATATGAGTTAGGTTTTTCTAGAGAGTGCTCCCAAGAAGGAATAAAATTTTCAATTAACTATTCATCAACTTGTAATGTTTATAAAAAAAGCCCTTTATATACTCATAACCTAAATAATGGAAAAATAGTCATTATTCAACCAAATCTAACAAAAGACTCCTAATAAAATAAAGAAAAGATTTAAAATAAATTAAATCATCGGCGTCATAATAGTCTCCGTCACAGTGGAGATGCAGACCATTATCTCTGCTATAGACTAAAGCTACTATCACAAGCGTGACATAGAACGTAATCTCCTCTGAATCGCACTTCACTTCTGATCACAGGCATGAAGATGAAGTGATATGTGTCATCACGGGCTTCATCATAAGCATCTTTTAAGATGTGATCTTCACTTTAGTGCATATCATTGAGCTTTTCAACGAGCATAATAGCCATCGCATGATCACCTTCCATAATGTAGCCATGATATGCAGCTTCTTCGCTTTTTTTACAATTATCTTCATGTTTCACACAAATTTACACATAATCTCCTATATGATGAATTCCATAGCTACAAAGGAAGTCAACCTCATCTTCAAAAGGTCGATTCATCATAATCCTTTGAACCAAATTTTGTAATCCTTTAGCTCTAGCACATGTAATAGGACCCTTAACTTAATTCCTATCACCTTCGAGGTTGCTGAAGATTCACCTTGAATCCAATGGCTCTTCAACAAAATCCTCCCTCCAGGATATATGGAAATAAATATGAAATAATAAATGTAGCTAAAACTCTGTATTCCTTGGAAGTTCAATACGATAAGCTCTATTGTTGATCTTTTCAATGATCTTGAAAGGTCCATCTGCTCTAAATGATAACTTATGTGACTTATTGTGTGGAAACCGATCTTTCCTAAAATGTATCAAACTAAATCTCCAATATTTAAAGATTTAGGCTTCAATGCTTGTTACCTTGCTATTTCTATTTTTCTTAAGTCTTTTTAAGATACTTAGAAGTCTTCTCATGCAACTTTTGAATCTCTGTAGCTCACTCAACTCCACTAAGACTCTTCTCCTCTACTATGAGCTTAGCTATCAAAGCCATAAGCAAGGTAAGATTAAAACCATATACAACTTCAAAAGGAGATTTTCTCGTTGAACTATGTGTAGACCTATTGTAAGCAAATTCAATAGTAAAAGACGCAAATCCCAATAAGAGAGATTCTTACTAGCTGTGGCTCTAAACAAAGCTCTAAGAGAACTATTAGCAACTCCCGTCTATCCATTAGTTTAAGGATAGCATGCAGTGTTGTACATCAACTTAGTCCATATTCTTCTCTATAATGTCTTCTAAAAGAAACTAAAGAACTTTGCATCTCTGGTGAGACAATACTCCCATGTAACCTTACTATTTCTTGCAAGATCAAGTTAATAATATATAAAGCATCATCTGTCTTATGGCATGGAAGAAAATGAGATATCCTGTTGAACCGATCAATAACCACCATAATTGTATCTTTCCCTCTCTTGGTCCTAAGTAAACCCAAGACAAAATCCATGCTAATATTAATCTATGGTCGCGTAGGCAATGGTAATGGTATATATTCTCCCCATAACTCCTTCCCTTATGCCTTTTTACATATAGCACATTTGTCAATGATTTTATGAACATTCTTCGTCATTCCCTTCCAATAAAAAATGCTTTTTCAATACTTTTAATATCTTCTTTTCTCCTAAATGTCTAGATAAACCTCCAACATGTGCTTCATGTACTAATAATTCTCTAATAGATCCACTAGGAATACAAAGTTTTCCTCCTCTATATAAGAATCCATCTATCACACAATATCCATCTACTACCTTTCCATCAACACATCATGTCATAATAGGACCAAAGAAAGTATCACTAACATATTGGTCTTTCAACAACTAAAATCCTAGCATTTTAGCTTGAAGTGAAGTAATAAGTACAAACCTTCAAGACAATGCATCTACAACTACATTGGTATACCCCTCTTGTACTTGATTACATATATATAACTCTCTAGAAACCCACTTAACATGCTTTTTAGAAAGTCTTTGTTGACCGTTAAAGTGCTTTAGTGTTTCATGTTCAGTGTAAATTATAAATTCCTTAGGCAATAGATAATGTTGCCATATGGTGAGAGCTCAAATCAAATAATAGAATTCTTTGTCGTATATTAAGTAATTTAATGTAGCGCCACTCAACTTCTCACTTAAATAAGCAATAGGTCTCCTCTCTTGCATTAGAACAACTCCTATTCCAATTCTCAATGCATCACACTCAAATTTAAAAGTCATTTCAAAATCAGGTAGTGCGAACAAAATTATTCCTATTGTATTTTATTGAATATTGTCATGAAGTATAATTTTATAATTGTCTCTCGTTGTCATTCATTTCATCTATTTTTCTACACTTTCAGAGCTGGTTTGGCTTGGGAAGGGGAGAGAGAGTTAATTTATTTGTATTTTTATTAATGCAAAGTAAGTAACATGTAAGATATGAAAGATGCGAGGGACTCACACTACCGCCAGATGAAGAAGTCGCAAACAAGTCTCATGGGCACTATCAAAGGACCAAAAGTGAGGCCGTTCTTCCAAGAAATTGCTTGCTAATTAAACTTGTTTGTTATTGCTTGATGTGTGGCCTGGTCAGGTTATTTTAATAAGCCCGTAGTTTCACTCCCCACCCCCAACCCACCCTCCCCTCCCCCCAGCCCCACCCCTCTATAGTTTTTATGCAGCACCAAATTCATACAAGCACAGTGAAGAGCTAAAGAGACAAGTTTTTTTTAAGCAAACTTTGAAAGCTTTGATTCTCTTAAGGTTTTATAAAAAATTTCATTTGAAAATTCAATTTGCAAAACATGTGATTTCAAGAGAAGGACTTCAAGTTGTAAATTTTTTCCAAAGCACTAGTCAATGTGGCCTTTATCTCATCAAAACTCCTCTGTGCTTTATGATTCCACATAAAAGTAATGTTCTTCTTAGTAAGCTTAATAAGAGGACTTGCTATACTACTAAAATTCTTGACAAACCGTCGATAGAATGAAGTAAGTCCATGAAAACTGCAAACATTAGTGGAAGACTCGGGTACTAGCAAGTCAACAATGGCTTTAATCTTTCCATCATCTACCTAAATCCTTGCTCCATAAACTATATAACTTAAAAATATTACCTCTGGTTGACAAAAAGAACACTTCTTCAAGTTATCATGAAACTTCTCAATTTTCAAGACTTCAAACAAAATCGTATATGATTCACATGCCTATCTAAATCTTGGTTATATGCCAAGATATCATCAAAATATACCACCATAAACCTTCCTAAGAACTCTCTCAAAAAATGATTCATAAGTCATATAAAAATACTCGATGCATTGGTTAAGCCAAAAAGAATCACCAACTACTCATAGTTCGTGTCTTGTCTTAAAAGCAGTCTTCTACTCATCTCCTACTCTCATCCTGATATGATGATAACTACTCTTAAGATCAACTTTGGAAAATATCTATGCACCATTTAACTCATCAAGCTGTGGCATAGGATACTAGTACTTTATAGTAATCTTGTTAATGGCTCTACTATCAATAGACATTCTCCATGATCTATCTTTCTTTGGCACTAATAAAGCTGAAACTGCACATGGACTAATACTTTCTCTAACATAATCCCTCTCTAACAACTCATCAACACATTTTTTCAACTCCTTTGCTTCCATGGGATTCATTCAATAAGTTAGATGATTAGGCAATATAGCCCCTGGTTAAAGATCAATAGCATGCTATATTCCTCTAATTGGTGGTAAACCCTTAGGGAGCTCTTCTAGAAATACATATGTGAACACCTCTAGCAATTGTTGTATTGCCATAGACAAAGAAGCTTGCTCTATAGTTTCCAAAACTCTTCTAACATGTAATACATAAATCGATTCCTTAACCTATATGGCTTGATGGACATCTCCTCATGACATAAATATAGATTTCTTCTTTACTTTATCCATCTGTAACTAAGCCTTCCTAAACCCAGTTGGTGACATAGGATTTAATTTAATTTTTCTACCATCCTTCTGAAAAAGCACAAGTGTTTATGTACCCATCGTGTAAGACCTTACGATCAAATAACCATGGTCTCCCTAACAAAATATGAGAAGCACAAATAGGAAAAACATCACATACAACTTCATCCCTATACGTGCCACCTATACCGAAAGATACTTTCACTTGTTTATTCACTTGTTATGAGCAAATGTAACTTATAAGGCTTAGGATATGGAGTAGTAGTCATATTCAACTTATCAACTATAGTAGCAACAACAACACTAGTGCAACTGCCCCTATCAATTATGAGCACACAAAAATTTTCTTTCATTCTACAAGCTACATGAAATAAAATTTCTCTTTGTTCCTCTTCAAATGATTAAGAAACATTAAGAGCTCATCTCAACACATTGATGCTCATATAACGGTCTTCCCCTTGCTCCTCACTAGCCTCAATATCTACTTCACTATAATATGTATCTAATGCAGTAGCAATATAATCTGGCTCTCCAAGATCATCTTCTTCATCCTTACTAGTAACTTCACCACCAATATTCATCATGGCTCTCTGATTAAGACATTGAGAAGCAATATGTCCTAATCCTAGACGTTTAAAACATTTAATATTATGTGTTCTATCATTGAATCCTCCTGCTTTACCATAACTACCTTCATTCACTTTATTATTATTCTTACTCTTATCATTGTTATTCCTCTCACCTCTCGCATAATTACCACTCCCACTTATTACTAGACTTATTAACAGCCCCTTTATTAGACTTCCTACTATCTGAAAAATAAGGTTTCTAAGACGCACACCTATTACTTGATGATTCATAGGGGTAATTTAACCTGCATCACTCCACCTTAAGAGCTAAGTAAATTGCTTCTTCAAGAGCGTCATAACTTTGACGCTCCACTACACAAGCAATCTCATATTTCAACCCCATCACAAATCTTGCAATTATCTGTTTAAGTGGCCCAGTGGCAATGCTTCCAATCATTAACAACTTGAACTCTTGTGCATACTCTTCAACACTTTTACCCCTTCGTCTAAGAGATTGGAGGCACATGAGATTTCATGCTTATAATATGCAAGCACAAACCTCTTCCTTAACATCCATTTCATCTCTTACTAAGTATGAATTTCCTCATCGTTATCCTGTCTCTTTGTACTCACCAAATTCTTTCACCATAAGGCATCACATCCTGTAAACTCAATAGTATCTAATTGAACTCGCATATGTTCTCCATATCATAACATGCAAATAATCATTCCACCTTATCCTTCCAATCAAGATAATCATCTAATGTACCACTTCCACTAAAAAAAAGAAGGTATACGCAATTTTACATGCTCTAAACCCCTTTGTGGTTTAAATTCTCTTCCATGAACATCCCCATAATTAAGGTTACCCCATTTAACATCTCCTTGCTTACCATAATCAGGTGGTGATGGGGGTGGTGCTTCTACATGAGGTGGTATCACATTAGGGTTGTGAAAGAACTATTGCACGACCTGAACAAGAGTAGTGATTGTATTATTCAAAGTTTACATATGTTGGCTAATACTTCATTCATCATCAACATAAACATCAATGTTACTTGCAACACTACCTGGAGCTCTCTATTTCCACGAACTCAACTATTAACTTCCTCACCAAAATTTCCATGCACACTCTTGCTTGACATCCTTATAATACGTGACTAGTATTCAAATTACAAACTCGAAGATTGGTATTAAACCCTAATATCCAATCACAACCATTAACCCTAATCACATATAAACATGTAATACGGTAGAGATAACTAATCGTATCTTGTGCTCTAATACCAATAAAATATGATATACCTAGGAACTTAATCACTAGTATATCTATAGGTTAATACAAATCAACCCTAAGAAAGCCTATGACTTAACACAAGTTTTAGGCTTTCTTGAAGATCAAGATAAGTTCTTTATAATGCTTGGATATGACTTACCAAGCATAGTAAAGTAGGATATAACACTCGCAAATAACTAATATGACTCACAATTATTCACTCGTATTTACAACTTACCACGATCAAGATGATTAATAAGAGTTAGGGTTTCCTAGAGGGTGCTCTCAAAAAGGAATAAAATTTTCAATTAACTAATCATCAACTTGTAACGTTTACAAAGAAAGCCCTTTATATACTCATAACCTAAATAATGGCAAAATAGTAATTATTCAACCAAATCTAATAAAAGACTCCTAATAAAATAAAGAAAAGATTTAAAACAAATTAAACCGTCGGTGTCATAACAGTCTCCATTACAGCCAAGATGCGGGCCATTATCTCCACTGTAGACTAAAGCTTATACGCATCATGAGCGTAATATAGAACATAATCTCCTCTGAATCACACTCCACTTCTAATCATGGCCATGATGAGGAACATGATATGTGACATCACGAGCTTCATCACGGGCATCTTCTAGAATGTGATCTTTGTTGTTCTTCACTTTAGTGTAGACCACTGAGCTTGTCACGAGCATGATAGCCATCGCATGATCACCTTCCACAATACGGACATGATATGCAATTTGTTCACTTCCTTCACAATTACCTTCATAATGCACAATCTCTAATGTGATGAATTCCATAGCTATAAAGGAAGCCAACCTCATCTTCATAAGGTTGATTCGTTGGAATCCTTTGAACCAAATTTTTTAATCCTTTAACTTTAGCTCTTGTATAGGATCATTAACTTAATTCCCTTCACAATGTTAACGGGCTAGTAAAATTATGTCGTAAATGGTTTGATTAGTTATGAAATTGACCACCTTAAAATTTAAGTATCAAAATTAAAGTTTTTTGGAAGAACTAATTTTAAAATTTTCCCTAAAACACAACACAAACGCATCATCCATATAATAATATTAAACATAACAAGAAACATCTGCATATGTAAGTTGAAGATTCTTTCTATCTTTCTCCACCTCTTCCTTTTCTTTTAATTATTGGTGAAGTTTTTGTGGCCATTGTGGATCATGGTCATATCACCAATATATCTCATGTTGGATCCTATTATTGAATATTCTTCCTTCGAATCTAATCCATTTACCGTATAGCCTAAGAAGCAACCTCCATTACTTGATCTATTCCTAACACTTTTTTTTTTTTTTTTTTAATAATAAACTATGTTTTGATGTGATATTCATTGATAATTGTTCTTTCGATAATATTATAGAATTTGCTAATGTGATACACCATGTACTGTTAATCAGTACAAGTACTATTAATTTTATCATATCAACAATATATCAAGAGGATTGTGCATTTCAAATGTTTTCGAACTTAAGTTTAAAATTAAAAATGTTAGTACCTAAACACAAAACTCTATAACTTAAGAACTTCATTTATATATATATATATATATGTTTCATATCATGAATAAGATAATTGTGTATGAATTTTTTATGATATTTTAATCATGATATACTTATTTTTATTCATAAAATAAAAGTTCTCAGAGGAACCCCTTATACTTTTAAGCTTATAAAACTATGCTCTAAAATTTTTAGTTTCAACAAATAATTTCTAAGAAATTTTAATGACATTTAATCAAGTATAATGCTAATATGATATAATTTAGTATTATCTGTACCAAATTGACCATGTGTTATGTCACTGTCAAATTTCAAATATGTATATAATAAAAACACAATAGACCATAAATAAAAGCATCAAAATATAATATATTTTTTTAAAAAGTAAAAATAAAACAAGAAAGTATTAACAAGCAAGTATATGAGATCAAAAAGCTCTCTCTACTACCATATGGTAAAGGGATTGAAAATTGAGATATTGACACTATAGGAGACTAGTTGATCTAAACATTAACCAAGAAAGGATGTGGAGGGTACAAATTCAGCTCAACAAGATCCTTATGGCTATAATCAGAAATTTGAGAGTCAAGTATAAGAAGTTAAGAACTAGATTGTCATAGAAAGTGAATATTTAATAAGAAAGATAGGGATGAAGTTTGAAAACAAAGAATGAAATGAAATGCCTTTAGGCAATTTTGATAGTAAGAAAATCTTTATCATTCAGAAAGTAAAGAATATGCTAAAGCTTATGTAACATAAGTATAAAGACTTTAGAATATTTGATAAAGACTTCAGCTGAAATGCTTCAAACTTTAATTAAAACTAGAAAAATATAAGTACTCACAAGCTACTTAACTTCGACTTGGTGATTACATGAATCTGACTCAACTACAATCTAGTCAAGCTTAAGTTCGAGCTACTCTAGTTCAATTTCAAAATATTCGATTCAAGTAGCTCGCAAGCTTAATCGAGCTTTTCATTTTTTTTATAAAAAATATAAAATTTATGTTATTTTTTCCTATTTTGAAACCCTATTTTCATACCTTATTTTTTCCTTCGTATCCGATGGTCCACACTAATTATATTTAAGATGAAACCAAATAAAAACTCAATTATATTCCTAAATCTTAATTTATATTTTACTTTAAGTGATTTTTATAAAAATAATCGAGCTTGATCAAGTCGAGCTAGAGTTTATCGAGCGTCCATTCTAATTGAGTTAAAACTTAAAAATCAAAACTCAATTGAGTTCGGGTCGAGTTTTGAACTTCAAGTTTTACATTCAAGTCAAATTTGAGCTTAGTACTATATCATCTCGATTCAACTCATTTGCAACCCTACGAAGAAGTAGCTCCAAATAAAGCTTATAAATAATTAAATATTCATAACACATAAAATGAAGTAATCTTCACATAATCAAGGTAATAAATTTTTCTAAAAATAGTATTGGTGTTTGGTATCGCATTTCGCATAATGAAAGTTATGTTATTCAAACACAAATCAAATAGACTCCTAAATACTAAAAACTCATAAGATGTTGAACCAATGGAGGTTACAATATTATTTTGATAATAAAATATATTGCACAAATGCTCAATCACTTAGTTAAGTTATATTTAATAAGAAATATGTAATATGTTTTAACTCTATTGTGCAACATTTGTTTGTATTTGTGTTTGCATTTTGTGTTTAATGTCTCTACATATTGTGTAGGATTTAGGTACATTGTCGAGCCAATACTCTACTCAAGGCCACGTTTGCTTGGAGTTCGAGTTATGATTAGTGGAGATCGTGGGGGAGATCGAGGGCACGAATGACATACGAACGAGCTGATGGGTGTGAATTGGCAAGCCGGTATGCTGAAATTAGCCATTGTAGACTTTTTCATTCAATTGTTGGTGAAAATTTTCGGAGGTAATAGCTAGCTTCTTGTGCCTATAGATAAGAGTATTTTGGGGTGTTTTGTGTAAGAGAGTGGAGCTTTATTTGTATAGATTATGTCAAAATACTCTCTCAATTTGTATTTATAGTAAAAATGCGAATAATATCATAGTGAGATTTATGAGCAAATATTGTAAGGAGCTATTCTCATGTGTATTTGTATTTTGTTTAAGTGTTTTAGTGAAGTCCTCATGTGTTTACGGCATAGGTGGATTCTTGTGCAGTCCTATTTGTGAGGCATTTATGAATTCCTGTTGTTAAGACATTATTTTGATTAAATGTGAAGCGTAAAGTCTTCTTTGAGCGAAGCAATTGTGGACCATAGAGACTAAGAGGCGGGCTCAACTATGCATTAAACTCCGATGTGATCTTCTCCTTCCCTTGTCTCCTTATTATTATGGTTATAATTGCATGAATTAGGCATAAATTGTAAAAGAGATAATGGTTGGTTAAGTGAAATTAAAATCGGGTTAGCAACCCACCTTGTAGCTCTGCATGCGTATAACAACCTAGTTTCCTTTTCGCTATATTCTTTTAACATTTGGTATCAGTGCCAGTCTTTAAGATTTAATGCTTAACTGCATCTTAGAGCAAAGTTTTTGAAATTAAAAAACACTAAGGTTATGTGTTTTGTGCATAAAATGAGTTGTTTATTACGTGTAACTTAAGGTCCTTTAGTTAAGCATTGTATCTTTTAGCAAATGAACTTTACTTGAATGCTTAATTGAGGGGGAGTGCTAAGTTGAGAGGGAGCCCTAAGTCTAGGGGGAGTAATATTATACAATGATTGTTCTCATCAAGATAGGGGAGATTGTTGAACTAAGGGAGGTTATAATCTTGTTTTCATGAGAAAACACATTGCACAAATGCTCAATCACTTAGTTAAATTACATTAAATAAGCAAAATATGTTTGTAATATGTTTGAGCATTGATTGTGCAATGTTTGTCTATATTTGTTTTTGTATTTGTACTTGAGTTTTGTGTTTGATGTTTCTGTAGATTATGTAGCATTTAAGCGCACCAGCAAGCCGATATGAAATGGACCAGCTTGCTGGTACGAAATGGCCCGGCTTGCAGATATAGTGATCAAGGTCGTGCTTGCTTGGTGTTCAAGTCATGATTAGTGGAAATCGCAAGGGAGACTACAAGTGCAAATGATGCATCGACGAGTCAATAGGCTGAAACTAGCCATTGTAGACTTTTTCATTCGACCGTTAGTGAAGAATTTTGGGGGTAACTACTAGCTTCTTGGTGTACCAATAAATAAGAGTATTTAAGGTGTTTTATGTAAAAGAATGGGGCTTTATTTGTATAGATTATATCAAAATACTCTCTTAAATTTTATTTATAATGAAAATGTAAATATTGTCATAGTGAGATTTGTGAGCAATTATTGTAAGGCACTATTTATATGTGTATTTGTACTTTATTTGAGTGTTTTAGTGGAGTCCTCATGTGTTTGAAGCATAAGTGAGGTCATCATGTGTTGAGGCATTTATTATGAAATCCTCTTGTTGATATGTTATTTTGATTGAATGTGAAGTGTGAAGTCCTCTTTGAGTGAGATAATTGTGGATTGTAGAAACTAGAGGGCAGGCCAAACTCCACATTAAATTCTAGTGTGATCTTCTCCTTCCCATATCTCTTTATTATTATTGTTATAATTTCATGAATTGGGCAATCGCAAAAATAAATAATGGTTAGTTAAATAAAATTAAAATTTGTTTAGAAACTTGCCTTGTAGCTTCCACATGTGTGTAATAGCTTAGTTAACTTTTCACCATATTATTTTAACATAAGAGCCATTTACAAAAAATGAAGATGTCGAGGTATATTTTATATGGGTAAATATCATAAATGGTATCTAAACTTTGACAAAATATGCATTTCAGTACCTAAGCTTTGAAATTAATTAATTTAGTACTTGAACTTTCAAATTGATCAATTTAGTATCTGAAAGAATTTTTCGTGTATACTAACGGTACCTCCGCTAAGTACCTTCATATATTAAATTGATCAATTTTAAAGTTTTTTAGGTACTAAATTGATCAAGTTCAAATCATAGATTGATCAATTTCAAAGTTAAGGTATCTATTTGCATATTTTATCAAAGTTTAAGTATCATTTTTGACATTATCCCTATTTTATGTTAGCTATCTCTTAAGCCTAAATAATAAATCCTTTGGCATTTTGAGTTAAGCTTAACCTGCATAAGTAAATTTTAAAAAATCACAACTTCAATTACCTTAGTATAGGGGGTACTAATATTTTTTAGCATTAATGTTGTAATCTTTAAGGGAACAATATTTATTATTACATATACAACATGATACACTTGTTGTTTGAGAACACTTTAAAAGAAAAATGGTTAATGTCAAAAATGGTAACTAAACTTTTGGAAAAGTTTCAATTAGGTATCGGAAGTTTGGTTTTGAACAATTTATTACCTAAACTTTCACAAAATGTTTAATTTTGTACTTAAAGTTTGGTTTTGAATAATTTAATACATAAAATAAGTTTTTGTGTACATTTTTCCTACTTGATTGAACTTACTTTAACTAGAAAAAATGTATGTGAAAACTTACTTCGGTTACCAAATTATCAAAGTCAAACTTTAATTAGGAAAAGTGTATGCAAAAACTTATTTCAGGTATTAAATTGTTCAAAATGACACTTCATGTACCTAATTGAACTTTTTGCAAAAGTTCAGGTACTATTTTTTATATTATCCCAAAGAAAAATGTGTATCGAAGGAGGGTTTTCTCATGAATATTAAATGGACTCGAACAAGATAAGAACCTTAAAAGGACTTGAGAGCTTCATAGAGAGAGAAAGAGACAAGAATAAGTCAAGAGGAACATGTGGTCATTAGAGATTCCAAAAAGATTAATCAAAGGTAGGTTTCTTATGAATTTTTGTGTTTTTTATTATTCTTTGTACTTTGACTATTAGATCTATGGAGGAAAAGACTAGTCTATTTAGATTTTGAGGAAATGACTAGTTTTTTTAGATTTTGATTAACCTTAGGTCATTTATGTGATTGAGGTTTCTTTATTTCAATGGACTATTAGTTTTCTTGAGTTAATTATGAGTTTTGCGGATTTCTTGAATTAATACTATTGACATATTATTTCTTGAACAAATTTTATTCTAATTAATTGAAAAATTGCTAGTTTAAAAAAATTACATAATTGAAAAGACTTGCATGCAATTCTAGAGATAAGATAACATAAATCTTTGGGAAAATTGTAAATTATCCCCCCTAAAATTTTACCAAGGTGCTAATTCAACTCATAAACTTTCACCAAGATGCTGATTCAACTCATAAACTTTCACCAATGTGCTAATTTATCTCATAAACTTTTAAAGTAAGTTTTTTAACCCCTTAAACTTTAAAATTGGCATAGTTAAAAACACTTAACATTTTCTATTAAAACAAGTAGGGGGAGTTTTTTGAACTTTCACGCATGTGCAGATTCACCCCTGTGCAGATTTACCATGACACTACCCACCTAAAAAAAATCATGGAAAATTGTAAGGTCAAAAAGCTTATTTCGAAAGTTGAAGAGGTGAATTTGCACCGTGGTAAAAGTTCAGGAGGGTAATTTGCAAATTCTCCTAAATCTTTTGTTTTATGTTAAACTAATAGAAGTTAAACACCCATAAAGAATTTACATATCTTACTGTGATTTTAGTGTTTTTAATTAGAAAGCGATTTCAATTAATTAATAAAGTTTTAGTAATTAATAGTCTTGAAAAAGATATTAAGTTGTAACAGGAGTTTCATATCTTGAGAAATTGACCACTTTATTGAATTATAATTAGAGTAATTATAAGATAAAATCTAATAGGGATTTAGGTTTTAAATGAGATGACCTTGCAATTGAGTTTGATACATATCGATTGACTCGTGATTGGTGAACTTATATCCATAGTTAGTTATGTATATAGTTAAGTAGTTTAACTCAATTTGACGATTATATAATAGAGATGGATTAACTACTAGTAAACGTGATCATTGTAGGAACCAAACTTGTACTTAGTTGCTTTATTATATTATTGATAGATTACTTAACTAGGTGATTGTATGATAAAATTGAGAACATAAGTAGAATTTAGAAAAATGATCATAAATGTTTTTACTTTTCATATATGTGTTTGGATTGTGTTTTTTATATGTATCTATACTTATTTCTAATTTGTATCTCAATCTCATCTATATATAAGTAATTAAGTTTCTATCTTTTTTCTTGTTTGTCATAACCTTTTTAGCAAACACCTAGATTTAAAATAGACACTAAATAGATTGTTAAACAAATGGAAAAAGACAAACCGAACATGATTGTATTATTGTAACTACTAATGGATTTTAAATGGTGGATAATTCTTGGTTGGATATTGAGCTAAAAGAAATGAGATGCGATGAGATGAGGATAGCTGAGCTTCTTTATGTAACTTTGTATCATCTTCTTATGAGCATTAGGTCAGTTTGCCCTAAAGGATAAACACATTTTTAAATAGGGCCCTACCAAAGTATTTTCTCAATTATCATTGCTGGATTAAGGAAATTTTACAAAGAAATCACATGGCTAAGATGCTATTAGAAAATCGCATCTCCAAGTTATGCTTTCTCACTATTCTTCTATAGACTAGCCCGACTGAAGTGCAAGGAAATCCCATCTCCATCAGGCAATTTAGAAATTGCATGCTCCATATGTGATTTTAATTTGCAAAAAAATCACATGTGGGTTCTACAACATTAACAACTTCGGTTTTTGTCACACGAGTAGCCACATTGCAATACACCTACAGAGGAATTGAAAAATCCTAAGTCAAATAGAATAAAATAAGTCAAGAAGGGTTAAAGAGAAAAAATAAATAATACAAATGATTTTAAATTTTACTAATTGGTAACTAAGTTTACTAATTTACCACTAAGTTTTAAATCAAGGAAGGGTATTATGGTACTTAAATATCATGTACATTTAAAAAGGGAAATTTGAGGGGTATTTAAGATGAAAATTTGACTGGTTCTTTTTTGCTGTAATAATTTTCTCTCTCTCTCAGTCTCTACTCATCGGGTACAATGTGCTTGAAGCTTCCATAACTTGTTTCAATTTCTCATCTTTAATTGAAAAGTACAAAACTTGAAGTTGAAGAAGATCAAGGTGAAAGGTTAACTATGAGTAATATCAATCAAGTTGTTTTTGAAATAAAGATTGATTCAGTGTTTGAGGAAAGAATTTATTATTGATATTTAATGATGTTGTCTATGCAAGGTCTTAGAAGTAATTGAAGCTTAGGATCGTATTTCGATGAATTATCGATTTCTGACAAGAAATTAATAAGGTAAGAATTGAGCTTAGCTCATTTAGAAGTTTATGGCGTAGAAAATCTTCCTATCTAAAAGCTAATGTGTGGTTTTTATGGTTTATAAG
The DNA here is from genome assembly GCA_024138025.1 of Combretum micranthum. NCBI lineage: Eukaryota > Viridiplantae > Streptophyta > Magnoliopsida > Myrtales > Combretaceae > Combretum > Combretum micranthum. The sequence continues at coordinate 49,564 of JAMXBD010000742.1, forward strand.
TTGTTTTTGATGTACAAGTTATAAGGTGTTTAAGTTGTTGATTGGTAAGTTATAAGGTGTTTTAAGTAGCTAAATGGTGCTTGAGGTAGTTTAATTTGAGTTACTAATTGAGGTAACTAATTGAATTTTTGAATTATTATTATTATTGTTTAAAGGTTTAATTATCTCAATTTGAGCTTAAATTGATGTTTGATGTTGTTTTATTATGGCATGATACTTATGGTGGCGATTAAGTGGGTTTTGGTTTGTTAATGTTTTGAATTCTTATGTTAATAAATGATTGGAATGTTTAATTGATGTTTGATTGTTGAATTTATGCATAAATTTGTGATATTATGCATAAGATGTAGTTAATTGAGTGTTTAAGTTCATTTTTTGTTATAGGTTAATGATTTGATGATTATAAATGTTAATTTGATGATTTAAGCTTTGAGATATTGAATTTGATGTTGAACTGGATATGTATTAGTCTTAGTTAAATATAAAAATATGTAATTAATGATATTATATATATGTACTAATGATAAATGAGTTAAATTGTTCTTGATATGTAAATTTTGGGTTTAAAATGTTACTTTGAGCCTAGAGCACTAATTTGGGTATGAATAGGTGCAATATAATAATTTGAATGTGTTATTAGCAATGTGAAAATTAGAAATGGGTCTATTGATGCTCAAGAGAGGCGTATGGTGTTTGGAAGTCATTTATGGTAATGACATGTGTTCTTCAATGATATAATTATGTTCTAGATTACTAATTGAAGTTTGATTTGAGTTTATAAAATTGATTAGTGATTGGTGTTTATATAAATATATGTGTCAAGTACAGAAGGTTGATTTTGGGTTATTTTTTAGTTTGACTTTTGAACTAGATTTTAGATGAAGTTAGGAGTGATTTGGTGTTGATTTGAATTAATTATAGATTAAATTGTGCTAATTTAAATTGTTGGTTTTAATAGTTGTTTTCCAAAAATTTTAAAGTTTCATATAGGCGTTTACGAACTTGAAGCTTGCTAGCAATTTAGGCATGAGCGATATTTGTGGTGTTTAAACAGTTTGATTTAATATTTAGATGTAATGAAATTGAGACAATGTTAATAGCTAATAAATCGATAATGATTGAATTGGTTTGAATATGATTCAAGAGTGTTCTTGATATGGTACATATTGACTATGGAAATATAATATAAAATTTTGAATGTTCAAGTTGAAGTTTATTGTGAAATGGTGTATGTTCTTGATATGGAATAATGTTTGATTCACTATAACTTAAGGATTAGAATTAGTTTATGCTTGAATTTGAATTTTCTAAAAGAAAATTCTGAAAATTAAACCAAATGTTGATGAAGAACTTCAAAGCTTCAACCTCATTCCGACTTGTCCTTCATGAAATTCAAGCTAGATCTTTGACATAGGTAAACTTCACCTTAAAATTTTTTTTTTATCAATTTTTCAGTTTTGATTGTTTATGGTAAACTAAATCACGTAGATTAACATGGAACCAACATGAATTTGATATCATAAATATAAACTTCTAGATTTAACACCAAAGTTCATAAAATAAAGTTATCTAGAAATGGTTTAATCTTGTAAAGTTGACCTTGATTGTGAAAGGTTGTTTATAAGCTTAATTTATTAAAATAATTGGAAATAATTATTTTATACTTCTTAATAATAATAATAATAATAATATAATAATAATAATAATAATAATAATAATAGTTGTGTTCATTATATAAATAAAATAACGAAATAAAAACTTAAAATAAAAAATAGGTGTTGGTTCAAGTGAATCAAACCAATTCACTATCTTTAGATGCCATTTGACATCCTTTAGGCCAATTCGATCAAAAAATTTTTTGGACCAAACCATCTTGATAAGATTTAACTAAAAATTAATAAAATGAAAATAAAATAAAACGATCTTGAACTAATTCAAAATTAAATCAATTCAACATCAGTTTAATAATTAGTAAACAAATCGATTATCACCTAATCCCTTGGAATCAATTTGTAAAATAAAACTTAATGATTAATAGGATTTATGATAATTGGATTTGAAATTTAGTTAAGTATATCTTTTAGTAAATAATTAATTAAAGGGACTTGGTTAGTAATCAATTTAAAGATTACCAAAGTAATTAAGGATAATTGACCGATCAATCTAAGATAACTTAGTTAATTGAATTAAAATAAAAGTTTTATCTTTCTTTCTTTAGTTCTATGTTCTTATGATATTAGTCCATCAGCAAACAAGTTTTTTTTTTTTCGTGCGGACTTCTAAGTACATGGTAACCTTATGTCTAGGTGGTGTGATAATTAGAAACAAATTGATTAATCACTTACACTTAACCTAATTAATAATTGAGTGATTGTTTCTACGTGGTGGTTAACAAACAACAACCTTTAATAGGTGTAATGGTCATGTTTATGCCACTTAAATGTGACAATGATTATTGCCCAAGCTCGAGAGACTCATGCTAGTAATTGAAAGAAGGATCTATATGGGTGTGCGATTAGTAAAGAAAATAAGATATCAAGAATCATTTATCTAGGGGTATGATGACTTCAGATAAACAATTACGATTGATTAGGACAGCCAATACAGATTTAGTGGAGAACTTCACGAGTAATTACCTTTTTCCTTTTTTTTTTCGACATAGGGTCTGACCATCCTTATCAACCCCCAATATTTCTCGGCTAAGGTGTTGAACCCTTCCATTCTGAGTTGTTTTACAATAGTCATAAGAACTTAGTTGTTCATGATTGATTGATGAACTTTATTAATTATCTTAAACTATTAGATGTTGCATTAGAATCTAATCATATGTGCAATTGTGGCATACATATGTATTTGTAATTGCCTATGCTAAATCCTTGTAGCTCACCTCTTTCTTATCTTTTAGGTTTTGATGTAACTACCTTTGCAAATAATAATGCTTCTAACTATTCTAATTACGATATCAACATTGGTGACAAGCTAGATTGTTGGACTTAGTTCGATTGTTCCTAAATCTTTTATCAAATGTTGACTCTTTAAGATGTTTGAGGCTTAGAGACCTTTAGGCTTATTTATGGTTTAGGCTTTTGGATCTTTTGTCACGTTTATCTTTTTATCGAAACTATAACTTTCATTGGCTTTTTATCGTTCCAAAATGCTTTTCAAAATCTAATATATGTTTTCTTAAATAAAAATGGTTTACCTACAAAAATGGATTAGAAAGCCTTAACGTATAATGCTTAAGTGTTATATGTGATAATCTATCGTAAGTTTAGACTCTAGGTTATGGCAAGAAAATTTAAACTAATACATATCCAACAACCCAATCAAACTAATTTCAAATACATGACAATGCCTTACCCATTTCTCAAACACATCACATTCTCAACTTCAAAATAATTCTCTAGAAATTTGCAAACCCCACAACAATTCCTAATTCATAAAGATTCTCAACTTCACAATAGCTTGGCTTTATGATAATTATTATGATTTAAAGGTTTAAATCCTCATGGTTCATTCACAAATAACACATAAAAAAAGCAATAAACAAATTAAATGCACCAGCTATTTAATACTATAAAAAGTGTATTACTTGTAACATGTACAAAGTAATATCAAATACATGTTTTGTGAGATGAAGAATAACTATCAATAATTGTATACAAAAGAGCCAAAAAGATGTAAGTAGGGTCCAACCTCATGTACTACATATGATAGTTTATTCACCTATATTTACCCAAAGTATCTTCAACTTAGGAAGATTTGCTTAGACCCACAACATCAAGATAAGGTTAAGCATAAAGCAATGGCTCATCCCATGTAATATAGGAGAATTATCTATGTGATGTCCTTCCCCGTATTAAATGATCTATGATATTTATGCCTCATACGATTAAGTGAATGGATTAACATCAAGTGTAATGAACTTTACAGAATATAGTGGGAATTAACAAATCAATTGTATAAGAGAACGGGGAAATGAAATGCTATGTACGTGCAACCAATGAAAAATAAGGAAAAGATAGAAGATCTTAAGGAGACATAGGTGATCAATTCCGTGTTGGCTTCTATCAACAACCCTTAGCTTAGACTTGTCCTCTCTTAAGTAATACAAGCTAGGGACATCTTTGGCTATTACCCTTGATGATCCAGAAAGAATAGTGTGAAGTTTATATAACCTTGAAGGACATGCCTCCCAACAACTACAATATTTTATGCCTCATGTAATGATGAGGCAACTTAATGCATTGAAACACATCCTCTTATAAGAAAAATCAAGCAAACGAAGTTAAAATGTAGTTGGCATAAATGATAAAAGATATAATGGTATGGTTTACGTGACTCCCCAATTAACATACTTAAGATAAATATTGTCTATTAATGTATCATTGTGCTTGATTTGAGTGAGTCTCAATCATCACTCCTATTACTAGTGGACCATAGCTACATGTCTTCTACTACAGTACTCGTTGGTCTTCCCTACCTGACCAAAAAGCACTCATCCATAAAACTTGAGTCTAACTGTAGATGTCTTCATTAAGCATATGATCTAGACATATGTGCAATCTTTCAACTATTTTAACTATAAAATCAGTATCTATGCACTTTGGCATGCACAAAGCCGCCATCTACACCCCCTATCCCTCTTTATACAAACAATAGGCCAATCCTTCCTATTTAACTCATTAACATGAAAATTGCAATGATGCTTGATATTGGATGTCCTCATTGCATATATCAAATCAAACATTTTTAGCCAACTGCATTCCTATTTTTACTTCATCACCAAAATTCATATTTTCATGAGATAAGGCATTCTTCTCAAATGTTACGTGATCAACACCATCTATCCTACTATATATTAGAATTAAATCTTCAACTAACATGTTAATCAAAAAAATAATGGAAGAACTAGGCACTATAGTATCTCTTAGCAATATTTTCATCATCTAAATTGCAATTCGAGTAAATTACGCTAGAATGTCATAATGTTTTGGGGTAAGTTCATTTTAGGTCATAATAATTTAAAAAGTTCAAAAGAGCCCACAACTTTTAGTGAGTAAGTTCATTTTAGATCACAATGTTTAGAGGTTAAGTTCATTTTTAATCATAACATTTAAATAAATGAGTCAATTGAAGTCACCATTGGCATGTATTAATAGCATAAATATTTTATTAAAACTCAAGAGACCCTTCTTTTAAGGCTCCATTGACACATAAATCTCATAAGACACTTTTCCAAATGTTGTGGCCTCTTTTGAATTTTTCAAAACGTTATAACCAAAAATGAATTTACTCTCCAGTATTATAACCTCATAGTATAATTTATCCATTACAATTCATAATATCATGTAGGGTCACCTCGATCTCCCCTCTAAATCATCTCCAATGTGTGAATCATCTTCATTGGTTAATCCATCATGTGTTGCTAACGCATGCACAATTTATTGCAATTGCGAGGAATGGGGCATTATAATTGGATTAAGTGCATTTTGCTCATGATTCATGGCACAGGTATCATGTAGCTTGATAAACAACTCCTGAATGCACAAAATATTTGCTATTTTAGTAGTGTCAATAAGCCCTCAATACCATCTTGTTTAGCAAATAGCAATGGGTGTCACCAGATACCGTGTTTACATGTTAAACACTATCAATTGTTTATGAAAACCTTCACATCATAAAATGCTAGATCAACTTCAACCATTTTGCATATCTTTTGTGGCAATCCCGCATACCTTACACAAACTCTTACTTTCATAGTAGCCCTATTTCTTAATACACCATGTTTTAACAATTCAAAATATTACTAGGTGTATTTATCATAACTACCTACTAATTGTACAATCAAATTATTACCATGTGTATTTATCATAATTATCTAGTTTTTTTACAACCAAATGATTGGCTCAACGTTAACCCATCCAGCCTAAAAACAACAAGCACATAAATTCCATTAGCTCTACCTCATATATGCTTTTTTATATGAAAATAAATGGCTAAATACATATATGAAATTATAAGATAATTTATAATTATTATATATTGTAACAATTAACTCTTATCTATATTTACACATTCTATGGAGACAAATCCTTATGGAAATATAAACAAAAAAACAGCAAATTAGAGTGGAATATTATCTTAACAATATAAATATTTTGTTGAAATGGAGCTTACAAGTTACCTAACAAGTACGTAACAAAAGGGAAAAAATTATACTATGTTTAGTTGAATAGAATAGAATCAGTCTTTCAGTTTTATTCTCACAGAATATCTATTTTTTTATTTGATTTACAAAAAATTCTATCAAAAGATTGTGTATTCTATATGATACGGAATAGATAAGGAATCCTCATTCCATCCCTTTACTAGAGAAATGACTATTTTTAACTAGAAAGTATGTTTTATTCTAAAAATATCCTTAACTATAAAATAAGAAATTATTATTCCTTTCCAGTTTTATTCAATTCCAATGAATCAAATATATCATTAAGGTCTCATGTATTTTTAAAATAGAAAGAGAGCACATAAATTTTCACATGAAAGGGCAAATCCGACCTAATTCTCATCTTTTTATGTTACCCTTTTTGCGTAACTCACATTGTGCTCACTTTTATTCCGCATTTATTAATAAATTTTTACAATGAACTGTTATTTTTGCTAGCTAGATGAAAAAGGACAAAAAATTCTAAATTTCAGTTAAGTATATTCACTCCAAAGTTCTTCTACACTTTCAGTATTATATTTGTTCATGAAAAATCAAAACAGTAGCTATTCGGAAAAAGTAAGCAAATATCCTCTTCAAGAGTTTGCGTAATAACTATGCCTTTAAAATGTTTCCAATAATAATAATTTCCTCAAAATCAATAAAACACTAATGTTTCGGGCCGTGTCTACTGGGAGAATCAACTTCAAATTGCATGAGCTTATTGGAAAATTTTATGACTTCATCATTAATTTTGATGGAATCAGTCTTATAACTATTTAACGGCTTATATCATATCTAATCTTGACCGAATCACTAAAATCGCTAATATTCTAATTACTGTATTTATTTTAAAGTTTAGACGATTGATCAGGTAGTCCTATCAATAGGACCATAGAAGCTCCCGAGCTTATTTTCAAACCTATGAAAACTAAACAATAGATTTAGATATTGACATACATAGCCATCGGCAAAAATTCATGGTAATTTCTAATCTTATATATCATAGTTATCAAAATCGGGATTTTACTTATACGATTCTACGAGTTTACGATTTTAGGAGTCTCTTACGAGTTAACTTGTGTGTAAAATCATTTTTTGATAGAATCTTACGATTTTAATCAAGTTTATCGATTCTACCTATTTAAGTCAATTAAGCTAAATTATAAAAAAAAAAAAAATAGAAGTATGCTTTTACAAACTCATCAACTATTATAAATTAGGATGATGTATCTTTCTTGTTGTCATTTCTATTTTAATTTTCTTCGATTTATCACTTATTTCAAACAAAACAATAAAGAATAAATTAATTTTGTCTCTATCAGTTCTTTTTTCACGTTATGTCATGGATTAAGAGTTATTATAAAAAAAAATAAACTTAATTTCTTTATTTATTTATTATTTTTTTTTTTTTTGCAACTATTATGTATTCTAAGTCTTCTACATCTCCTATAAGCATATAAAGATTTTCAAAGCAACTTTGTAAAAATTATAGAAACTTACATTTTTATATCTCAATTTTACGTTTCAATTCTACTAATCCATTGGTGATTCTTCGTAAAATCATGAATTTGACAACCTTACTACATATGATCGTCGATTAACATACATTAGAGTACCAAATAGCAGCTTCTTTAATAGCCATAGTTCTGGGGAAATATGGTCCAAATGTATTGGGCTGGTATTGATGTTGTGTTGGACCCAAGACTTACCATAGTAGACAAAATAAAAGTAGAATAGCAGCGATTCTAAGCGTAGCTCCTATGTTACATTTGTCTCGTCTAGTACAATTACTTACAAATATATAATTATATGTATGTATATACTGTTTCTTTTTTTTTTTCGTTTTTTTTTTTTGTCCTTTTTAAACCGTATCTCCTGGGGGGCGGCACAATGTCCCTATTATATATGTTTTTGCCTTACCATTATTTGGTGTATAATGTGTCATCATTAGGCAATTTTGCAAACACAATAATTAAAAGTGGTGGGAGTGGGAGTTGGAGGTTAACATACATGTTGATCGTGATTGAAATGTGTTTGCCGGGTCCTCCAAGTGCTATTGAATTTAAATGTAGATATTATGCAAAATTTAAAACTGACATCCGTAGTTCCACAAGGATATATATAACACGTCTCTTAGAGGATAAAAGAAGGTCTAAAACATTTTTATTTTATTTATCATTTTATTGTAAGTGTTTACAAGTGGTAGTTGCTACATAATAATCAACAATTCCTGAAATTTAACCAAGAATTTTGTAGCAGACATCTTTTTGCATCAGGTCCGAATAGGGATCCAATTCAAACAAGTCATGGCGGGACAGGTCTAACCCACCAAACAAACCCACCATGGTCAACGGGTCCAAGATGGGTTCACTAGTCGAACCCTGTGGATCCCGCAAGTCTTTAAGGTTCCCTTATAAAAAAAAATACAAAAATTAATAAAAATTAATATACTCATTAAAAGGGAATGGGTCGAAATCGTCCTAATCTGCCTTGGGACATGGCAGGTCCACGGGTTGGGCCCGCCTACCCCTTACATGGGGTGGTTATTAGTCCTGAAAATTTGGACCTAGACTTGGATCCAAACCCACCTCATCTCAGATAGATGTCTAGCTAGTAGAAGACATGATAAATAAAAACAAAGTGATGAAAACTAGACATCGCTATGTATTTGGTGAGAAAAAGATTTTAAAAGGGAAATTGAGATCAAAAGGAAACAATTCCAAAATAAAGACATTATCTTTAGTTTTCTGGAATAAAATTGACATTTTATTTCTACTATCTAGAATACTTATTCTCATTTCTATGTTTGATTTGCAAAAAAAATTTACCATAAGAAATGTTTACTGCATTAAAATCTAACTACCATAAATAAACTCAAAAAGTTTATAGAAAGTAATATAACATGTTTAAATTTTAAATAATTAATTATACAAATTTGCAAAATTTAGATCAAGTCTAAACTCAAATTATGACCCTCAACTTTTGAAAAAATGTATATATAACCTCAACTACCACTATAACTATAATAAGTAACGGTGCTTTTAGCAATATACTTAGGATTTTAATAAATAGGAATACCTAATTTGTAGACCTATTTACCTTAAATCTATTCCAAATAATGCCAAGTATTTGCTCATATGTTAAGTTTCCACTAACACTGACCACAACAACTTGTCGTTTAACATAACCAAAACCATCACTCCCTTCCACAATGTTCTCATGAGTGTACAATATAAAGTTGGCCTTATCTATTTTCCTCACTTATCTTGTCATCTCAAAAAATATAGGTTGAATGCATGAAATTTGCATCATGACTTATGAATTGCACTCCTCCAATATTTAACATATATGGGGATGCTACTATATACACCTCAGTTCTATAATAGTATATGAACAAAGTGTATAATGTATAATAATATATGATTTCATAATTTGTTTCCTATAATTTAGTTCATAATTTTTAAAACTATAGAGTATTATCATAATTATATCACACATTGTCTACAAGGCAGCATCAATACCACATACATCAAGCATGGAAATCACACTACTACTCCACAATATAACTCATCCAACACTACATACAACATCCATCTAACATACAATGCGCTTCACCATTTCAAAAACAAAATACAACAATATATACAAACCCAATATTCAACAATGCAATATCAATAAAATTGAAAAATTAAGCAAAAATCCAAAGCATTTACTTATGGAGTTTGGTGCATGACAATTTATGGATTTTCCGCACGATTTAATTTACTTTTTCGCGACCTGATGACTTCTACAATGCTTGGCAATCAAACCTATTCAAGATAACACCTAATTTTGTGAAAATCAGTGGTAAATTAGGGTTAAGGTTTCTGATTTTTGGATTTGAGGGTTTTCGGGAAAGGAGAGGGCAGGGTGCAAATGGGAGAAAGAAGAAGATAATAAGCAAATAATATACCCGCTAACCTCGTCTCTTAAAAAAACAAGGTAGTACCATCTTATTGTCTTGTTTCTTCAAGAGATGACGTCAGTAATATGCATATGTCTCATCTCTTGAAGAGACAAAGTATGTGCGGATTGTGAAGATCTTATCTTTTGAAGAGACGAGATCAGCCACTTATGATCTCGTCTCTTCAAAAAACGAGGTCAACTTACTTAAAATTGATATTATTTTCATTCCAATGGTAATTTCGTAATTTTAAAAAAAAAAATTAATATTTTTTTCCTTTTCCCTATTTTAAAAATATGGATATTTATAATAAAAATTGATAATAAATTATTGAATGATAATTCATATGTATAATAACATAAATTATTATTTATTATTTTACATAATAATAATATTTATGAGTTATCAATCCCTTTAACTAAATATCTATATGTATAATGGGAAGAGAATAAATAGTAATTATACTTCGATAAATGTGCTGTTAGAAAAGTGAAGCTACGTTTTGGAATTTACAAGATTGAAGATGTGTCTACAATTTATCCACTCTTAAGAATTAACAAGTGACTTCCAGCCATTTGTAGACCCTTAGAATAAAAGGTCAATAGCGACTGCTCAGACTTCTTACCCGTTGTTCAATAATTCAGAAAGTGTATATGTCACGCATGTATATTATATATTTTTATATATATGAACCATGCATGTATGAGTGTGGCTGCTTTTCATCTTTAGACTAAAGAGTCAGGATGATAACGACGTGCGAATTTTCCAGTTCCTTTGGTCGAGTTAATGAAAGGAGTGTATATACGTGTAAGCCTATTATCCAAGTATAGTATATATATATATATATATATATAGTAAAATTGCATCTTAAAGTCGGGAAGTTGAATTACAGGTGGGAGTGGGAGCAAATTGTCAGACCACCAATCAGGTGCTGACACACAAAAAAAAAAAAAAAGGCCGAAGCCTATAGACATCATCATAATTTGGCTCAAATCTAGAATCACATCCGAATCATCTATTCTCAGTTTCAAAAAAAGTAAAACTAAAACTGGATTCATGGAAGCCAATCCAGTTTTCAGTTCTTAGAAACCGCTGTATCTCATAATTTAGTTTCGGTTCTAAAAGAATCAAAAATCATGAAATAAAAAAATAATAAATAATTTATTTAATTTAACTAAGGAAAATGTAAAATAAATTTTTAACTTGAAATAATATTGAGTCTAACAATAATTGTTCATAGCATTAGTTAAAAGAAATTCTATAATTATGTATTTATTTTTATACAATCACTTATGCATTTTTACTTGTTATATTAGTAATATGTCACTATAAAATATTCAAGATACAAATAAGTCCCAACAATACAAAATAAATCACACATTGTTAAGAAAGAAATTCTTCTTTGGTTAGAAGTCTACATAAATTTAACAATATATGATTTCAAATATATTTATTACTTGTGTTGTTAATAATAACACATTAAATATTGTGAATAAAAAATAAATCTTTTATTTTCACTTGAAAATATTTGTAAATAGTTATTTTATAATTATAATTTTTTATAACTTTTTTTATAATTTTTATGGTGTAGAACCTCGAGAAATGCCAATTTTCAATCGGTTTTTGAACTAGTGGTTCCAAAAACCTCCTAATCATGTGCTTTTAGTGGTAGAATTATAAGGTCTGGCAGATCCTTTGTCAGTTTAGACGCCACCATCCTCTAGTTGATTTCTGGTTTAGGAATTATCGGTGATGGATTAGGTCGGTTCTCGGTTCGGATCCAACCCATGATGATGTCTAAAAAGCTATAATCTATAATTTTTTCATTAAAACGGGAAATAAGTCAAATCTGATACCTCTTGCTTAGAAGTATCGGATTCTATATTTAAATGTCATGTACAGTACTTAAGTAGAAGTTTTACTTTTCGCATTAGACAATCTTTGAGTTTGTGAAGTGCAGAAAATATTTTAAAAGCGTTCAAGAGGGCTGGCCAAGAAAAATGAAAAACTAAAAGTGCAAGTGGAGGTCACACCTATTGCTTTTATTTTAGTCTATGAAAAATATACTCTCCAAATAAGAAAAGGTACCAAATTACGAAATGATTGTAAATTGAGGGGATATAAGTAGATTCTTAAATACTCAAATAAAGTATAATTATACTTTCTCATAACTTTTTAAAAATGTGCAAATAGTCCCGATTAACCGTTATTAAAACTTTAAAATTATTGCTAACAAAACCATAAAAAATGATGGTTTTAGGATTTTAGTAATTTATGATAAATTTATTTGTCGAAGTTGTAAAATGACCATAAGGTGACTTCACGTTGTAAGAGTTTAAGGAGTATAAATACATTGGACTGATAATTTGGTTGGTGTGTTAACACTAATAATGTTATTCGACAAAATTTCCTGTTGCAAAATTAACATTGTATTGGTTTGCAGAAGAGTTATTCTAAGAAATTCCTTATTGCCACTAACTATTCCTTTTCAAAAGCAAAAGAATAGTTGAACCTCAATTTTTTCTTGCATTTTTACTATTTTATTTTTGAATAAGTTTTACCATCCCGTTAACGTACCATCTAATCAATTATCTAACCATTAAAATGAATATGGTAATTAATATATTAAGTAATTTAATTGTACAATCACAATTAAGTATGAATTTGAGTATTTAAAAAACTACAAGATCATAAAATTTTCCTTTACTTTGGATATCCATAGTTTTATTTATATATAAATATTAGTCAGCAACATGTTTCATCTTTAATATTCATAATAATTCTATTAATTTACTATATTATTATATCATTAATAATATAAAAAAGTTACAAAATGTAGGGGAGAAAAACGTTCTAGGACCCTTATCAACCTCCACTAAAAGAGGCTAACCCAACTCCCTATATGTGGTGGTTAACCATCATAGCCTTGGGATTGAGTAACCAATAGGGCTGAATTGCATTTCTATAACCACCACTTTAGGTATCACACATAATTATTGGTGCAATACTTTAAAAAGCAAAAAAAATAAATAAATAAATAAATAGATAGATCAGATGAACTAATGAGTTTTCTTTTCACATGTTTTTTCTATTTTTTTTTTTAAATTAGGGTAATTGGTGGCTATAGACATCTCCCTAGGTTGAATCTGAATCGAGATCTAGGAAGAACCAACCATGGTGGGTTGGATAAGACCTGCCATATGAACCCATTAGGTTGATGGGTCCAATCCAGGTCCACCCCAAGGACCCGGCTAAACCGACAAGTCCAAAGAATATCCTTGGTTTGGGAAAAAAAATAAAAAAAACAAACCAAACATAAAATTTGTGTTTTAAAAAAAATGGATCACATTCATAGGACCCTTCCCATGGACACACGGATCCCTATTTAGAGGATCCAGAACCGATAGATCGAATCCCCGTATCAATTCGGCTAGCTATCCACCACCACCATAATCAAGTCACATGTTTACATCTAGGGCAAGGAGTCTCGGTTTATTAATACATACAATTAGGATATTGCCAACCAACTCAATATCAACAGGCAATCCTTTACCACCCAATGGGAAAAATATAACCCCTCTATGTGGCAGCTAGCCAACCCTTGGAATTAGGATGGCCACCAAGAGCTCTTAGTGCTATTTTTCTACGATCGGCTTTTTTTTTTTTTTTTTATTTTTCTTTTATAAAATTTAACCAAACATAACGTAAGTATGCAAAGTGCTAAAAGATGAAAACACAAGTATGCAAAGTGATAATAAGTAAAATTAAAGCACAAATATGTCCAGTGAAATTTCCCTCAATTCTACCTGTAGAACCCTGGCCAAATAATAAGTAATAAATTGGGACAAGTGTATACTAATATCTTTGCATTAGTTTATTTATATTACTAATATCACTTTATATACAACCAATAAAATAATAATTATCATTACTTTATATTCTTTTACTTAAAACTTGCTTTTTAATTCTTATTTTTTTCCCTTTGATCAACCGGACATAAAATTTCAATATAACAACTTCATATAGCAACTTTTCCCCAAAACAATTATTAGGAAAATAACAATAAAAAAGCAAACTTATGACAATGCTGAGTTCCACTTCGAAAGCAGAGAATATTTTTTTATGCCAGTAAAAGTAAACCAAAATAAAACCATCCTTCCATAACAATTAAACTCTATATAAAATTAAAAAGAGAAGACCGTGCAGTCCAAATATATACTAGAAATGTTATATATAATATTAATTTTCCACTCATTCATCTGCATTTTTAATCATTTTTTTTTTCGTTTCTCTTCTTTTTATAAATAGCTCAATATAGTCTCCATTTCCAGCCTACTCTTATCTAAAGAGGAAAATAGAAAGAAAAAAAAGGATATAAATAATTTTCTCTTTGTAATTCCATCCTCTTTAAACACAGTCAAAGGAGACTATTAGTCACAGTTACATGAATGATTGTTTTGGACGACATTTGTTAGCGGACCACATTAGAAAAGCTCCTCAGCGAGGGAAAACGCAGAAGAAAGATATGTTCACAATTTCAGGAGTTTGGTAACGATTAACGAGTCACAAAGGCAGTCGGCTGATACCTGTGGGTTCAAAAATGGGTAAATATCAAATTTCACATCTCAATTTTACCTTGAATTTTGAAGTCGGTCAAATTTTTATAACAACTTGTATAATACCGTTTACTCATGATAAGGAGAGGCAATATATAAGTAAACTTTTATTATTATTCCTAATATCATCTAGTACTAATAAAATGTTTTTACTATCTCATGAAAATAAAGCAAACGTGGTAGAATAGATTAATTACTTAAAAAAAATTTAATTGAATATTAAATTAATTAATTTAAAATATAGTTATCGAATTAAATTTTTTATATAAGATTTAGGTATTGATAAATTCGATGTTTTCGTGATCATTGAGAACAATCATACATCCTCCTTTACTATCTTAACAGGTCTTGGGTTGGAAATGCAGCGTGACCTAGACTTTGGGAAGGGTTGCATCATATTTGGGATATAATTAACTTCGGATACGTGGCGATGGGGCTAATCCAGTGCTAGACCAGTGGATCGATTGGGATTTGGCGAGTCTAATCAATTTTACAACTTAAAAATGAAAAAAAGAAGACAGGGTGATTATATTAGAATGTATATTAATGTTGGAGAATAAATTCATTTAACATATCAATGTTTTAAGTGGTTAGAAAAATGTATCAATATTTCACAATGTGAACGAAATGATGTATCAATACTTTGCAAAATTCATTTAACGCATCAACGTTTAGATTAATTTTCAATTAAGGTTCTTAAATTTTCATTAATGATCAACTATTAATACCTTATTTGACTCATTTTTGCAAAATATTGATATCCAATTTTAACCACTTGAAACATTAATACCTTAAATGAATTTATTCTCAAACATTGATTCATCTTTGAACTACTTGAAATTGATACCTTAAATAAACTTACTGTCAAATATTGACACTTGTTGATATAATTTACCTATAGAAAATACAAAAATATCCATATATAAGAAATTGATATTTTAAATTTAATGTGGAAGTGATCAATAATGATCATATGAACTTGCAGAAGCAGCCATAAACAATTGTGTTGAGCTCAAGCAGAAGAAGAGAATGAAGTGGAATAGAAGGCAATAACCAAAAGTAAATATACAGTAAAATGAGCTCAGGTAATTACAAATGCTAACTAACATATATTTATACCAACTCTATGTAAAACACACATGTACAAAATAACATAAATAAAACAAATTGCATATCTCCACAACCCCCCCCTCAAATTGGAGCTTCTTGAAGACCTAACTTGCACATGAGTCATGTAATTCTAAAGAAGAGATAACCTTAGTAAGGAAATTGGCAAGCTTTTCACGAGTGCAAATGTAAGAAGGCTTCAAAAGACCAGCTATAATATGATCTCGGTTGAAGCGAACATCAATATCTATATGTTTAATAGGCTCATGAAAGTAAGGTTTAGCAACAATTTGGAGGGCTGACTTATTATCACACCAAAGCAAAACAAGCTGAGGACAACAAGCTTTAAATTATGCAAAACATAAGAAATCCATAATAACTTATTTGTAGCATAAGCAAGACTATGACACTCTGCCTTAGTAGTAGATATGCTAACGGTGCATTGTTCCTTAGTCTTCCAAGAAACAAGTGCATTACCCAAAAGAATACGAAAACCAGATAAAGACTTACGATGTAAAGCACTAGAACCACAATCTACATCAACATTCCCCATAAGCCTAAGATCACTTTCAATTGAGTAACAAAGTCCTAATGGCAAAGTTTCCTTCAAGTATCAAAGAACATGATAAGCCACATCCAAATGAACATCATGAGGACATGGGATAATATGACTTAAGAAATGTACAACAAAACTAATATCAAGCCTCGTGATTATAAGATAAAGAAGTTGTCCTACAAGATAAAGCAAAGGATCACGAAGCAAAGTATCAGAATCGAGCTCAATCTTCAGACCAGTTGGAAGAGGAACAGAGGCTAGTTTGCAGCATTATAACTAGCATAAACCAAAAGATCAATGATATACTTGCACTGATGAGCCGAAGTACAAGTAGGAGTGCAACAAATCTCTAATCCCACAAAAAACCAAGTACAAAGAGCAGTTACACTTTGTTTGAACAAACTAAGTTGAATAAAAAATTTTAAATCTCAACATTCCATTACCGAGAGCTTGTTTTAAACCATACAAGAACATTTAAGCTTGCAAACTTGATTAGGCTTAACCATAGCATTACCCTTGAGGAGGATACATATAAATTTCCTCATCAAGAAAACCATGTAAAAACACATTGTTAATATCAAGTTGATATAAGGGCCATTTCTTGGCAATAGCTGCTGCTAAAATAATCTATACACCTCTAAGTTTGGCTACATGAGAGAATGTATCATAATAATTATAGACATCCTATTTTTGCCCATTTATGGCTTTAATTTATAATAAAAATTAATATTATAATAAGCTTACAAATTAAAAAAATTAAAAAAAAAAAAGAAAATCATCACAATAAATATATAAAAAAAAGAATAAAGTTTTTTTTTTTTTTGCTTATATAGTACTAATTTTTAATTATAAGTTTTTTTACCCAATTAAATAACCGATTAAATTGGTATTTAATTGGATCAATTTTTAAAGCCTTAATATAATTTTTATGCAAACTAGAATAAGGCACAAACAATAGTCTGTATAGATAAGTCATTAGCATATATAAAGGAGACCTGGATTCGATTTTGCATTAAGCAAATTATCTTTTTTCATTTTATTTTTTTCACACGCTCTTATTGACCAGATGAGGTAAGCACATATGTCAGTAACCGGATGAGATAAGCATATATGTTAGTGAGCGATAGGTAAGCAAGTAGATAAGTTATTGAGCCTATAAATACCTAATCTAAACATAATAAACGAATAAACGAATAAGAAGAAAAAGCCAAAAAGAGGAAAAAAAACAAGAAAAAAAAAGGAGAAACTAGCAATCAGAATCAAAGAAATCATTCAAAAGTACATATCAAAGAAAAGTTCATAAGCTAATAATTCAATTTTTTTTTTTTTCTTTTGCAGGTCAAATGAACGCAATCCATGCTTTCCTTTGGTAGCTTGAAGTCAAGTCACTCCAGAGATAACTCCGACTACTGCATGACTGCCAAGTGCATCTGACACCATTGAAAGGTCACCTTCGGCCGCATATCGTATAGAACCTTCTCCAGCGGACAACTCGGCGTCTACCTACTTCGACCGATAGCGGAAATCCCACATTCAGTGTCCATAGGCATTGCCAAGCCAACTTGAATTTTGGATCAGATGCTTGCCCTGTTCGAATTCGTATTGTCTTTAATCCGTCTGTCCATCGTGCGTCCGTTACCATTCCCATGTAAGTTTTTCCTTATCTTTCTTTTTTATTTTTTTATTTTATTAAAATAATAGAAATAAATAATGAAGAGTATGGAAAAGATGAGTGACGTTGGAATAAAGCTTTCAACACTAGGGTCAAACCTTTTTTTTTCTTTTTTTATTCATAAAAAACAATTAAAAATCAATAAAAATTCATAAAAGTAAAAGAAAATAAAATAAAACGAAATAATCCAAAAAAAGGATAAAAATTTAATTTTTATTTAAACATTGACCTTATCGCTTAGTAAAGCAAAAAAAAATGGTTATAATAATAATAAAAAAAATTCTGGTCTAATGAAATAAATTTTATACTGTACGTGTTGTGGTTAATTAATTGCTTTAAAAAAAAAGCTTTTGTTACTTCGAGAAAAGTCATTTTCATAAAATTGTTGAAAAACTAACTTGATACATCTAGAGTTCATCACAAAAAAAAGTACGATTTTCAAAATTATTAAAATTTAATAAACTTAAAGTGATAAAATTTCAAGTTTATAAAACCAATTAACAAACTAAAATTTTCAAAAAGAACTATGTATTGTCTGATCCCGATGGACGAGTATGTAGGCACCTCCGGGGCGACATAAAAAATAAAAAACCTTTTTCTCTTTTTTTTTGTAAATTTTGAATTGACTCATTATTTATTGTAAATATTGTTTAGATTTATAAACTTTAATGATAAATTGTAAATATCATAGTCTGTACATTAGTAATTTTTTATTTTTTGAGCATTAATAGGATAAAATTTTAATTTATGAATTTTAAGTAGTAACCATAAGATTTTAACAGGATAGCCCCCGAATCCAAATCTTGGTTTAACAAAGTTGGTTCTAAATCAATTTTCTTCGCAGACTAGTAGCTAAGTTAGTGTTAACCAATCCATTGATCCTAACTTATGATTTTCTTGACTATAATCAGTGGCGATTCCAAAATGTTTTCAAAAAATTAATTTTCTTTTAATTCTTAGTTGAGGGTTCATGTTAAATGAGTTAAGGTTTGATATAAATCGCACTAAAAGAAATAAACCAGAAATGAAAAATCCAGGCTCGACAATAATCAATACCTTCTACTTGTGTATATCCCTTAGCCACAGACCATGCTTTACAACGTTCAATCGAACCATCAGACCTATATTTAATCTTATACACCCATTTAGAACTAATAGCATGTTTATTGGGAGGCAAATCTTTCAATCCCATGTATCATTAAGCTCTAAGGCTTCAAGGCCCTTATTCATAGTAGGAACCTATTCACTTTGTTAAGAAGCTAGTGAATAAGAACGTGGTTCTTGAGTTGTTCATACCGGGGCCAAAGATGCAATATAATATGAAGGATACAAGGCGAACGTATGCAGAGATGAAAAGGATAAGCAATAGTGTTAGAAGAAATAACAAATGAACTATCAGCTTTATCAGCACAAAAATGAGATACATAGTCATTAAGCCATTTAGGAGCATGTCTGATCCAATTAGACCGACTCAAGGATAACTCAGGTACAGTGTTTAAGAATTATGTATTAGTATTTGAAGAATGAGAATTAGTGCATGACGATGGAGGAACAAAGGATAGAGACTTAATACTTGTATGAGTTGGCTTAGGAAAAGTATCTAAGAAAGGCTTAGGAAAAGTATCTAAGAAAGCCAAACCTTCATTTGAAATCCATGAAATAGGAAAGGAAGATGGCATAGACATATCAGGAAAATCTTCTAAGAAAGAGGAAATATATCCTCATAAAAAACAGTATCCCTACTTGTTAGAGTGCAACGTTGATCTAAATTGTACAGCTTGTACCCTTTCTGATATGAAGGTATCCCAAAGAATGCATTTGATCCCATGACCAAGAAACTTATCCATTAAAGGTGGTGCCTTTGCATAACACAAACCCAATAATTCGTAAATGATGAAGACATGGTTTAACTCCAAACAATAGTTCATAAGGAGACTTCTCAAAAAGGAAACATGTATCTTATTGATAAGATAGGTGGCAACCAATATGCATTCTCCCTAAAAGACTATAGGCAAATTTGCACGAATTCTTAAAGCTTTTGTTGTATCAAGCAAGTGTCTATGCTTTCTTTCAACATGTCCAATTGCTGTGGGGTATAAACCAGTGTGCATTGATGCACAATTCCAATAGAATAAAAAATGGATTCACAAGAATGAGAAAGAAACTCAATTCCATTATCCGAACGAACAACCATAGGTGCAACACCAAATTGCTTAGCAACATAATGGAAGAATTTCAAAAGAATAACAAGAACTTGGAACTTATTATTCATTAGGATAGTCCAAGTAGTTCCAGTATAATTATCAAGTATAATGAGGAAAAATTTAGCTATACTAATAGACTCTACTCTATGTGGACCCCAAATATCTACATGTAAAAAATGAAAATTTTCACCAATTGAATGAAAACTACGACTAAAAGGTAATTTATGAAATTTTTCCCGATTACAAGCATCACAAACCAAACTTTTGACATTATGGAGACTTATATCAACAACATGACTCAACTTATAAAGAGATGTATGACCTAGTCTTGCATGAAGCAAATGCAAGGAAGAAAATTTATTGCAAGTAGAAGAGCTAACTATAGGAAGAGAAACATCATATATTTGAATCATATCATGATCTAACAAAGCTTCTTGATCTAGTATATACAATCCTTGTATTGATTTAGCTGATGCAACAAGTCTTTTAGTGGTTTGGTCCTAAAAGAGAAACAAGGATTGGTTAATAAAAGCAACAATGTTATTGTATTTGAGGGCTCGAGTAATTAATAATAAGTTGTAAGCAAATGGTGGGACATAAAGAACATTATTTAAGGTGAGATGATCAGAGAATACAATCAAACCATGCAAATGTACGAATTATATATGCCTATTGGTAAGTTTAATCAAAATAGGTGTTTTAAGAGGGATAAGATCAAAAAAGAGAGTTTTAAAGGGTGTTATATGTTCGAAAGCATCAGTGTCAACAATCCAAATTCTTATATTCTTAGACAAAGATTCAAAACATGAGAAAGAACGACCTACAAAGTGAATGGCATTGACCACAACAGTGGTCTAACTTGTCCCTTTAGTTTTCACAATGCATAACAACTCCTCAAAAAGATCCCTCACTTGACTTGCATCTAAAGAAGAAATTGAAGAACCTTTAGCATCATTTAAGGTAAGAGAATCTGTTAAATAACCTTCCTTTCGACAAACAACAGCTACTATTTGCCTTCCTTTATTCACACGCTTGCTCTTATACTAATTGAGGTACCCAATTAACTGGAAACAAGAATCAATGTTATGACCTTCTTGTTTACAATGTCTACATATCAATTTCCCTTGTTGAAGGTCCTTTGCTTCCTTTGATTAACATTCCTAGTAAAATCAACCTTACTTAAAGTAAAGGCAACAACATCCAATTCATTTGTCTTTGTTGTTTTTTGTTTTTGTTTCTCAACTTGTTGTACTAAGTAAAAAGCCTGTAGATTATTGGTAATGGATCCATTGATAGAATATGATTTCTCACCGACTCAAAACCTTCATTGAGGCCCATTAGAAATTGCATTAATTGAGCTTGAGTTTCAAATTCAACCATACGCTCCTTTAAAGCACAAGAACAATACTCGATTCTTCCACCCTCACAAGTTAGATAGCTATGCAAAGTCATCAATTCATTAAATACTCTTCAGTTTACAATAGCAGATTCCAACTTGCTGATTTCCTTGTCTCAACTTATTCATTTTACATTTAATATGAAATATAAATGGACCATTACTCTATCCATATTGCGCCAACACTTCATTCCACAATGATTGTGTGGATGAAGCATAAAGAAAATTCTAAGCGATTTCATCCAACCTAAAATTGAGCATCCAACACCTTACCATATTATCATATCTATTCCATTTAATTACATTAGGTGAATTTTCAGCAAGTTTAGCAATAGAACCATTTGTAAACCCTAGTCTAAGTTTTGCAGCTAATCCCATACGAATCACTTAACTCTAGCTTAACAAATTACTACCATTGAAAACTATATTATCAATAAGCATACTATGAGTATCAAAATTAGAAAGATATAAGAGTTCATAATTCGCTTGATCATCTTGAAGTCTATGACTCTGATCGTTCACAATCTCCATATCAATAAAACAACAAATATTGAACCGAGATACAAAGATGTTACTTGGTATGCTTTGATACCATGTAGAAATGATCAGTAATGATGATATGAACTTGAGAAAGTAGCCATGAACAATTGTGTTGAGCTCAAGAAGAAGAAGAGAATGAAGTAAAATAGAAGGTAGGAACCAAAAGTAAAAGCAAAGTAAAATGAGCTCAATTAGTTATGAATACTAACATATATTTATACCTACTCTAAGTAAAAGACACGTGTGCAA
Source organism: Combretum micranthum (assembly GCA_024138025.1). Lineage (NCBI taxonomy): Eukaryota > Viridiplantae > Streptophyta > Magnoliopsida > Myrtales > Combretaceae > Combretum > Combretum micranthum. The sequence continues at coordinate 72,058 of JAMXBD010000742.1, forward strand.
AATAAGATAAATAAAAGAATACGCATGTCTCCACATTTAAATTATTTTATTTCCATATGCAAGCATAATATTTCCTATTAATAACAAAAAAAATTATACCTTTATAGTGTAACCACTTTGATTTATATAAACTTTTATTAAAAGAAAAATCTCGCTCTTTAACAATGTAAGACTAATTTTTGTATTTCAATCTTCTTTAGTCTTTAGTTTGCATATAATCTCACATTATTATCATTATAATTAAATTTGGATATATTTATGCATAAATAAATGGTTAAACTATATCGAAAGGACCTAATTGTCGAGCTTAGATTTTTCATTTCTGGTTTAATTTCTTTTAATTCGATCTGTATTAAACTCGACCCCATTCGTACAAACCCTTGACTAGGAATTAAAAGAATTGAAAGAAATTTAATTTTTGAAAATAGTTTGGAGCCGTCACTCAATTGGAATTGGGAAAATTTATAAGTTAAGATTAATGGTTGGTTAATCCTAACTTGGCTACCAGTCTGTGAAAAAATTTGATTCAAAACCAAACTTTATAAACCAAAAATTCCGGATTTAGCGGCTATCCTATAAAACCGTACAGTTACCACTTATATTTCAAACTTAAAGTTTATCCTATAAATTCTCAAAAATAAATCAAATTATCATGACTTTACAAAATTATTTACAAGTTGGTAACAAGATAATTCAATATTTACAATTAACTAATTAGATCAAAATTCAAAAGATAATATGATGGAATAAAAAAATATTTTTTTAGATTTTATATTGCCCGTAGGTGTCTACGTACCTGCTAATCGAGATCAGACAATACGTAGTTCTTTTAGAAAATTTTAATTTGCCAGTTATTTTTAGGATTTTTAAACTCTTTTCATTTTAAGTTTTTTTTAAGATTTTTCTTTAAAACAAAAAAAAATAATGAGTCCTATAAACTATCAACTTATTATATTTTTTATTTTTTGAAAATAAGATTTTTCTAAGTTCCAATTTTTTTAAACTATATACTATATTTTTTGAAAATAAATCCTATACTTATAATTTTTTTTTACTATTATTATTTTTAAAAAACTTACATTTTATTTATATGAACATTTATTTATTTTTTTAAATCTACCTCTAATGAATGCATATATATATAATATTTTTTAGAAAAAAACTTTTATATCTAATGAATATATAACATTTTTTCCTAAAAAAACTTAAATTTATATTTTATGCAAACTAGAATTAAAAAAAAACCTTATATTTATATTTATATACAAAAAAATTATCTCTTTTTTTTAAAGAAAAACTTAAATTTATATTTTCACATATGCATAAGAAAAACACTTTTTTTTTCTTTTTCAACTTCTACATTAATATTAACAATAATAATAATTTACTAACCTAGGTTGAATTTTGGAACGGGTCGGATCGGATTTGGAGCAGGTCGAGTCGGATCCTGAGGGTTGGAGTCAGGTCGCTCTGTAAAGGCAGACGGTGGACTTTGCTGGTGGTGATGTGGTGATCTTAGACAACTCTAGTTGCATTGGATGAAGCAAGTAGAGGATGGGAAATGCTCTAAAGGTGGTGGCTTGAACTGAAAATGGCTAGGAATGGCGGTTTGAGCTCAAGATGGTGGTGGTTAGTGGCGGATATTCTAATGTCGAACCAAAGCTATCACTTAGTAGCTTTACTTACCTCATGGTGACCAAAAGCTTCAAAAATGATTGGAAAGCCTCCAATTTGAAGCTTATATCTTCGAACCCAGAATTTTCGAAAAAAAATTCGAACTTACCCTTAGGAGCAATTTCTTGTGTTTTTAGTAAATTTAGATGATTGTGGATGATCTGAATAGTAGATTGGAGGTCTTATTTATAGGATTTGGATGCCGTGGTGGGTGGTGGCTGTTAGAAGATCGGGTTTGTAGAGCGCGCACGATTCCTTCTTCCAGAATGATTTACGTGATTAGCCACCACTAGTGCTTCTAGAACATGGATAATATTATCGGATAATGCCTTTTAGAAGTTCAGACTGGATCAAATTTAAATTTCAAAAAGCTTATCTTTGCGTAGGGAAATGGGTTTTTCATGAACTTTGAGTCCAAAATGGGGAGCTAAAACAATGAGTTTTTAACAAGTTTTTTGTTCAAATGCCAAGTATCACATGTCCTCTTCAAGATCCCTCAATTAATTTGGCAAAAAGCATATCCAAAATAGGTTAAAAATGAGCTCAAAACGAGTTGATCGAGCGAAAAAAAAGGGGCTGAAAGTAGGAGAAGACACGTGTATGTCACGAATGGGTGCGTGTTCCTCACACGCCTAGTGGAAAAAAATTGTCTTTCGTGTGGATTTGAACCCTATCCTCGCTTGTGTGTGTGTGTCTCTTTTACCATTAAGTTGTTGGCCTATGCTTCGGTCTTGATTCACATTGAAATTAAATTTAAGGCCTCCAAAAATGGGCCTAGTTAAATAAACCTATTTAAATAAGTTATTTAATTGGGTTCAAAATTAATTTATAATGAAGATTAACATTATATCAAGCTCAAAAAATTTTATAACAATTTATATGTATATATTTTTTTGTAATTTGTAGGCTTAATATAATATTAATTTTTATTATAAACTAGAACCTTAAACAGGCAAAAATGAGGTGCCTACACTAAAGTTTGGGGATAAGTTCATCTAAGATCCTAACATTTCAACTGGTTTAAAAAATATCTTAACATTTGGAGAAGTTAGTCAATTCAGGTCTCATTAATACGCGTCACCAAGAGAAAGGTCTTTTGAGTTTTAATTAAATATTTCCCCTTTTAACACATGTCGATGGGACCTGAATTGACCCAATTCTCCAAATATTAGGACCTCAAATGAACTTCCCCTTAAATGTTGGGACCTTCCCGTGCAATTTACTATAAATAAAACACATCTTGACAATTTACTAAAAAATGGGCTTAAACTAAAAAACTCCAAAAGTCTAACTTTTATTTTAAGTTTAACTTAACTATTTTTTTTTATTTTAAGTTTGACTGATTAAAAAATGATTGGTACATCACAGACACTTTCCTTGCACTTGTAAACTCACAATCTAAAGCTTTCCTTGGAACTACCTAGACGTTGACATAGGCACAAGCCGATGATGGCATTTTGAATTACATAATATTCTGTTTTTTAAAAACTATAAAAAATGTAAAGTTAAAATAAATTGAGTCTAAAAACAATAGTTTTAAGCCTTAAATCTAAGTATTGTTAAGGCCATATTTCATATATGTCATTATCTTTATAGATTAATCAAATAATAATATGGTAATTAAAGATTTACACCTAATTCTAATTTGATATAATTTTTGTTTTAATAGATTCATCTCCCTGCCTAGCTATCACTAGAGTATTTGATGAGATACTACACTTTGTCAAGGACATAGTGACATGATTGTTGCATATTAAGATAGACATCTTAAACCAAATTAATACTTAAACTCAACCTAAATAATTGCTTGAGCATGTTTGGTCGTCTTGGGCAAGAGAGCAATACCTTTGTTAAAGTTTTAAGGCTCTAACATGATAGTTAACTGTTTTGACCATCAATGATGGTGTAGCGTATAGTTGATAATGGTACCGGTATAGGCATGTAGTTATCCAATTGGGAGAAGTTGCACATGATTATGGGCTAATTGAACTACATTATGTAGATGGACTAGTGGGTATAAAGTCTGAATAATAATTGTGAAGCCTAGATGAAGCTATTGGTAGATCTATTTTAAGATATAAGATTCCGATTAGCCTTATCAACTCCCTGAGCCGTTGCCAGAACTTAGGGCCCTTTCTCTATTCCCCATCTTGATATCGGAGTCATGAGTACTCCACTGTTAGTTGCTATACTTAAGTTCAAGATTAACTTAATGGTTGAATACATCTAGAAAAAGATCGTGTAATCATATTGCGTGTGTTTGTGTTACCGTTATACTAGGCATAATCTCATTCTTTTCTTTCATAGGTAGTGATAATGATTATGATGATGATTGCTATGATGACATGAATTACATGTGAGATATGAAGGAGTATTTAGATGGGTTCAAGATGGAGATGCACTAGCTATTGTTACCTATTTTATGAGAGTTTCGATTATCTACTTTGAGAATCTAGTTTTGTGTTCATGAGAGTTTTTTTTTTTTTTTTTTTTAGATTCTCATAGTTTCACCGTTACTTTTTTTTAGATATAATCAGGAAGTGTTGATGCACACTTTAATTGGGTACCGTTTGGAATTTGTGATATTCTTTTATATTAATGGAGTATGTTAAGTAGTCTATTGCCCTTGAGTAGCTTTTAAAAATCTTCTATAAAACTTTATTTTTCCACTGCAAAATAAATATCTACAAAGCCTTTCAAGGTTTTTTCTTTCCTTAATCTAAAATTGGATAAAAATTTGCTAGTTAACTAAAGCCTTACACAATCTACCTAAGTGGGCTATGTAGGGAAACCATGGACACCATAAACCCTTTAAGGGCGTGACAATACAAACAAGAAGTTTAGTTCTCGACTTTATGCTTAAATTTTGGCACACTCAACCAAACAAGCACATATAAGTCTCGATACCCATTAGTCAAACAAATTTATTATCTTTAATTAATGCACTACACTACAAGCACAAAACAATGTGATAATCATAAAAAAAAAAAAAAAAAAAAAACTCACTCTATTATGCTATCCACAAGTCGAAGTAATTCTCAATATAATTTGACTTGAACTTAGAATGTCTTAAAAATAAGAATTATATTGTTAGGGATAAACTATATAATAACCTATTTATTACTCTTACACATATAATTTCTCAGTCTTATATGTTTTCTTGTCCTTCTAATTCCATTTTTGACATAGAAATAGTCAATTTTATACAGTTTCAAATGTACTTTTCATTAATGGTATTATTTTTATTATAAGATGAATGGAGAGCACTATACCACAAGGATTATATTCAAAATCTTCCTTGTTTCCTAGCTAAACTCTAATATACTCTTAAATCCATCAATAGTTTGTTGAACCTATATGTTCAATGTGGATTTTGATGAGACAATAATGCACAATTAACTATTTATTTGTTGAAAATTACACTTAATTAGTCAAATATGTGTGTGTGTGTGTGCGCACGCACTTTTTATGCATCTTTGTGGAGTTTTTTGCAAGTTTTAATAGAAACAATAGCTGTCAAAGGCAAGCCAAATCAAGTGTTCAAGGCGTGACAAAGCTAAGGCCAAGGCTCGACAAGCTAAAAATGCCAAACCAGTAGTTGAGGGGTTGGTCGAGACCTAAACAAGTCAAGTGATCAAGGCACAACAAGTTTAAGTTCAAAGCGTGAGAAGTTAAAAAGCAAACAGACTTGTCGAGGGTTATGTCGAGGGCTCGACTTGCTAAAGAGTTGAGGCGCAACCAATTCAAACCCAAGGCTTAACAAAGCTAAAAATAACACAGTGGTGGTCGAAGGTCACATCGAGAGCTTGACTTGTTAAAGTTTAAGGCAGGACAGATCAAATTTGAGGCCTGAAGAAGAGTGCGTGCGAGAAAGCTATTGAGGGCAAAGTTAAGGTGTGATGAGTCTTTTGAGGCACGATGGCTTAAATATTGAAGCTGATGTGAAAAAAAAAGAGTCATTGAAGTGCATTAAATGATCGGTAGCTTAAAGACATTGTCTCTAATGGAGTTTCGAATTTTGAAGGCTATATATATTCAGTCCGCGGGAGATCAACGAAAAGAACGTGTGCCAAAGTTTATATTGTGCTTTTCCTGTTCTCTTATATATATATATATATATATATTAAAATACACTCTAATACTTTGTTCTTAAATCTGCTACACATTTAAGAGCATTTAGAGAGAAAGGAAATATTTTATTTTCTGAGTGTCGTACTTGCTCATCTTGAGCGAATTTCTAAAATAAATAAAATTGATCATGAAGACCTCGTAAGATGCATTGATAGACTGTGGAGAGTAGGAAGAGGGTCGAACTCCACATTAAAATATTAGCTTGATTTTCTCTATTCCTATCCTTTGTCTATCATCTACGAATTAATTTATTATCGATATGTTGGATTATAAATTAATTATTTGAACTTTTAGGGAAAATACTCAATTCACCCACCGTCTCCTTTCGGGAGTAATCTTAATGCTTTTTCATAATTAATATCTAACCACTATACATGATTTTTAATGCTTCTAACCATAAATCTCATGTAATTGTTCCCTCCTTTACACAATTTGTATTAATTACTTCAGATAACCCACTTCTCACTTGTCAAGTTTATAAATTGCCATACTTGTGATATGATCAAGTTAAATGAAAAACTATTCTCAAATTCCTTTACACTTCTTGTCCACAATGGGAACATATGGGTTCTCTTACTTCCTTTGCAAATTTCTTACAATTTATCAAGAAAACTACAATCACATTTTAAAATTTCACTCATACATCAAAGGATTACTCTATTCATTACTTTTATCACTAAACCTATCAAAATTTCATTTCAAACTCACTCTAAAATTATTCTTGGTCATGACTTGAAATGGGGAAAATTGTATTATCTTTTCCTATCCTTTATGATCTTTTAGGGTGGCTACTTAAATGGTGATAAAGGCACGAAAGGGCCTATACTATCATTTTTTGGTAATTTGGTATCAAATATTTGATTTTAGGAAAAAAAAAGTTAATTGTACTTTCGAACTAGTGTTATTTTAGCGCCTAATGTTTGATTTTTTGCCCAATGTTAAGAGTACAGAGAAACTAAAATACCATCAATTTGAAAGTACAAATACTTTTTTACCTGAAATCAAACATTGAGCACCAAATTACCCAAAAATGATAATACAGACACTCCATATGCCTTTGTCCCACTTAAATGAGCCTATTGTTTTATTAATTACATAAAATCCTATACTTTTGCACTTCATTAGATGTTCCTTAATTCATGATTCTCATCATTTTTTATACATAAAATAAACCAATGTCTACCTTCTACTCTACATTCATGTTTCGACCAAGCCTGGGAAGTTAGAGGAAATTATGGAACTTCATCTCATTTTCATTATACTCAATGTCAAGAAATCCTACATGGAGTTCCTCAAAGTTATTCTTGTTCCACATACATTTCTCATATTCATATCCCTAGAGCTGACCAATCATATTCATAAATTTTTAACTCTAAAACTTTCATCTATACTCTAATACTTAGGTTGATAATTTTACCACTCTTAACACAGCTATCAATTAAATCATTTCCCTACTTGGTCATTAACGAACTCCTACTCACTTTCCTTAAATTATTTCACATGGCACTAAAGAAAAACACATTCAAAAGGACCATGTATGATCTCACACACCATCTAAACAAATAATATTGATATTTCCACCAACTTTGAGCCACAAAACAAGTAATAATTCTTCCTCTTAGCAACATGAGGTCTTGACTCATTCTTGAAGAAAAGGAAAACGTAAAATATAATTTTATTATTTCTATGTAATATTATGTTTGTCCCATCTCTCATTGTCAAAATGATTCCCTACCCATTATTTTTCTTTCTCATACAATATTCATTTTACACATGAGGCTCTACACTAAAATCTTCACTTCTATGCCACACATAAACATGCTTATAGCAAACAAGGAAAGGTTAAAATATTTACCTATATAAAGATGCTTCTAGTAGGATTTTTGTTCCTTAATGCCATCATCCCAATAAATGGTATGGAAGATGTGGAAAGAAGAGGGGCGTGGTGAGAAAGATTTAAATGGAGGAAGAGAAAGACAATGAAAGGATTAGTTAAATAAATAAATAAAAGAAAGGGAGATGGAATGGATTTGCACCAATGGAGAAATGAATAAGTTATGGTCTCTAAGTGATTATATTAGATTAAAGTAAGACAGTACATGTAAGTACCCACGTTTTAAGGGCTATCAATCATTGTTAGCTCCTTAGAAAGTAAGCTTCATGGAAGGAGAAATTTAAGCATGTGGCGGAGAAAATTCTCTTGGCGAAAAGGAAATATTTGTTTAGTTCCAAATGATCCATTATTATAACCAAATTACTAAAGTTTGGGTCATGTGTACGTACAAAACTGTGAAATTTTACAGAAAAAAGAGTTAAGTGAGTTTAATTATTTCATTTCATTTCACTTAGTCGATTATAGGTTCAATTAAAGTGATATTTACTCGATACAAGGTCGGTGCTTAGGTAAGATTACTACATAATCGAAGTTTATCAGATATATCATATAAGCTTTCATTCTCAATTTAAGTAGTAGAATATTTTATTTATTATTTTTTAGGTTTGAGTTATTATTGAGTTCATTGAGCTAGCACTGAGGTTTAGGATATAAATTCAATTCATCAAGTTCAAGGTTTGTGTATTAGGATTTTAGAACTATTGAGGTTAGTTTCTTTAGGGTTTGTAATGTTCAATTATTCTTTGATAAGATTTCATGTGTGTCTTTAAGGTTTAGAGCTTCTTGATTAGGTTTAGGCTTCATTAGCTAGGGTTTTGGTTCTATTAATTAGGGTTCAATGACGAAAATCAAACTTACAATCAAGTCAACTCTCTGAGTAGTCAATTGGAATTTAATTTCAAGTGCGACAAATATCATGCTTAACTATACAATATGCAAAAAAAAAAAGAATTAGCATTAAGAAAAAGAGTATAGCACATGTCTACCATTACTATACAAAGATTACCAAAATGTAAATCATACAAAATCAATTACCAGTACGCATTACAAAAATGTATCTTTAAAATGTGATTTCCTTTTCTTGCACAAAACTTGCATTTCACAAATGCAATTTTGGAAAGTTGTATAGTCAAGAAATTGTACGTTTAACTTGCACCATGCTCTTTTGTAAGTATATTGCATTTAAGAGCTGTGATTTCTCTCCAAAAAAAAAAAAAAGTATTTATCTTAGCTAGGTAAACATGCCTTTACCTTCTATAAGTAAAAATTCAATAATGAAAATGGCATGTATAAGATGCAATTTAAAAACGGTACTTCCATAATTAATTTCATATCAACTTTATTTAAGTAATTAATTGTTACAAGTGCTCTAAACTAAATAAAAAAAATGTAAAAAAAAAGGGTTTTGATTTGTACTATTAATGCATATAAGGGCTTAGAATTGTTGCACATACACTAAAGGGTCAAAATTTGTATTATATATATAAAATAACTAAGATTTATAAGCATGAATATTATACCTTGCATACTTAATGCCAATGCATCTCACATAAGATAGTAGTGACAATTAATAAACTAAGACCCCAAAATGTAAATTACCAATCCATATCCTTAAGCACATGCTAAACATCGTTGGGATTTATGAAGTCGTAGATCCCTAATGTAAATAACCAAGAATAGAAGTTCTATAAAATCAATAGTACTCAATCCAACTCCAAATTAGTGGAATGGCCAATTTTTTTTATCAAAATTAAAAAAAAAAGATTAACTTTAAATAAGATAAATTTTTAATTTCAAAATAATAATTAAGTCTAAGAGCATTTAAATCTTTTATTCAATTTTTAAAGATTTGTTTAGATCATGTATTTATTTATATACAAACACATCCAACTTTAATTATAGTATTAATATTGTGGAATTACAAAATACTCTAAATGTTAAAAAGAAAATTATAAGAGTCAAAATAATCTCACATTTTTAAGAGAAGTGATTTTTCTTTTGGTAGAATTTATATAAATCAAATCAAGGTTAAGGAAATAATTTTTTTTTTAAATTACCAAAAATAGGTCTTGTTAGAAAATAAACCCAAAAATAGGGCACTTGAAATCGTGTCTTAAAAACATTAGTTCTTTTTTTTTTTTTTAACTCATGTCTTGACGAAACGAATTCATCAAGACTAAGCCCACCTCCCTCCACCCAACATCTCCGTTTTACTGTCACTTGCTCCTTTCATTCTCCCCAAAAACACCAAAACCTAAATCTACACAAGTTTAAAACACTTCAAAACTTGATTTTAACAAGATAATTCAAAAAAATGACACTCATAAGCATCTTCTCTCACATTAGAGCTTTGATTTCATGGTTATTTGTCTCCAATTGGCAAATCTTAGTTTGAAAATTGCACGTTAAGCTATTCCCTTTTATGTCGACTTTTCTTTTAATTTTTTTTCTCATTATTTTAGAGTTATCTTGTAACAATGTATTTAGAAATTTATATATACATGCTAATGGCTCGATTGTTTTATAATTATTCCATCTATCACAAGCATGTTTAGAATCTGTTCGATAAAATGCATAAGAAGTATTTTCTTGTGATTGTAGATTTGTACTTATCTAGCAAGAAGCCCAAAGCAAGAACTCCATATAAGATAGGTAACCTTTCTATCTTGAGTACTTGTGTTGGAACTAATGTTCTTTATTTGTTCAATCATCTTTGTTGATGATATTCTATGACCATTTATGTTTGGTACTCTAATCCATGACAATTTATGTTTTTATTTGTCTCTTGGACTATAATTGATCTAATCATCTTTACTGTATCACTTGCTTTATTCAATAGGTTCATTACTCATCTTTGTATGGTCATCTTTGATTATATACCTTGACAAAACAATTTTATGGTTCTTGCAAATCATTAATGGCTTAACTAGGTAGTTTAATGAATTAACTTGTAAAAAGTCATAGCAAAATGATGCCTAAATTTTCATGGGAGAAAACCAAAACTAATCTATGTATTGTGTGTGGATTGTCTAGAAAGAGAGAAAGCAAGGTTATGCTTGAGTGAGGATTGAAATCCAATTAGGATCTACAGTGGGGTTAGTAATGCAATAGCATAAGGCCATTATTATAAGTTTCAAACAATTTTATGTCTCTTTCTCTCTCTCATTTTTTATTAATTTATGTAAAATAATGTTGGTGATGTGATCCTGGAAGCGTTAAACTTAAAATCGAACAAGCTAAGTTCCTAATCCATTTGAAGCAATTGGAGTTCAAAGATTAGAGTTTCATTGATCAAAGCAAGAGCCAAGTAGACTAAAGAAGCTTATAAAGTGGTTTGGGACTCAAAAGATTGAAGAATTTCAAGTATTGGAGTAGATAGACCTATACACCATCGACCTGTATTTGGAGAACAGCCGACCTTCAATCAAAATTCAATCATACCTGTGAAATTGCACATACGCCAGCACTAAGACCATCGGCCTTCAAGGCTATGCCATCGGCTACTAGGATAAGCTGTCGGCTTTCCACTGGCTTTGCAAGTGATCAGAATGTAAAATTTAAAACCTTGATGCCAACGCAGCCATCTTACACTATTTAGGCCTCCGGCCTTGAATACATAGGCTGCCAACCTTTAGCCGGCATATACATATCCGAAGTAACTTTTCATTTTCCTATTTATTTTCTTTTTTTTTGTTTTCCAAGGCTATTTTGAAGCCTATATGAGCCCATGCATGGACATAATAGGATAGATCAATTGAATGACATATTTTGAGAGTTTTCTTCCATTTGTGAGGATTTTTCTCTTAATTCTTAAGAAAGAACTAAATCTGATTTCTTTACCGTAGAAGCTTGGGGAAATCTATCTTGATAACTTAGGTTCCAATCAAAAGGTTTGGTTAGAGTTTGGATACACTTCTTGATAACATTGGTTCTAATCGAGAGGTTTGGCTAGGATCACATTCTTATCGCTTGTTTGAAGTGATCCTAGGGTTCTAATCCATCATCGAGTGTTGGGTCTTAGGATTTATATACCTAAGGTTCTCATTCCGTGTCATTTGGTATCAGAGCTTCTGCTTTCTTGAATCAGGTGATATCCTATCCTTTATTTCAATTGTTGGTTGTTTGTTTTGTAGAAAAAGAATTTGAGTGAAAAAAAAATTGTGTTTTAAGGGTTTGATTGAGATATATATTTTAGGTTTGTTTCTGTTAAAAAAAATGGGAGAAATACAATTGAACATGTATTTGTGGAGCAATGATGAAGAAGAAATATCATGTGATCCAAAATTATGTACAATGTTTTGTGAATAATAAAGTATGTTTCTTGACTATTGGTAATAGGGGTTGTGTGAATGTCGTTAGTACATTGCTGGTAGAAAAATTGAATTTAACAACTCTGAAGCATCCAACACCTTATGATATGCGGAATGAGTGTGGAAAAGTTAAGATGTCTAAACGGGTTTTGATTATGCTATCTATTGGAAAATATCAAGATGAAATTTTGTGTGATGTGGCTTCAATGAAAACTAGTCGTATTCTGTTGGGGCAGCCATGGAAGTTTGAAAAGAGAGCCAAGCATGATGAATATAAAAATTATTATTCTTTTGTTTTCAACAATAGTCGAGTGACTTTGATTCCTCTTGAAACCATTGGAGGCTTATGAGATCAGTTAAGGTGTAGAAGCAATTCAAATAAAGGAAAAAAGAAAACGATCACATGAAAAGAATGAGAAAATTGACAAGATTGAGAGTGAAGAAAAGGAAGAGGTTGTGCACAAGAGTGATGAAAAACACATGAGTGTTTAGGAAAATCATACATTGGTGAGCAATAAGAGAAAAGAATCAGATTATCAAATACTAGTGAGTGATATTCCTGAAAAGAGTGAGATTAAGAGTGATTTTTGCTTTTCAGCTAATGATATTTCTTGTTCTAGTAAATTTGTTTCATCATAGCAAGAATTTAAAGATTTTTGTCATTAAGAAGTTCCGGATGAAATAAAGCATCAACTAGATTTCATCCCCAAAGAATCAACTTATGACTACAATTCAGAGAGTCCAAGAATGAAGATTCGAGGATGAATCTTTTCGAAGAAGGGGAATGATGCGATCCTAGATGTGTTAAACTTAAAACAAGCCAAGCTCAAGTTCCATAAGCCATTTGAAGTAATTGGAGGTTCAAAGATTGGAGTTCCATTGATCAAAACACAAGCCAAATGGACTAAAGGAGCTTATAAAGTAGTTTGGGACTTAAAAGATTGAAGAATTTCAAGTATTGGAGCTAATGGACTTGTACACCGCTGGCCTATATTTGGAGAATAGCTAGCCTTCCATCAAAATTCAATCAAACATGTGAAGTTGCACATACGTTGGCACTAAGGCCGCCAGCCTTCAAGGCTACGCCACTAGTGTACTAAGATAAGCTATTGGCTTTCCACTAGCTTTGCAAGTGATCAAAATGTAAATTTTAAAGGTTGATTCAAGGCCGCCAACTTACACTATTTAAGCTACTGGCCTTGAATACATAGGCTGCCAGCCTTTGACCTGCGTATACATATCTGAAGTAACTTTTCATTTTTCTATTTATTTTCTTTATTTGTTTGTTTTCCAAGGCTATTTTGAAGCCTATATGAACCCATGTATTGGACATAATAGGATAGATCAATTGAATGACATATTTTGAGAGTTTTCTTCCATTAGTTAGGATTTTCTCTTAGTTCTTGAGAAAGAACTAAATCTGATTTTTCGGCATAGAAGCTAGGGGAAATCTATCTTGATAACTTAGGTTCCAATCGACAAGTTTGGTTGGGGTCTGGTTCCACTTCTTGACAACGCTGGTTTTAATCAACAGGTTTGGTTAGGATTATGTTGCTATCACTTGTTTCAAGGCTATCCTAAGGCTCTAATCCATTGTCGAACATTGGGTCTTAGGTTTCATATACGTAAGGTTCTCATTTTGCATCAGTCAATCATTCTTATATCTTATATTGTCGTTACTTTATTTCCCATGTTTATATATACTGTAGGGTTGAATATAGGAGACGCTAAGGTTGTTGCTATTCGAATATCATCATAGTGGAAGGGTATGATAAGATTTGTTATAATAGGCGTCCGATAGCCGTGGTTACTATATCTAGAGATACAACTTACAAGTAGCTCATGGCTTTAATATAAAGTCATCTGAAAATAAAAACGACAGCACATAGGGTCGAGATGCCTCATGGAGTTTCTACTAGGAATGGAATTATAAATTATGAAATTGTACAGGTGACAAATGATTACGATGTGTAAGAGATGTTGACATTTTGCATAGAATTCTGTGGCGGTGTATGTGAAGATATACTATAATGAGTTGTTAACTTTGAATGAGGTTGATTTAAAATAGGATATCAAGTACGATGCTCCAATAAAGAGTTTAGGGAACTAAGTAAGAGCTTTTCTTGAAACACGAAGTGGATAGTTATTAGCCTCCAGTGTTTACCTTTGAATCACCTGAATCCAATAAGGGTAATGATAACAAAGCTGACATTTCTACTAGCACTTCTTTTCATAATTTAGATGATGAGGATTGTGGTGACAACAGTGATGGGATTGAGAATTAGATATTGGCACTTGATGAGCCTCATGGCTTGAGTAGTTGAATGTTGGCTCTTAGGAATGTGGATGTAGTTGGTAGTTTGGAGCCCATGTTGTTCTTTAAAGAGAGTTTAGGTTGCAAATATGCAACTTTTGAAGGTGTGTAACAACTTTGTGATGACAATTGAAGCTTTAGTGATAAATTTAAAATGGGTATGCGGTTAAGGATCAAAGATCACTTCATATGAGCAGTAAAGACATACCACTTAATGAACTACCAAGATTATGATGTGGTTGATTCAAATAAGAAAGCGTACTTAATTAAGTGTATTACATCTGATAGGGGTTGTAAATGGAGACTTCAAGCATGTTTAAAGAAGCATGCTTGATGCTTTCAGATCATTAGGTTTGAGGACCATACACTTGTTTGAATGCAATTGTCACACAAGATCACCCCTAGCTAGATTCAAACACAATGTCCAGATGTATCATTGATGAGGTCCAAAAACCCTTGCAGTTAAGGCATGAGATTTGCAAGCATTTGTCTGCAAGTTGTTTGAGTTTGATGTTCATATAAAGAGGATATTAGCAATTATGCAAAAGGCTAATCCAGGAACCGAAATTGAAAGTAGAATTGCAGAGTTTGATACTTAGGGCATGTTTCTTAAATAATTCTTCTAGACATTTAGACCTTGCATTAAAGTGTTTACTTATAGTAAGTTTGCAAATATAAACTCAAACTTTGTTTTGCCTCATCTGATGCTAAGATTTACCAATCATTTTATTTAATGTTGTCAAGCCTATAATCACCATTGATGGCATCTTCTTATATGGGAAATATAGGCACAAGTTGCTCATAATAATTGCAATAGGTGGTGACAACCACATCATGCTGTTGGCATATGCCTTGGTGGATGAAGAAGCGGACACACATGGGCATGGTTTCTAAAGTGGCTACTCATTTACGTGATGAATGATCGCACGACATTTGCCTGATATCAAACTACCATTCAAGTATACATAATGTTGTGGAGGGTAAGTAGACTATTAGTTACTTAACTTATGTTTGTCATTTTTCTACAAGATATTCTAAGTTAGTTGCGTATTGTTGTTACAAGCTTATTTTATTAACCGATTGATAGAGGTGCCAACTGCTGAAGTTGCTTTAGAAGTAGGATAGGTAGTTAAAGTTGTGCATTGGTTTAAAGGCATCACTGTAGACGATCCTCTAAATCTAAGCAATGTAGATGATTTACTACCCCCTAGCTAGCTCAAGGACATTGCCCTCGGACTTAGATGATAAGGTCAAGGTAGAGGAAGGGATTGTAGGCAAGCTCTAGTTGATATCAGTGACAAGGTCTTGCCCATTCATTCCCTTATGCCAATGCATGGTGAGGAAGTAAGTCCATTTGTGCCATCTTTTGCCTAATTTGAGACACTTGTGGGCAAAAACTCTAGCACATCCTTGCACACTCTACCAGTTTAGCTCAAAAAGCGGTCACCAACACATATTGATGATATAGGAGAGGGCCCGACACAGGTTAACCTTAATTATATCCCAATGTGTGTTAACCCTAGATACAATCCACTAAGTGAAGATTTTGGACAGCACATAGCTGGCAGAGTCAGGTATTCATTCAGAGTTACAACTTAAGCCATGGCTAGAGCCTGTTAGTCCCAGTTATTCATGAGGATTAGGAGTACGCATCGTTGATAGTTTATTTATGTTTCGATTCATCTTTTATACTTCAAAATAGCAAACTATATTAGTGAAGTCCAATTTAACTTTTCCTTTTATTTTTAATTATGTGTTCTTTGCATGGTTGGGTATGGAGTTAGGAAATATTTTAAAGTGGAGTTTGTGGGCCAATTTTATAGATTGGGAAGTGTTGAGTATGGAGTTTGAAATTATTTTGAAGTGGAGTTTGTGAATGTTGTTTGGAAAATATGATATATTTACATATGCTGATTCTTTAATTGTATTTGTAGGTAAATAATGTATTTGTATAATAAATTAAACAAGGTTATGCATTCGGCACAGCATCAAATCGTGTCTTTTTGTTTTGTGTTGAAACCATGTCCTAATTCAAGGCACGAGTCCAAGTGCACTAATTTTGAGACTATTTTCTTTCATGACCTATTTTTGTAATTTTTCTAAAAGACATTTTCTTTTCTTAACCTAAATAAATTATATATTTTTTAAAAGTTTATTTACTTGTTGTGTTGTTATCAACTTATATTAAATGTTGTGAATCAATAATTAATTTAACTATTATATCAAATAATTTAAATACTAAAATATTATATATAATTTTGTTTAAATTTTCTATTGTTTCCTTTTAAATAAGAATGGAAACCAACAACTTCCTAGTGTTGAAATAGGCTGATCGATTATTCCAGTTCTAAAATGGCGGGCGACAATTCCAATTCCACTCCTGAATAAAACCAAACCATGATAATGGATGTTGTTTAACTTTTTTGAGCAAATACACATACTTTTTTTAAATTTTTTTCTTACAAATTGTTTATTATGAAATAGATATAGATAAAAAAAAATTAATAGTTCTCACAAAAAGATCAAATATACAGATAAAATATAAATACAAATCGGATATATTTACACATATTATTTCAATATAAATACAGATAAAAATAAAAAACAGACCATCAAAACCCGATATATAACACAATTTGCTTATCTGCCAATAAAATCTTTTTAACCTTCCCCAGGTACAATCACATGTTAAGGTATCTTTCAAGCCTCATCTGGATTGTAAAGGTAATACTAATAAGACAACATTGCTTATCATAATAATACCATGGAAAAGTAGCTTTCTTTTCAACCCTCAATATTGAAATATAATTTATCATTCTAAACTATTCGTCAAACCAAAACATGTAAAGTGTTTCGTTCCAGTTTTACTTTTACCACTCTCTAGCTCTCTTGCTCTTTCAGCCTCAAATAACTCAATATCATGTCAATTTGTATTATTATTATTATTTGTTAAATTAAAATTAGTAGTAACATAACTTTTATTCGAACACATATGTATATAATAAATAAATAAATATACATACATATATTTGGTAAAATAACAACTAAGCTTTTCTCCTCCATACATCTGAAATGGGAAAGTTTTTGAGGAAAGGAAAAAAAGAAAAATGCGATTTGATAAAATAAATTGAAAATTAGAATCTAAGAAAAGGAAAATTTTAAGGTTATCACATTTGAAATAGTGCATTGACTTTATTTTTTGAAAACACAATTTTAATCTATCATTATAAGATCTTATATTATTTAAGTGAAGACATGACTTTAGACGCAGTAATTTTAAAACTTTTTTCGAAATCTGATTTTTGAAAATTTTTCTTTAAATGGCATTGCTTACTTAAAGGGAAATTTTTGTCAGTTAACTAATAAATGTCTCAGTTAATGGTATTAGTTTATTGAAAGAAAAAAAAAAAGGATGATTCTTTATAATAATTGCTCACTTAAAGGGAAAGTTTTGTCAGTTAACTAAATGATTTTTTAAAGTTAAAAAAAAAACTAAAGGATTTTTTCTTTCCTTTTTTTTTGGGCGGTGGGTGGAATTGAATCAAATAATTATACATAGACGGCCCCCAAAAAAAAATTATACACCGGGCCACATCTATAATTATTTTGGAACATTTAATAAAGGAAAAATGCGGTATATTTTTTGCTAAATAGAGTCCCAATTTATAAAACATATATTTAGAGGCTTGTATTATTCAATTTCATGCATTTAAGGATTCGTTAACATTTCCTTAACAGCATTTTAAAAAGTTAAAAATAAATGGCTCAACATGCCAAATAATACAAGCCTCTAAATAATACAAGGACAATTATTCTATTTATTTTAAATTTTTCTAAATAATAATGTCAATATATATTTTTATTTATATTAGTTTATTCTCAAATAAAAAGAGATTATTATAAAAGTGTATTGGTTGACAATATCCTAAATTAATTTCTCTTGATACACTTTTATAACATGCTTTATTTATTTATTTTGTTGCGTTTATTTTGTGTGGGAGAATAAATAAATAAATATATTGATATTATTAAAAATATTAGAATAAATAAAATAGGTGTCCTGTATTCTTTGCGTTTGCATTTGTAAAATGGAGAGAGAGAGTAGAAAGACTATATTTTAGAAGAAAATAGTAACATTTTAAAATAATAGAATATTTTAATTTTTTTTATTAACAACTTAAAAGAAGAAATAGTAAGTTTTTCTTTTAAAAAAAAGACAAATAATTATTATGTAACATGCTAAATCATTTATTTTAACCTTTTAAAAAGGTCATGTCATGTTAATGAAAACCTTAAATACACCCCTAAATACATGTTTTATAAATTGGGGCCATATTTTGCAGAAAAACACACAAATACAGATCCTTATATCTCATTTTTGCCATTTAATAAATTTCTATTAATAAAACTTATATTCTACTCACATCCATGGGTCTTTTTGGATGGTTTTTTTTTTATCTATATTTGTATTTTTTTTCAAAATTATATACGTAAATCTGTTTAATTTACATTTATATTTTATCTATTTTTAATCTGTTTGATCTTTTAATGAGAACTGTCAATTTTTTTTTATTTATATCTAATTCTTTATAAATAATTTGTTAGAAAAAAAGTTAGAAAAAAGCTTATGTATCTGTAATCTATCGATAAATAAACAGAGATATTACCTTTTTGGTTTTTTTTTTAAATTGTAAGGGTGCTTAGGGTTGGTATGATGTTGGTTTAATATTTGTTTCATGACTATTTTAATTAGATTATTTATAAAAATAAAATAAAAATAAAATAATAAAATAAGCATCAAATACAAACACGGATTAAAAACAATTTTAATCCAAACTCATCTGTGTTTTCAAGTTCATTATTCATAATCAGACCCTAAAGGTGTTCGGTCAACTCTCTCTCCTCGTTGTACACAACACGTGCATGTTTAGTTGTTTACTCCTGATATACGTAGTTAATACTTTCGCTAATAAAGGGTAAAGGCCAAGATGGAAAGTAAGATGGAAGAAATAAAAGGCCAAGACAAAGGCTGCAAAGCGTGCAAACAACCAAAATTTTCAATTTCAGTCCTCCGTTTTTATCATAATCTTGTGAGGGAAACAGAAAAGCACCTTTTGTTTTGTACTAAAATTTACAGCTTTCATGTTTTACCTCAAAGTTTCTTTGATCCTGTGGTTAAGACTTTGTTTGCTGTCTACATTAGTAGTCTCACTCATATTGCTGCCCCCACACACAATCAAGTAAATTCCAGTACATCCACGCACAAACACAAGATATGTTGGTTCACTTTCATCTCCTTCTTGTTATTTGATTCACTTGGTATGTCAGATTCCGCTTTTCTTTTTTTTTTTTTTAATTATATTTCACTTTCTTCAATTGGGTTTCTCTCCTTTTTCTTTTTCTTTTTTTTTCCCCTTTCTTTTTTCTGGTGAATGTTTCTGCTTTCTTCATTGCCACAGAAGAAAAAGGAACAATCTTGGTTAAATATCTTCGTCTTAACTTCATTTTAAATTCTGGGGTTATTTTAATTTTTTGGTTTTTGTAGTTTGCAGCATCCCTTTTCAGCGCTGTATAAGTTTTCAAGTGATGGGCAAGACCAATTTTGCTTTTACCAAGGTGAAGAAAGGAATGAACTTGTGATTGATTAAGAAAATAAAGATTGTTGCTTGAAGATTCAATTGTATATAAAGTATTGATCGTATAGATATATGTTAATATGAGATGGACTCAAGAAGTGAAATTAATGAAGAACAGAGTGATAGTATTGATAACAGAGGAAGTATGTGGGTTTTGGATCAGAAACTTGATCAACCCATGGATGAAGAAGCTGGCACACTTAAAAATATGTATAGAGAAAAGGTATATCTTTTTCTTTCTATGTTAGATGTTTCATGTCTACTCAACCAGTTTCATTAAGATCATTAAGATGACAATAGAGATTACATTTTTTTCATTTTTACTTCACTTTTAAAGCTCTAATTTCCATTGATGACATTCGATAGTGTATTCAGCTTTCTGGGTGGATATTTGTGGTCCCAAATTGTTTGTCCTGCGCATGTCCTGCCGATCGCATTCAACGTCTAAGCAGGTGTTTGAGATTGGTAGAGACACATTTGAGAAAGCGAATTTTAGCCAGCAAGTCCTTTTTGAATGCTGTCTCAAGTGAGCACCTACCAGTCACATCCAAACACCAAAACAAAGAATAGAAGTTTGTTCCACTTGCTTAAGTGTTTCAATGTAGTTGGCGGAGACATGGTCGAGACAACAAATATCCCTCTACGCTTGCATTGGTTGGCTGTTTCCTAGTTGCATTCTCCTATGCGGCTCCTTATAGCAAATTATAACGCTGCATGGCCAGAAATTTTGATGGAGACTTAAAAGATATGTCTTTGTCGCTAATTTAGTTGTCTTTGTTCTAGAAATTTTCAGCTTTGTTGCTTCTCCGTCTTTCATTCCAGAGTTTGGGGGTGGTATATGGAGACTTGGGCACGTCGCCTTTGTATGTTTTCTATAATACCTTTCCAAGGGGAATTCAAGATCCAGAGGATGTGATTGGAGCTCTTTCTTTTATTATTTACTCCCTTACCCTCATCCCCCTCCTCAAGTATGTTTTTATTGTCTGCCGAGCCAATGACAATGGTCAAGGTAACTTGATCAAATTTTCTAGCACTTATGATGACTGCAAATATAGATCACCTCCATAGTTTTTTTGAACTCTAATGGCTGAGAAGAACAGGAATGTACTTTAAGGCCTCTTGTTTATGGCTTCTGCATGGTGAAAAGAATGATGGGGATATTAATCTGTTAATTTGGCTCATTATAACATGATAAATAGTTGATTTAGGTCTATGGTGCTTGCATTTTACATTTTGGATGATGTATGAACTTCATGACTCTGATGGGATTGTTAATTTGAGGATGGTATCCATTGTTGCTATCTTCTATCTTTTATATGGAAAGATTTTGAATGATGCTGTATCAGAGAGTGTATCAAAGATAGCCTATCTGGACCATGATGCAGGTGGAACGTTTGCTCTTTACTCTTTGCTTTGCCGGCATGCGAAAATAAAGACTATTCCAAATCAACATCGGACTGATGAGGAGCTGACAACATATAGCCGTTCCACGTTTCATGGAAAGTCCTTCGCTGCAAAAACTCAGAGATGGTTGGAAAGGCATGCTTTCAGGAAGAATGCACTTTTGATTCTGGTTCTTGTTGGTACCTGCATGGTAATCGGGGATGGAATTCTGACCCCAGCTATATCAGGTAATCTTTCTTCATTCCATAGAGATCCCTACATTTCTGTTTTCAAGATGCAGATTGCTTGGTAAAGGACTCACTGGTGCACAATGTGCTCCCAGCTGGCGGAGGGTAAGGGGAGGGAGGGTGTATATGGTTATGCTAGGCAGTGTGTATTATTGCAAGAAAAGCCAATCATGGATTTATTATGTAGAGGATCAGAAGAGTAGTTAGACTATTGGCAAGCTACTTTCATAAGATACTAACAGAGGAGATAGCCTGTGCAGCAGAGGTGCTGAAGCATTGGAAGTTCCTTAGCTCTTGTTCCATTTAACCAGTCTCCATGAATTAACTAGCTTTACTTGTTGATCTACTCAGAAAACTAACATCGAGAAACATTTAGATGTATAACATTTGGACTTGTGCTCCATCTCCTTAAATTTTCCATTTGCACTCGATCTTTTATAGGTAGTGTCAAGCTCATCAAATAAGCCTAGTAGGTTTGCATGAAAACAGCATACTGAGTCATGTTGAAGCACTTTATGGTGATCTGAATGTGGCTATTTTATACATAAAGGTTTCCTAATGTGATTATTTATGTTATCTTCCTTCGTGATCATGTTACATTTTTCAGAGCATTGTTAACAAAACTAATAGCTTGACATGATGAATTGAAGTGTGAATGGATGTTTGACTTTTCATTACATAGATATTGGCAAATCATAACATTGTTTGTTAAATCCTTATTCAATGGTTTGCCTGCATTTAAGAAGAACACATAGCACAACCAGTGCTTCCTCAGAGGATGTGTGATGAATTCTATCCCATTTCATTATGAAATGGACAATTTCCTAAATTGCTCTGATTATGGATTGGTGAAGTTGCTCAAAATATAAGCATATCTCTCATTAAACTTCTGAAATAGTTAGGATTTTAGTATAGTGGTTGATTATAATTCCTTTTCGCTATTCTTCCCTATTTCTGAAGATAACATTTTTGTGTATAGAGGGTATATAGTCCCCACTTGTAAAGACACCATAAATAGAGAACAAGATTTACTTATTTATTCATAATTACATTCCCAGGACCCCTATCTACTGCTATTCTTAGAAACTGGAGGACCTAGGCCTCCATCACCAGTAATCTATCACCATAGCTACTTTCTAACCCTTCTCTAATAGATATGTCAAAGGCACAGATAGCAGCTCCTATCCTACGAATTTGCAGTCTGCTCTTCTGGAGCAGCCAAAATCATTCCAGCCCTTGGTGAATTGCAGCCGCATGATTATACAGGAAAAATGCTCTGCAGTGTACTAGAATCATGACACTTACCCCCAAGGGGAGTCGAAAGCTTGATCATTTGGTGGATGAACTGCCACAACACAGGTCCTTCGCAGCTGAAGTGTCTTGTTGCCCCTTCATTATATCTATAAACAGCTTCATATATGCCTTTTTTGGTTAATTAAACAGCTAAAAGGGGTAACATGCTACAATCTATCCACAAATTGCAAGTTTGCTTGATTGAATGGAATAAGGCGGGGTTGTAATAATTACTATTGAGAATAGAATAGGGTTGTAATAAAATTTTAGTGGTTATTTCTCCACTGTGAGTACGGGAAAGGATCCAGGAATATATTTTCTCTTCCCTGTAGTGTCCTCGCCTTGACCTTATACCACATGCTAAACTGGTACCTACAGATCATTCACAAGAAATACCCCATGCTTTCTCTCTTTCTGTTGACATCAACGAATTGTCAATTGTTACTCTTGAGTCTCAACATTAAAAATTTAATGAACAATCTATTCTATAATTAAGGAAGGAGAAGTCGATGTCAACCCCACAACTCAATTGGCTGCAGCATTTCCTTCGCCTGAAGCTATAGTTACTTCTCAGATAATGACATGCCCTCTTCTAATTGTACTCCTCAATTTATTGTACTGATGACTTGGATTTTATGTAGGTATTTGCAAAGGGACTCAAAATGCATAGAACACCTAGTCTCTAACTTTGTCATTTCACTTGTTAAAACCAAAAATTACTCATTATTACCCTTAGCTCCATTAAGATTCAGATAATTATATGAGAAGCATAAGCAAAAGCCATGGAATAGGAAATTAAAGCACCTGAAACAAATAGATGAATGTGCAATATATTTACAGAATCAGGAGAAGTCACTCAATAGGATGTACAGTTCATTAAAAAAAAAAAAAAAAAACACAGAAGCACGTATATTCGTCTGCCTGTTCTTTCAGCGAGAAGAGCAAGTAGCAGATATCTTTAGTAATGGCTTAGAAGTTTGAAGATTCAAGGACTCAACAACCAAGCTGGGAATCAAGAGCATCTATTCACCAGCTTGAGGGAGTGTTGGTGATACTCACGGTAAATGAGAATCTCTGGCTTAGTCCATAATAGGAAATAGTTAGCATTTTGTTGGTAATTACAGTGAAGTTGTGGACTGGAATATGAGAGTTATGGAATGATAATTCAAGTATTTTAAAGGTAAGATTATATTTTAACCATTGGAAAAAGAAATCTCAATTTTTTTCTCCTTTTTTGGTAGAAATAATTTAGCAAAAGGATGAGCATGTGGTTAGTTTACCACTTCTTTAAAAATAATTTTCATAGTAGGTCAAGTGAAATTAATTATCAAATTACCATTATAAAATCGCATGTGGAATATGTGAGTTAAGTTTATTAAGAACTCGCATGTAGAAAATGTGATTTTGTTTGACAATAGAATTAAAGAAATTCCACATTGCATCTGCAATTTTGGTAGAGAGAGAGAGAGAGAGAAGGAGAGATGAAACATGCAGGTGAAGGATGGAAGTCCACCTGACAGCGAATGCAGTGCCATCCCAAGCCTCTCTCTTCCTTTGTTGACTCCTCTATAAATGACATTTTTCTTCCCCTACCCTAACCTAAAACTAACCTTAACCCTAACTGTCCTTCACCTTCTTACACCTGCTACCCTAGTCCTGATTGCCTTGTCGCCCTTGGCAATCTCCACGGCGAACCAGAGTGTTAGAGCTTGGCTGTCTCTGTTCTTTCAACACTTAGCAAGGTATGGTGAATGTCCTATCTACTTCAAATTCCAAATCATCAAGGCCTATTACTTCTGCTCTTGCAACTTCTGTGTACTACCTTTGACGGTTAAGAAACTCTATCTATTTGGGGAAGCCACAAATGGATTCTTTCACTTTGACTCACCAAGTCCTTTACTACATGAGAATCCTTAGATCCTAGCAGTTTGTTTTTCTTGTAGTTTTGTATACTTCTATATGTTATCCTCTTGTGGGTGGCTACCTTTTGCTTTGTATTTGAGTGGTTTTATCTAGTTTGGATTTTGTTGTGTTTACCCCTAGCATGCTTTGAGTGGTTGTATTTTCCTCACTTTTTTGGTTATTAATGAAATTATTTATTTAACCCAAAAAAACAAATCTCCACAGCAACCTCCGCAACTCCAAGTAAGCCCTCTGTCTCATCGGTCTCATCATCTCCTCCACCAAATGGTCCAACTGTTCAACCACTCTTGGCCAAATTGGTGATGTCCTTGACTGCGGCAACGACGAGCTCAAGATCCTCTATTTAGACATGCAAGTTATGTCTAAACAGTGAGTAAATCGCATGTAGAACAAGTGCATTATTTGCAAACAAAAATCGTACCATCAAGATGCACTTTTACGGCTGTATTGTTGTAAATATTTTCATTAAAATCATATTTCAATAAAAATTTTCAGTATAAGTGGTAAACCGACAAAAATAAACTGAAGGTTAAATAAGTTTACCCTCCCCTCGTGAAGGGTGATGATTTGGTGGTGGCCACAGCACCAACGTAGCCAAATATAGCGCTAGTTTATGAAAAAGTAATTTGGTAGGTCGTTTTCTTGATAAGGGCCTTTCCTTTCTTCTTATTAATAAAATTGCTCATGCTTTGTAGGACTGGTATGGTTTGTCTAAAGTATTGAGCAGCAAGAAAAGCATGTTTCTTTGTCAAAACTAATGATGACAAACAATAATTTTTATTCAAAAATTCTATTCAAGGTATTTTCAGTATCAGTTTGATCATCCTTACCAAGAAGGTCTACAGTTTGAGTTCGTATAGCCCTAAATATATAAATATTAATAGAATATACTCATAGAATAAAAATACAAAAATAGTATAATTCTCATTCCTTGTTATCATATTCTACTCTTTCTTGTTTGTACCTAGTCACTTACTACTGCTTGATTTATCGAAAAAACCATTCTCACAAGTCTCCTCAGAGGGGATGGCCCAAAGCATAATATAAAACTATAAGCACAAGCACATTTCATGAAACCTAACTGGTATTTTTTTAATCTAATTTTCTCACTCAGATAAAGAAAGCTCTTTTTCTTCACTATCTTGTTATGAGGATTCTTGAAACTCCCTAGTGTTTTGGAGATCACTTTCTTATTTTGCAGTGATGTGAAATGGATACTAAGCAGTGAGTTCCATTCTCTACCTATTTGATAGTGTCTAGAGTTTGTGTGAGGTGTCTAGTGTCGAAGAGCTTCTAGAGCTAGAGCCTCCTTCTGATATGACATTAGTAGATTTCCTCATTGCTATCAAATTCCCTGACCATGGCTCTTGAAAGCTTACATCTAGAATCTAACGTGCCAAGAAGAAGAGAAAGAATAGACGTCAGTCTAGGATCTAGTGTATAGGCTGGTTATATGCTCTTTTGTTCGCATGGTTTGTGCTCAGGAGTCTTTATCCTTTAGCTATATTTTCTTCATGATTGTCACTTTGTTAAGGTGACTTTTGTTTTTCTTTACTTTTGGATCTTTCCCTTCATTTAGTTGAATTAAAGAAAAAATGAACTTACCCAAAAAAAGGGTAAATAAGTCCAAGTATATATGAATTTGTTAGATATTAAATTTTATAACAGGGGTGTCATATAGCTTCATTCTTTTGGTATCTTATTTTGGCAAATGCATGAAAAGGAGTGCCAAAACAAGATGAAAAGGATGGAAAAAAGACATGTTGGCAATATTTTTCTAATCATAAGTATCTATAGTCATGACCAAAGGCCTCATTTGTAGACACACAGTAGGTTATTTTATTGAAGATTATTTTTCAAATTTGGAACCAAATGCACATGATTTTTTTGTTTCTATAATAGTTATTACAATTTAATGGTACAATTTGTGCAAGTGCTGTGTTTCATCTATTGGAAAGAGATGCTTAACTTGACGTTTTGCACAGTGCTTTCTGCTGCTGGAGGAATCAAGGTAGAACACCCAAAAATGAGCAACGGTAAGCTCCTATGTGATAGCTGTTATATTTACTATCATTCATCAAATGATTCACTTTCTTTCTTGGATCATTATTTCATTGGTGCAGATATTGTTGTGCTTCTTGCTGTTGTAATTCTGGTTGCTCTCTTCAGCATGCAACATTATGGCACAGATAGAGTTGGGTGGCTTTTTGCACCTATTGTGCTCCTATGGCTTCTGCTAATTGGAGGCATTGGCATATTTAACATAAGCACATATGATAGAAGTGTACTGAAAGCCTTTTCTCCAGTGCATATGTATCAGTATATGAAACGCGGGGGAAAAGACCGTTGGACCTCACTTGGAGGCATTATGCTTTGTATAACGGGTAACCAACTGTTGATATATATATAAATTTACTTTTCTATCAATAATGAAGTTGCTTGCATCCCCCGCATTCGTCACTGGTCATCATTTCTTCAAAAATTGTAATTCCTGCAAATTTAGTGCGCTTTTTTTTTTTTTTTTTGGGGGGGGGGTACATTTTTCACATTCCACTTTGCTTTTGGGACAGGGACTGAAGCACTTTTTGCAGATTTAGCACACTTTCCAGTTTCAGCTGTACAGATTGCTTTCACTGTCATTGTCTTTCCTTGTCTTCTTCTAGCATATACTGGCCAAGCTGCTTACCTGATGAGGCATAAAGAACACGTAGCTGATGTATTTTATCGATCTATCCCAGGTGAGTGAGGAAATCAAGTACAAGTTGTGTTGTACTAAGTATGTGTAACTTCAGATAATATTGAAGTTGTTTTCATCAAATAAACCTTTATTCAACAAGCATTACAGATAGTTCTCCTGCTATGTTGTTTCAAATGGTGATGAGAATCACATAAATTAAAACCATACTGCAACATTACCTCAAGGCAGGGAATAACGGCTTTTATATCCTAGTTGGTTGCAGATGTAGAGAATGGTAAAACCTTGATCATAAGTCATGTTTATTGATGAATTTTTCAAGGTACATTATATACAATATATGTGACTTTGAAAAATAGAAATATTTAGTCAGATGTAGTTGGTGAATTAATGATATGATTAGATAGAGGAGAAAACAAATTGCGAAATATGAAGATATATCCAAGGACGAGTTTACAGGCCTTGTTTCAAACAATGACTGGGTCATATTCCTCTGCATTGGCTGGCTTCAATCTTAAGGATCCATTGATTTTAGTTCACCTTGATACTAAGTATAATGCTTTTAGATGAAAAGAGTTGTTGACTTTGCTTTGTTTTGTATTGTTTCTCCCTCAGTGTAAGTGATTATGTGATTGATAATTAAGATCAAACTTTCTTGACGACAAGGAACTTCATGAGGGAAAACATAAAAAAAATTTAATTAGAATGGTCCCACTTTAATTTGTTACTTCATCTCAGGAAAATTCAACCCAAGCACATGCTATATTGGGACTCGATTTAAGTGTCACTCTTACCAGAAAATAACTGCAAAAACATTGCAGTTAGGTTTACTTTCTGGTAAGTACACTGAATAAATAATGACATGACTGGACTAATCCAAATATAAAGGTTTGTGGTTTTGATTCCAGAACCAGTGTTTCCAGTTCTTTGTGGACGGAACCATAACTGCCCCTTGGGTGGCCTGTAATGGTCCCACTTCACAGGATTTATTTTACTTTATTTTATTTTTTTGGTTGTAGGCTTTTATTTCATTTTTTCCTTGAACCACCAATACTGGTTCCTTTTAGGATCCGGTCTGTGAGCACCTATTCAAACATGATGAAACTTGACTTTGTGACACGATTTTCCAATTTGCTACCCTTAATTGAAGTTTAACACTATGAAGTAAGAACAGCCTTAGCATGATTTGCTTGCTAGCACAAATTGACAGCAACTATTTGCCAGGTTATAAATGCCTTTCCTTTCATTTGTGCTTCCTGCATTGTGTAAGTATGTGTTTTGGTGACTGTACCCCAAGCAATCATTTTCTATTAGATACTCATTTGTTTTACTTTACAGATGGCATTTATTGGCCAGTGTTTGTTGTTGCAACTTTAGCTGCTATAGTTGCCAGTCAGGCCACTATTTCTGCAACATTTTCAATTATCAAACAGGCACTTGCCCTCGGCTGCTTTCCCAGAGTCAAAGTCGTGCATACATCAAAGAAGTTCCTCGGGCAAATATACATCCCAGATATTAACTGGATCCTGATGATTCTTTGTATTGCTGTAACTGCTGGTTTCAAAAATCAGAGTCAAATTGGTAATGCTTATGGTAAGTTCCGTTTAACCAACGTGGATTCTTCCTAGATCACCATGCTTATTAAATGTCATAAATGAGCAAAATTTCATCAGTGATGTTTGCTGTCTGCTGTCCTGTGGAAGATAATCTATATATGAATGCATGTATTGTGCACATGAATATTTCTTTTTAAGTATAATTTATATTGATAGTCCCTGATACGACTTTGATTACACAAAAAGTCTAATGTTTTCATTATGACTGTGCTCCTTGTCATACACAAAGGTAACCCGTGCAATTTTCATTAACATAAGCCCACCAACTCATCACAATTAAAGGGGATGATGGTGAATTATGAGACTGGTTGATTATGTATCACATGTGAAGAGTTTGTGGTGCACTGAATTGATTATTATGAAAGACAAGATGATCTAAAAAGGGATTGGATATGAGGAAAATGCAACTTCAGCTAGCAGGTAGCCGTTGATAGGTAAGTGAGTGTAGGCCTAGGGCTCTCCGTAAAAGGTACTAATCATCTTTAGGGTAATAGCTCTTTTGCCTATTACAGGGTAAAACTTGTAAATTCATAAGCGACACCATGGGGTACTTATTAATTATAATGGTTGATTGATAACCAGTTAGTTATCAGAAAATGAGATTGAGATTGATTAGGTTTCCTAGTAACCAAAAACATAAAATAATAATTATAATAATAACAATGGGCACAGGAAAATGGAAAGAAACCATTGCACATAGTGAATACTAGAATGTACTGTAAAAATATTAAGACTAACCAAGAAAGTTCATTGATGGAAACTCCTTTGCCAAATTGAGCCTAGTTTTCTGAATCTTGTCGCTAATTGAAGGATTTGGTTTGTATGCATCCATTAAACGTGACATTGGTTCGGCTCCTCTGGAAAGTTTATTAATGGTTTGCTCCTTCCAGTGCAGATGGTGTGCAAATGAATAAGAGATTAAATAAATAAAAAACTATAATAACAAATTATAAAAATAGATCCTGCCTCCTGTTAGTCACATTTGGCATGGTTATTTTCAGGTTTGAATTGGGGGTCTTGAGAATTGAGAGATTGCCCCAAACGCGATGTGGTCTGGTTGTATTGTGATCAAGTTGGAACACCATAAATTAATAGATTAGGTCGATCATCGATGCTTAAGGATGGAGCTATATCATTATAACCATTCTTTCTCTAGATCTTTGATCTTCTCCAAAAAGGGGTTTAATTTGCTAAATGAAGAGGTTTCTTTAAAAAAAAATAATAATAATAATAAAAAATAAAATAAAATAAAATAAAATAAATAAAAGAAAGAAAGAACTGGATATTTTTAATAATTTATCGCCAGCCATATTGATAGCTCAGTGAGCATGCAACTTGGTCAAGGGGTGATGGCTCTATAACAATGAACATAGGGATGTAAGATGTGGATTTATGAGTACTCAGTTGGAATGCCATTCCAAAATTTGTTGTTTCCTAACACAATATTCTGCTCTAACAGGGACAGCTGTTGTTATTGTCATGCTTGTGACCACATTGATAATGGCTCTAGTCATGATATTGGTATGGCACTGCCACTGGCTTTTAGTCTTGCTCTTCACTGGCCTGTCTTTAGCAGTGGAGTGCACCTACTTCTCTGCTGTGCTCTTCAAGGTTAATCAAGGCGGGTGGGTTCCTCTTGTGATTGCAGCAGCTTTCCTGGTGATTATGTATGTTTGGCACTACGGCACAGTAAAACGTTATGAATTTGAGATGCACAGTAAAGTTTCCATGGCATGGCTTGTTGGTCTTGGCCCCAGTTTGGGACTTGTTCGAGTCCCAGGGATTGGCCTGGTGTATACTGAGCTTGCTAGTGGGGTGCCTCGCATCTTTTCCCACTTTATCACCAACCTTCCTGCCATTCATTCCGTCGTCGTTTTTGTCTGTGTGAAATACTTGCCCGTATATACAGTCCCAGAGGAAGAGAGATTCCTTGTTAAGAGGATTGGCCCCAAGAATTTCCACATGTTCCGATGTGTTGCAAGATATGGTTACAAGGATCTTCATAAAAGGGATGATGAATTCGAGAAAAAGCTATTTGATAGTCTTTTCCTGTTTGTTCGACTTGAGTATATGATGGAATGTTGTTCGGACTCTGATGGATACAGTATATGTGGTTATCAAACGGAGAGATCAAAAGATGTTCCCCATACAAAGAATGACAATACTCTTTCTGATACAGATCTGACAATGTCATCATCCATGGACCCGATCAATACTGTTAAATCCTTGTCTCACGGGTACACTACCACACAATCGTCGGGTCAGACGAGCAGCCAGATGGAGATGGATGAATTGGAATTCTTAAGCAAGTGTAGAGATGCAGGAGTGGTGCATATTCTTGGAAATACTATGGTGAGAGCCAGGAGAGAATCGAGATTTTACAAAAAGATCACTGTTGATTATATATATGCATTGCTTAGAAAGATATGCAGGGAAAACAGTGTCATGTTTAATGTCCCTCATGAGAGTCTCTTGAATGTTGGGCAGATTTTCTATGTATAGTTCTTTTTAATTAACAATGTTAGATCACATCAGTTGTTTCTTAACTTTTGGATGATGGTTTCTCGTGAACACATAGCTTCTGTATAATTCCTTTGCAAAAGGACCTAGCCAAAAATCTCAATCAACAGATTCTTACAATTCATTATCTTAGGAGAATAAAGTAGGTACAACCTGTTTTTACCATATTTGCAATTTACCGCTCTCTAATTGGGCTTCATGCAAACGAATCGGCTGAGTTTTAAATTAAAAAGCATGGACACCAAGCTTTCGCAATTTCCCTTTTTTGCCTCCTAGGAGAGTAAATTGCTTAGTTTACCTGTAAATCTATCCCATTCTCATAGTCCCATAATCCCTTGATCTTTTGCAGAATATCAAAGGAATTTGTTTATAAATGTAAACATCCCACATTTTTTGAAACATACATTCGCTTACCAGGCATTTTTTACTTCATTTCTTTACTTTTGCAAGTTAAAACAACAAAAACAGATCATGGCTTCAGCAAGGCATTGAATCGCTTGGGAATCAAATTGTATCTTTCAAAAATGGTAAATACTGCCAGCCAAATCTGTCTAGTAATTTTACCTGCTTTGGGTCAATCAATTCAATCTGGACTAATATTAAGCAGGAGAATTTTCCCTCCTTCCAAAGTTGGGCAAGTGATTAATGCAGTAAAAAAATCATGCTAGAAAGCGTCACTTAGGATTTGTTCGTTTGGTTTTTCTGACAGATACATAAATTTTTTTCAAACTTTTTTCTGATAAATTATATATATATATATATATAAATTGACAATTCTCATTAAAAGATCAAATAAATTAAATATAAATACAAATCGGACATATTTATACATATAATTTTAAAAAAGATATAGATACAAATGAAAAGCAAACCATCCAAACAGACCCTTAATTCTCAAAGTAAACTGTAATATTAACACAACCAAAAGATATACAAAGAAACCAATATCCCAGGTTTCTGACATGTTCAAGCCATCCAGCATGCTTACAAAGAAAAAACTGTGGTCTCAGCCTCTCAATGTGGGAGGCTCGCATTCCTTCTTATAAGTTACAAAATTTCCATTATGCATTTTATAAACAGATTCACACCAATTATAGAATATCACAACAGTATAACGAAGCATAATTCTCAGTAATTTCACTTGGACGCCTGGTTGGAAGGTGGTCTTGTTTGGCACGCAGCTGACATAGATCTCAGGCGTCTGGCAATTTCTGTAAAAGATGGGCGGGCAATGGGATCGGGCGCCCAGCACTGCTCCATCAGCAATTTCCATTCAGGATCACAAGAGCCTGGTACGGGGGGCCTCAACGTGTTGTTGACAATACCTCCTGCCAGACAGTAAAATGTAACGGTGGTCTTATTGACATCTTTCAGATGGCAAGTTTTTGGCAAATCAAAAAGAGCAAAATATATCTAAATAGGCAAAATGTCTAAACCTGAGAACTATTGGAGAGATGCAGTTTCATATCACATGATATGACCATGCAAGGGTAGAATGAAGCATGTCATAATGACATGAGAAATCACATCCAAAGAATATTTAAAGCAGATACTCAAATTAAAAGTAGCAGATTCCATAGATCAATAATTGTCGTGCATAATGTTATGGTGGGCAGTATACAACAGGTTGGATACAATGACTGAGTGTTTTGACCCATGAAAGTACTTAACAGTTGGATTTGATTTTTCTTTTTATTTTACAAAAATCTAAATGACTGTTCCCTCCCCCTCCCACACACACCCCACCACCCCCCCGCCCACAAAAAGTTAAAAAAAAAAGATGAAAAAATAAAACCGAAAATTCTTTTAGAAAAGGGAACAATCAAGGAGATTTGCCGTACATGATTCTCGTTGGCAATTAACTTGATGCCACCATCAAAATGGCAGGACGGCTGGTGGTCATCATAAATTACCCTTAAAAATTGATTTCTGAAATTTCAAGTCATTTTTCATATAAGTGGTATTTCCACCAATCATAAATAGATTTTATTTGACAAGTACATTGAACAAAAAATATTTTCCAGGAAGCAGTTAGTTAATAAGTGTGAGCTGGAGACAGAATTGTTATGGGAACAAGAGCAAATATCAACTATTTGCTAGAAGTTAACAATTATTTGTTCTATGAGATCTTTATCCTCCATAGGTTACTTTCACCTTTCTACAATTAGTATCTTGCAAACAAAACTGCAAAAGCGCAAATCAATTCTGAAAAATATAGTCAATGTGATGGAGGAAAGTTAGACCTATAATAGCTCCATAGTGCATGTTGGCATATGGTTCCTCGCCTGTGAGAATCTCCCACAGAACAATTCCAAAGGAAAAGACATCAACCTGTCCAAAGGCAAAAATTCAGTAAGGCAAGATAAGCAAAACAGGCTCACACATTAAAGAAAGATTCCTTGAGGGACTCAAACATTAGATATGGAAAAAGGCCTGGTAATAGAAGAAACAAGAGATAAAGACTCGAACTTGTACACATTAAATGAGGACCCACCTTGACTCAAAAAACTACGAATGGAGACACTTAACAACTGGCCATCTAAAATTTGAGAGACAAACACACAGCTATTCAACTCTTAATAGAATAAAAGCTTTCAAAAATAAGAAAGGTCTCAACATCACCCACATAGAGTAAACATTAAGCAATATGGTCAGAAATCAAAACTTCAGATCTATTCATACCAATTAAGATCAGATGGATGTACCTTCTCAGAAACTCTATTACTGCTTCCATTCAACAGCTCTGGTGCCATCCACGGAAGAGTTCCACGCACTCCACCAGTTACCAAAGTGTTTCTTTTGATTTTTGACAAGCCAAAATCACCAACCTGTTGCAACCCCATAATATTCAAGTAAAAAAAACAAAAATGCTTTGACATGATGCAAGAACATCCAAATAAATAAGCAATTCAGGTACCTTGCATATGGGACGTGCAGCATCTTTCAAGTTCACAAGTAAATTATCACATTTCAGGTCAAAATGAACAATATTCTTTGAGTGTAGGTATTCCATGCCAAACGCAGCATCCATGGCAATAATAAGCCTCTTACGGCGATCAAGATACCTGGCAAGGATGATATAAAATTCAGAACGATCTTTGCAGATTCCTTATTGGTAATTGTAAGCAGCAAATATTACAAATCAAGGCAGTACCTGTCTTTGCAAAGCAAAACATGCCTAAGGGAACCATTAACCATGTATTCTGTCACAGTAGCCAGTGTTCCTCCAGGGCCATCTTGTACAACACCGTAAAATGCCACCACATTGGGATGGTGAAGCTTTGAAAGAATATCAGCTTCTCGCCAAAACTCCACTGTCTGAAAGATGTAAATAGCGGTAATCAGAAATCTAAAGATACAAGCAACATGTATTCTCAAGCCACAAAGTAAAAAATAAAAAGCAAAAGCTTAAATAGAAGAATGCCATGCACTCTCTTAGCCAAGAAACCAATGGTTATACAAAGAATAAAAAATAAAAATAAGGTAGCTGGCAAGCATTCCTCAAAAAATCATAATCTAACAAAAAAATTTTCAAAATGCTACAAATCTTTATTTTTTGAGGAAGTATCAAAAGAAAACTAATGGTCAAACATAATGAACAGCAACAATGATAACACCAAAAAATCAAGTATTTCCTCCCATTATTCTACTTTATAAGATCCAAGACATCCATAAAAGTCCATATTATTAATAAAAAAATTCTTCTTGAGAAACGAGTACTTTCATTTGGACTCTGAGAAAAGCCAGAAAGGTGATTTCAAACTAGCGCCTGTTTAAGCACCCTGACCATCTGAAGTGTACAAAACATCTCGACCACTTTGATGATTTTAGATACTCTTATTTGTGATAGTAAACCAAGATTAATAAGGAAATTGTATTCTCAGGAAAGTATTAGCTTCCTTTACTTGTTTGGATGAATTTAGTGCATGTATTGAGTTGAAGTTAGTATTATTCTATGCATTATTTTGTTTGTCTGGCCAACACACAAACACTCATTTTCGTGCTTTTTAGGCTAATATCTCCTATGTATAGTAGTCTTTCTTGTGCATTCTATTTTATAAGAAGTAATCTAAACTTGTCCCCCCAACCCACCCAACCCCCCCAACCAAAAAAAAAAAAAAAATCAACAACAACACACACATTTGTTATAGCAAATACACTGAGAAGATAAACTAAAAACAAAACAGAGCACTGACCAATCTTTCTTGCTCAGATGATCGACCCGTGAAGCATGTCTTTTTTATGCGCTTGATGGCAACGTCTGTTCCTCTCCATTTTCCATGATACACAGTGCCAAATGTGCCAGAACCCAATTCTTTCAATTCTTCAAGATCTTCATTCTTTATGATCTGGTGCAAAATGCAAAATACAGATTCATGCAAGGTACTTCGAACAGATTAGAACAGCAACAGCTTCCACTTATAGTGATGTTATCATTCATTTAATCCTTCCTACATCAAATGGGCATTTAAGTGACATAAATGCCAAAATTTCCCATGCAAAACATTACCTCCCCAAAAACCCTTTTTTTTTTTTTTTTTTTTGGGGGTGTGGGGGGTGGTGGTGGGTGGGGTTTGGGGGGAATTTTGGTCATGACAAGGGCACATGAATGTTTCCAACAAATAGGCCTACCAAAAACACCAGACAAACCAAGTCAGGAGCGGTGGGTAGTCCTTTTTGTGTCCAGAATCTGAACATACTTTACATATTACATTGCCATCAACTAAAATCGAGGCAGTGTAGCAGATTTTAAGTATGTTGTTTAGAGCTAGCATCGAATTTGGTGAAATTTGTGTTAGATCAGAGCTACAACTCTGGTATGTTCACAGGGTGTGTACTAATATCTAGGGTCTTGATATTTTTAAACAGACTTTCTCAGCTTGTCATTAACTTGAAATGATTACTCTCTTCTCCACTTCTAAAAAAGTTAAAACAGTTCACAGCAACATAATAATCAATTTTTCCAGCTCTCCCAAAGAGTTAAAACCGTTTGCGGATGAAGGTTTTCCTCAATAATTATAGTTCTCATTAATCACTCTTGTTTGTCCAACTCAAGTGAGAATCTGAGGGATTGTCCACTCTCCCACTGCTCCAACAAAGACCAGCTGTACAACAGAAATCATCTAATGATGGTTATTTGTTTCTCTCCATCAATAATGATTCGGAATTCAGAAATGATGATTCAAAATCTTCTGATGATGGTTAAAGTGTTCATTGTCATTGATGAAGGTTATGTGCACATTATCAAAAATAAGTACTGGTAATATGTGTTACTTTGGTATGTTGCTTGTGAAATCTAGGTGATGTGGTATAAAAGAAGAATATTTCAATTATATAAAGCATTGCAGGTAATTATTATGTAGAATTAGCTTATTTTTCATTTATAAGTCCAACAGTGATTTCTATTTAATTAATGATTCATCCCTGAGACCATTAAGCCCACTGATCATTGCATTTCTCAATCTTCACAGCATATTTGGCTGTGGGGTATTGTAAAAGAGAAGACTGATACAGAAATGTTGAGTTCTAAGTCTCATGTATTTTCTTTCCTCTTTTGCTATCTACTACCTCCTTCCTTGACTCTCTTGATCTCTAACATTGCTAGATTCGGTCCATCTCACCAGTTGGCCAATAAAAAGAAGTCCCTTCAATGAGTGCATTATCATCACAAGCCTTTCACTGAAATAAAATAAAACTCAAGGACGGCAACATATAAAAGGTGCCAAATAATGATGTAAAATGGATCTGAAAGAAAGTATTTCTTCCAAACAAGGGATAATTTTCCTTTTCCATTCCTTTGAAAGGAAAATATGAAGTCATTCATGGAGGGATCATATATATATATATATATATATATTTTAAATGCTAAAATTCATTTTTAAGCGAGTGCATAAAAAAGAATGTACACTGTAGACTTAAAAAAAAGTAATAACAGTGAGAAGGGTAAAATTAGGCAATACCTGCAAAGTACTTGGATCAATACCTCCCAAAGGAAGGTCAACAAGAGGGACAACTACATCCTGAACTTCTGACTTTACATCCTAAAAGCAAAAAAGAAAACTAAGTAAATCCAAACAGAACACATTATGCTCCTGATTTAGAGCAACGGGCAAGAACCATGAGAGGAAATAAAAATAACAACTCTACCTCAGAGTCTGATTCAGGTGTTGTAGGATTCAAACCATCCAATGCATTCTCCATGTCCTTGAGTTGAGAAGCATGATAGTCTGCATTCAAATCCCTAGAACTCGGAACCATAGCACCAGATGTTATCTGTTGTTTATCCTCATTATAGTTTCCTGCATGAATATTATCTGCTTTTAAGGGCGGATAACTGTAATCGATGGGAGAGGTTTCTCCCATAGTCGCCAGATGAGAGGAGAAACCCACGTGATCCTGGTCAATAAGAGAGACATCCTTCCTAGTAAATTCACCTTGAGCCAAATTTAGGAAGTATGACCAATGCTTAGGCTCATGGTTTTCCATGTTTAAGCTCAGCCCAGCTCCATCTCCATGCAGTTGATTAATATCAGACAAGTTTTGAGAAAGCCTTGCCATTGAGAATATGTCTGTCAGAAAGTCACGAGGAAATCGATCATTGATATCAATCAAGATGTCACCATGCTCTGGATTATTGACATTACAGTAGGCTCTTTATGAGAAACTGTACCACCTGTTCGTTCAGATTGAACTGATGCCTTAGCACGTCCCTTGGCAGCATTCACATTGGCCTTGTTAGGAACTGCCTCTTCCACCTGAAACTCGGGTGACCTCAAGGAAGAATCTCCTTGGTGCTTTACAGAAGTTGCTTGGTTTGATGTTTCATGGGCACTGGAAACATCTTTACCGCTAACAGGCTTCTCTTTGTAGATGTCCTGCTTGCTGTCATTCCTTGGAATTGACTCAAGAACATCTGCAGATGGATTTTTCCTCATACTAGTGCTGTCTGGAGAAACATATTCTTTATGCCTTGGATATTGTTTAGCTCCATCCTGAGAAGGTGGAGGATTCGAGTGTAGTGGATGATCATTTGAGAGAGACTGTTCGAAATGGGAAGGAACAGTGCCATCTTGCAACATAGCGGCTGCTTCTTCCATTGATTGGATAATCAGGACGACCCTGAGGTATCAGAAACTGAGCACCAAAGGAATCATCTGACTTTGATAAACGGTTCAGTTCTGCCTGCTCCCTTGGGATTCGCTCAGAATGGAAAACTCGCTGTGGCATTGCATGTGGTTCAGGGTAGCTGAATTCCATTGGATCAGCCTCAGATCCACCATTTACTAAAGTCAATGATCCCCCAGATGCATAAACATGGTCACTCTTGAAATTTTTCTCTTCATTAATGGTATCAGAGGCCACCGCATTCTGTGCAGTTTCCTGCTGCTTCTTACTAGGTGTTTTAGGTAAATAAGGAGCCTTTACATCTGCTGCTGCTGCTTTGCTGACAGATGTGTCTTCCCTTGCAGTATGGCTAGGGACAGGAACATCACTGGATTGGGAAGTTGCTACATTCTCGTTTGAGGTTCCATCTGTTTTCCGCAGTGAGCGATCCCTTTTCATCTTTGTGGCATCAAGAGTCATTTCCTTTCCTTGAGAGTGAGTTTTGTCAGGTTCACTCAATTTTTTAGCAGAGCTTTCTCTTTTCAATGGCATTTCTCTTGAAGGTGCATCCATGTCTTGCCAGCCACTAAATACCTGTACCTCTGTCAAGCCTGCTTGTTGAATTGGATTCCCAGGAAGAGGCATTGAAGTGACATTTTCTCCACTAGAGACGAAGTTAGAAGAGTGGAAACCATGATGTGGTAAAGGGGCTGAGGAGGGAACAGTAGCCTTAACTTCTGTCTCTGTGAAGGCCTCACCAAGGTGATTACCCAATAAAATGTGCTGGCCCCCTTCTCCATGGATCATCACCTGGCCTTGGAAAGTTTGTAAACCAGGTTTATGAATACCTTCTGAACTCAATGGTGCTGACGGCACCGAATGAATCACAGAGGAAGGTGCATTTACTCTCATTTGACCTGTGCTAGCACTGGAAATGCCTACTGCAATTCGACTATTATCTCTTTCTGTATTCAGATTGGCTAGCTCATCCAAATTATTACCCGAAGCACTTGCCAGAGCAATCGAATTTCTTCTTGAACCCGGGTCCATTCCATTCACAGCAACCACATATTGGACCTCAGGATCCCCTTCATTGCCTTCAATACCATATTGCGCATCTTCCAAATCACTGTTAGAGAAAAGGAACATCCTTGGTTTCTGGGATCCACCATCTTCTGTCAAACATTCCTCCATCATGTTCTGTAGATCCTCATTACAAGAGACTGAAACTAACGCATCAAGATCTTCACCTGGGAGTTGATATTTTATTGTATGAGCTTCACCATAAATCATCGTAGTCTTTTGTATAAGTTCCTCCCAAGAAATATCTCTGCTCATCCTAATCATGCGTGTCTCACCACCAACATAACGTAGTTTTCCATCACTAGGCCGAGGCAAAATTCTACCACCAAAGCTGCAGAGGAACTTGATCTTCTTCAATGAGTTATCACTAGATATAGAAGAAGCAGACTCGTTAAGTCTTCTGCTACTATTTCTTGAAGATATCCTTTGTACAGATTGCACAGAATCGAAGTAATTTTTGTCTTCCTGCACAGAAGAGCTCCTCTCTTCCATTTCTCGAAGGCGACCTCTCTCAACAGAGTTAAGCATAGACACATCAGATCCACTCTCCGAACCCGGATGAGATATTCCCAGAATCCCTTTCAATTCCATATAGCCTGATGATGTAGCAGTAGGATCCCTGTAAGTGGCTGGAGCAACAAGCTGCCTGGGGTTCATAAACTCTAGCGCAAACTCCTCTCCAGTCTGGATGGAGTAGTTCAGAACAGGTCTAGCTCCAATAGACATGCTGTAATCAGGAGGACGCAAATTGGTATTAATATTACTTGATGGATCTCGGAAAAAACTCTGATTAGTAGGAACAACCCCCTCATTCTGGGAATCTGAGTTGGGATAACGGAATTGTTCATAATTCCTCTGTTGATCCATCACAACTTTCCCGGTATTTCTCTCCATTCGGTACAAATTTCAGCACTTGTAAATCCCAAACAGAGCTATACTCATGAAAAAATTTGATGAAATCATTTTCTTATCTACATCCATGGAATCAGAACTTTCCGCTTCAAAGAAGCCCGTACACAAGCATCTGACATAATAAACAACCTTTTCAGTAACTACTAAAAATGGAATTAATAACAATTTCTTCAACAGTATACACAACTATGCAAATGATGCACTAACAACCCCGATGCTCATCCCGCCACAGTAAATCGCATTCATCTCTATAATCATAGGATCTTAGTAAAATATAATGCTGTACAAGTACAAATCTTTAAGCAAACCAGTCAAGTAAATGATGGTTTTTTAGATCTGAGAGATGGATTTACCCGAGTTTTGATTCCCCGAAAATACCCAACAAATTTTTCTATCTAATTCTCAACCAACCAACCGTTTTCAACCCGTTTCATAAACTTCCGTACTTAAAACATCAGATACTACATAAAACAAAACATCATGCGACCACGATCCGCCACATATTATATCGAAATCAAATTATAAAAGTTTCCTTCTTTCTTTTTATACTTTTGCTTTTTGATAATTTAAATTAGAAAAAGTTTTTATATAATAAAATATGCATAAATCGATCAGAATCGAATAAAAAGGAAAAAAAAAAAGAAACAAAAATCGCAAGAGATATAGAGATCGAGCTGAATAAAGTAAAATAAAAATTGGAAGTTGATCTATGGGATTTACCTGAAAAATTGAATTGAAACTGTACAAAAGTACAAGAGTTGGGTGATAGTCAATAGGGTTTCAGTGGTTCAAGTCTTTCTCTCTCTTGTTTCCCCATCTTTCTCTTAATTTCTAATTCAAAGGCAAGTCTCTCTCTCTCTCTCCCCACTTGGCTCTCTCGCTCTAAAATATTACTATTACTATTGTTGTTGTTACTGTTACTGCGACTTAAACATTATTTTAATTTTAATTTTAGTTTAATGTTTTTCTTATGGCTTTTTTATGGCACTACTAGGACTGGGAGCGCCCGTTTGTCATTTTCATTGCCACATTGTGATTAGTACAACTTCCCAATGTTTAAGGGAAAACTTCAGTAAAGAAATTGCGAATAGACTCTAAACATATATCCTTGAATACCGCATATGTGTATATACGTGTATATATATATAATAACTTTTTAATATTTGTTTAAAAAATTAATAGGGACAATAGAAGAAATTATATGATTATCGACTTCTTATGTAAAAATTATATAAATACTAATTATATAAAATTAATTACCAAAATTCCAATACCAAAATACGTTTATAACAGACAATTCACATATTAATACATGAATCGTGTCTTATATACACGATTATTGTACAAATATTAGTCAATTACACATTACACATGTGATTCGCTTTAAATAATAATAAATCGTCCTTTGAAAATGTGATTCAGCACTATTAGATTTTTGACTGAATCACACCCTCAAATGGCAATTATTTTGTAAATAATGTCGCATGATCAACATACGATTTAGCGGCGGTACTTTTATAATTAATTTTATCTTATTTATATTTAGATAATTTTTTTTAAATTTGTTGATACGTGTTTCACCCTGGGTCAATATACTAAAGTATATTTTAATAAGTTTATTAAAATCATAGCTTTTTTAAGTATTAGAAGGGTTAATTACAACATTATATATATTATTTACTATATAATTTTAAGTTAGAGTTTTTCCGTAACGTTTTGAAGTGTATGGAAACATTGTTATCAAATATAAAATTTGAAAGTTATCCATCATTTTTTATTACGGGAAGCAATAAAAATATGTTTTTAAATCCATGATTTCTCTCCCTTTTCACTTTCGTTAAAATAGCAAATAACATAATTCACGTTCATGTTCATCATATTGTCAAACCTGCTCTAAGGTTTAATATTGATATATTAAAGGATTAAAAATCAATAGAAAAAACCCAGGTAAACCAGAATTAAATTACGATTGAATAAGCATACATCTATATAAAGACTACATTCAGCCAAGCTTAACCATATGGATGATCCAAGTAATTTTTACTAATTTGAAAAATATAATATATATGATACCAGTGATACTAGAAAAAAATACAAGAATTATTAAGTTTTTCGTGCCAGTTAAGTATATGTAATGAAAAAAGAGTTTTACTTAATAATATGGGGCCGGATTTTAATACTTCTTTTTTTTTTTTTTGGGCATAGGAAATCATAATTTGATTTGGTTGAAGTTTTTGACAATTGAATAGCGACTCCTCAGTCCGTAGATAGCCAAAAACCAAAATCCCTATCAGATCAGTCCAAGTCGCTTGAGCGACCGGAAACCATGAACTTAATAACCGACTTGAAACCACAAACCCAAAACTAAAGAAATAAAATAAATTTTTAAACATCTAAGTATATGTTTTGGGGCTCAGCCTGCCCCAGTAGGTCTAAACGTGCCAACACCTATCCACTTGGCGGAAAATTGCGCGGTCCGTATCAATAAACAGTTTAAAACTTTTTTAATCATAATCGAATTTCTCAAATATTTTTATACTAATTTTTTATAATTAATATAATTTTTAATAATACTAACAGTACAATCTCACGATAATATCATAAAAAGTTCCCTAAAGCATAAACAAGTTTTTATCAGTGTTTTTTCAGTTATAATTTTTCACATTGTAAGGGTAACAAATAAGAAATTAATATTAAATACAATTTTAATACTCAGGCCAAAGTCTTTGAAATGGCAGTGAAATGAGTTAGTTGAGAAAAAATAAGAAGCAAAGTCGGATGTAAATTTGTTTATAGAGTAAATTTACAATAGCAGCATATTTATTGAAGGATTTGGATTTTTATACTATGATAATTGGATAATTAAAAATATTTAATATATTAATTTTTATAATTATTTTAATAACGATTCATCTGTGGACGTTTGAAATCTGTATACTTTAATTGCTATATGTAATTAAAAAATTTAAAAATTATATCTATTAAGATGAAAAATGGACAGAATAAAAGCGATGCTTATTACTTAACACACACTTTTCTATTTGGATGGTCTTTTTTTCATCTGCATTTATATCTGTATCAAAACAATATAT
The DNA here is from genome assembly GCA_024138025.1 of Combretum micranthum. Lineage (NCBI taxonomy): Eukaryota > Viridiplantae > Streptophyta > Magnoliopsida > Myrtales > Combretaceae > Combretum > Combretum micranthum. Next base: position 115,886 of record JAMXBD010000742.1, read on the forward strand.
ATAGATATGTATAAATTGTATGTATATTTTATCTATTTGATCTTTTCATGAGAATTGCTAACTTTTTTCTATCTATTTCCATTTTCTCATAAACAATTTATTAAAAAATTAAAAAATACTTATAGCTGTTAGGGATGCAACGAGGTGTTTTGGGACGGATTATGCAAAACCTGGACCGATTCAATTAGATATAAGATGTCCCAGAACCCAATCCGACAAGATAATGACGAGCTTGATTCCGATCTGCCTCAATAATACAAGTGTTGCTTCTTTTTTTTTTTAGGTTTACATTGAAAATAAATGTATCAACTTTTTTCTTTAGATAATTTTCCTTATAATTGCATGCTTTTTAATTTTATAGATTACATTTCCCAACTACCATTATTTTCAAAATAATTATAACGAGCTAAAGATATAAGAATTCATCCAAATTGCAGGTTTCAATACCATGATATGAAATAATTGAAATTAAAAATATATCTACCATTCTAACAACTTTTTCATCAGCGAATTTTAAAGCACACAAAAATTAAGTGTGTAGATTTTAAAGATAAGTTTAAATGGTAGATATAATATTCAAAATTATTAACAACTTTATCTCATCAATTTAAAAAAATTAAAGTCGATTCATAAATGAGCACGACAGCACATGTGAACTTTGTTTTAAATTTTATAAAGTATTGTATGTGTGTTCTATGAATTTCTGTATGAAATGTAACGAGGATTAAGAAAGAACAATGTGTGTGTATATGTATTACTGTTAAATGTTAATGTTTTGAAATTTTTATTTTATTTTATTTGGTCATGATGAATTTTTATCGGGTTTATATACTTGACCCAAAACCTTATAGAATTTTTAACCGATCGGATACACTATAACGATCCGTCCGGCAGCATCCCAATATCTATAAAAAAACACTAACCTAACGGTCTGTTTGGTAAACGTTATAGGCCGATAGATTCACGTTAAAGTTTTGGCATCTGTACAAAGAAAAATACTAAAAATCAGTAACGAACAATCCACTTAAGTTTTCTCCAATCCAATGACAGCTTATGTTCCCACGATTCAGTTGAATGTTAAGTGAGACGCACGCGCTCACCTGGAAAATTGCAACACAATTCAGACAGTTGTGTTTGGATGAGTGGATTTTTATTTATATTTATAATTTATTTATATATTTTAAAATATTTTTTAAAAATAATAAAAAAAGTAATGTCTAATGAACAGAATACGATAGAACAAACAGACGCCACCATCACAAGGAGCTTACACAGAAGGAAAGCCCGGCCCGGCCGGCCCGGCCCATAGTATGAACCGCAGGCGATCCCGCGAGTATGAACGGCGATCCTAGGGCTGTAACATGAATCGAAAACCGCAGTCGCTGTGTATCTACTTGTTCGCTTCTGATTCGGACGATCTACGCATAAAAGCGGCACTTTTTGACTTTGTGAGCGTCTCTCTCTCTCTCTCTCTCTAAATATTAAGATTTTTTATTTTTTACTATGTACGCTAATTCGGTTTAAAATGTACGATCTTGATTTTTGAGCTGGTTCTGTGGATTGTTCGGTGTAATTCATGTTGGTACATCAGTATCAAGAGGTTCCAAAAGTTTGAAATGTTGTTATTTTGGTGCCATTTGTGTTTGGGTGGCCATATCTTACAGGTGTTTGTATAAATGTTTCTATGGGCTAATATAGTGGAATCTGCTTTTGAAATGATCTTGCGATATAAGTCTTCGCGCCATCGATGACAAAACTTATCAACTTCACTAAAGCAAGAAAGGAACCTGTCATGATTTTATACGATAAGCTGATCAAAAGTCTGAATTAGCGGAGTTTGTCTTGGCAAAGCCAAACTGGGATTGTTAAAAACATTATGAATTATCTTATTTTTATTTATATCTTATTAATAATTAATTTATTTATAAATAAAAATATTTATTTTTTTATCCGTACATTTACTAACAAAAATAAAATGTCAAATCAACTAGAAAAAAGATAAAAACAAATGGGCCTAACTTAAAAGAGGGTCGGTGGAGTTTTTTCTTTAATTCATGTGCGTGTTGGCAAGGTTAATGCTGTGTTTGGCATCTTTATTTAAAGTAGAAACTGATGAAAGTAGATGAAAGGAAATGGAAGGAGATGGAAACGAGTGAAAATGAAAAAAAAGTAAAACCTGGTTTGGTAACTTACGAAGAAAATAGAAGAAAGAGGAAAGAAATTGAGATAGAATTTGATAAAATTACCCCCACATTTAATTTAACCTCCAGTATTTTTCCCTCGTTTTTACTGGATATTTTGGTCATTTTATATCATTTCAGCTCCTTTCACTCCATTTCATCCCAAAGTTGGGTGGAAAGCAAATGGATTCAGATTTGCGTCAACTTCCACTGATATCACTCCGTTTCTGCCGAAAGTATTACTAAGCACAACATTTTCCTTTGATTTCCCTCTTCTTCCTTCAGTTTCAATGGGTTTCCTTCGTTCCAAACTGAGTATAAGGATTAGTTTACTTTTAAAAAAGATGAAGCTCCAAGCACTTCATTAATTTACCAGACCTGAGTATGGTTGGTGGTTATAATGCACCATATATTCAAGATGACTCTTTTTTCATATTGTGATGGTAACCCCTTCCAGTATATAGTTAGATTAATAGTTCAAAGAACACAATCAATATATTTCTACCGATAGATGTAGAAATTTGTACATGCAAGGAAGACAAATTTGATGTCTGACATTTCTGTTAAGATAGATGTAGAAAGTCATGCAGTTTGGGTGGTTTTTATGTGCGATGAAGCTGTGAATTCATTTAGACGTGCCAATCTGGTGTAATAATATATGTAATTAGTTTGAAGTAGTATTTCAAAGTTCCCTTTTACATTTTTTTTTTTAATTTTTTTCCGAATAAAGAGAAAACCAATATTGGTCAACCACAATTCAAAGGCAGAGCGAAAGGACATTCACCATTGTTTTTCTAGCTAATGAAAGAATGTCTGATTCATACCTTGACATGGACAATGGACATGTGGTTGTACTGTTATTTTGTTAAAGTTTTTCTTGTGTTGCTGAGGTTCATAATTTTTGGGTGTTGCTCTCTTTCTCCACAGATGGCTGTAATTCTAATCTTATTGCTGTGAACTGCATCAATTTTCTTCGAATTAGGCCAGTTTGGCAGTTCGGTGCTAACTAGACCATTTGTAAAGCATAGTTAATGAAGAAATAGAAGGGTAGTCCATCCATTTTGCTGTAGTAATTCAATTACAACTTTATTCTATGAAAAGTTATTACAGCATTTAGTTACATTTTAAACTGGTAAAAGTAATAAGGAATATCCATTATAAAAAATATTAAATAGCTAGTCATTATTCAAATTTATAAATAGCAATTCAACAGCGGAATTAATTTTTCCCCTAAAACCCTTATTAAGTAAAAAAATACTACAGATAAAGATCTACAGAGAATAATCTTATTAATTCATAATATGATAAAATACTCGGACCTGTTATGATATTTTTTCTTCAGAAAATTGAGGCACAATGAGGTGTTGTATCAAATTTTCAAAATATTAATAATTAAAGAAGAAAAAGGAAAAATTATAAGACCAGTAGCTTGGACCTGTAACAATATATAGAGGGATTTTTAAAATATTCTTTAACACCAGGTGCTGTGGCTTTGTTAAAATATGAAGGGTAATATGTTTGAATCTCTGGGATAGTTTGCCTTAGAAGGTTTATGTTCCTTATGTCATTTTACCATTCTAGTCTCATATCCTGAGAATTTTTCCTTTTTTTCCTAATGATGCTTTGTTTTTTCAAAAGCACTTGGCTTTTGATCTTTTCTTTCCGTTTCCTGTCTTCAGCAACTACAAATTGTCAATAATGCCAAACTTACTCAATGCTGGTAGATCTCATACTTTCTTCATATGGAAAGGCAATTCATCTGCATTTGATGGGCTTAGTAACCCATGTATGCTAATGGAAAATTCTATTCCCATGGATGCTAATGAGTTTCATCATTCCTCTTGATCAGCACCTCATATCCTTCATACTGAGAAAAGAATCAATAAATGCTGACGTCCACAATTATGGCTTTTTTTTTTAGGTTGTAGTCTTGCATGAATAATGGAGCTTGAGTTATTAATCTGTTTATATTGTGTAGTTTTAATATTCCTATATCATCAACATCCTTTCTTTTTGTCTCACTAACAGTTGAAGCTCTGAATGATATAAGAAAATCAGCTTGAAATTCAGCTATTAAAAAATTTCGAGGATCAGGATTATGATATGTTCTTGAAGATGTCTGATGGAAGGAGAACGGCCTCATTGTCTTTCGAGTTTTTTTCTTTTTTTTTTTTTTTTTTTTTTTTTTCTGTGAGTTGTGTTGTTGAGTTATTATCATTTTCAATTTGAGTACTTCGTTATTTTGTATCATTTTTATTTCTCCTTTCAAGTAATGGATTAAACATTCTCTTAGTGCTGTCACGCATTATGGAATGGCAGATTTAGTGTGTCTATCAAACAACTTATACATGGTTACAGACAGACCGGTGCTTGTATTGCATTTTAGTTTCAGTGTGAAATTGTGTTATTGGTTACTTTGATTATTTAATTAATGGATTTGTTTTTGGAGCAATACTGTTTTGGAAGTTTTTTTCTCTATTATAAGTTGTCTATTATACTGTATTAATATCGAAATTCCATGTTTTGGTATATTTATTGTGTTTTAAGTTGACATTTCATATGTTACTTTTCTAAACTTTTTAAAACCAAACAGCACCTAAGTTGTGCTTTTAGTTAACATATTTTCTAGTCACGATTGACCTGAAGCTGCCATACAATTAATATGCCACATACTAAGACTTGAGTATTTGGAGTTTAAAATATTTTTTAAAATTTTTACCATAATGGTAATTGATATGAGTGTGATTAATTGTTACTGGTTTAACTGTATTAATCAATCGCAGCAAATAACAATAAAATCATTTTATTTTTCAATTACAAAGAAACATGGCATCTAGTAGTTAAGAACATCCAAATCCTGTGCACTTTGCTTTGCGAAATGGTCCTGTCCTGTTATTATGTTTGCATCTTTTTCTTTTGCTAAATATTAGTATCAAACACTGTATTATTTGTGTGGCTACTGAAGGAGAAATTTGTGATATTTTTATAGATATTATTCTGAATGGGTAGTTCTTGAACTTTTACTTGTTAAGGAAAAAGCTAGCACGCACTGGCTACAACTAGGTAGGTACAACCCCTACTTCTTTTAGTCAAATAAGCCTTGTCCATCCTGTCACACTATAATATGAATGGAAACTATGCCAATGCCTGAACCCTCCCCAGAAACTGATTAGTTCCATATTTCCTTGCTTCTATAGTTATTTGTTTGCATGTGAGTTGATTTCAGGATAACACCTGGCTTCTCCATGGAAATTGATCTTGAACAGCCATTGGGAGAACATCACGAGACTGTTGTTGGTTGGATACCCTTATTAATATGAGCGATGGTGGAAATGAAGCACACACATTAGTTAGAGGCAATCCCTGTAATATTTCTTGCTATGAGAATGAGAGAAGTGGACCAAATGTGACTCAAACTCTAACTGAATGTGCGCCAGAAGGATACTTGGGAGAGGGAACTAACAGAGCCGCTTTAGAAGATATTGAGCCTCATGATGGCATGGAATTTTAGTCGAAGGAAGATGCATTTACATTTTACAGAGATTCTGCAAAGTTGGTGGGTTTTTTGGCCATTATAAAAGCCATTCGCCGGTCAAGAGTATGTGGAAAATTTATAGATGCAAAATTTGAATGTACTAGATTTGGTAACAAGCCAGATTCTTCACTGCATACATCAGTGGAAGCAAATTCAACTGCAGAGAGCATAGCAGTCCCAGTTAAGAAACGAGGTAGAACCAATAGATCATGGTCAAAAACAAATAGCAAAGCATGCATGCATGTCAAAAGAAAACAAGATGGAAGATGGGTAGTCCATTCTTTTATCAAGGAGCATAATCATGGAATTTATTCTCATCAAGGGTCTGATTTTAGGAGTCATAGGAACCTAGCTTCGATTCAAGGGAGTGGAAAAATATTCAGCAGTATTGGGGCGAGAACAGAAAAAACGTATGTTCCTATGTCATAACAATGTGGTGGATATAAGAAACCTGGAAAGCAGAAAAAGGGCTTCCCACATCAATCAGATACTTGCCAGAATTTACCCATAGATGGAAAGGACATTCAGGTAATGCTCGATTATTTCACCGAGATGCAAAACGAAAATCCCAACTTTCAGCCATTGCTATTTGGATGTGCATTACTTGCAGATGAAACTAAAGAAACGTATGTTTGGCTGATGAGGGTATGGCTACGAGCAATGGGTGGTCATTCTCCTGCTGTAATCCTTACTAACCAGGACAAAGCCCTGAAGGAGGCAGTTGCAGAGGTTTTACCGGATTCCCATCATTCTTTCTGTTTGTGGCACATATTAAGTAAGGTTCTTGAGAAACTCAGTTATGTCATAAGGCCACAAGGAAATTTTGCAATGAAATTTAAGAAATGTGTGATTAAATCATGTACAGCTGAACAATTTGAAAATAGATGGAAAAAAATTATTGGTAAATTTAACCTAGGGAATGATACATGGTTCCTATCTCTATATGAAGATCATATGCAATGGGTACCTAGTTACATGAGAAACATCCTTTTGGGGGGGTTGTCCACTGCCCAGCGATCAGATTGCATGGGTTCTTTCCTTGACAAATATGTTCTTCAAAGAACTACGCTAGGAGAATTTTTAGAACATTACAAAAATATAATGCTGGAGAAGTATGAAGAAGAAGCAAAAGCAGATTTTGAGTCCTGCACAAGCTTCCGGGATTGACGTCTCCATCACCTTTTGGTAAACAATTGGCGGATATGTACACTCATGCAATATTCAAAAAGTTTCAGGTTGAAGTTTTAGGCGTTGTTGCTTGTCGTCCAAGGAAGGAAAGTGAAGATGGAATAATTAAAAGTTTCAAGGTTAAAGATTTCGCAGAGAATAGAGATCTTAGTGTTGTTTGGAATGAAAAAACATTAGATCTATCATGTTCGTGCGGCTCATTCGAATTCAATGGATTTCTTTGTAGACATGTGATGGTTGTTCTGCAAATGTCTGGTGTTCACAGTATTCCAGCACAGTATATATTAAACCGTTGGACAAAGTATGCAAAGGACAGATTGCCAGTGAGGCAGGATTCGCCTATTCTCTCTAGGGTTCAACGCTACAATAATCTATGCCAGCATGCATTTAAGTTGGGTGATGAAGGATCCTTTTCACAGGAGAGTTATAATATGGCTTTTAATGCCCTCGAAGAAGCTTTAAAAAAGTGTGTGAGCATAAATAGCTCATCTTAGTCTGCAAGTTATGCCAATTCACCTCTATGGTCGAACATCCTCGCCATGGAGAGGTGATACCCAAGAACAGAGTGGCGAAGATTGTTGAGGACTATTTATCCAAAATGGAAAAGCTCAAGTAAACTTGTGGTGAATCTTGCATGCAACTTCTCCATGATCTAAATGCTTGCTTACTACGAGAGCTCTTTAATAATTCCCTGATACAATCAGAAGCGAGGGTCGTTTTATCCTACAATAATTCAAAGCTGGCAACAAATGGTTAGTTGCTGCTCTATCCTACTGCAGGTTCTTTTCTGAGGTATAATTTGTTAGCACGTTTCAGTTCCTTGATTTGTCTCCTTGCTTTCTTCAGGGAGCACCAAGTTTACATCTCCAAGCACCCACTCGCTATGGAGCTCGGGGAGCATGTGAAAAGGGTATAGATTTTGCATGAGGTGTTAGGTTCAAATCCCAGCAAGGACAATACTTGGGTGCATTTTACTTATTAATATTGAATTGCCTCTCTCTCATATTCTATTTCTAGTCTTAGTTTATATCTCAGAGTTCGAATTTTGAATCTCCAATAAAATAATATATTATTTCTATAAACTTCCATCATTTCGGTTTTCTATTGATAATCTATCCGGTTGATATATCCAAATTGGATCAATGATTGATTTCTAGATTTTGCAGTAAATCAATAGTCCAAACAGCACTCAAATCTATAGGGTATTTCCCATTTCTATAGGAGATTTTATAACGACCTAAGATGCACTTGGATGGCTTAGTAAAAGATTCACCCTTGATACACTTGCTCTTTTTCCCTCTGCAATATAGCTAATGGTTCTATAGAGATTAGAGAAGTTAATGAACACAACTCAGAATGCCCTTCTGGCCAGGACCTCTTTGGGTTGGAGTTGTCCCTTGCAGATTTGTCGGCCTTGTTGCTTGCTAACGTGTTAATCAATGTATCCTGATTCAAATAATGGTCTTAATTTATTATGTATGTAGGGGTTGCCTTTCCCCGGATTTAACAATTCTTGGATTTGATAGCTACTTACAACTTGTATATATGTGCTGTTTATTGCTTATTATTATTTCCTTTCCATCCAATGAGTAATTAAGTGGGGGACCACATGTGTGTGATGCCACGTAAAAGAACTTGCATCTAGGGAGGATTAATCATCAGTGAGTGCTAAATATATTGTCTTCATGTGAATAAATTGCTGCATGCTTAATATTACATAATTTGTTTGTGGGATTAAGGCAGATCTTTAATGCTTGGCAATTTAATGTCTTAGTTTAGATTTTATAAAATTAAGTATTCTTACTTTTTAAGCATATGCGATTTAGTATCTCTATTAGATAATATTTTACAAACATTCATTTTGATGATATGATAAATATAGACACTTGACTAAAAATTATCAAAATCTAAAGATATATTACTAAAATGCTAAAAAAATTAAAAACTAAAAGCACATACATTTGGTTTGTTATTATTCTATCATCAAAATGAATATTTATTAAATATTATTTAATAAAGATACAAAATTATATATATTTTTAAGATTGAAGCATTAATTTATTAAAATCTAAAGAAAAATGTTAAATTGTCAAAAATTGAAATTACAGGCATTTAACCTGTGGTTATTCATTTATTTTCCGTCTTGAATCGTTCAAATTCTTGCATTTTAGAAGCGTGACGATACACCTTAAACTAAGGAAATTCATTGAATTTTTATAATATTCATTCACATTTGTATCAACTACGCCCTCCTAAATCCAATCACTTTAATAATTATTTAAGTTCACGATCATTCTGGAACTCAAAAGATATTATGTATATACAGCACAATACCTATACAAAATTGGTAAACTTCTAGGTGAACATAATATGAATCTATAATAATATAGGATTTCAGTAGTTTTTCACCTTTTCATAGTTTGCATTTTCGTTTATCACATTTGCTGATGGTTTCACTGACATTCGGCATTAATTTTCATTCATTGTATTTGTCATTAATTATTTTTATGTATTTTGATTATATAATATGATGATATATGATCATTCATTGAGTGATATTAAGTTGTTGTAAATCTATTCTATTTCTAAACTAGTACAGCTAAAAGTCGATCTTTTTTTCCCCCGAGAAAAGTCAATCCACTTATATTCTAAATATTCTCTATAATGTATACCCAAAAAGGAAAAAAGGAAAGAAAAATAAAAATATTCTCTATAAACGACATAAAAACTCTATATTCATCATACTTGTTGTCATGCATTTCTATTTTGTTTCTTATGACTTATTATTTTCACCCGTCAATTGGTGCATATGAAGTCCTTCTTAATTATCACCACAAATTTCAATCTATTGGGTATGTCCATATTTGATTTATCATGATGGAAGCCATATTTTGCTTTAAAGATACGGTTGATCATGTTGCACCACTTATTTTATTTGTTTTCTTTTCATTTTTAAGACGGGATGGCTTATTCCAAAATTAAAGGATGTAGCTCGCTCATTGCGTATATTTCCCTTGATATGAACGTGCAATACTCAAGATCCGCTATTAAAGCCACAGTTTCATAACCTTTAAAGTCTCCAAACTCATAATTAAAAAAAAAAAAAAAAAACTTATCAACCTAATTCTATTGATATTTATGATCTATTGAATCCATGAAACATCACTCACATTGTCTAAAGGTCAAATTAAACTTATTGACAAATCCCAAATAAGTGTGTTGTGAAACTCAATAAATAACTCATGCATGAAACTTTAATAGTTTCATACTGAGTTAATTGCCCATATCAATATATTAGAAGTGCAATTTACCTCAACATTGTAGATATTATCCCATTTTATTGATTAGCTTCATTATGACTCCATTCCTATTTAGTTGACTGCATCAACTATGGTTTCCTTATATTGCCAACTCACTTGTTAATTCACATTGAGATTCATGATTAATATAACCACATAATTGGAGGAGTTTATGACTGTGGCCTCCATGATCTAATGGCCATTAACAAGCAACATATATATCACTTCAAGACAAAAAAAAAAAAAAAAAAAACACTATTAGTTGATTTTCAACTATTTTGCCATGTGCATGAATCATACAACGATAACTACATACTTGAAATCTATACGAAATCTATACAAAACCTTAATGCCACCGGATGTCATCATGAACTCCTAATCTAGTATAATTAATCAATTAATTATTAAATATTAAATATACTCATGAATCATAAATCTACGGTTTAACTTTGTTGCTTGCAATTACTTCAATGAAAGTCTATTAGGTTTGTGTATGGTCACTTTGGATGAACTTAAAAAGCTTATCTTTGGTTAGCTTCACGATCTGACATCATACTTCTAATTCTTCTAAGGACTCACTTTTATGCTCCACATTTATAGGCTCTTTTAATTCTCCATAATTTTCAATTATGTGCTCTAATAAAAACTATTATGTTCAAATTTATTCTAATCCTTTCAAAGCCGTGATCTTTCATTTTATTTCAGTCAAACAAGCAAATATTCTAAAGCTCCTATATTCTGTACTAATTGAAAAGCTTAAATATCCTAGGACAATTTAATACTGATTGAAAAACTTAAATATCTATGGGCAATTTCACAAACTATATATTAAATGATAAGAACAAGCAATAGTTATAGATCATATAGTAGACATTAAAAGGGGAAGGGTAGAAAAATCAAGTCGAGTTTAAAGCAAAGTTTACCGTAGGAGAGTTTTACAAACACACTATGGGTATACAAAATTACAAACTTTCAATTACAAGTGCTCTTAAAAAAATATGACACAACAACATTCACTAGCAGAGTCCTTTTTACTATGGAAAATTAAAAAAATCTACAACACAAAAATAATGAATATAAGAATGGATATACACATCTTTTGCTCTCAATTTTTGGCCAAAAAGCTACTCTTAAAGTGTATTTGTAAGGCTCCCATGATTTCTTTCCATTACACCTTAAAACCATGTAAATGACCTTTCTTTTTCTAGAAGTCGTTTGATTGCTCAATGGGTCATTCACATAAACACTCATAAGCAACATATTTCTAAATTCTAACTAGCACTTTTTTCAGATGCCTGAAACGACCATTAGAATGGACCTTGTAGAATGCTCAGTCTACCTTGGCTTTGACTCCAGCTAACATGTCTTTTATTTTTATTTTTATTTTTATTTTCATTTTTTTCACTAGGTCTTTTTTCTTCATAGGTGCACTCCAAAAATAAGCAACATTTGATTTGAAAATTGTTTTGTCCCATGAAAAAATATAAGTTCAACACTTGTAATTCTAACAAATAAGATTATTGTTTCAAAACGAGACCATTGATAAGGTCAATTTTATTAGCCCATATTTTGAAGTGGGGGAACTTCATTGGTCCAATCAAAGGGGCCATCCAACCCATAATCCATCCATTGAAATGAATTTATGAATTAATATGGTAAATATTTTAATGTTCTTATCACAGGTAAGTATGAATATAAGTTGGTTAATGATATATGTAATCAATTCTATAAAAAAGATGACTATACCAAAAATTTTCGTTTGAAGTGTTACATAATGGGATAGATTATGGAATTTTTGTTTCCATATATAATTATTAAAAAAAACCATGTTTCAAGTAGAGTTTTTTTGTTTGAATCTTTACATTCTTCCTTCTATGAAACTTGTAAAGAGTTGGGAAAAAGAGGGGGGGGGGGGGGGGGGGGGGGGGGGGGGGGGGGGGGGGGGGGGGGGGGGGGGTGAATCGAATATATTTTATTGTGTTCAAAATCAACTAGGTCTAATATTAAGCTGCTTGCAAACTCAATTGATAAATATATATATATATATATAAGTCAACTTATAGCCTTGTGTTGAGTATTCTTTTTATCTTTTTTTGTAACCTTCACACAAATAAACGATTTTGTGAAATAAAACTATAGAATATTGGATTGGTTGTATTTTCAATAAAGATTTTATGTAATTGATAATAAAGTTAAGTGTCATTTTTTTTATCTATTTTATAATTATATACTTTAAGAAATGGTGCTTCAAAATGAAAATTCGAGTATTTTGCTAGTTATGATGTCATAGAACACACTTTGCTTGAAAAAATTTCACGGTCTTTTCTCTTGTATTATATATTTATTTTTAGTTAAAATTGTAAATAATTTCTTAACTTTGATTTTGGTGTGGATACCCCTAATTGAACATTCAAATGTTGTAAATAATTCTAAATTTTGATAAATTGATAATGTTAAAGGGGGTCAATTTAAACTTTGGGGGTTTCTTTATCAATTTATCAAAATTCAAAGAAGTGATTTGTAACATTTGAAAATTTAATAGGTGTTTTTGCACTAAGGTCAAAGTTTGGGGGGATTATTGTATTTTTTTCCCTTTTTTTATGCTATGCATATAGTTTAACATCTCTCTTTGATATATTATACGGATTCTATTTTAGGATATTCTATATCCCCTATATCCAATTCAGAGGCATATTGATATATTTAGGTAAATGTTGAATTCGCTACCCAAACTTTGCTAAAATATGCACTAAAGCACCTAAACTTTCAAATGATAAATTTACTACCTAACTAAACTATTTGTGGTTACTCTCTTATGTCACGTTTGGTGCACTAGAATCATAGGAATGAAATGATTGAATAAAGGAATAATAAATCCATTCCTATGTTTTGATACATTTACAGAATGAAATGGAATGAAATGATTATTTAATAAGATTTATCAAAAATACCTTTATATTAAATATAGATAATAAATGTGTAGATAAAAATATAATTAAAAAAGTAACTATATATATAGATGGAATGGAATCGCAATTCCGTCTTTGAGAATGTAGAATCGAATTCCTCCTAGAAGCTGGAATCATTGATTCTAAGGCATCCCAATTCTGACTTCTAAAAATGCTTCTAAATATGAGGAATAGGAATGGAAATTGGAATCGCGATTTCATTCTGACCCATTCCTGCATACCAAATATGCCATTAGTGTCTTCATCAATTCCTTAGTCGCTTGAGGAAGAAAAATTAGCCAATGACAGACGTCCTTTGCCTAGAAAAAGAGGGTATGTGTGAAATAACCAATAATGAAGTAGGAAAAAAGAAGTGGAAAAATGGTCAAAGAGAAAGGAAAAGAAAAGAAAAACAGTAACCTAACCCGAGTTAGACAATAAATACAAAAGAAGATGACTTGAAACTGAGACCTTAAGCTCTTCATATGGAAACCCTTATTTCCAAATAAAACAACAATAATCCTCATTAGTTAAAGACTTTGTGGAAACCCTAACCCCTTTAATTTGAAAACCTTTATTCCCCATTAGAAACCATAAAAACCTGATCAATTAAAGAGTAAGGAAAATCTAACCTCGATCGCTGCTAATTTGAAATCGTAATTGCAATACCCTAAGGGAAGAGGCGAAGGTAAGTTAAACATGTAAATATGTGAAATTGAGTTTTAGGTTTCAAGTACTATAGGGATTCTAAGGTTTTTGTGGTGATTAGGGTTTCCATTAAAGGGAGTTTGCTTTAGATGATCACAATAGGATCTTTGTAAACCCCCTAAATTTTAGGGTAAATTCGAGTAAACCCTAATCGTAATCAAATCGGAACTTCAAAAGTCATCAATAATCAAGGCATACTAGTAGTTTTAACTCCAACAATCCCCCGCTTGAAACTGAGAACAATAGAAATGAGCTAATGGTGGATTATAGTTCAAATGATATTAGATAGCGTATAAAGATCAAATTTGTCAAAAAATTCGATCATTCCGGATCCGAACGGAATCAATTCTCGAAAAATGTGTCACGATGCTCTAGATAGTAAAAATATTCCGATAATATATATAAATTCGTAATTTCATAAGGATTCATAAAATATCATTTCATAATTTTTCGATAACTAAAAATATTAGATATGGTTCATTTATACGTATTTTCCTTACTACCAGTATCTTATTTGTCTAGTTACTATCCATTATATTATTTCTACTATTCATCTATCTCTATTTTTCTTACAAACCTATTATTACAACTTACACACTTATATCTTATATTTCATTACCAATATAACTTTTTACTAAACTTCTCTTATACTTTATTACTTTTTTTTACAAAAAAAAATCAATTTTTAATTTCTCCTCTCTTTCTTCTCCCCATGGCCGCGCTACCTCCCCTCTTCTTCTCTCAATTTTATTTCTTTTTTAGTTTATTTTAATACATTTAATTTTCCTCCACAAATCTCTATAAATACCATCTCTCCCTTCATTTCTTTTACACATCTCACTTTTCCTACCAAAACTCTACCAAATTCTCTCCTCAAATTTTCTCTCTAACCATTTTTACAAAAACACTCTCTACTTTGCATTTCCATAAAGCATTCATCATACACACTAAACATACTATCCATTATATCATCCATCTACAACAACCTTCGGTAAACTTCCTAAACCCCCTCTTTTATTTCTAAAAATAACATGAACATCATGTATGTCATGATTTCCATACATCCCTATGAGCTTATGCTAGGGATTGAAATCATAGAAACAATATAATGTTGATGTCTTGTTTTAATCCATACTAAATTTATGTTTTGATTATGTTCATGTTCCTAACCTACCTCATACATAGTATTATGTATACACATATATCTATACATTTTAAGCATAAATGCTCACTAATCTACTTTTATTTATTGCTTTTATTTCATGCTTTACATATCTAATTTTATGCACAATAAAAAATAGACATCATTTTAGTCTTAGACTTGTCTTTTATCATCAAAACAACGGGGACTTATCCATTCTAAGTCCCAGGAGCCTTGAACATAAATCTAAGGCTCCAAATCTTCCTTTTTTCTTATTTTTCTTATTTTGCTTTATTTAGGAGACTAATGATAATCGAGCCTCGGAAGCCTTGATAAGAAGCTAAGGTTTCCACATTTTCCTTTTTATGCTCTTACCTTATTTTATTCCTTTTATTTTTTTATAGTGATTGGAAATTATTCAGTGCCTGGAAGCCTTGATACAAGCTAAGACTTCATATTTCGTTCTTATATGATTATTTAATTTTCTACCTCCTATATGTTCTATATGAATTTATTTTCATCTCATTACATAATTACTAAGTTTTATTCATGCATGATCTTAGGTGATCTTGTTATCTTAATAAAAATTTTCAAGACAACAAAAGGAATTTTTGTCTTTCACATAAAAGATAGGACCAAAATCTATAGAAAAGTGATTTCCAACACATATGAGAAATTTCCACTAATAACTAGAATAATGGTTCAACTACACTTTCAAAATATTCCTATTGATTGAATTTTAATGTTGATAATTTTTTGTTATGCAAAATTTTCTTAAAAACTTATTTATATGGCTTATGCCAAAACCTTGATAACACTAAGAGTAAAACAATTTTTTCAAGTCAAAGTCTAAATTCAACTCATTAGTTGAAAATCCACTTAGAAAATAAAATGGATACAACTTAGGAAAACAGTTCAACTATATCCTTTTCAAACTAATAAATGAACTATATCATAAACTTTTAATATTGATAATTCTTTGCTATATGATGTTTTCTTAAAAACTTATTTATAAGGTATACATAGCATCAAAACTACTAAGAACACAGTAAGTTTACTAAGTCAAATTAAATTTAAATTACTAGTTCAACATTCACTTAAGAAAATAAAAAATTGTTAGACAACTTAAAGAACCAAGTTTTTAAGAAATAAATCTATCCTTATAAAGTTGAGAAAATATAAAAATTACGGTTTTAAATGAGTATGCCTTCATTACTAACAAACCCAAAATTTTATTTTTCTTCCAATAACTTAAAGAAAGATTTTGTGAACTTCATTTTCCAAACTTCTAAGAGTAAATTGTATCATTGTTAAGACAACATCATTAGAATCAGTATATAATATGAGTATATATCTATATTAAAGGAATTTTCAAACTATATAAATATCTATGTGTTGTTATAGACTTTTTGGATGATGCCAAATTTTAAAAAGTTACAATTTAAGGGTTGTGCGATTTTTGTATCTAGTCTATACCGACCCATTTCAAAACAAAACGATTTTAATATTAAAAATAACCTTAGAAATAGATATCTTTTTAAGTAGGTAGAAAACGACATTTATATGAGAAATTCCGAGTAAAAAAGCAAGTTATGACAATTTTATGTTGGAGTTTTCGTTCATCCAAATTTGTGATGAAAATAGTGAAATAGAATTAGAAAGTTTGAGTAGAACTTTTGTGAAATACTCATTTTTTATTTCTTCGTTAGGTGACGAGGAGTGGAGGATCCATATAAGAGGACTTTTATGAGTAAAGGATTTTTGGCAAAGATGGCCGAGCGAGTTTATCCCTTTACTATTATGTACTTGTTTGTGCTTATAGCTAGAGGCACCAGAAGAAGAAAAATACAAAAATAGAATATGCATGATAATGTTGGTTGAAAGTATACTAAGCATATCGAAACATGAATTGTTGTTAATTAAATTCGTGTTCTACTGTTATGATGGAGTATCTGCAAATTCTATGATTGCCTTTAAAATACTTTAATAACATGTAAGAATTATATTAATTGATTCATCATATCATGAAGTGAGTCACATTGTAGTAGCTACTATACCCTCGTGGGACAATAGTATAATAGTGAGGTTTTTGCAGGAACGACAAGACTGTCAATATGGGCGAATAGGAGCCCGAAAGAACTATTTTCAAGATGGAGTGAGTAGGGGCCTAAGAGAACTACAAGTTGATGATGAAGCAGGGTTTTAAAGAGCTTGAAACACATAACCTAGAATAGAAGGCATAAATCCATTCAAACATATGATTTCGACTAATCATAGGTATTGCTTGCTCACATGTTTGATGCATTCCATGTGCCCATTCAATAACTTGTTTGATTTTATTGATACGAGTATGCTAATACAAGAATATTCTCACTAAGCTAATTGGACTTGCATCCCAATAGATTTTTGTTGACGCAAGATCAATATCCCTTATACCCGAGGTCTCTATATGTGAGTAAGATTTCGCTTTTGGGAAGTTTTTGGGGGAAATCTTTTTGCAAGATCTTAGAATATATATCCTTTAAAGTCTTTTTAGTTATAGTTGTTGTTATATGTAAGACCCAGACTATATTTTGAATATTAAAGATTTAGCAAGAGAATGCCATAAGATGATGTAAAGACTATATATATATATATATATATATAATGATTTTGAAGATAATGCTTATTTAGATTCTTGTATGTTATATTTACTTTCTCAAAATACAACTTCCACATGTGTCTTCTATTACTGTGATTGATGCCTTACATATAGTGTCAAAGTTTTTGCATGACTCGAGAAGTCATTCTTAAGCTTTGATATCATATAGTGGATTGTCATGTTTAGGCCTTTAGAGCATGACAATCTCATCAAGGTTTCTGATGTCTTACTTTTAAGGTTAGGGTTTTGAACTTCACTAATTAGGTCATTTTTGAAGTTAAGATACAAAATTTAGGAGTGATTTCTCATCTTACTCTTTGAGGTTAGGCCCTTTTTTTTTTTTTTTTCAATTCCTCAATCGTAAGAAACATTAACTTTAATTAAGTTTGCTAACCTTACATTGTTTTCTTTCCCTTTTCTTATTTTAACTTTTTCTATTTTATCATTTTTGCAATTCATGTGAGATTGATGTATTAAAAATGGCCACAAAACTTCAATTAAATAATAAATTAATTATTTAAAAGTTTAGATAGTTAATTGCATATTTTAACAAACTTTGGCAAGAAATTTGAAATTTACCCTTTTGAGCAAAACAGTGTCTACTTCTTTTGACAAATTTAATCACGTATCTATTTTCTATATCCGACAAAATTTTAGCACTCAAATTGTTCAAGCTCATAATATGCAAATAAAATCAACATGTGTCTTCTTTTATCAAGCCTTCTATGAACACTTAATAGATTTTGATGTTATAGAAATACTTAAAATTAACTTGTTGGTTTTATCATGCAGATCATGTCTTTTTTTTATCAAGAATTCCATGAACACTCATTTGATTTTGATGTTATAGAAATACTTAAAATAAATGGAATACTTTCATTAATCTTTTCAATGTTGTTTCATATTTAAATTAAATATATAATTTTTTTACACCGAGTCAATCTTTCTAAATAAATCAATAACTATAGTTTCAAGCCTGCATGTTATGTGGATTAGAATACTAGGATTTAATTTGTTTATGAATATGTAGCAAATACGAATATATTATTAAAAGAAAAAAAGATAATATTAAATAGATATAATGATAGCAAGAAAAGTTAAAAAAACAAAAAAGAATATTTTATGCTATGTGTGCAATTATCTTTAGGTAAACACAATAATTACAAAAATGTTGAATTTATTAAAAAGATTACCTCAACTAATACTTTAACAATGTTCATTTATAAATAGTTAAAGATATTGTATATATTATTTCATTATGTTAATGTATATTATATATTGGGTATCATCTAGCATAATTTTTTTCAATTATATACTTATATGATATTACATTATGTAGGAAGAGTTGTTCAAGTTGTGAAATGCGAGGTCATATCCTGTGTCAAGAGTTGTGTCATTTAAAGTACACTAGGGAAATGTTGCAATACTTGGGTAAAACTTAATAGCTGCAACCTTTGGTAAGTAATATTCAAAATTAATTAAAAGTAATTAATTTTAATTTGTGAAAAGTTGTAAGTGAAAAGAAACACAATCAATAAAAGATACAAATTATAAAATCTTCCATATCATACAATATAATGGATATAGCATAACAACTATTATCTATTTATAACAATTTTTTTATGAATGATGTATCATTTAAAAAGAACTTGGTCTCTTTTTAAAAAGATAAATTATATTAGAATGTCACAACATTTTAGGGTAAGTTCATTTGAAGTCATAACGTTTCAAGTGGTTAAAAAAAAGTCACAATATTTAAAGAAGTGAGTTAATTGAGGCCATTTAAAATTAAAATTCAAAAGATCTAGCACGTTATTACACATATTAATAGTAACCTCAATTGATCCACTTCTCTAAATGTTGTAACATCTTTTTAACCACTCGAAACATTATGTCCTAAAATAAACTTACTCTCTAAATATTGTGACCTCTTTGTAACCACTTGAAATATTACGACCTCAAATACATTTACTCTAAACATTGTGATCTTTCGATATAATTTACCCTTTAAAAAAATAGTGAAGTGAAATATTAGGTGCCAAAGTTGTTCACTTTGCATTAATTATGCAAAAACTGCGACTATTCCAACACTTACATGTGTAAAAAGACATATACCTTGAATAGAAGTTTTAAAATACTTTATTAGTGAAAAATTATGAAATTATTGAAGATAATACTCTCAGCAATTGACATTTTACATTTTATTGAAAAGGGTATAAGGAATGCTTTTTATTTAGTTTGTATTGCTATAAAACAATTGAAATTTATAATTTAATAAAATGTAAAAATAAATAAAAGAGTATACAAGAAAAAAAAAATATGCAAATAGCCAAAATAACTTATCTAATTTCAAAACCACGAAAACTAACGATTTAAATTCAAGCATATTGTAGAAACAACATAAAATGAAGTTGAACTATAATTGGCAAAATTATAAAGAAATAATGAAAAAGGCAATTTAAAAATAAAGAAACATTGAATTTGTAATCCATCATTTCCATATTAGTGGAAGAAAAAGTTAGTATGTACAATCTTATTTGGATTGACAATGTTATCCTAATAATTATTGGCTTCTTGACGGAAACGTTTGTAAATTAGCCAATGAGTTTAAACAAAAACTAAAATAGAACATAAGATATTTCTTTCGTATGGTTCTTGAAAAAAAAGTAAAAACTTCACATTTATGATAAGAACTGCTAATAAAAAAAAATCTTGTCATTTTCCATTATTACATATAGCACGAAAATCACCCAAAGTAAAACTAAAACTCTTGATGATACAAAATGAGAGCCTTTTGAGAACTTTTGTGATTGAGTGATGCCCATTTCTTCATGAACAAATAACAAAGTATATAAGGAGAGAATTAGAATTGGAAATTCAACTTGATGAAAGTTTTAACCATGCAACTCCATAGTGGAAATTATATTTTAATAATTGTGTGGTTACAAAGTGAAAGATAAAAATGAAAGAGAAGGGAAAAAAAAAAGAAAGAAAGAAAAGCGGGAATGAAGATGATAGGAGTGCTAGAATGAGAAGGAAACTGGGTTACTTGGACGATTATGTTCGAGTCCAGAAACATAGTGGGTGCCAACAGATTCCAACTATATTATAGTTGAGTCGTTAACAAACTCAAATAGAAATAATAATTACATTTTACATAACTGGAGCAAAACAAATTTGAACAAGTATAAATAGAAATCAAAGAGAAGCAGAAGGACATCCGTGAACTTTGAACTTAATCTTGAGTCTGGAGTTACTAGCACTCGAAGTCCAGTAAGCTTATTCCCTTTACCTTCTTTTCCTTTTTACCTTGCAACAAATACTAAATACATAAACACATCACTATCATAATTGAAAGGTGCAAACCTAATTTTGAAAATTTTCTTTCATAGAGATCAGAGTTCAAAGTAAAAGAGAAAGATTGTTATGAACATTACTTGCTTGAATATTATGGAGTTTCTAGATTTGATTGAGTCAAATATCATATATGGTTCAAGATCTGTGAATACAAAAATTGCCATGAATGAGTAGTTAAGGTTAAAAGAAGAGTAAAGTCTTCTTCGTACAGTACTTGTCTTACATTGTATGGTACCTTAATTCCGATCGTTTATTGGACCGAGATGTTTTCTTAGTTGTGGGTTAATTCCCTATTCAATATATTAGGTTTTCTTTTGGCTTATAGTGATAAGCCTATCATTTGGTGCTCATCATTAGATTCTTGCTTATATCAAAAATGGCAAATGCCACTGAAGGAGTTGTATAATCGAATGAGGAGGTTTCTTCTCATAATAAACAAATTGAGGAATTACATGATAAATCCAATATGATGCAATGAAGATTAGATATTGTTGATAACAAAGTTAATTTTGTGGATGATAATCTAAGATTTGTGGTACAATATGTTCATAAACAAATGGAAAAGGAATAACATGAGAATCAGAGTAGGTCGGAATTGCATAGTCATTCATTGCATTCATCATTTTCTCATGGGATTTCAAAGGAGTCACCTGCTTATATGAAAAGTATCAAGCTAGATTATCCAAAATTTTCCAGACAAGATCCTGTTGGATGGATTTTAAAGTGAATCAGTTCTTTGATCTTCGTTAGGTTCTACTTGGGGATAGACTTTGTTTAGCATCGTTTGCTATAGAAGGAGATGCCTTAGAGTGGTTTCAATGGATAGCTAAGAATAATCTTATTTCTACTTGGCTAGCCTTTATTTCAGCAATGGAGATTCGTTTTGTGCCTTCACTTTTTGAGGATTTTCAATGCCAATTAATGAACTTGGTACAAACTGATATGGTGGCACATTATCAAATGCAATTTAAGAGACTATGCAATCTTATACTTAGACCATCTAAAGGATTTTTTATTACTACTTTGTGTCGGGGTTAAAAACCATTTTACAGCAACAGGTACAATCTTTCAAACCCTCTTTGTTATTAAAGGCAATTAGTTTAGCAAAGTTGCAAAAACATAAATTGAATTGCATGTTAAATGTGCCTTCTAAGCATGTTGTTCTATAAGTATCTCTCAAATTAGTAAGAGCAATTAGTACTAATATCAGTCTCATTCTTTTAATACTTGGTAGGAACAAAGGCACGACGTAGCCTGTACTTTTGGAATTTGGCAATATGGTGCCCGATGTTTATTTTTGGACAAAAAGATGCCTGTACTTTCAAAAACAAGGCATTTCATATGCCCAAGGTGCCCAATTTTAAGCGTACAAAGGCACTAAAAGCCTAGTTTTTGAAAGTATAGGCACCTTTTTGTCTAAAAACAAACATCGGGCACCAAATTGCCAAAATCCAAAAGTACAGGCATCGCCTGTGCCTTTATCCCTACTTTGGTATTACCTTGTAGCTCAAGTAATCCTACGATTATGGATAACAAGAATAATAAGAAAAGTTTTCCTATTAAAAAGTTATCACAAGCTGAGTTAGCTTTGCTAAGCGACAAAGGTTTATATTATAATTGTAATGATAAATATCATAAGGGGCGTGTTAGCAAGTGGAAATTTTTTCTTATGATTCATCCTAAAGATGAAGATGATTAGTTTCATGATGTAATAATGTTGAAAATACTGTGATTGAAGAGTCTGATTTAACAGAGGCTGAAATTAGATATCATGCTTTACCTAGAGCCATTGCGCCTAAAACTTCACGTTTACAAGGCTAAGTAAAAGGATGTTGTGTAAATGTGTTGGTTGACTTTGGTAGTACATACAATTTCATGCAAGAGAGTATTGTTAATCGACTTAAATTCCCTATTGAAGTAGTTCCATAACTTTCTGTTTTAATTGGGAATGGTAAGAAGTTGATTTGTAATAAAGTTTGCAAAAATATTCCACTATTACTACAGGGAGTTACGTTTATGGTTGGTTTTTTTATCCTTCCTATACAAGGGCTTGCATTGGTTTTTGATATTCAATAGTTGACTACTTTGGGACCAGTCACTTTGGATTATTCCAAATTAACAGTGTAATTTACATGGCAGAATCACATGGTTTGTTTAAATGGGTCAATTGATGTGGTTTGTGAGGAAATATCGCAGTGACAGTTGTTCAGTATGATGAAGATAGACAATGTGGTTTTTTTCTTTCATATAGAGGCTCAGGTGGATAATTCATCTACGTATACCACCAGCTACTGGGAAGATTCACTAATGTATCCATGACTCCAACATCATTATGCCACTAAGAGAGATGCAACATCATATTCAGTTGAAAGATGAGAGTGAACCTATAAATATCAGACCTTACCAATATCCTTACTTTCAAAACATCGAGATTGAAAAATTAGTTAAGGAACTGTTGGAATCAGGTGCAATCAAACCGATTACTTCTCCATTTTCTTCTCTAGTATTACTTGTAAAGGAAAAAGATGAATCATGGAGGTTTTGCATTGACGATAGAGCTTTAAACCAAGCCACTATTTAAGATAATTTTCCAATCCCAACAATTGATGAGTTGTTGGATGAATTGAGAGGAGCCATGGTTTTTTCCAAAATGGATCTTAAAGCAAGTTATCACCAAATTCGGGTGAAACCTTCCGATATTCATAAGATGGCATTTAGGACACATGAAGGCCATTGTGAGTTTGTAGTCATGCCATTTGGATTATCGAATGCTCCATCAACTTTTCAATCAATAAATGAATTTTATGTTCTAACCTTATTTGAGGAAATTCATCATTGTATTTTTTTTTTGTGACATTCTCATCTATAGTAGGATAATGGAAGATCATTTGTTCCATATAGAACAAGCTTTAGAATGTTTGCTACAACATTCATTTTTCTTCAAGTAATCAAAGTGTCCTTTTGGCCAAAATAGCGTTGCATATTTACGCCATGTGGTGTCGGTTGGGTGTGTAAGTCCTATCCCAAAAAAGTCATAGCTATAAAAAAATTGGTCACAACCTATTAATGTGAAGACTTTATGAGGATTTCTAAGCATTATATGGTATTATCAGAGATTTGTGAAGAATTATGCTAAGATCGCTTTTCCTTTTACAAATCTATTTTTTTAAAAAAGGACAATTTTGAGTGGATTGATAAAGCGTAGCAAGCATTTGATAGTTTGAAAGATGTGTTGATACATACCCCTGTTTTAGCCTTACTAGATTTCAATAAGACCTTTATTATTGAATCGATGCTTTAGCGATGGGTATGGGGGCGGTTGTGCATCAGCATTTCCCCCTAGTAGCTTACTTTAGCAAAAAAATTAGTTTGTTAACAAAAGGCTAGTACTTATGTATGGGAATTGGTGGCAATTGTTGAGGCTGTGCGCAAATGGCACCAATATTTGTTGGGGCAACACTTTATCATAAGAATAGATCAAAAGAGCTTAAAGGAATTACTTACTCAAGTAATTCAAACTCTTGAAAAATAGCAGTTGTTAGTCAAGCTATCGGGCTATGACTGTGGTATACAATACAAGCTAAGGGTAGAAAATAGAGTGAAAATTCTTTGTCAAGAATCTTTTCGGAGGAGTCTATTTTTTAGCACTAATAATACCCTCTTTTGATTTTGTGATTGTTTTGAAACAAGCATTGAGTCGAGATGATGATTGGTTAGCTTAGTAACCAAAGTAAAGAATGGAGAAGCTTTGTAATGGCCTTTAGTAGACAAGGATGACTTTTTATTTCTGGGACCATGGATATTTTCTATCTGAACATTGTTTGGTTATCTTAGTCATCTTAATGGAGTTTCATTGCACTCTAGTGGAAGGTCATTTAGGAGTCTTATAGACATATAAATGTTTAGATCTTTCATTTTTTTGCAAGGTATGAAAGTTGATGTTACAGATTTTGTTAAAAAGTGTCATGTGTGCTGGCAAGTCAAGTATTTGACTAAATACCCTGCTAGACTTCTTCAATCATTGCCTATTCCTCAGTAGTTTGAAGATATACCATGGATTTCATCATGGGTCTACCTCTTTCAAATAGGTATTTTGTTATTTTGATTATTATTGATAGACTTACAAAGTACTATCATTTTGGAGCATTGTCAGCCAATTATACAATTGTTTTAGTGACTTGATTGTTTGTTGACATTATGGTGAAGTTACATGGGATTCTACATTCTATTGTGTGTGATAGAGACAAGGTTTTTGTAAGCAAATTCCGGATTGAGTTATTCAAACTCGATAGCACAAAGTTGACAATGAGTTATGCATACCATTCTAATGGTCAATCGAAAGTTATGAATAGGTATTTAGAACATTATTTAAGATCCTTTGTGATGGATATGCCTAAGGATTAGCTTAAGTTTTAGCATGGATAGAATATTCTTTCAATACTGGTTTTCACAGTGGCACGGGGATTTACTCCATTTCAGGCTTTGTATGGTCGAGAGCCACCCTCTATTCCTAATTATGTTAGAGGATTAAGTGATATAGAGGCCATTGATACTGAATTAGTTTCTAGAGACAAATTTCTTAAGATACTTAAGAACAATTTATTAAAGGCACGACAATCTGTGAAGCCTACTATTGATAACAAACGAACATATACACAATTTGTTGTAGGGGATTTTGTGTATGTCAAGCTTAGCCTTATTGTCAGACTTCATTAGCTACAAGACAATCATACAAGCTTGCTAGAAGATTTTATGATCCTTTGAAATTATTGAGAAATTGGGCTCAATAGTTTACAGACTTACTTTTTCAAGATTTCAAGATACATCTAACTTTCATGTTTCTCATTGAAGAAAGCTGAGGGTTCTCATGATGTTACAATTGAGCTACCTAAAGAAGCTTTAGCGAATTTTCCTATTGTTCAACCTTTAGCTGTTTGTCTCATTGTTCTATTTGGTGGAAAGAGAAATTTATTCCTTAGATTTAGTGCAATGGGAATCATATCTACCTGAAAATGCTATGTGGGTCAACTTAGAGGAATTGAAAGGGAATACCCTGCTCTTGACCTAAGGGACAAAGCTAATCTTTTGAGAGGAGAGGAAATTGATATGAGTGCGAGAATAAGAAGGAAACTAGGTTACTTGAAGGATTATGTTAGAGTCAAGAAAGATAGTGGGTGCCAACAAGTTCAACCTATAATAATAATTACATTTTACATAACTGGAGCAGAATAAATCTAATCAAGTATAAATAGAAATCAAAGAGAAGCGGAGAGACATCCTTAAACTTTGAACTCAATCTTAAGTTTGGAGTCACTGACACTCGAAGTCCATTGAGCCTATTCCCTTTACCTCCTTTTGAAAACACACTAGAATAATACTCAAGAGGGGGTGAATTGAGTATTTAACCTAATTTGCTATTAATTAATTTTTCAAACAAATAATTAAATTAAACTTTTATGAAAGCTAATATAGCAATAATAAGGTAAAAGAAGGAAAGTAAAAGAGATAGAGAAGAGAAATCAAGCCTAGTTTTAACTGAAGCTAGTTCGCTTCCTACTCTCCACAATCCACAATAGCCTCCAAAAGAGGACTTCACATATTTTAATTAACACAAAACTCAAATGCTCAAATAGAGTAGTACATAAGTTACAAAACTCAGGAAATAGAGTATTTCCTTCTCTTTTTGTAATGCTCTCTTATAAAGTTACAAGTTAAGAATAGAGCACAAAAACTAATTTCAAAATAATGAATAAGAGAACAATAATTATGAGAGGATTCTTGATTTATTTGTTTGCAAATAAAAGCTGTTTTTTTTTTTTAAGTTGTCTAAATCTTCAAAGGAGCATGTATTTATAGTCTTCAAAAGTGAAAATGTTTGTTGGTGATAACATTGATAAACAACAATATTAAATGCGCACAACGGTCGATTTAAAGGCCCATTGACTCGCTGGTGCAAGCTCCTACCGTTTGTAGATCCAAACTTTGTGCCTTGCCGCACCTTGAACTTTGTCTCTTCGCGCCTTGGATTTATGGACTTGATCACAACTGTGCTTTCTTCTATTGATCCAGCTTATCGCTGCAACTCCTATAAGTACAAAAATAAAGCCCATACACACACATAACACAAATTTCTTGATATATGTTTTTCCTTATAAATTATTAATCTTATTCAAGTGACGTGCGTTTACAATAGCTTTACATAACATTTGTTCTCATCAAAATCACATATAAGATAATTTAATTTAACAATCTCTCCTATTTTAATGAGGGCAAACATTTATATAAAAAGCTATTTGTTATTTACTCCCCTTTAATAAATGCTCTTCCATAATTTTATAATAAAAGTAGCTTAAGAATACTTAAAGACACAAGATTAATCATACCATTATTTCTCTACCTTGACCTCATTAAAAAGATTTATACAAGTTGATAAGCAAAAGGAGGCAATATAACTAGGAGAATCAATCATACAAAAAGTTACAAAGATGTCCATAGAGTTCCAAGCATAAACTAAACATAAATGTGCAAAAAACAAGAAAACTAGAAGAGGTAGGAGGATCATCAGATGGACATGGGTGAAGATGAATGCTGTAAAATTGATCCATGAATACGTGAATGTTAGAACTGAAAGACTAGAAATCAGACCGGATATAAGAAATTTGGTTTTCTATGGTTTCAAATCTGAGTCCATATGAGTCTGAAGCTCTTGAAGAGATGAGATAGAGGAACTAGCATTTGAAGAACTAGAAGGTGGAGCTTAAGGCTCATCATCATAAATCTGTATCTAAACCTAAACCAGGAAGCAGAACACCACCGTTAACTAAAGGCTCTAAAGGCTTCTTAAGCACCCATCTCACTTCTTGCCTTTTCCAGATCCCTAAACTAACAGTATTGAAGGAGAAAGTAGGAACCTAAACATGGCTAGTCTTTGAGTAGAACTCTACACCCTTACTCCTTAGCAGATGTGTGATTAACCGACTTCCTCTTAAAACAGCCTGAGCAGGCTTATTAGTTACATTCTTAAAAGTTTTGTACATCAGATAAAAAAAATGAATCTTATCCTCTATTATGATATGAACCATAAGCCATAAATCCTATTGGGTCACTATAACTGTTGTACCTTATGTGGAACATAATTGTCTATCAAGAACTAGTGAAGAACCCATCACCTAAGAGATGAACAGGAAGAATAAAGATTGTGCTGTTCACACCAATTTAGCCAATATCAAGTACAGTAAATAACTTCTCATAATATTGAGCACCATCAAAAGAACTTGGCATTATAACCCTAGAGTCATCAACATCTATCAGACTACAGAGATCATGATGTGATATTCAAGCTTTCTTCCATATAGATATGAATACAACCGAGGTCTGACAAAACTTGAACTATTAAAGCCAATTTCCATCCCAACACCTAAACTATATCATCATCCAAATAATCAATCAGATTACAACAAAATAGCTTAACAACCTCCCCACTAACTTCAGCAGGAAATGACATTATATTTACAATATTATTTAGAAGTACTGCAGATATTTGAGGAATATGGAAGAATTATAACATATCTGCATTATAATTCCTACCCACATCTATAAGAAGATCTCGAAATAAGGTATACCTATCAAAATGCTTCCGAAACAGGAAGAGAAACCATTAAAAGTTAGTGGTGCACTGCCACGAACAATTTCATGGAGGCATGATGAAAGGAATAGAGGAGAGAGTAAGAGAGGCGGTGGAGAGAGAGATATATAGAATGGAGTTGAGAGATGGTGGGGAGGTGGTGAGGAGATAGGTAGAGCAAGGTAGAGGAGATTGTTGAGAAGAAGAAAGAGAGGTAGAGATAAGGTGCTGGGAGGTTTTAGAGAGAGAGAGACCACAAAAGAGAAAGAAGGAAAAGAGAGAAACGAGAAAAGAAAGAGAAGAAGAACATATATATATATGCATGTTGAAAAATGAGCATTAGCAAGCTTAGTATGAAGGAATTTTTGAAAAACAAAAGGCTAGAGACGATTGAGGCTCAAATCGAATCCTCAAAGGATAGACTGGTGAGCCAGTCTTAGATCCACCAGTAAGCTAGTGTGAACTTTGAGCAAAATAGAGGCTAGTGAGCCTCGGGTTGAGCCCTTAACACTCATACCAGGAGCCAGTGATTTGGAGACTGGTGAGCCAGTTGCTTTAGTAGACATGTAGCAGACAAAAACAAATCATATAAATGCATGTATGATATTTAACAGCTTGTTCATCCCAAAAACAAGTTCTACATCAACTTGGCTTCATGATATTTAGCACTCATCATTTTTTATCATGCACAATTCTCTAAGTAAAGTGCAAAAATGATTCTTACTCAATGATTTTGTAAAAATATCAGTAATTTGATTGTTGGTATCAACAAATTCGAAGCTAATATCTTTGTTTAGAACATGATATCTAATGAAATGATGTTTAATTTCGATATGCTTTGGTTCTTGAGTGTTGGATTGAATTTTTTGTTAAATTTATAGCAATTGTATTATCACATTGAATTGGAACATTTTCATACTTTAATCTATAATCTAGCAAAGTTTGTGGCATTTAGAAAACTTGTGCATAACAACTACCGACAGCTATATACTTAGTTTTGGCAGTTGAAAGTGCAATTGAATTTGCTTCTTTAAGTGCTAAGATATTAGAGAATTTCCAAGAAAGTAACATGTGCCGCTTGTGCTTTTCCAATCAACTTTAGATCTAGCAAAGTTAGCATCAAAGTATCCAACTAGATCAAAAGAGGTAAACTTTGAATACCACAAGCCAATTTTAATAGTATCTGCAAGATACTTAAGTATGTGTTTTACTGTACTTAAGTGTGATTCTTTTGGGAAAAATTGAAATCGTGCACATACATACATCGAGATAATAATATCAGGTCTTGAAGCTATTAGATATAACAAATTATCTATCATACCTCTATAGAGCTTTTCACAAACATTTATCCCATTTTCATCTTTTTCAAGTTTTACATTAGTGCTCATTGGTATAGGTTTTGTTTTGCAATTATCCATTTTGAATCTTTTCAAGAGTTATTTGGTATATTTATATTGATTTATGAAGGTTTCATTTTTGGATTGCTTTATTTGAAGATCTAGAAAATAATTTAGTTCTCCCATCATGCTCATTTCGAATTCGTTCTTCATGGACTAAAGCAATTCATCAATAGGACTCATATTTGTAGCTTCAATACAATGTTGTCCTTATAGATTTGTACAATTAATATGTTTGACTTGTAATTTTTGATAAAAAGAGTTGTATCAATTTCCTCTAGAAAATCCTTTGTTTAATAGGAAGGTACTGAGTCTTTCATACCAAGCTTTAGGAGCTTGCTTGAGACCATAAAGAACTTTGTTTAATTTATAAAC
Source organism: Combretum micranthum (assembly GCA_024138025.1). Taxonomy (NCBI): domain Eukaryota; kingdom Viridiplantae; phylum Streptophyta; class Magnoliopsida; order Myrtales; family Combretaceae; genus Combretum; species Combretum micranthum. The sequence continues at coordinate 146,279 of JAMXBD010000742.1, forward strand.
TTGATCAAGGAATTCATTATTTTCAAAACTCGGTGGTTTCTCTACATAAACTTCTTCTTTTATAAAACCATTTAGAAAAATACTTTTGACATCCATTTGAAAAAGAGTAAAGTTTTTAAAAGCAAAAAAACCAAAAACATTCTAATGGCTTCTAATCTAGCAACCGAGGTAAAGGTCTCATCAAAATCTATGCCTTCTTTTTTATTATATCCTTTAGCTACAAATTGAGCCTTATTTCTTATTATTATTCCAGCTTCATCAAGCTTGTTTTTATAAACCCATTTGGTTCCAATAACTAGTCTACAATTAGGTCTAGGAACTAAGTTCTAAACTTCATTCTTTGCGAATTGATTTAATTCTTCTTGTATAGCTTGTATCTAAAACTCATCTTTTAAAGCTTCTTCTATATTTTTAGGCTTGGTTTGGAATAGTAAGACTACATTATTTATATTTCTTTAGAAGATCTAATCTGTACCCTATTTGACAATTCACCTATTATTAGATCTTTTGGGTGTGATCTTGCATATTTCCATTCTTTAGAATGACCATTGTTATCAGATTCATCATACTATCTTTTTTATGTTCATCTCCTTTATCTACTTCCTTATTATTATTTTCAAGAGAAAGCTTATCCAAATCTACACAAATACTATCCACATCATCACTTGAACATAAATAAGGAAAAGAATCATCAAAACATGAATAGATTCTTCTACAACCAAGTTCTCTTATTAAACATTCTATTTGCTTTGCTAGTTAAAGAGTAACCTAGAAAAAATTCGTTCACCCATTTTGGTATCAAACTTAGCTAGTTGTTCTTTTTCATTACATTTAGTGTCAAATGGATGAAAATAAGAGATGCTAGTCTTCTTCTTCCTTTCCAAAGCTTATAGAGATTTTCTTAAGAATTGATCTTATGAAAACTCTATTTGATATATAATATGCAACATTTATGACTTTAACCCAAAAGTATTTAGGTAAATTGTTTTTCACACAATATGGTTTTAACCATTTCAATTAAAGTTCTATTTTTCCTTTTAGCTGCATCATTTTGTTGAGTTCTATGTGTTGAAAAAGTGTGTTTAATTCCATTTTTACTGCAAAAATTATCCATTTCATAATTTTCAAATTCTGCCCCATGATCACTTCAGATAGTCACAATATTGAGACTTTTGCATTTTAAACTTTCTTGAAATATCTAAAAAAAACATTATTTGTATCATCTTTAGATACAAAGAAGAAAATTCATGTATATCTAGAGAAGCCATCAACAATAACCAAGGAGTATTTTTTGCCTTCCAAACTTAGAGTTTGAGTAGTACCAAATAAATCCATATGTAATGGTTCTAACGGCCTAGAAGTGGAAATAACATCCTTAGACTTAAAAAAAGTCTTAGTTTGCTTTCCTTGTTGATATGTTTGATAGATCTTGTCCTTTTGAAAATTTATTTTTGATAAATCTTTGATAAGATTCTTTTTAACAAGTTTCGAAATTACATCCATGTTAGCATGTCCCAATTCTCTATGCCATAACCAACAGTTGTCACTTTGAGAGTAAAGACAAATTTCATTTGATGATTTGAAATTATCTAGATTGATTTTGTAAATATTTCTTTATCTATACCTTTAAAATAAGCTTGATTATTGTCAATTCTTTCAATAGAACATTTATTAGCAAGAAATGTTACTCTAAAACTATTGTCACACAATTGGTTGACACTAAGCAAATTATATTTTAAACCATCAACCAAAAGCACATTCTTAATAATTAAATATTTGTTTACTAGAATGTTACCTTCACCTAGAACAATTGACTCTCGATTATCTCCGAATGTGACATTCCCTTGATCTTTCAAATCTAAAGTTGTGAACTTAGATGTGTCTCCAATCATGTGTCTAGAGTAGCCTCTATCGAAGTATCATTTGTTCTTTGTACTTGAAGATTCCTACAAAAGAGAGGATTATTTCTTTGGTACCATTTGAGTTTGGGCCCTTTTTAGTTAGGTGCAATAAGATTTCTTTTTAGGAATCCAAACAAGCTTACTTTTATGATTTAAATGCATGGTTCTTATTATTGCATAATTGTATGTAATATGACCAGTTTTGCTACAGTAACTTGCATGTCCCATGACTGACTCTCATAAACTAAGTTTTATGGGATTTGCAACTATTTTCTTTGTTATAGTCAATTCTATATCTGTTTGAATTATACCTTTGATTTTGAAGAAGTATGTTTAAATTCTTTTTCCTTTGGTGAACTTGACTATAGTTGCTTTTGAATCATCTAAGCTGGCTTTTAATAGAATATTTTCCTTTTTTAGTTTCTCTAGCTCTTTTAAAATTTCATCACTACTACTATCAGCATATGCAATATTATCATTATTATTTAAGGTTTTTACTTCAAAAACAAGCAAATCATTTTCAATTATTAACTTCTCATTAATCTTGCTTAATTCATCATTTTTGGCCTTTTAGCTACTTACATTTATCATTCATATTTTCATTTTCCAATTTTAAATTATCATTTTCTTAATGCAAATTTTCATTTTCTATTTTATTCTCCCTATACTCAATTCTAAATTTATCCAACTCTTCTTTAATTTCCATCATTAAGGTTTTAAGCATGTTATTTTTTTTTCCATTTTTATTAGTTTACTACACACTTTATCATACATTTTACACATTTCATCATAAGAAGGGGAAGATGGAGAACTTACCTCATCATCCAATACCATGAAGCACATGTTTTTGTCTGAGTCGCTGAAGTCATCATCACTCAAGTAGCAATGAGAGCTTCTTTTCTAAATCCTTTAGATACTTTCTTGACATTGGATAGTACTATTGGATGTGTCATGGCTTATGACACTTATAGTAGGTTATCACATCCTTCTTTTCCATTTTGTATCTTGATGTACTACTATCATCATCCATTCTTTTTTTTCTTCTTGTTGAACCTCATGAACTTTTTAAACCTTTTGGTCATCAAGGCAAGTTCCTCATCATCATCATCATCTTCACCGGAATCATGATTCATAGCCTTTAAAGCAATGGCCTTGATCTCCTTGCTTATTAATACGCTCATGTGTTTTGAGTGCTATAAGGATTTCCTCTTTGCCCATAGCACTTAAATTTCATGCTTCTTCAATAGAAGTTCTCTTTGCTTCCCAATCCATGATAGGAACCTGAGTAGTTTAGAATTTATTTCCACATTAGTGAAATTCTTTTTGAGCATGGTCAAAGGATTTATAATTTTAATGAATCTATTATGTATTTCATCTATAGATTCATGTGGGAGCATTTTGAAAATTTCAAATTGTCCACACAAAAGACTTATTTTTGTATCTTTACTCTTGAAGTTCCTTTGTAAGTCTTTTCTAATTCATCCCATATATCTTTAGAAGATTTAATGTACAAATTCTATTAAAATCACTTTCATTTAACCCATAATGCAATATGTTCATAGCGATTTTAGTTAGATCTAATATTTTCCAATATTCTTCATCATAATCTTTTGCTTCTTTTCCTTTAATAATCAAAGGCCCATTTTTATTATATTCTATATTAATCTATTTTGAGTTTGTAGAAAGACTTTCATTCTACACTTCCAATATGGATAGTTACTCGCACTTAAAAGAGGTGGCCTATTAATAGCTTGTCCCTCTAGAAACTTTAGTGCATTTGATGTCATGATGTTTACGCTAAATGCAATTAAGCATAGAAAATTAGAGACGATGCTCTGATTCCAAATGAAAATGCACTATAATAATACTTAAGAGGATGGGTGAATTGAGTATTTGACCTAATTTTGCTATTAATTAATTTTTCAAATAAATAATTAAATTAAAAGTTAATAACAACTAATATAGCAATAATAAGGTACAAGAAGGAAAGCAAAAGAGATAGGGAATGAGAAATCAAGCCCAGTTTTAACGTAGAGTTCGGCCCGCTTCCTACTCTCCACGATCTATTATTGCCTCCAACAAAGGACGTTACACACTTTTATTAATATCAAACTCAAATGCTTAAATAGAACAATACATAAGTTACAAAACTCAGGAAATAAAGGTTTCCTTTTCTTTTTATATTGCTTTGTTATAAAGTTACAAGTTAAGAACAGAGCACTGAAACTAATTTTCTCTCTCTTACAAGAATTTACAAAATAGTGAACAAGAGAGTAGTACTTATGAGAGGATTCTTTATTTGTTTGTTTGTAAATGAAAGCTTTTTTTTTTTTTTTTTTTAATTTGTCTGAATCTTCAAAGGAACATGTATTTATAGTCTTAAAAGCGAAAATGTTTGTTAGTGATCATGTCTGATAGACAGCAATATTAAATGCGTGCAACGGTCGATTTAAAGGCCTACCGACTCACCAATCCAAACTTTGTGTCTTGTTATGCCTTGAATTTTGCTTCTTCGTGCTTTGGAATTTTGGACTTGATCATAATTGTTCTTTCTTCTACTAAATTGGCTTGCTGATGCAACTCCTGTAAGCACAAAATAAAGCACATATGCACACATAGCACAGATTTCTTTATATATGTTTTTCTTATAAATTATTGATCTTATTCAAGTGAAGTATGTTTACAATAGCTTTACATAACATTTGCTCTCATCAAAATCATATGTAAGATAATTCAGTTTAACACCTTTTCCTTTTTACCTTACAACAAACACAAAATACATAAACACATCACTATCATAATTGAAAGGTTCAAACCTTAATTTTGAAATCTTTCTTCTGCAAAGATCAAAGTTCAAAGTAAAATGGAAAGATTATGATGAACATTACCTAGTTGAATGTTGTGGAATTCCTAGATTTGATTGAGCCAAATATCATCTAAGGTTCAAGATCTGTGAATACAAGAATTGTCGTGAGTGAATAGTAAGGGTTGAAAGCAATAGAATAAAGTCTTCTTCATACAATACTTATCTTACATCGTATAGTACCTTAATTCTACTCATTTGTTGAACCGTGATGTTTTCTTAGTTGTGGGATAATTCCCTATTCCATATATTAGGCTTTCTTTTGGCTTATAGTGATAAGCCTATTAGAGGAACTGAAAGATAACAATAGTTAAGGGTAAGTAGGTCCAAGGTGGGAAGAGTGTAAAGTCTTATTTCTACCATACAAGGTATAGAGCATGAAGTTTTGTACTTGGAACTTACCCCGTAACATCTTGTACTCATCTTGTATCTTGAAAACTCATAAGGTATGTTGTGGAACCTATAAAATTATTCCTTATTTTTGAAGTTTCAAGTTGTACTAAGTAAAACTAACTTATTTATATATATTTATTGTAAATAACATATCAAAAAATTAAAAAATATATATTTTTGGGGTTATGTCATATTTGGTACCTAAAGTTTTATCAAATGTGCAATTAGCTGCTTGAACTTACAAATGATCAATTTGATACCTAATTTTACTTTTAGTGTTCATAGATGCTACCTAACCTAACGATGTTCATTACCTCTACTAACTTGGCTTAAGGAGCCTATCAAATTGCGACATGTGGTATTTTGCATGAAAAAGAAATGATCAAGCCCTAGTTTAATTTCATTTTCAAATAATATTGACATTGAAAACAAAAAAAAATTAAAAGAAAAAAAAGAAGGCAAAACGACAATTAGTAACACAATCTTCTCCTCTACCAAAGTCCTCTCTTCTCTAATCTTCAAACACCAAATACATATCAAAGCCAAGACCCATCTCTAAAGAGAGAGAGAAGGACAAAACCACATACGAAGAAAACCTAAACTACAAGTACGGAGTTACCCATGTTGGTTGGTTTGTTACTAGGTCTAGTGACTGTAGGGTTGCAATAGTCTAATGTTATGGTAGAGGGAGGTGAGTGAGTTTAGCAGCAAATGAGTTCGAAGATGACGTGGGCAATGGTCGACTCATATCGAATGTTGACAATGGTCGATTGTGTAGTGGGTTACTAGGTCTAGTTTGGTGTTGCAAAGGTGGAATGATGAAAAGTTGGTGTTTGGTTAAAGGAATTCTTTTATGTCCAGTGCAAGGTTTGGGTCTTGGTGGTTATGTGAGGTTCTAAGTTCAGTATTTGATGGATACTGGTTTCATGTTTTGGTTTAAGGTCAAGACGTAATGGGTTTGTTTATGGGTTTAAATGGATGTTACTATCGTTGGTTATAGTCGCTGGTGAGTGCTAAAGGTTAAGTGTTGGTTTGATTAGAGGTCGCGGGTTTCAAATTGAAGAATGGTGTTTGTTATTGTGGTTCCCAGTGGTTCAAGTGAGTTTGGAAAGTGGGTGGTGATTTGGCTGACTATGGATGGTGAGGGCCATGCGATAGTTGGTGTATTGTAGCTTAGGTTTTGGTATGCTAGATGAAGAGAGAATTGAGTTTCTAACTCGTTTTAAACGAATGATCTCGGCTCTAATAGAGTGAGAAGACTACGTTGTTGGTGATGTTTTTGTCCTTATTTCTTTTTTTCCCTCTTCTACTTGTTCTTTTTTTAAAAAAAAATTTTTGTTGTTGTTTCAATATTATTAGGAAAATGAAATTAAAAAATTAGATAATTTTTTCATACAAAATGCCGCATGTTGCAATTTGATAGGCCACCTGAGCTAAGTCAGTAGACAAAATTAACACCATTAACTCAACTAACATTTATGAACATGAAAAGTAAAATTAAATATAAAATCGATCATTTGTAAGTTTAGGTTGTTAATTGCTCAATTAACCAAACTTTAGGTGCACTTGACATTAACCCGTTTTTTTAACATCACAAGTTTTACAATTTGTAAAACTTCTTTATATGTTAAAGTTGAAATTTATAACAAATGCTTTTAAAATCCAATAACATGATTTTAACAAAATTGTAAAACATCTAGCAAATTCTAAAATAAAAAACTTTAAAAGCAACATTAATTAGTCTTAGAAGGTAAAAATACTTATATATAGCTTAGAAGTTTAAGTACGTACCATCGAGATTCTTTCAAAATAAAAACTACAATTACGTTAAAATAAATTAGTACAAGTTTTTTAAATAAAAATTTCTAAAAGTTAGTCTATAGATGACCATCTTAACAAAAAGTAATTGCAAAATGAAAAATAAAATATTATTATTTGCTCTTTATTCATTTTATGTTATATATATATAAATATATATTAATAAAGTACATGCTTCATTATGTCCAAAAAAAAAAAAAGTACATGCTTCATGAGAGGTACAAGGTGCCTTACAACCTGTATACTCTATTATACAAGTTCCAAGCTGAGTATGAGGTATGATATTTCATACATGTACCCTATCTAGTGAAAGTAGGTTCTAGAAAAACAATATATATACCTTACCATGTGGCTCTCAATACCTACTCGAATGCTACCTAGTTGAGCAGTGTACTAGTAGGTCCCTATAAGATAGGGTTACCCACTTGCCTTAACGACAGTTATATAGCTTGGAAAATATATACAATCGCATCCAAGGATAATACCAATTACAACCATTACGAAATTGTAGTTTGTTATAAAGCATTCAGGAAAAAAAAATAGAAGAGGAAACAAAGCACCCATTCAATAACCTATATCACAATCAATTCGGTGTAAATTTTGCTCTTTCCAATTTTTTTATCTTTAATTTTTCGCTCTAGGGAAATTTATATTGAGAATGGTGTCTAGTAGTATAGATTTTATGAGAATTAATATAATTAAATCATCTTTTTTTTAATATTTATACTTTTTTGCAATTATATAAATAGATAAAATTATGATGAGAGAAAGAAGTAGCATATTGGTTAATTGTGGTACAATTAAACTAGAAAAAAAGGCAATAAATACAATTTAGTGAAAAAGGTATCAACCTAAAGCATTGAATAGGTAAAGTGCATAAAAAGGTTCAGAAAATATATATCATAATTGTTATCGGTTATTAATGCCTAATTTTTTTGGGTTAATTTTTAAAAAAGTTTAGATGATTTTTTTTTATGATATAAAATGCTTATATTTATAAAAGTCATTTTTATTTATTTAATATTTTTTATAGTAGAGGAGTAAATTTAAATGAAGAGATATGATAATAATACCTGTTACACTTATAAATATCATTATAGGAAAAATTATCTTGAAAAGACATGGGCGAATGATAACATTTTTACAATAGACATGACACTGAGGAAGCTTCGGAAATTATGGGTTTTTTTGGATAGTTTGTTTCTCATTTGTATCTAATTTGCATTTATATCTTATCTATTTCTGATTTGTATGGTTTGTTTATGAGTAGAAATGTCTATATGATTAAAACGGACATGAAACATATGCCAAACCAATGAACCAAATGCATATAGTTCTTTTTGGTTGATCTGTTTTTTATTTGTATCTTATTTGTTTTTTATTTGTATGACCTATTTATGAGTGAAAATTTTCATTTTTCATCTGTATCTATTTTTTATAAATAGTTTAATTGAAATAAACGTAAAACAGATATCAAACCAATAAACCAAACGCATCAATTACTAGTTACAAGCCCACAACATCTTATATATTACTAGTTAGAACCCTGCATAACATGTGAGGTAAAATTTTAAATAGTTGTCTCTGTTGGAACATATTGAAAAGACATATTGTTGAGAAAGAATTTGAAAATTATATATTTTTTCAATAAAAACACTAGCAAAAGAATCGTATTGTGCACTATAGTAATAAAAACTGGTGAGAACCAGGGATTGGAAACAAATTACTAGATTATATCAATTCTTTCTTTAGTCAAGCAACCAAAATTAATTGTTCCTGTCACGCACCAAAAAGGAGGCTTAGCAAGATTAAGCTGGAGTAATCATATCACATGTGCATCCGCAATATGCTAACTGTTTTACAAGTTAGAGATTTGTAAAACTCTACTTAATATTTGCTATATAACTTTTAATTGTATAAAAATATTTTGATGACAAAAGAAATATGAATTCCCACAATCGACCAAAACCGCAAAGAATCAATATCCCTCACCAAACAGTAAAATAAGATAGATAACTATCATATTACAAAGTTTCAAACCCTTATATGAATATTCTAATTTTAAGCTTATCGATACATTACAAAATCTCTAACTTAAATACTAAACATAAAAATTACATTCTAAGTCCATCTTCTTATCTTCAAAGACTTCACTGAATGCCAACTCTCTCTTCATACAGTCCTAGCCCATTCATGGGTTGAGTTACTCTTGTACAAAACTATAATGGTGTGAGCTAAACTATAGCTCAGTGAGTTACAAGACCAACTACACATCAAACAATTATCAACAAGTATATTTAACACATATATGCAATGCAACACTAAACCACATGGGGTATGCACTATTTAGATGACTGAAATCTAAACTAATGGAGATTTACATCCTCTCTTGGGGGTTGAATAACCAGCTCAAGTAATTCATGTCTAGGAGAAACTGAGAACCAAGGAAGGATGATTTCTTTCTAAACTCATTTGTTATTTATATATATTATTAACATAACCTCAACTCTACCTTAAGGAATTAAGGAAGGGGGATTTCTTTCTAAACTTATTTGTTATATATATATATATATTATTATCATAACCTTAACTTCACCTTAGAATCTCAAAAACTCCCCAAGTATTATTATTTCAAACCAACTCTCATCAAGCGATGTCCTTCAAGCCTACTTAGCTCCTATAGAATTGGCAACCCGGTGGTATCCTTTACCAGATTCACTGGATTTCATAAAGTAATAATACCACAGAATAGAAATGATAATATATAACACGAATACCATGCTGATACAATTTATAATGTCAGGCAATGCATGATTGTTTCATCAATTAGTCCGATAATGTTGAGTCCATTTCTTTAAGTGACCATCCAATTAGCAAACACTCACTGACTATAGCAATTCGATTATTACAAATAATATGTGATCACTTTTATTTTAATGATTTATCAACCACTGCAATCATCAAACATCAAACAATTACCCGATCCCTATACATAGCCAGTTATATTTATATTAGCATAAGTGCAACTACATTATAATCACAATCAAGGTGATAAGGTCAATTTTTCCTACTAGACATCCTGGCCAAGCCGTGGAAATCTTCTAGTGCTTCCAAAGGTTGATTTATTTGATTCTCTTATGAAGAAGAATAATAATCTCTCATCACTTTTCGTAATATATACTTTATCACATTTTAGTATTCAAACTTACTTTTTAATTCATTATTTTACATTTGATTCAAACATAGACTTATATTAAAAACTTTTTGTTTAGACACTAAGTAGGAACCTCGTCATGGCTACGAAAATTGCCCGCCAAGATATGGGCAGTTCTCCATTGTTTATTAAATTACTCTTTTCTTTGTTTATAAATTATTTATTATAATAACATTATCCTTTTGTAATATACCTTTAAGTTTTGAATAAATCATTAACCTTTAGAAAAATACTCATTTATCTTAATAAACAACATTTAAAACAATATATTCCCTTTATCATTTAAAGTCTAATATACTACAATTATATCTAAGTCATTTACAAGTTAGATCTATATTAACTTAACTTAACCAATATTTAATTATCTCACTAGATCACTATTATGTATCTATTAGCATCTTAGTTTATCTAATGATTCTATTTTAGATCAATTTCATTTTAGTTCTTTATAGTCTATTCAGTCAAATTAAACTTAAGTCTATTAATTAGTCCACTTGATATTCAAAAGGCATATTAAATCTGATTTAGTTACTAGGTTATGTTAGCTTATTCTATCAAAACATTGTTATATATTCTATAAGATCTTAATTAGTCTAATTCATTTTAACACATTAAGATTCATTAAACCATATTGAACATAGGTATATCTAAGCTCATTTTATAAACTTAAGGTCCATGTTAAACTAAATTAGTCACTAAATTTATTAATTCATTCATCCCATTCCTAATTATACAAGCACAGATCATATCTATTATTCATCATTCATCTAATTCATTTCATCTTTCTTTTATTTTCTTCTTTTTTTATACGAATGGTACCAAGGGATGGATCACTCCCATAATGGGGTCGTGATCCTCATCACTGGCATCATCACAACTGTGATGGAGGTTGTGATGTCCTCGTCACACCCATGAAAAAGGGGAAAATTTTATTAGTGGGGATCACGCCCCTCATCATGGCCATGATCTAAGTCGTTTACTTGAAAATGCTTTGTTCAAAGGAGATCACGAGCCACACCATGCTCGTGATGAACAAGGCATCAGAGTTATGTTTTTCCTTTGTCTTTTTATCCTAATCTTATTAACTTGTAAACATCCTACTTCAAATAAAACGTCATAAGAACAACATACATATTTATACTCATAGTTTTTAACACTTATATATATATATATATATAATATTATCATATCGTATTTTAGGAAATCATGTCATTAATCACCCAGTCTATTCATGCATAATCATATACCTAGGTTTTTGCTTTTATGCTCTTATCTCCTTCGTTTACAAATTTTATCATCAATTTTACTTTCATCTAACATTGATCTATCATGCCCATACAATATCACAATCAAAACACGAAAAACAACAATACTTACTTGTTTAGTAAACAAAAACTACGTAATCTTCTTTACTACTCCTCTTTTCTTGTTGATGAAGTTACTCTAAGCTTATCTTCCATCTTCCATCTTGTTTTTCTTCTTCTATTTCTTCTTTAATCTTCTTAAAATTGAGCTTTTGGGGTTAATTTTTTTAGGAAAGAAAAGAGAAATGAAGAGGAGATAAAGAGAAAAAGAGAGAACCAAAAATGAAGAAGAAATGAAAAAGAAAAGGTAGCAAAAAGGGATACAAAAGTCAAAGAAAGGATTAAGCCAAAAAGGATATTTATGGATAATGGATTCGGCTTAAACTTTTCAGATCATTATTTTAAGTATAAAAAATAATTAAAAAATAATTCTAGAACTTATAAAATAGAAATTAATAACTCCAATTAAAAATCTAGTTTAAGAATTCAATTTGTAAGAAATTGATATTGAGTTTGGGTTTAGACATTACTTTTAAACAAGTAAATGGGTTCAGAAAATGGTAATTAAACTAAAGTTCAAGAGTTTAGAAATCCACTAAATATTTAATTTGTTTGTTTAAGGGTTTAAGGGATTGAAATTTAAGAAAAAGGAGTTTTAAATGAATAATTAAGAAGAATTGAATAATTTAATTCATTGCAAAAGGTTATTGAGGCAAATAGATGATTAAAAAGAATATTTGAATTTTCAATTTCAATTGAATCCATTTATTAATTTGATTATGTTTATCCATCTAATTATATTCTATAGTTTAATTTATTTGATTTTGTTAAACTATCTGAATTCAAAGTCAAAATTATGTTTAAATTTATGTTCAAAATTTAACCTTCTATTATTATATTTAATTATAACCACTCTTTTAAATTAATGAAAACTTAGGGTATTTTAGTTACACAAATTAAAATTCAAGGAAAAAGAAATTAACTAAAACTAGAGTGTCACAAAGGTTAAAGTTCACTGAATCACAAGTATGGGATTTCAACCGAGCCATACAATATGATAAAACTAGTTAATTGGTTTTTAATTAGATTCACTAAGGCCCCATTTTTTTTTAGGAAAAGTATTTGTTAATAAAAAAAAAATTTTCATGAAAAAAATTTCTTCGAAAGTAATATATTTTTCAATGTTTATCTAATTTTATGAAAATAGTTTTTCTCTATTTGTATAACTTTAAGGTAATTCACAGATTTTAAATATAAAAAATAAAAAATACATATATTATTATAAATAAATAAATCTACTCAAATGAGAAACATTTTAAAAGTTAATAATAAATCTACTCAAATGAGAAACGTTTTAAAAGTTAATAATAAATCTACTCAACTGAGAAACGTTTTAAAATTTAATAATAAAAGTTTTTGATAGTAAATATTTGATGGATGAACTCGTGAATTGATGGAAACATGACTTACCATTTTATATCCCGTAAGTTGTCTTCTTAAAAATAAGCTACAAATGAAGTCGGGTTAGACTTGGGTCAACTCACTTATAGGAAAGATGCAATATCCATTGTAAAATATTGCATAAAGTTGTAGGTTTGTTGAAAAAGTTATAGGTGTGGTAGGTTATATTTATGGTAGATTATGTATAAAAATTATAGGTTGTTAGTTGAAAAAATGATATCTATGTGACTTGACCCAATTAGGTCCCTAAATGAGTCTATATTTTCCAAGATAAAGGAAAATGTTTTCCTTTTATTATCTCATTTTTTTCTTAAACAAACATGAAAAAATGAAAAATTGTTTTTCTAAAAAAACATTTTCATTCAAACAAAAGGGACCTAACACTCACTTCCCTTTTGAGTTGTTATTATTATCTTAATTATAGCAGAAATGCCTTAATCTATAATTATCTATTGTATAGAAAATTTTTCTCACAAATTAACTACTCTAATTAATATTGAAGTTCATGCATATGTCTATGTCATAAAAGTTAATATTAACTACCTTTAGAGGGTGAATCCTAAGATTAATTTAAAGTGCATGTGTCCCTCTCCCTTTCTCTCTCCCATTCTCCTAGGGTTTTCTTCTCTAATAAAATCTAGAGGCAGTGGCCATCACATTTTAGTTGTCTGCCTCAACTCTATTGATGCTACTGCAATTCACTAGGTGAATCTTCAATAAGAGAATGTTTTGATTCAAATTTAAAGGTTTGCAATTGGTTCTCCATCGACGAAGAGGACGTCTTGATTCATATAAGAAGGTTTGCAATTAGTTATCTGTCAACGAATAAAAAGTCACATCAAGCTATTTTTAAATCTAAGTTTTTTTTTTTTCATTTTTTTTGTCATCCCATTTTGGGATCTTTCTCAGCTAAAGTGCTAGATTTCGCTTTGCGATTACTTTGGAATTTTTTTTTGTCATTATAAACTATATTTATCTAAGAAATGTGTTCATTTTTAGAGATCCTTATTTCTTTTAATTTATTTTGTTAGTACTATATGTACTTGCATTTTGATGTGAGAATTTCAGTTCTACCAAAAAAAAAAAAAAAGTGCATGTGTACTTGTCAACATAAAAAATTAAATCTAGTCTGAATTCATGCAAATTATTCATTGCCTTTTGAGCTTTTCAAATTTTATTCATGAGATTAGACAATAGAATCATCAATTATAAAATCAGTATAATTAAAAATCACAACTAATTAAATAGTACCATATAATGAAATCACACATTGATTATATCATCAAGGTAGTGCCAAAATCTCACAATATTTAATTTAGTTTATGATAAATATAAAAGTTTTTGCAAGTGAAAGGAAAATTTTTTTCCCTCCAACACCTCCTTCTCACTCTCGCCTGCCTTCCTTTTTTTTTTTATTGTATATTTAAATTATCTGATTTTTATTTGTATATAATCTTATATGTGTTTTATCTATATCTAGTCTGTTTGATTTATTTGTGAGTAAAAATATTTATTTGAAAAGTATAAATCAAACAGACCCATACTAACAAAACTGCATTTTCTATTGATTTTGTATTGGCACATATCTTCATAGCTCTATTCGTGCTCCATGCTGTATGGGACACTACTCGGCTGACACAATGCACAAGATGGGTAAAATTTCAAGACATCTTGAAGGTCAATATAACCGTGAGCTCTTGCAGTAACATTTTAAACGTTCCGGAGCATTTACATGAGAATTTGGCAGGCAATTTTTACTTTATTTTTCTTGTCTTGGTTTGTTCCCTCAGCTCGATTTGGGAGCTTACTCCACGTGTATTTGATCCGTTTGGATTGTTTGGTTTTTATATATAATTTTTTTATTTAATTTATATTTATATCTTATCTGTATTTGATCTGTTTAGTATGTTTATAAGTAAGAATATGTATTTTTTATTCGTATTTATTTATTGACAAATATCTTTTTGAAATCGCAAAAAAATAAGATATTAAAATGACTAAAGGAAGATGAAATAAACACATGTTGATACTTGTAATAAAATATGTCTATTTTTCGGTTTCATATATTTTTCTAGTTACACGTATAAAAGACACAGATAAAAATGACATATTATTGAAATAAAAATATATGGATCACATATCTATCATTTAAATCCCTTTTTATGTATCCTTTTTTTGGTGAATCATAAATACATGACCTGCGTTTTATTGTTTTTACAATTAGGTAACATATGAAAAATTTTTTGATAAAGAACTTACTGGAGATAATTTCTGTTATGTATAATCCAAAATGGATCGTTAAATGCGCACGTGTCAATTACATATTAAATAAAAAAGAACTTGAATAAACAAGCCACCTTTCCCTAATCTAAACTTATCCAACACAAACAATGGTAGAACACTTATCCCCGTTTCAATGAATCCTTGACTTCATCTTGATCCTTAAGATCCTCTCTCTCAAAAAAACCCTCACTCCCTCTGTCTAATTCATCTTTCTCCAAACTCCATCTCCTTAATGAGACTTTCTTTCTCTAGAAACCTATTTCCTTCTCCATTCTCTTTCTAAAATTAAAAAGAGGAAGTATAGCTTAACACAGAATGGAGGTAGATATCAAACCTACCGCAATGAGGTTAGGGCTTTTGCAGCTGATTCGATGAGGATCTACTTGGGTTTTGACAAGTGACGAGCAGTTCGAGATCAGAGTGATGGGGTATTGGATGAAGGTGGTTCTTGCCTTATTGGTGCTTCGTTGGTTTGGTTTATCAAAAACCTGAAGTTCTTAGTGAAGCTAGGTGACTAGGCGAAGTGGCAGTGAGTCAACTTGATGGATATGATTCAGTTTAAAGGGAGAAAACCATAGAGAGAGAGAGAGAGAGAGAGAGAGAGAGAGAGAGTTAGGTGGAGAGGTGTTCGACAAGGAAGATGAAGTTGTAGTAATTTTTGTAAAGAGAGAGTCAAGTCGGGTGGTAAGTCAATTCAGTGGGTGTGATTGGGTTTTCAATGGCAAGATGCGATTTTTGTAGAGATGTTACATGAAAAAGATGGTTTAATGAGAAGAACTTAGACTGGCCAAAAAAACAAAATGAGAGGAAGTTTGTTCTGATAGAGAGAAAGCTTGAGGTTGGGTCTTCGGTGAAAGAGAAGACAAAGTAGAGGTGTTGCTTATGAAATGCCACTTGGCAATTAAGTTTTTTCTTTAATGAAGCATGATAGTATGTAATACGGGCTAGTTCTTTGTTAAAAAAATTTTCATAGTTCATCAATTTGCAAAAGCATAAAAACATATGTTACTTATTTGTAATTTACCCATCCTTTTTTAATGCTTTACATATTCTTAATACCATTGGTTCATTTTAAGTACAATTAATATGTTTTAAATGATTTTTAGAGTTTTTTTCATGATTAATTGCACAAAAGTGTCATTTTAAATAGAAAAGAACAAGTAAAATTACGAGTTATCAATATTAAGAATAGATACATAGAACATGTGGTGATTACGGCAACAATTGATAACATGACTCAATTTTTTTTTTTTCCCAGTAGACTACAACAGCTATTATAACGTGGTCACATAAAGCCAATTGAACTTGGTACCTCAAGGAAGGGGACCTGGACGGGTACCACTAGACTACAAGGTCATTGGTACATGACTCAATTTAATTTGATAGTACTAAGTGATAAATAATAGCCTAGTTTATTTATTTAGGGCTAATTATAAAACCAGTATATGTTTTAATACTTTTACAAAAAAAAAAAAAAAAAGATATGAGTTTTTAATTTTAATAAATACATAACATGTGCTTTGATATTTTGATAATCAAGTGACCTAAGTTTTTTTTTAATAAATACATTGACCGTATTTTATACTTTTGCAAATAAGTAACCTAAGTTTTGACTTTAAACGCATACATAACCTGTACTTTGTTGCTTTGTATTAATAAAATTATTAAATTGATTTAATCAATCGATGAAAAAAAACCATGTGACCTTAATTTATTATCAACACAAAGTGGAAAAATACAACATATATATTTGTCAAATTTCAAAACCAAGGCCATTTATTTGCAAAAGTATAAAATTAGTTTATGTATCTGTAAAAAATAAAACTTAGGTAACTTGATTGCAAAAATATAAAAATACAAGTTATATGTTTATTAAAAATGAAAAATCAAAATTGGAATTACTTATTTGTAACAATAATAAAATACTAATCATGTTTTTATGATTGACTCATTTATTTATTTGCCAACTAGACTTTATTATTTTAAACTTTGATTGAAGTGCAATCAACATCTTTAAGATATAAAGTAACATAGTTTTATAAACTTCCAATTCCCGAAGGGCTTTTCTTTTAATTTATTTGTTTTTAAAACAACATAACTTCCATTTTAAGAGGTAATCAATATTTTGTCAATTGATGAAATAAATTGATCTCAAATGCAATTATTTTATATGTGATTTGTTTACACATTATAAGGTCACATTTACTTTAGAAATTACACGATATCTATTTCCTTATTAGCATGTAAATGTGATATAATTTATGAATGGTGTTATAATTTGAACTTATAGTTTATCAAGTAAGAGTAGCATATTAAAATAGGGTTGTAAGTTAGTTGAGACAGCTCGTGAGCTATTTAAGTTCAATTAAGTAAAAGCTCAAATTTGATTTACTTATAATAGAGTCGAGCTTGAGTTCAAGCTACTCGAGTAGCTATCAAGTTTAAGTTTGAGCTTTAAAATATTTGATTTAGTGGACTCGTGAGCTTAATTGAGTATTAAATCGAATTGAGTCGTGTTTGAACTTATCAAATATTAAATACTCTTTATAGTTAAATTAATATTTAAAAATAAAAAATCAATTTCAAGTTTAAGTTTATTGAGTATTAAATCGAGTCAGGATCAAGTTTAAAAATTACAACTCGATAGAATTTGAGTTCGAGCTCTGTATTTTTTATAATATTGTTATGGTTTGACTGGACTACTTTACAGCCCTAGCTGCAATGGAGCCCCTCTCTTCTGTTGTAACCAAAAAAGGAAAAAGCGCTGCAATATTTTCCACATTTTCTGGAGCTTCTCAACCTTCTTTACACCCAAACATAAACTATAGCATTGAACCATCACGTCTTGGAGAAAAACAACAGAAGCAAATGGACATACAAACAATTCAAACATCATTAACATCATCGTCATCGTCAACATCAACGGCTACTGCAAGTCGAAGAAGAACAGGAGAGGTAGTGGTTGAGGAAGTAGGAGGCAAGTCAACACTCACCACTTGCTTCTCCAAGTATCCCCTTAAATTCATCGTTCCTAATAAGGTTAATAATATGATTAAAAAAAAAAAAAAAAGAACCCCTCTTCCTTTCTCTTCCTTCAATTCGTACCAACCTGATATATCTATTATTATTATTATTATTTTGGTAGGCACGACCTTCCAAAGTGGACGCTGTTTGGATTTATAGTCTCACTTATGGCGGTGGCATCGTCTCCGTATGTCCTTCTATTCCTTGCTTTCCATTTTATCAGTACCTTTGATTATAGAACTGGGTTATTGAACCAACGAAATACTAATTGCACTAACTCCTATAACGGGACTGTAACAGCTTGTGTGTTTCCCAGAAAGTACTTTTTTTGGGTTTTTATATGTCTATGTATTTTATAACTAGATCTTATAAAGTGTTAAAGTGATATAGTATCATCATCTTATTTATATCTAATTTGTAGCTGTATATTATTTGTATCTAATCTGTTTTTCAATAAAAATGGTTATTTTTTATTTGTATCTATTTCTTGACAAATATCGGCTTAAAATTGACAAGAATAAGATACAAAAACAATCCGGGAGAGATGAGATAAATAGAGCATATTGGAATAGAGAGGTATAGGAAGTGGCTAAGGTGAAGGTAATATTAATGGAAAATGATTTTTCATTTTAGAACTGGGAAATTTTTTTTCTTATTTTCTATAAGCCAATTTTCTGTGGTTGTTAATTGCTATCATTGGGAAACTTTTTCTATTAAACAATCAAACCCTTAGGTCCGGTTTCTAGGATCGAATTCCAGTAGTCCAAAGAGTTAAGAGTTTGATATGTAATTTGCCGTTTGCTAATTTATAAAGAATCAAGGTAGAACGCTGATATTTTGTTTGGTTGATTTTACACCAACACAAAGTTATAAGTAAGAAAGGATTAGTCAAGTGCGGAGAAGGTGTTGGAGGAGAAAGAGGGGAGGGAGGGAGAGAGTGAGACTGAGAGAATGGAGTGTGGGGAGAAAATTGAAATGGATTTATTGGAAGAGGTAAGGAATGGTTAAGGAATTGTCATCGTTAGAAAAGGATTGAATCGCTTTTAAGAAATAGGATTCCTCTTGGAATTGCATCCTTAGCTTATTTCCTTTTGCTAACAAGTAACTGAGTAAGATCCATAGGGAATTGGAATCCGAATCCTAGAAAACCAAACAAGCTCTTACTCTGATTCAACTTTTGATTTTTTATTTTATTGTTTGCTGGTGTTGGTGCAGGGAGACACAATCTCATGCAAATTTAGCATTAGAGATGGATGCACTGCTGTCTTTACAACTCAAGCTTCCACTAAGGTACTCTCTTCTCTGTATGTTATATGTTCTGGATCCTAATTGCAGGGTTAAAATCTTCTTGCTTTCCAGGTTTATAAGTCCTTGGAATCCAAATGCTCTCAGCAGTTTCTAGAGGTAGATTGTAATTTGACACCCATATACTTAAACCATGCTGTCGATTTTGGGACATCAAATTGCTCTGCTAAGCTGATTTCTCTTAATGCAGTAGGCAGAGATAGGGAGCAATGCCTTTTTTGCTGTCATTCCAGATCCGGTTACTTGTTTTTCCACAGCAAGGTACTTTCAGAAGCAAATATTCACAGTTATGGCTGATTCCAATTTAGTTATAGTGGATTGGATTACCAGCGGGCGCCATGAAACTGGAGAAAAATGGGATTTCCATCTTTATAAGAGCACCAACAACATTGTTTTTCAGGACAATCAACCGCTGTTTCTTGATACGGTAAAATTCAAGGTTTTTCTGACCCAATTCCTTGGGATACAATAAATTCATTGTGCTATCCCTCCTGTTATTGATCATGCTTTGCTTTTCTTGATACATAGACATGGCTTTTCAATGAGAATCAAAAAAAGAAGTGTACACCTTGATTAACCAATCATGCTAATGGAGCTGTTTACTTGAGATCTAAGTTGCACAAATAAAGAGATCTATCATTTGATAAGACAGGAAAAATGTGGAGGTTGATTGGACTGATGATAAAATATAACCTTGAGTTGCAACCACAACTGATGATGATAAATGATTTTTTTGGTTTTCCCTTCCCTATAACAGAAAGCACAGAGTTGATTTTATTAGGTGCAGTTATTCGATTAGTCAACCATTCATTCTTGTTTGCTGCTTCATTTAGGGACACTGAAAATAACTGCTCACTTGTAGCATGCAAAATGTTTTATTTTGCCTTTTCAATATTAGAAGAAAGCTTTCTTTGTGCTCAGGTAGTGCTGGAGCAAGAAGGTATAACTCTCTGGCCGAGCGCATGCAGGATTACCAAGTCATTGCAATGGTCATATTGTTAGGGTTGGTTGGACATTCTTCCCAATTCTCACTTTTGTTTTTATTTTCCCTAATCCATATTTTAGTAAAAGAACTCATGATACTCTCTTTCTAACTGTTGCTTTCTTGTAGGCCTAAGCTAAGGCCTATGCAGTATAATGTCCAAGAGAATGTGAAGAAAATGATGTCAGACCAACTAAGGGTTCCATCCTTGTCATTGAATCATCAAATAAAATCAAATCATGTTTCTGAGAAACCTGCCTTTCTTGCTTCTTGTAGCTCCTTTGGTCCTAAGGTAATTCTTGCTAAACTTCAATATTGGGGTGTGCAGTTCGATTTGATATTTGCATGTGTTAGGCTTAAAAGATATGTGCTGCTGCATGCATGGGGAATTCACTATTAATCAGAGCTCTTTCTAACTATGAGCTCAATACCTTTTTCCCAGCTTTCTTATACTTGGAAAGCTAATCCACATACTCTTATGTTCCCTGGTTTGGTGGCTACAACTGCTTTAATAAACTAGATGTACATCAGATATTTTCTTTTCCACTGCATATTTGTATTATTGCATTAGGCACCACATAAGGTGCCAGCTTGTTTCTCTTGAGATAGTCTTTGCAGTAAATTGGACTCAATTTTTGCCATTTCCTTTCTCTTGAAGAATGGATTTTCCCAGGTCTTGTAGCAAGCCATGCCATCTCCAAACTTCCTTAAATGGAGTGCATCATGTGAATATATTTGATGTCTGTCTGTAATGTAGAGTTGGATTCCTTTGGTGCCTGAACTAGTTTGACCATTTTTGTGCAGGCATCAGGTCTTGTTGTTCGAATAGCTTCTACAACAACTGAATCGGTTTATAGATTCTTGCAGCATGAACTGGCTGGATTGGAACCTTTGCTTGGGGTTTCACCGTACTGCTGAAAATCCTCTGTGAAGATATCCTGTTATGAGGATGTTCAATGGTCTAGAGAATCAGCAATCACCTCAGCCAATCCTCACAGGAAACATATGCTTCAGCAAAATTTTTGACAGCACTAACCTTGTAGTCACTTCCCATTTAAAGCCTGTTTCCATTGAATTGCAATGTGTCCTTTATCAGAGTAAAACATTAGTGAATAAGTTCAGCTTCGCTTTTTAGTGATCATTAGATTTCTGTGCACCAGATATCATCATTTGGTTCAAGATTTTACACCAAAGTACAATACTGATTTGGTTGTCAATCATCTTAATTTGCAGAAGCAATATTGAGATATTAAAAAGTAGGAGTCTACGTATATCTTGTTATTGAAATAACCTTCTTTCGAAGGGATTGTATGTAGAAAATAATGAGAGATCCCTTAATTATAGACTTAAGGCTTAATCCATACATAACAATATGTAATTAGGGCGGACACTAGTGTGCCAAAGCCACTGCTATAAGGATAGATGTTTTATATTCACAGTGGCTTTAAACATTAATGAATCCAGGATGTTCATTGTTTTTTATGCCAATTACTTGTGCTTTTACTGCCTGTTAGGATAAATGATTACCTTCAGAGCCTATTTTACTGGTCTCCTTGCTTCAGGACCATTTTGTTTGCTTCTTCCAGTACTTCTTGAGGGCTATGATGACTGTAAATTTATGGGGGCAATACATTGGTATTCGTGGTGCACAAGAACCATGAAGAGCCATTATGCACTGAAGGTTGGTGTTTTTTGGGAGCTGTCAGCTCTGCATCCTTGGATAATAAGAATAAGTGTCTCTTGTATCCTGTAACTTCTGCACTTTCTTTTGCATCTCATTTTACGACTTTGGGCACCTGCCATTGTACCGCAGGCATTGAGGATACGTAATTATCATATGGAAGTTTCTTTGTATCTTGGGAAGCCAAACCGTTTGCCTTCATCATCTTGCTCCTTATTGATTCTCAGTTTCTGTCTCAAGGTTCTCTAGTTGCTCCTTGGTGGGCTTTGGATCTTCCCCTTCTTCTTCTTCTTCACTTTCCACTTCTTCTTTGCCACACACTCTTTGTTCTTCTTCAGCCTTACAGTCATCATAGTATTCATAGCCATCTCTATCAATCTCTATAATAATCCTGCATTTCTCAAGCAGTAAAAGTAATCATACCATGCCAATGCACTCTTGCGCCATAGCGACAGGGTCTGTGGTCCTCAAACAACTTCTATTTAATATCAAGGGTTTGATACTATATTTTACGTCCTCAACTAAAATAGTTAATAGATATTAGTAAGTTATTTTAACATTTACACTGTATTTGGTAACTTTTAAAAAGTGAAAATGGTGGAAAGAAAAGAGTAGAAATGGAAATGAGTAGAATATTTATTTTATATTTGGTAATTTATAAATAAAATTTAAGAAAAAGAAAAAAAATGAAGTTAGCGATTAATAAAATTGTTCCTTCTTTCATTTGATTTTAACTTTTTACTTCTAAGGATAAAAATGAAATTTTGTGAGCACTGTTAACTTTCTGCGTTTTTTACCTACTTTTAGAGAGAATGGAGCATCAGCTTTCTGTTGTTTTCGTCTTTTTTCCAACTTTCAATTCAGTCACAGCCAAATATAAGCCTTCTACTAATTTTCGCTATATTCCACCATTTTCATTCCACTTCCGCAGCTTTCTATGATTACTAAACACAACATTATTTTAAAATTTTTCTATTCGTGTTAACGTGGTATTTAGTGTCAATGCCAATTCTCTCACCTCATATCATAATATAGTTGTATTTGTATGGTACGTCTTGCTAAATATTTATGTAGAGAAAAATATTTTAGGAAGAAATCATGCATTTTTTTTTAATCATGTGTCTTTGAATAGAATAGCAAGCGTGTGTGTTTCTTATGTACTTATGTAAAAGACATGCTAGGTGTTTTATAATATTAATAATGGTGTTCTAGGATACTATAATATAAATAAGCATCATTTTTCTCTATTCAAATCACTTTTAACATCTATGCTCTAATTTATATATGCAAGCATATACATATGAACTAGATAAGCTATATTGATGCAAAATGAATTATGTGCTATTATATTAGTTATATTCTATAAACCTCACTTGTGGTCTATTTGTTTCATCATATTATGGTTTCTTTTCGTCATATTTTTGTCTTTTTTTAAAACAAGTGTTTGTCGAGAAATAGATACTCCTAAAACTCATGCCAGCCCAGTGAAACGGGCCTTTTAAGCCCATAAATCCTGTATGACCTTTAAATATTCCTAAAACTCATTTTACAGCATTCTCTTATAGAGGGCACCAATTCCAAGGAAAAGTCCAAAGCAAGACGTTAAACCATAAAGATGGAGGCCTGGACCTTATTTAGACACTGTTGGCTGACCATGCTCCATATCACAAAAATATGTAGCAGAAGCACTTCATTTACCAATGATGGTGATCAAGTCAGTCAATCAAAACAACATATTGTAAAATTAATGAAAATGATTTTCATTTTAAAAGTTCAAACCATTTTTTCCCAATACAATAAGTACATTAACAACCAATATCTGCCACCAGCCCATAGGACTTTCTACTAAAAACTACTTGTTAACCAACCTTTTGGGAAAATTATACAGCAAATGATGAACATTTGGATCCAAGTTCAAATAAAGGATAAAAGCTTTTAATAGCACCAGAGAAAATAAACCTTATAAAAAATGATGCAGATGGAAGGTGTCTGTTAAATGTTGTTAATATGGCACATTAAGTATCAATGCGGATGCCAACATAGTATAACATCTAATAAAGAATCAATTATCTTTTTATCACATCGCAAAATGATATCCTTTATCACACCATTTTTAAATAACAATTATCTTCTTTTTATCTTTCTTTCTTTCTTTTTTTTTTTTTTTTGTGTGTGTGTTTGGGGGGGGGGGGGGGGTGGGGTGGGGTTGGGTAGTACCGCTAAATCTTTCACCATCTATTTGATCTTAAAATCATAAATTCATCCTCTAACATGTAATTTTCCATTTAGGTAGTTATGACAAAGTTGGCAAAAAATATAAATAAAAAGTTTAAAAATAATAACAACAAAATAACCAAGGGGTTGGTTTGGTGGATAAGACCCAAGATACTCATGACAAATTAGTCCAAGTTACAAATCCCATACAGAATACTTCTTGGGAGTTGGGACTACCTAAATAGTGCAAACTATACTTAAACCAATGCACAGGATTAGACATCATCACAGGTCGGTTCCGAACCGGGAACCGACCTAACCCGTCACCAGCGGTTCCTGAACAGGGAACTGGCCCAGCAATGGCGGGTTTGAACCGGTTCTGACGGGTCCTTACGATTCCATCTCTAAAAACCGCATGATCCTGCGTTTTGGAACCGTTGATTCAAGAACTGGTAGAATCGGCGGTTCTACACCATAAAAATTATAAAAAAAGTAAGAAAAAAAGAAAAGAAAATTATAAAAAATTGTAATTATAAAATAAATATTTAAAACTATTTTTGCATAAATAATAAAAACTTTATTTCCTATTCACAATATTTAATGTGTTATTATTAACAACACAAGTAATAAATACATTTGAAATCTGTTAAATTTATGTAGACTTCTAATCAAAGTAGACTTTCTTTCTTAACAATGTGTGATTCGTTTTATGTTATTGAGAATTATTTATATCTTTGAATATTTTATTGTGTCACATTACTAATATAACAACTAAAAAAGTGCAAGTGATTGTATATAAATAAATACATAATTATAGAATTTTTTTTAACTAATGCTATGAACAATTATTGTTAGGCTCAATGTTATTTCAAGTTAAAAATTTATTTTGCATTTTTTCTTAGTTAAATTAAGTAAATTATTTAATTAATTTTTTATTTTTTTTCATGATTCCCGATTCCTCTAGAACTGGAGCCGAACCGTGGGAATCGACGGTTCCTAAGAAACGGGAACCGGACCGGCTCCCACGGATCCGGTTTCGATTCCACCACTTTTGGAACTGGAAACCGGCGGTTCGGGTCTGGTTCCGGTTCTAGACCCGAACTGAACCGTAACGACATCTACACGGGGTGTTGCAGGATACTTCATGTGAATTAGAGCATCTTGCCTCTCTCATTAGACCATCTCTATAGAAATTTAATGTCATCAAGAGATTAATACGATCTCCCATGGTAGTTCATCTTAAAAATGCTAATCAACATTTAAAAACAGACATGGGGGAAAAAAAAAAAAAAAACTCTCCAACACAGATGTTGGAACTGCTGAAGGTTGAGCTATAGTCCCAATGCAGCATCTCAACAACAGGGTCCGAGGACAAACATCTTGTCTATTCACTTTAGAGACAAAAAGAACAAGACAAGCTTCAGAGGAAAAAGAAAAACCATTAAGTTACTTGTACAGCCTTTCCATTGTCTACTTCAAGCGTTCAATATCAGCACCAACAATTTCATCTACCTTTAATCCATTCTGGTAGAAATAGAGTCTCGGCTGCATAAAGTTACTTGTAAAGCCTTTCCATTGTATACTTCAAGCGTTCAGTATCAGCACCAACAATCTCATCTACCTTTTTTCCATTCTGGTAGAAATAGAGTCTTGGCTGCATAAAAGGACAAAAAAATTATAAATTTTTTTTTCCTATTACAACACGATACATCAATATCATTAGTAGAATTTAATTGGTTTTGGTCAGCTAATATGTACTGTGTTGAGATTTGAAACTAAAGAATCTGCTAGTGAAACTATTTGGTATAACAACAGAAAATATCATCAGTTTCAGATCAAAAACAAAAAAGTTCCCTTAACAGTAAATAATATTATATATCGATCCAAACATGATATTCTCCAACAATAAATTAAAAAAAAAAAAAAAGAATACAGATGCTGCGGGTCTGTTTGTTTCATCATATTTTAATCATTTTGACATCATATTTTTATCATTTTCAAATAAATATACATAAAAAAAAAAAAAAAAGATACTAATGAAAAAATTAACATTTTTACTCATAAACAGACCAAACAGATACAATATAGATATGATAGAAATGTAAACAAAAACCTGACAATCCAAAAATCTGTATATGCATATTCTCAACACAACATGCTTGTGAAATTCCATTTACATAGGAAAATCTGTTAAAAGTAAAAGGAAAGCATTATGATAATTTAAAAGAATTTCTCTTTTTCAATAAAAACTATCATCTAGCACTTGCATTTATTCCATATTGTCAAGTATGTGCCAAATGTTAAATATTAGCAATCAGCTGGTAATTCATAAGTGGCTTATATATAATCATGATCAGATTGTCAAAATAACAAAATAGATGATACAAATACAACAATATAGGATGTAGTCTGGCATGCCTTTGTGATTGATTTCTTGTACTGTAATTTCGTGCTGCACTTGGCAAGGAGAAAACGCTACACTTTGGATAATCTGAATACATGAGGAATCCCTCTAAACTCCTGGTATCTATGTTAGTTAGTACAGCAAATGTAGACCGTGCACACTTCTTCTTTGAGTGTCAATATTGTTTGCAAGTATAGAGAGAGGTTTGCTCCATGTTAGGATGTCCATCACATCACTCCCAGTCTAGAGCAACCTCCTCTTTGCAATCCCTTACAATTCTCTCCTGGCAAGCAATCAGATAATGCATATGCTCCCTATCCGTAATTTGAAGCAAGTGATCTTTATAAATACCTTCTCATATCAATGCAAAGTGATTATTTACCAGGGTGGTTCGTATGTCCAAAAAATAACTAGTTATATTATGGCCGTACCCCTCTATTACCTAAAAAAAAAATGTCGATCTCATTCCAAAGTTAAAATTCCTTAGATCTTCTAGCATGTGGAAAGGATTCAAGCGAACATGCAACTAAGGAGAAAGTGGGTAAGCCACAGCCAAGCGACTTCTTCATAAGCACTGGTGGCAATTTATCTCACCTTGTTGTAATTAATATTTGACATCACTTCAAAGTCGTGTTATTCAGTAAAAACATGTCATGTTGTGTTAGATTTGTATTGTCTCAATAATCTTGCTGTTTTCAGGTTGTGTTGAATTGCTTCATCATGTTAAGAGTTGATATTTCAATCAGGGCATGTGCATGGAAATTAGCTACTGCATTTGAACACTCAAGCTACCAACGAGATAACTGCAAAATATTAGTTGCTGGCCCTAGATTGTATGATATATTTGACCCAATGGATGAACAATCCACTCTTCAAAAATGTAATTGAAGCATGGTTGCTATACCAGAACAAATCTAATGAAGCAAAGAAAATATGGATTTCACAGGTATGATCGTCATACAAACATAGCAATCAATATCCCACCTTGTACCCATTCAAATGATCAAGGAAGAAGACTTCATAATGATTGCAAGTAGCCAATGCAATTGGAATTCTAATTTGTTCTTAGGGAAGGTTACACTAATGGTTTAAAAATTAACAGCCTATAGATTTTGAGGAGCTTCCTTTTTAAATGACAGTAATATATGTAGTAATATTCAAAAAAATAATAATAATAATAAAATCAAGAAATTCACAAGTTCCACAGTATATCCTCTAACAGAGAAATTCCACATGTATAAGTTCTAAGTTTATTCCAAAAGAATACCAGATAGGTTTCGGTTCCAAATTTAAAAAATGTGTCTGTGTGAGATAGTGGACCTCAGCATACCACCTTGGAATCTACACACCAATAACAACACTCAAGTGTTAATCCCACTAGATGGCTGCAAGGATGAAGAAACTGAAAACCATGGAATCCTCAAGCCTCAAGCCTAATGGGGCATAAATTAGCAGCATCTACTCTCTTGCAACATTTAATATATCATTAGCATTTTTTGCAAAGCATGGCCTCTGTGGTGAACTCAAAGGATGTCTTGATGATTTTAAGGTGAGGCAACCAGCATAAAAATGGTCAAAAGAATTATTGTAGAATGGCAGTCCCCCACTTCGAAAACAGATTTTGAATGAAGAAATAGAACATGATTAAGTAATATGACAAACACTATTGATACAACTCGATCAATCAATTCTAATTTGATTTATCCGAACCAATCTAAGGAATTAGAGCTTTCAAAAACTGTAAGTAACTCTGCTCACTATCATTCCTTAGCCAACAAACAGAATATACATTTCTCTCCCCCCCTTCCGTCCCTCTACCATTTCTATATATATGAGAGATAATACCCTAACTAACTTGCCAGCTCAGCATACCCTAACTTGCCAGCTCACATTTAACAGAAAACTTTATTCCAACAATTACTCAACTACTACTACTAACAACTATCAGATATCTACTAACAAAATACCAATATTCCTAACTACTCTTTAACTCTCCTTTCATATACATGTAAGATAGGTGGAGTAACCCTTGGTATCGTATCAATACCACCCGCTTGAACAAAGTCCTTGTCCTCAAGGACTAAATCTGGAAACTGAAGACGAAGTGCAGTAGTATCCTCCCAAGTAGCATCTTCAATAGTAGAGTCAGACCAATGAACAAGAACTTGAGGAATTTCCACCCCATTCCTAACCTCAAAACGTTCCCCCAAAATTTGCAAAGGAGAAACAACTTCATCCCCAACAGTATAACCCAAATCTTCAGGTAAATCATTAATAACCGGAAAGGAGCCATGAGATTTCTTCAACAACGACACATGAAAAACCGGATGAATTTTACAATGTAGAGGCAATTGCAACCTATAAGCCACCTTGCCCACTCGTCCAATCACCTGAAAAGGGCCAAAAAAACGAGGAGCCAACTTTGATATGCTCTTTACACCCACCCGAGGTTGCAAAGAACCTCTTAACTTCAAAAATACCCAATCGCCCACAGCATACTCGACATCTCTTCTTCGACGATTAGCTATTGCAGAATTTCGAAGTTGAGCTTTTTCTAAGTTCCTCCTTAATCGCTGCAACATCTCGTTACAAGCTTCCATTTCAGCATGAACATCAATACTGGAAATTTCCTTAGGAACATAAGTCAGCACAGTAGGAGGAAGTCTCCCATAGACTATTTCAAAAGGAGTCATGCCAGCTGAGGAATGAAAAGAAGTATTATAGGAAAACTCCGCCCAATTCACCCACTTAGCCCATGTATGGGGAACTTCAAAAACAAAACAACGTAGGTAACATTCCAAACATCGATTAATAACCTCAGTTTGGCCATCCGTTTCCGGATGATAAGCCGTACTAAAATTTAACCGAGTACCTTGCAAAGTAAACAGCTCCCGCCAAAACCGACTCACAAATAAAGGGTCTCGGTCACTCACAATAGTCTTAGGCAATCCATGAAGGCGGACAATCTCCCTCATAAAAACTTCAGCCACCGATTTAGCGGTATAAGGATGCTTCAACAATAGAAAATGAGCATATTTAGAAAACCGATCCACCACCACCAAAATGACATTAAAACCTTTCGACTTAGGCAATCCAACTATAAAATCCATAGAAAGATCCTCCCACACAGCATGAGGAATAGGCAGAGGATTCAATAATCCCGCTGGTGCTAATTGCTGTACTTTGTTGCGTTGACAAACAGCACAAGAACTTACAAACCGAGCTACATCACCCTTCATTCCAATCCAATATAAATGGGGAAGCATGCGGCGATAAGTTTTGATAAACCCCGCATGACCTCCTACACATGAAGAATGAAATTCATGCAAAAATAATTGCACCCAAGAAGAATTAGAAGGAATAACCAACCTATTATGAAAATACAGAGTATCCTGTATTAAATGAAAACCCCTTCCCGCTTCCTGTCCATCCTGCAACAATTTAATCTTTTCCAAAAGAAAAGGATCTTTGAGAACATCCTCCTTTATAGCTTGTAAATTTGTCCATATTGGCCCAGAAATCCCATACAACTCCCCAGACGCCCCGCCACCACCTTCATACATTCGCGATAGAGCATCAGCCGCTCGATTGTCTTGGCCTTGCTTGTAGATAATATCGAACTCATAGCCCAACAACTTAGCCAACCAATGCTGCTGATTCGGAGTAATAATCCTCTGTTGAAGCAAATGGCGTAAGCTTTTCTGATCTGTTTTAACCACAAACCGTCTGCCAAGTAAATATGGCCGCCAATGAGAAATGGCAAGAACCAAAGCCATGAGTTCCTTTTCATATGTTGACTTTGTTAAATTCCTGTCCGACAAAGCTTTACTGAAATAAGCAATTGGTCGGTGATTTTGCATCAACACTGCTCCTACACCCGTACCTGAGGCATCACACTCAATCACAAAAGGTTGATCAAAATTAGGAATGGCCAACACTGGTGCACTAACCAACGCCTGCTGTAGAGCTCGAAAGGACTCTAAAGCCGCTTCATTCCATTCAAAAGCATCTTTCTTCAACAGATTAGTCAGTGGCCGAGCTAATTTGCCGTAATTACAAATAAATTTTCGATAATACCCTGTCAAACCCAAAAATCCACGCACCCCCTTCACAGTAGAAGGAATTGGCCAATCCAAAACAGCCTTCACTTTGGTAGGATCCATAGCTACACCCTCCTTCGAAATAATATGTCCTAAATATTCCAAGGTAGTGTGTCCGAACACACACTTCTTTCTGTTGGCGGTAAAAGAATGATCCTTCAACAACTCCAATACAATTCGTAAATGCCTCAAATGATCATCCAATGAAGGACTGTAAACAAGAATGTCATAAAAAAAAACCAACACAAACCTCCTCAAATATGGTCTAAATAGCTCATTCATTGTTGATTGAAAAGTTGCGGGTGCATTGGTAAGGCCAAATGGCATCACCAAAAACTCATAATGTCCTTGATGTGTGCGAAATGCTGTTTTAGAAACATCCTCCGAACAAACCCGGATTTGATGATACCCCGCCTTCAAATCAATCTTAGAAAAGATAGAAGCGCCAAACAACTCATCTAAAAGCTCCTCCACAACCGGAATAGGGTATTTATCCGGAATAGTGGCTTCATTTAAAGCTCTATAATCCACACAAAACCGCCACGAACCATCCTTCTTCTTTACTAAAATTACCGGGCTAGAAAAAGGAGATGAACTATCCCTTATAATACCCGCAGCCAACATCTCACTCACTAACTTCTCAATTTCATTCTTTTGAATTTGAGCATAACGATATGGTCGAACATTGATAGGACCAACCCCTGGCTTTAAAGGAATCCTATGATCAGTTGCTCTAGAAGGAGGTAATATGGCTTTTGATTCAAAAACCATAGGATACTCTGACAACAGAGCATCAATTTGAGGACTTCCTTGCTGACTGTGCATCATCCCTGCCAACAACATATCCACCCTCCACAGAACACTACATTCATCGTCCTCCGCCAAACCGCCCAAGCTCTTCAAAGAAGTGCTAGATTTATGTAAAGTAGGATCTCCCTTCAACACCCATTCCCTACCATTCCACGGAATTTTCATAGTCATTAAATTCCAATCAACTTTGATCTCTCCCAACATACGTAACCAAGCAATTCCCAAGATCACATCAATATCTCCTAATTCCAACACATAACAAGAAACCGTGATTTGAATTTCATTAATATCTAACCACAAATGTTCACAAATTCCTTGAGATTGAATGGTATGACCATCTCCTAATTCCACCGAAAACATAGGTGTAAACTTGACAGCCAATTGCAACTGTTTCACAAGTTTCTGAGATATGAAATTGTGACTAGCACCACTGTCTACTAATATAGTAATTTCATGCAACAACAATTTTCCTTTAAACTTCATAGTCCTAGGTCCATTAAACCCATCCAACGCCAATAAAGACAAAGCCATCCGATCGGCCTCTCCATTATACTCTTCTGTCCCCTGCACCCTCACATTATCAACCATACTGCCAACATTTTGTTCAACATTTACCACATCATCATCTTCTAAAATCACCACTCTCAAAGACTTATTAGGACATTTATGAGTGGGACTATAAGGCTGATCACAATGGAAACAAATTCCCTTCTTCTTCTTATCCAAATACTCATTATAAGTCATTTGTTTTGTAACTTTTCCTCCATTCACACGTGAATTTCCAACAGTAGACAGATTTGAGCCAGTAGTGAGCCCAGAATTAGTATTAGAATTTCTACGATCAAAATTATAGGGATTGATTCCCGTTGATGTACTACGCATATTGGAGGAAGAAAAAACAGACGTACCTGGTAGATTTGAATGTCGAACAAAAGAGGAAGGTCTGGGATTCACTATTGGATTATTAGACCGCGAAACTCCTCCATCTGTACGAGAAAATGCTCCTGAACCATGAAGACCAAACTCAAATTCTTTTTCAATATTCAACGACAGTTCCATAGCTGCCGCTAATGTCATAGGTTTTAAGGTCTTAACCCTAAGTAATACCTCATCTCTCAATCCGCCTAAAAAATATCCCAACAATTGTAATTCTGTCATTTCCGGTGCATGCGATGTAATTGCTTCAAAATCCTCAATGTAACTAGCAATGGAAGCATATTGACGCAAGGTAGACAAACTCTCATACGGGTTAATGGCCGACTGACCTCCATATCTTATTAACAACTCTCGTTTCAAATCACTCCAATTCAAAGAAGGCAACCTCCTCTTCAACATTTTTAGCCAATACACAGTCCTTCCTCGCATATACATCGACACTAAAG
Organism: Combretum micranthum; assembly: GCA_024138025.1. Lineage (NCBI taxonomy): Eukaryota > Viridiplantae > Streptophyta > Magnoliopsida > Myrtales > Combretaceae > Combretum > Combretum micranthum. Next base: position 179,418 of record JAMXBD010000742.1, read on the forward strand.
GAACTTTCCTGTCGGATTTAGTTTGATGAATCTCAAAATATTGTTCAGCAAGGGTTATCCAATGCATCGGCTCAGATCCATCAAATTCCGGTATTGTAATATTTCCCGCATTCCTCTTGTAATCCTCGTCCTCCATCAATTCACTACTACTCATATTCACTTCATGTCCAGCACTACCTCGACCCTCCGACGTTCCATTAACACTCTTCGAATTATCTCGCTGTTGTTGATCCTTCCTCATCTCCTGTAGCATCGAATGAATGCTCGCAATTTGCTGTTGTAATTCCGAGACACAACCACGCATCTCCTCTCCAACCTCCTTGATCTCTTTCTCCATCGAATCCAACCTAGCCTCTGATCGAGTCAAGATCGTCACTCCTTTTTAGGTTTCCCACAGACGGCGCCAATTGATACAACTCGATCAATCAATTCTAATTTGATTTATCCGAACCAATCTAAGGAATTAGAGCTTTCAAAAACTGTAAGTAACTCTGCTCACTATCATTCCTCAGCCAACAAACAGAATGTACATTTCTCTCCCCCCCTTCCGTCCCTCTACCATTTCTATATATATGAGAGATAATACCCTAACTAACTTGCCAGCTCAGCATACCCTAACTTGCCAGCTCACATTTAACAGAAAACTTTATTCCAACAATTACTCAACTACTACTACTAACAACTATCAGATATCTACTAACAAAATACCAATATTCCTAACTACTCTTTAACTCTCCTTTCATATACATGTAAGATAGGTGGAGTAACCCTTGGTATCGTATCAACTATAGACAGGATAAGTGCATATAATAAGCAGAAAATAGAGCTTGGAATTACAAACGAAAGGTAGATGGGACAAGGGAGGGAAGAAGGTATAAAATGTATGTACCACAGAATCAATCTTCAACTCAAACAGCTTGTCTTTCATGCTTTCCTGCAGACGTTTTTAAATACATTAATAGTTAAATGAAGAGATTAAATGTTGTTTGCTACAAAAGACTTGCATGAATTAACATCTGCACACACGCACACAATTACACATAGTGGGAAGTAATGAATACTTTGTTTACCTGATCAATGTCAATCTTGTAAGTAGTGACATGAGGGTATTTCCTACTGAGTTCCTCAATGACAGGAGATATAAACCTGCCTGCAATGTTTTTAACTATTTGTAAGACAACATGGTTTTACTTCTTCTTACTTGTTCAAATTGATAGTCTAAAGAGGGATAATGGCAACACGGGTGCCTCTGCTTTCAAATTTTAGCATTTTATTATCTAAAGTTTCACCGATTACAAGTTATTACCTCTATTTTGAAATGAAGTTCAATCTATGTCTCAAAAACAATAAATTGAACTCCGTTTCAAAGTAAGTACTAAAATGCAAAAGGTACAGAAATTAATTTTAATATTATTTCAAAGTATAAGTACTAAATACTAAAAAGCGAAAATTTAAACACTAAATTACCAGTTTAAGGTACTTAGGTTGTTTTTTTCCATCTACATACCAAGAATTGCAATTTATAATATTATAGCAGTATCTTAAGAGGCTGTGTCAACTGGCATCTAGTGTTCAATCTTAAGAGGTTGTGTCAACCGCGAAAATACTGGTGGGAAATCATCAAAAGGATTTAAAAGACTGAAAATGGTGTACTCCTTCTAAAGACGAAAATTATTTCCCCCACTTTCAATTGACTTTCTTTTTTTTTATGACTAACCATAACCAATACTATTGGACATTGCTTCACCAGACTTTTTTTTTTTTTTATACATAGGTAAATTACATAAAAAGATATCAATATTTTTTATAAATATCACCATTTTAAATGGTTAAAAAAGAATTAGATTAACTTATTTAAAGGTATTAATATTTCAAGTGATTAAAAGAGTTGCCAACCTTTTATAAATTGCACTAAACAAAGTATTAATATTTAACCATTGACAAAAACTAAAAAAATTTAATTAAAAATTAATATAACCATTTGATCCACTTTTGTAAAAAGTTATAACTACTTAAAACGTAATTACTTAAATAAATTTACCCAAAAAATTTATAACTTTTAGCATAATTTATCCATTTTTCTACGAGAGCGGTCCATAAGTCATAGATAGGTTCGTGATCCAACCAAGGATCGTAACAGTTCACTAGATAGAGTTAGGGGAGAGAAACATACAAGGGCCGCACCATGCGGCAGTGAAGTATAAAACTGCTGGAGAAGAATCATCTGCAAAAGTAGGGGAGTTACAGCGATTAGAAGTCATTCATCAGCTGCAGTGTATAACATAGAATTAGAAAATGAAGACAACAAACTGAAATACCTTGGATTTTGTCAATGGCGGAGTCAAATTGATCTTCGGAACTGATGAGGGATATAGCCGAGGAAGCTGAAGACGAGGCAAAGAATCGGGCATGCCGATGAGGAAGTAATGAAGGCGGTGCTCTTTTGGTATGGAATTGGAATTAGGGTTTTGGTCACGCTTCCACCATCAATTGTTGAACCCCAGGCGCTGGTTCTGATCATCGGCCGCCGGCGTAATAAATTTAAAGCTAGCCTCCTCATACCTGACGCCATGCTCAAACCTTTCTCTCTCTCTCTCTCTTCTCTCGGTTTGCCGAGGTGTAAGTGCTCGATATGGGCACGTTTCTTCAAATGCTGAAACCCACATGTTGGTAAGTAAATAACCGAATGGTCCTTAGGTCGTGGTCCGACAATGCTCCTCCAAACCTGCCTATACCATGGTTAAAATCCATGGTATCAGAGCCAGGTGAGAGATATAGTTCAAAAAAAAGGTATAATGTTATATTACAATTTTACTTGGAACGATTACCATTAGTGGTGATTTCAGAGTGAGACTAGCCTACTGAGGCCGGGCGTAAATCCTAGAGAGGTTGCTAAAGGTTATAATTTGGAAGTCACAGTTTGGGATAAAAGTAGTCCTGTAAAAATGTAATACAATTTTAGAAGAAAGTAGTTTTTATTATTATGAATTTACTAAGAAGAACTATGTCCTCTTCTAGCTTTGCTCCCTCGGAGCAAGGTTCAGAAGATAATATTCTAAATCGAGAAGAAATACATATGAAAGATTTTGATGAAGCCATAGATAATTGGAAAATTCCAAAGCTGGCTTACAATGAAATATATCAAATGGCTAAGTGGAAAATCTTTTCCAAAAATGACTATGTTATAGCCACAGAAGAAAAGGATGTTCCTATTTCTGATGGCCTCACCTCCATGGAGATTCTCAACAGAGAATCTATCAAAAAATATTTCAAGGATTGGAATTATATCCACATAGGTCTGGTCCAAGTAGGAGCTAAACCTCTTACTAAATTAGGTCTGGATACTTCCGTCCTGATGATACTCAGAGATTCTAGAGAACTGGAGTATGAAAGATCAATTCATGCTGCAGTAAAAACTAGTCTGAGTAATGGCCCTGTCCAATTCGATTGTCATCCCAATGTAACCATAGGGTTAAAGGATAAAACAATCATGAAGTCTTTAATCCTCCAGATTAAGACTCACAACTACCAAATGTTGGAAGGATCACTTCCAATGGCTGTAATATACAGGGTATATTACAAACTTATGAAAACAGCTTTTGAATCTAAGGCTTTTAAGGTGGACAGGAGAGGTCAAACCTTATTAATCCAAACAGATCTTTCAAAAGCCAATGTTTCTATCCCTAAAATAATCCAATGGAACCAAATCAATCTACCCCAGCAATGGGAAGTAGATAATCCCCTTCCAAAAAAGATTGTGTATAACACTGAACCCACCAATTTTATACAACATCCTGAAGGAAAAGTAACCATACAATTTTCTAGGAGATCTTTAGATCTACCCAGAAATAATGTGGAAATTAGGACAATGTCGTCTTCTTCTTCAAGAAGATCTTTTGACCTGCCTCCACCCGTGATTACTATTCCTCCTCTGATACCTCCTATAAATACCAGACCTCCCCCAAATCAAAATAATCCTTCTTCCGTTGAAACTACTCTTGAAATTCCAAATCAAAGCAATCCGTCTTTGATAGGAATTGTGACTGGAGATAATGGTTTACCTAGATCAGTTCACCAACAAACTGATCATGAAGAACCAGCCTTCTCAGAGGTCTAAGACAATGAACTCAACGTTTTAGATAAACATTTCATACCCGATAGGAAATATCTAAACAAAGAGTTTGGTTCAACCAAAAATGAGAAAATCAGGAAATGGTATTTTAATACTTTTTCTGATATTAAAAATGAACTCAAAAATGAATATTATAAATTCATGTTTGATAACCAAATCCAAATATTATTCTTTGATTGGCTCCAGGAATATTATTTGGCCCCTAAACAAATCAATGTTATAAACCATTGTTTTACTTGGCAGATCGGTGATGGACAAACAATTGAGTCCAACCATCCACCACTCACCCAATTAAAACAAGTTTATAAGAATAAGGAGATTACTCTGGCACCTTTCAAGTCTTCTGATAAAGAAGAAAATGGAATCAGGAAAATCATTGAGCAAAATAACTTTACCAATCAACATTTGCACACTATGGGCAAACAGTTAGACATGATTGAAGTTATTTTGGACAATGATGAACCCAAAGCTTTCCCAAATGTTTCTTTAAACATTCCAAAAAACCCTCTAAGAATTTTTAAAAGCTTTAGAGAAAAAGGAAATTAAGGCCCCTTTGATAAAACCTTTTGAATTCCCTAAAAACCTTCTAAAGAATTTTTAGAAGCATTAAAAAGAAAATCAAAAGAACAAATTGATTTCAACAAAACCCCTAATACTGCAACATCTTCTTATACAAAACTCATGAACTTGACCATTGAGGATACCCCTAATCAAAATATTAATGTTTTAAATGAAACTGATAACGAATCAGTTAACAGCTCACTTTTTGAACAAATTGATCAAATCAATAAAGTTACCTGGAAAGAACCCCAGAAACTTTACTATCAGAGAGCAACCCCTCCTGATGTTTTGATCGAAGAAAATGATGAAAACAATTATCAAAACAAATATTCTGCAGGATCCACTTATGAATGGAACATAGATGGAGCCTCAGAACAAAAAATTCTCAATGTTTTGAATCAAATGATAATGTTTTCAAACACCAACAAAGCAAATGATACAAGTGATTATCACATCGCCATAATGATAATTTCCGGTTTTACTGGACAATTAAAAGGTTGGTGGGATAATTATTTGGATGATGAAAGAAGGAATTTTATTCTTACTTCATACAAAGTCGATGAAGAAGGAATAAAAATCCTTGATGAAAATGATGAACCTATCCCCCATATGGTTAATACTCTCATATATTCTATTAGCCAACATTTTATTGGTGATCCATCTCACTTTAGAGACAGATCCTTAGAATTGTTGTCTAATATGAAATGTAAATCATTAGGAGAATTTCGCCCATATAAGGATGTATTCTTCCAAAGGTCCTCCTTAGAAATGATTGTAATCAAGCTTTTTGGAAAGAAAAGTTTCTTGCAGGATTACCTAATCTCATAGGTGATCAAGTAAGAAATAAAATTAGAGAAGATTACAATGGTGAAATTCCTTATGATCAACTTTCATATGGAGAATTAGCCTCATATGTTTCTAAAATTGGAACAAATCTTTGCACCAACATCAGACTTCAAAAACAATTGAAGAATGAACAAAGAATGAAACACAAAAGTCTTGGTGACTTCTGTGCCCAATATGATCCCTCTTTTGAAAATAAAAATCAAAAAACAAATGTACTGAATGTTTTCTCATAAAAAATCTAAAAGAAATTTCAAAAAGAAGAAATTCTTTAAGAAAAATAAATATGAGAAAAAACAACAGAACAACAAACCTTCCAAAAAGAAAGAAAAACAATTTTGGAAAAAACTTAAATGTTTCAAATGTGGAAAAATTGGGCATACCGCAAAATTCTGCAAAATTAACAACAAAATCAATGAATTAAACCTTAATGAAGAAACAATGGAACACCTTTTGCAAATCTTTGCTGAAAATGATTATTCCTCTGATTCTGATTCTATTTCCTCCTCTGACAATGAAGGAATTCAAGCCAATGACATTGAATCCACTTCTTCAGAAGAAATATATGTTCTAACCAAAGAAGAAGAAGATATTCTTCTAAAGTAGACCAAATACCAGATTCCGAAAAACAAGAATACATTAAGAAAATAGAAAAGCAGAGTATGAATCATATCATACCAAAGCTTCCCTATAGTCTTAATGAAATTCTTGAAAAAGGAAAACCAAAACAGAAAAAACCAATCTCTGTCAATGATCTTCATTCTGAAATAAAAATTCAGAAAGAAGAAATCAAAGAATTAAAACTCATGCAAATGAAGTTGCAACAAGAATTTCTTGATTTCAAACAAAGTTTAAATCAGGAAGATTCTGATTCTGAAAATGAAGAAAACACTATTGAAAAATGAAGTCTTCAGAATCTCAGGATCAAGATGATTACCTTCTACATCTTGTAGAAGTAACCACTAGAAAATGGATCATCAACATCACTTTGAAAATCAACAATGAATTCATCTTGGAATCAACTGCATTATTTGATACCGGAGCAGATTTAAATTGCATAAGAGAAGGGTTAGTACCAACAAAATATTTTGAGAAAACAACCCAATCTCTTAGTTCAGCTTCTGGTAACAAACTACAGATTGAATTTCAAGTTAACAGATGTTAAGATAATGAAAGATAATGTTTCTTATAACACTGCTTTCCTCTTGTCAAAAACCTTAAGCAGAATGTTATTTAGGAACACCTTTCATCAATCTTATCCAACCTTTCAAGGTTAATGATCAAGGCATTGAGACTAAATATTTGAAAAACAAGATCATTTTTAATTTTGTCTCAAAACCTAGAACAAGGTCATTAAACCAATTAAAGGAAAATTCGATTTCAGAATTGAATTGCCTGATTCAATCAAAAGAAAAGCATTTGGAATTTTTACAAAATGATTTATCTTTCTGTAAAATTGAAAAACAACTTTTAGAAAAAACTCTAAAAGAAAATGTTTCTAAATTACAAAAAGAAATTCAAAAATCGATTTGTTCAAACCTACCAAATGCCTTTTGGAATCGAAAATGCCATATTGTTGATCTTCCTTATGAAAATGATTTTGATGAAAAGAACATTCCTACCAAGGCAAGACCAACACAAATGAATCAAATTGTTCTAAATCATTGTAAACAAGAAATCAATGATTTATTACAAAAATCCTTAATCAGAAAGAGTAAATCCCCATGGAGTTGCTCGGCTTTTTATGTCAATAAAAAGCTGAGATTGAGAGAGGAACACCTAGACTTGTAATTAATTACAAACCTCTCAACACAGCACTCAAATGGATTAGGTATCCAATACCTAATAAAAGAGATTTACTCAATCGCCTCTATGGTGCTAGAATCTTTTCAAAATTTGATATGAAATCTGGATTCTGGCAAATTCAAATTAATGAAGCCGATAGGTATAAAACCGCGTTTACTGTTCCTTTTGGGCAGTATGAATGGAATGTTATGCCATTCGGCCTCAAAAATGCACCTTCTGAGTTCCAGAGAATTATGAATGAAATATTCAATGATTTCTCCAACTTCATAATAATTTATATTGATGATGTGTTGATATACTCTCCAAACATAGATCAACACTTCAAGCATGTTAAATTATTTATGAATGTGCTAAGAAAAATGGACTTGTTGTTTCCCCAACAAAAATTTCTCTTTTTCAAACGAAAATTAGATTTTTGGGATTCAACATCCACAATGGAACTATATTACCAATCCAAAGGTCAATAGAGTTCACTTCCAAATTCCCTGATGAAATTAAGGACAAGAACCAACTTCAAAGGTTCTTAGGAAGTCTTAATTATGTCGCGGATTTTTTCCCTAACTTAAGTATTATCTGCAAACCATTGCATGATAGACTTAAGAAAAATCCTCCTCCTTGGTCTGATAAACATACCAATGTTGTCAGACTTATCAAAACCAAAATCAAAGAAATACCTTGCCTCAATATTGCTGACCCATCTCTACAAAAAATTGTAGAGACTGATGCGTCCGATATTGGTTATGGTGGTTTCTCAAACAAGTCAATAATGGAAAAGAATGTATAGTTCAATTTGTCTCCAAACACTGGAATGAATGTCAAATGAACTACTCCACTATCAAAAAAGAAATTTTAGCCATTGTTTTAACAATTTCAAAATTTCAAGGAGATTTGTTAAACCAAAAATTTCTTTTAAAAGTTGATTGTAAGTCAGCAAAAAATGTTTTACAAAATGATGTTCAAAATTTGGCTTCTAAACAGATTTTTGCCAGATGGCAATCAATTCTATCCTGTTTTGATTTCGATATTGAACACATCAATGGAAAAACCAATACACTACCTGACTTCCTCACCCGTGAATTTCTGCAGGGAGATGCCTCCCAAGAAAGACAAAGGAAAGGGGAAAGCAGACCCCCAAAAAAGAAAGGTCTTACAGACATTAAAACATGGCTTAATGTAGCCAAACCCTTTGCAATAAATGAACCATCCTCTCAGGAGGTTCAACCCTCAAAAAATGAACCATCTCAAATGGTTCAATCCCCTTCTCAAAAATCTTCCCAATCAACGGAAGATTTATCCCAATTTCTTACCCCTGAATTGTTCAAGGCACTGGCAATGGCCCTTAGCCAAGCAAACACTAATCCCATAATGGCCCCTGAGGCAAAAAATACACCTAACCCTTCAATGGCCCTAGTGGCAAAATGTACAGAAGAGGAAGAGAAACCTCTTAATAAAAAATCTCATACAGTGGTAAACCCACAAGAAAGTGTGGTTCTTTCTCGAAAGAAATCTCACCAAAATTTTCAAATAACTGAGGTGGCTTCTTCCTCAAAGAAAGAAATTGCCCCTCACAAAAATTTTCAAAAATCAGCATTTTTCATAAAAGCCATTTCCAAATATATCCTCATAGCAGAAAAAGATGTATTTGAAAAGACCCTTATGAATATGCTAATAAAATGTTTTCAGATAAATTCCATTTTATTCCAAATGACATTTTCAAAACTTTGGAATTCTATGAGAAAATCTTAACTGAAACTCAATCAGTTTCCTTTAAGCATTTTCAACAAAATGGAATAACCCTCTATTCAACCTAGAATTCGCAAGGTTTATAACTTTAGCGAATGGACTAGCACATTTGGAAAACAACCCTTTGAACCCATCAACTTTAATATCCCAATCACCAATGCTCAACCTAACCACCGATGCAATATAATTATTATGATTATAAGCAGGCTTGGTGGAATGCTTTCTTTCGTTCAAATGCTACACGGACTCATACATGGCTCATCTTCTTTGACAAATGTTCTTCTAGAAACCTCCCCTACTGGTTTGCAAGCTGGTGGGATGAATTTGGAGCCGTGAATGAAATCCTTCACCTAAATGCACGGAAAGGATTCGATACCTTTCTAAAAAACTACTCCTTAAAACCTCATGAAAAGTTTTTTAAGAAAGAAATGATGTTTTTCTTACATATCAGCGTTTCATGGGTAATGAGCTGGTTCTATGAATATAGAACCGATAATGCAGCAACTATCCTCACCAGAAGATACAAAGTCAAATGGTGGGATAACTACAGAATTTGGGACAAACTTGAAGAGACTGCTATTAACCAATGGATTAATAGCCATTCAAGTAGCACCTTAACAATGTCAACACCTGAACAACATAGTCCCTTCTTTCATGATAAGGGATTTATAATGTCAACCATGTCACAGGCTAAAACACCAGAACAAATGAAGCAACTTCTGGAGATGGCCTTGGCAACTCTCAATGAAACCTCTGCTGGATCAGCCAATGATGAAGAATCAAGCATTAGCGGAGACTCCAATGAAGACGATTGTTATGGTGTCAATTTAGCAGAACCATAACAAAAGTTCTCCAATGTAATAGTGTAGGACTTAAATGTATAAAAATACGTAGCCTGTTACGTATGAATATAAGTCATGCACTGTAAATGATTGTACACCTACTATGTATCACTAAGGAAACTGTCTTTTTACTCTCGGGAAAAAATAACCGAAAGTAAAATAGCAAAACCTTGGATTCCCCTGACTTTTACTGTTCACACAGCAAAAGCACATGACTATTCACTGTTTTAAACAGTGAACTGTCTACCATGATGAGTACTGTTCACTACAGTATAACCCTTGTTTCCTGCCTATATAAGCAGGATTCTTCTCATATACATAAACAAAATTTTTTTAACAGATTTAGACCTAGGCCTATATATTTCAACCTTATTAGAAACTGATCGGCTCGAATCCGTTAAGTTTTTTAACGAGCCAAGCTTCGAGCAAAGGCACCTCAGTGTGTCTTTTTCTTTTTCAAATAATCATTGAAAGGGTAGGTTTAAAAAAAACGAAAACCTCAATTTGTTATCTTAAAAATAGAAAAGGAGAGTTGGGTTATAAAAAGGATAAAGGTAATAATTTATTATCTAAATTTTTTTGAAATTATTTATAATATAATATTTAGATAAATAATTAAAATTTTTAAAATTCAGGTAATTAAATGTGAAAATGGGAAAAGTTCAAGTGTTAATTATTAAAAATTAAAAAAAAATGGATATTAAATTAACACCTTAAAATTTCAACAATCAAATGACCCCAAAAAAAACATAAAAACTTTAAGTGGTTAATTAAAAATTTGATAAAATTCAAGTAATAAGTTTACATTTTTAAATTTTAGATGTGACATTTACCCCTTCGAAGAAGTATATACTATTAGACATCAACATGTATTGGTTACAACCTAAGAAACCCAAACTTGTAGTGGTGATTTCCAAACCAGGAAATAGATTGACATTTGCAATTTTTGAATTAGCTAAAGACCTACTGGTTCTATCGAGTCAAGCTGCTTCGTGACTGAGAACCTTTGGAGGCATAACACAATCTGTGAAAAAGAAAAAAAAAACAAATAAAATAAAAGGCTAGCTTTAGTCACATCTAGTGACTAGTGTAAAATCTAGTTAACACCTAAGCTCAAACTCAAGAAAGTAATAAATTGAGTTTAAGTGCTATTTTCTTCTTTTTAAAATCTAATTCTAAACAATGCATTTTAACAACTAAACATGAACAATAAATAAATTGCAATAACTTAAAAAGTATGGGATAGAGAAAACAAGTTTAATCAAACATCGAGTTTAATCTGCCACTTAATTTCTATAGGTTCATAAATGCCTCCCAATGGGAGACTTTACAAACACTTTATTCAACACAACAAATTGCTTCAAAGAAACTACACTACAATTCACAACATAATTCAATCAAGTTATACATTTTACACAAAATACTATATTATACTAAAGGCAAAACTTTTGTCCTCACAAGATCATGCAAAAATTGCAAGAGTAGTTTTTTACAAGATATTGCAGATAATGAGCCTAAAGACACTTCTCAGACTTTACAAGTGTATATAGCAAAATGAAGGACAAGGACAAATTTATGGAGAATTAAATACAAGTTGTTCGTAAGCAATTAATAACTCAATTAACCTTCAACTTTACTTAAAGTCTTTTTATTTGTAGCCTCTTCAAAAACTTTCCCTCAAAAATCACCATTCCATTGAATGCTTTGACAGTTAGTTTCATGTCAACTAGTGTCTGTTGTACTTAAAAGTTCAATATGAATTTTGATGAGGCAAATTAATATATAATCAACTATTTATTTGTTGTAAACTACATTTAATTAGGCAAATACATATATGTGTGCATTTTGCATGTTTCCTATAGGTTTTTAGCAGGAACAGTGTTGGTCGAAGGCAAGCCAAAGGATCGATCGGATCAGGATTTCACAAACAAGTGGTTGAGGGGTTCATCGAGGCCTAAATAAGTTAAGAGGTCAAGACTTGACAAGTTAAATCTGACGCATGATAAGCTTAAGAAGCAAACAGAATTGTCGAATGTCAAGCTTTGTGCTCGACGTGCAAAAATGATTGAGCCTTGACCAACTTAGTACAAGGCTTGATAAAATCTTAAGGGAGCAAGAGATGTCGCAGGTCACGTCGAGGCCTTGACATGATGAAGCTTAAGGAGCGACAAGTGAAAAATTAAGGTTCTAAGAAGCACGCTTGTGAAAGGTTGTCACGGGTCAAGTTTGGGCGTGACAAAGCTGACATGGACAAAAAAGAGCCGTTGGAGTACATTTAATGCATAAGAGATTATAGATGTTGTGTCTAATGGACTTTTGAATTTTCAAAGGCTATTTATATACAAAGTCCAGAAGAGCAATAAGAAGAACAAAGTGCCAATTTATTTTACAAGCTTATTAACTGTGATCAAATAAATTATTTTTCTTGTTCTCTTGTACATAATATTTGCAAATATTAAGAGAGAAATGAAATATTTCTTATTTCATGTGTGTGCAATATTTTTCATATTGAGCCAACTTTTTGAAATTAATATAATGGTGGTGAAGACCTCAAAAGAGGCAATTTAGTGGACCGTTAAGAGTAGGCAAAGAGTTGATGTAAACCCCGGTAATCTCAGTAGTTAAGAAAACACCGAGAATTGGAAGCAAAACCCTAATCCGGTCTAGTTTGAGTCTAGTGAGAGAAGCTTAGGAACCCTAAATCCGACTTTCCTTCGGTTTCATAATAAAAGAAGTTTTATAAAGTAAGTGAAGTTGAATTATTGTTCTAAAGTATATTTTAGACCTTTGAAAGTTTTAAATTCGGGAATTTTTCAATTCCGGGCCTTCCCAAGCTCAATTACGGAAAAGTGTGCCCCGGACCACAAATTTAGAAAAATGTTCCGGAATATTCATTAGAACCGTAATTTTATAGGGATTCAAAAAATATTAATTTTATAATTTTCCAGGCTATAAAAATTACAGTTATAGCTTTTCCCGTGTTTTCGTTACAACCGGTAAAGTAGATGTCTTGTCTACTATTCACAAGTACAACCTACACTACACACTACCCATACCCTATTCTTACATCCTTACAACTACTCATTTCAATTTTCTTATCCAATGAATTTTGTCTCTTAATCAATTATCACATTTATTACATTTTAATTATCTAAATATCAAAATTTCAAAACACACACACACACACACAAGTGATGGCCGGCGCGTGCCCCCCCCCCCCCCCCCCCCCCCCCCCCCCCCGTTTTTCCCTCAATTTAATTTATTTTTACTCAATTTATTCAACTAAACCCTAATCCACTTAATATATAAACTAAATGTTCTCTCTCTCTCTTCATTTTCACTTGTCTAAATTTTTTTCAAAAGAGAAAACCTCTCCTTCTTCTCCTCCTTTGTGCCGTGAGCTTTCCCCCTCCCCCACTCTCACATTTTCAACTTGTTTTCTCTTATTTCTACTCCAAGACTCCATTGGTAGGTTGATTTTAAGTCTTGTTCATCCCAAATCTTGTAATGGCAAGATCATTCTTGTGTGTTTTCCATCATTTATCCCAATGAGCATGAGCAAGGGACATGAAAACACTACTACTACAAGAATCTCAAGCCATCACAAGAAGTGGATCTAGTTTTGAAAGAGTTTTGTTTGAAATATCATCTTGTTCGTGCATGTAAAGTAGAGATCTTGTATATATATTGATGTTCATGCCATGAGATTTATGATTCATGCATTATAGCTAGTAGATCTAATGTTTAGACATCCACATCTTCATTTACATGTATGATCATAGAGTTATTTTTATTTCCATGCATTGATGATCATAAAAATGTAGTCTTGTATATGTATAGAGATATTAGATAGTAGATTTTCATATATAGGAGGCAAGAACATTGAAAAATAAAAGGTTTTGTTAGAAATGGTTTGTTGGAAATTCGGATGGATTTAGAACCTTATTTTAAAAACCACCAAAACCATCTTTAAACTCATATTTCACATGAAAAATAAAGGGTATGTGTAATAGGTATATTGAAAGAATTATTTCCATAAGTTTAGGCATGATATAAATGTAAAACAAGTAGTAAAGTTAGAATGAAAAATAATGATTCGTGGATGTATAGTCAAATTCGTATTTTTAGGTGATGCCTACATAAACACTTAGTATCTAAGCTTCGATGGTATGTTTTATGAGCTAAATGAAGTCTTTAGATAATAGATATATTGGAACCCCAATTTTTGATACATTAAACAAGTTTTCTCATAAGGAATATGCAAGAAAAGAAAAAGTATAAAATTCGGATTTTTCTAAGTAGCTCATTCAAAAACATATTGACTCAATGAAAAATGTGGATTTTTATGCATAAATGGAGGTCATGATGACTAATATGGATGTTGGTAACCCATTTTTAATTAGGTGATAAAAAAATTCTAAGATAAAATCATAAAACATTAGGGGATGTAAGATTGGTAATAATGACTTGTTATAAGGAATCATTAAGGAATTTTCTAATAATTAGGAATTCATAAGAGTCCATAATCAAAGATCATCAAAATCATGCATATATAGAGTTCATTACATGATATTCATGTTAGGAATTTATTCATATACCATTTATACATGAATCATCAACTAGGAACATTTCTCATCAAAAGCAAAGCAAATTTTCGGAATTGGAGAGTTTACGGAACAGATCTGATCCTACTGTTCCGTGACCTTAATGTTTTCAAAACTTAAAATTAATATTAGAAATAGATAGATCTTTCGAAGTAGATAGAGATTGATATAAAATTTGCGAAATTCCGATTTAAAATGACTAAGTTATGGCCGTTTTAAGTCGGAGCTTCCGCAAATAGCGAGAATTCCGAATTCATCTAGTCTAGATGCATAGTTTGGAATAGTTACATGATGAGTATCTCATTAGGATTACTCTTACTTGGTAGGTGATCCCGAGCAAGACGAAACCCTACCTCCCGACTATTACTACTAAAAAGACCGGCGTCCAATGGCCGAGTGAGTTTTACTTCCACTCTCAATTAATGATTGTGATTGTAATGTAGTGGCACTAGTGGTGTAGGCAAAGATAAAAATGGATATGCATGATGTGGTATATGGGAATTATATATATTTGTCTGCTGTTGATGTGTGGAATGGAACTTAAGAAATATCGAAACTGGGTGTTAAGCTATTGACTGATTAGCTAGTATCTTATATTGAATGTCTGTGAATACTTGTTGGTCACCTAAAAGAATTGAACTAATGTATATTCGGCTTCAATTGTAATTGGATTCATTCATATCACGATGGGGATGGAGCATTAGCATTGGTTGGTTTTTCGTGATCCATAAAACGAATATGTTGGTTAATCATGATCCATAAAACGAATTATTGTTTAGTTGACCGTGAGCTTAAACGGCGTTGTACCGCAGGATTCGTTAGTCTACTAACCCGGGATGGAGGGCGCAAGTCCATCCACATATGATTTCCGGTTGGTCATATGTTTGCTGAACTCATTTGTTTGATGCATACACTTGCTTAAATAATCACTTGTTTGAATGAATTGTACTTAATTGTGATATGGAAGTTCTTACTCACTAAGCTAGTTAGCTTACGCCCCCAAAGTTTTTACTTATTGCAGCACGAGTTTATCTGGCTTAGACCGAGACAAGCCACAGCTCAGGTACCGGAGATAAGAGTTTCCTATAGAAGTTTACTTCATTCTTTTTGTATAGACTTCCGTTGGAAACTAAAGGACTCTGGATGACTGTAATGGACTTGATATTATTTTGCAGGGGAATGCCCCTTAGATTTTGTAAAGTATTATGATGCGTTTTGTTTTTCTATCTATGGCTAATGAATGCCACATTAAACTATTTAACTCCATTGGTTGAGTATTCTATTGTCGTAAAGGAACGCTTTACATCTATATAAGACTCCCGGAAGGCTCGGATAGGGAATTCGAGAGTCTTATTTAGTATGTGGCGGGCTGTTACGTTTAGGATACCCTATGGGGCGTGACAATTGAACTCCACATTAGATATTTGTCTTACTTCTTCTCTTTATATCTTTCGTATTTATTATCTTTTTATTCGCTACAAATTTATTTAAGTTTTTTTATTTTGCTGCTTTAATCATTTATATTTTTTTAAAATTGAAGTTTTGGGCAAAATATGCAATCCACCCCCCTTTCTTCCCTCTTGAGTATTCCTAGTATATAGTTTCGATCGGTATCAGAGTCAGTCTCTAATCTCTATTATTTGTATGCTTAATCGTGAAATAGAGTATAGATCATGTCAATTAATATACTAAGGTTTATTGAGGGGCAAGCTATAAACAAACCTCCACTTCTATGCGGAGGTAATTACCCTTACTTGAAGTATAGGATGAAAATATTTTTGAAAGCTCAAAACAAATTGATTTGGAATATTATTGAAAATGGACCTTTTAAAATTGATGGGAAATCAGAAGTAGAGTTTTCAGAAGAATATTGGAAAAATCTTCATTTAAATAAAATTACAATGAATATTTTACATTGTGGATTAAACGAAAGTGATTTTAATAGAATTTGTACATGCTTTTTTGCTAAAGAAATTTAAGATGAACTAGAAATGACTTATGAAGGAACATTTCGAGTTAGAGATACTAAAATAAGTCTTTTATTGGGACAATTTGAAAATTTTAAAATGCTCCCCAATGATACTATTGATGAAATGCACAATAGATTTATTAACATAATAAATCCTCTAAGTATGCTTAGGAAGAACTTTACTAATTTGGAAATCAACTCTAAACTTCACAGGTCACTTCCAAAAGATTGGGAAGCAAAGAGGAGAGCAATGGAGGAAGCACGAGATCTCAGCGCCTTAAGCAAAGAAGAACTTCTTAGTGTGGTCAAAACCAATGAGCTCATCAAGAAACAAGACGAAGAAGGTAACAAGAAGGCCATCGCTCTAAAGGCCATAAGACAAGAATCAAGCAATGAAGAAGAAGAAGATGAACAAGAAGATCTTATTTGATGGTTAAGAAATTCAAAAAAATTTATGAAGACAAAATCAAAGAGGACAAAGGATGATGATAGTACATCTAAGCACAAGAGAAAGGATGCGGTCACATGCTTCAACTGCTAAAAGCCAGGACACATCCAGTATTATTACCCACCGCTTAAGAGGAGATCAAAGGAGGAGAAAGAGAAGGCTTACATGGCAACATGGAACGATGAAGACTCATATGACTCAGATGAAGAAAATGTATGATTCATGGCTTTGGATAATGAGGTATCATCTCCTTATTCTCCTTCTTATATTGAACTGCATACTATGTATGAGAAAGTTTGTTGTAAATTGTTAAAAGCTAAAAAGAAAAATAGCATGCTAAAGAATTTAATGACAGAAGTTGGAGAACAATTAGAAACTTTTCAGACTGAGCATGAAGAAGTTAAATCTGAAAATGAAAAGCTAAACAATGAATTAAATAGTATGAAAATAGAAAACGAAAAAATGGATATTAAATGTAAAAATTTGAAAAGCAAAAATAATGAATTAAAAGAAATAAATGAGAAATTAACAATTGAAAATGATCTGCTATATATTGAAATTAAAATCATAAAAGATAACAATGTTGCACGTGTTGATAGTTGTAAAAAAGAAATCATTAAAGAGCTAGAAACCTTAAAAAATAAAAATAAAATGTTGAAAACCAGCTTTGATGATTCAAGGGCTACTATTTTAAACCTTGAGAATTTTCATATTAGTAAAAATAAATAGAAATACAAATATAAAAATAGAAGGTTAATGTAGGACTCAACAAAGACTCTAGAATAAACCTACGAGTAGTAATGAACCTATATATAACTTCAAACTCTAAAATGAAGTTTCCTAGATAATAACAGATATTAAAGACAAGATTTCATTGTAGGTATCGAAAACTCAAAATATAGAAATAATTAAGATCAGACTTCAAGTGCATTAAAAAGTAAATAATCAATAAAGCATATAGTTAGAAAATGATAATTTAAGAATAAACTGTTAGAGTTATAAATACATGATAGGAACAAAAAAAGATCCATAATTAGCAATCTAGATTTCAAATAAATGTTTGGATTACACCATTGTTCTAGTTAGAGAATTCTTAAGTTCTTAGAAACTAAAACCGAAACCGAAATTGACCTATTAAGCTTAGAAAACTCTAATCGCCTGAGATAAAATTCTAAAAATAATTAATTACATAAACTTTAAACTCAAAATTGAACTTGAAGATAATCTAGAAAATTTGTAGAAGCTTTAAATAATTTTTTTGGACAAATCTCTTATATAACCGACATATTTATACCCGTATAATTTGGTGAACTACCTTAAAACTTAGATAATTATTCATATAATTAAATTGCTTAAATTATAAGTGTACGATTAAATGGAAATTACTTGATTTGTGGCTGAGAAATTTTACAACTTGCAATAGCCAGAACTCTCAACCAAATTGTTTAAATTTTCACCCAACAAAGTCAATTTGACTAAGGATTAGCCAATCAAAATTCTCCAATCAAACACTTTAATAAATGCAGCAACTTGAACAAGACACAACTTACATCTTCGACTGAAAATTTCAAGAAGAAGAGTGCTTCTCCTTTGCCAATAAATATACCCATTAATTGGCTACAAACAAAGCTTTTAAAAACACATAGCAATAGTTCAAAACCACACCACAAACACAACTTGTTAAAACAACTACAACAAAACACAAATACAAGCTTAAGAAGTTAACAAGTTAAGGTAAGTAAAATTTGTTTTAAGTTAGTATGTGCATTAAATATTAGCTTAAACAATGTTCTTATTAACTTAGGTTAGTATCAAGTCTAGGGGAGGGTTGAACATCTCCATAACAGCTCCAAACGACGACTTCTTTTAAGTCTAAGGATGTTATTTCCACATCTAGGCTAATAGAACTATTGCATGTGGACTTATTTGGTCCTATCTAAACCTCAAGTTTGGGAGAAAAAAAATATACCTTGGTTATTGTTGATGATTTTACTAAATACTCATAGACTTTCTTCCTTGCATCTAAAGATGAAACCAATCATGTATTTTTTAAATATTACAAGAAAGTCCAAAATGAAAAAGGTCCTAATGTTGTTATCATTCGAAGTGATCATGGGGGAGAGTTTGAAAATCATGAAATGAAAAATTTTTGCAATAAATTTGGTATTGAATACACTTTTTCAGCTCGTAGAACACCACAATAGAATGGTATAGCCGAAAAGAAAAATAGAACCTTGATTGAAATGGCTAGAACCATGTTATATGAAAATAATTTGCCAAAATATTTTTGGGTTGAACCTCTGAATACAGCATGTTACATTTCAAATAGAGCTTTTATAAGGCAAATTTTGAAGAAAACCTCTTATGAACTTTGGAAAGGCAAAAAGCTTAATGTATCATATTTTCATCTTTTTGGCACAAAGAGTTACATATTAAATAATGACAAAGAACAATTGACTAAATTTGACTCAAAAAGCGATGAAGGAATTTTTTTAAGATATTCTTCAACAAAGAAAACCCCTTCTACTAATTTTCACTATATTCCACCACTTTCATTCCACTTTCGCAGGTTTCCATAATTACCAAACACAACATTAATTTAAATTTTTTCTACTCTTGTTAACGTGGTATTTAGTGTCAATGCCAATTCTCTCTCACTTGATATCATAATATAGTTGTATTTGTATGGTGTGTCTTGTTAAATATTTATGTAGAGAAAAATATTTTAGGAAGAAATCATGCATTTTTTTTTATCATGTGTCTTTGAATAGAATAGCAAGCGTGTGTGTTTCTTATGTACTTATGTAAAAGACATGCTAGGTGTTTTATAATATTAATAATGGTGTTCTAGGATACTATAATTTAAATAAGCATCATCTCTCTCTATTCAAATCACTTTTAGCATCTCCGCTCTAATTTATATATGCATGCATATACATATGAACTAGATAAGCTATATTGATGCAAAAATGAATCATGTGCTATTATATTAGTTATATTCTATAAAACATCACTTGTGGTCTATTTGTTTCATCATATTGTGGTTTTCTTCATCATATTTTTATCTTTTTTTAAACAGATGTTTGTCGAGAAATAGATACTGGTAAAAATTGACAGTTTTACTTAAAAATAGACTAAATAGATACGATACAGATATGATATAGATAAACTATAGATTTAGATTAGATATAGGTACAATACAAATAAAATCCAATATTCCAAGCAGACCTAAATTCAATAATTTTAAGAGTAAAAATAGTAACTTTTGCTAATTTTCCTTTTTCCGTATCACTTGCACTTACACCACAGTCTCTCCATATTCTCTCTCTTTATTATTTACTATAATAAACTTCCAAAAATATTAAAAATTTATTTTTAATATTCAAATATTGTATAGTTACTATAGTAAGAGAACTCATAAGGTCCTGTCAACAAATTATTTAATTAATTATCTAATCATTAAAGTAAATATAGTTTTTGATATATATAACTGTTTTAAAGTTGCAATCATGATTAAGCATGGGATTAAGTATGAGTTTGAGACGAGACTGATCTCTTAAAAAGAGATTTCATTTTAATGATATTTCAATTGACCATGGAATTTTCTAGCAATGAAGTTGCTTTGTCTATAATTGCATATTTTAATGATATTTCATAGATGCATTCACATGTTTTAGCCTATGAAACTTATTTGCGAGCTTTTTATCTCAACCAATGCAATGAGTATTATTAATTCGGAAGAATGGTGTTTCATTGATTTAACTATTTCATATGATATATAATTTTATTTTATATTATTATATAATAACTTTTCGGTTTTATAAAATGAATATGAAATAAGAGTAGTAAAAAATTGTGAATAAAAAAAATTAATATATAAAACTTAAAATACTTATAATATTACAACCAGTAAGGACCTATTTGTCTCCACATTTTATAACCTATGATGTCTTTTTATTATCTCACTCTTCCACCATTGGTGTATAAGTAGCATTTTTATTTTTTATTTTTTACTTCAAGATTAGTATTGGATTCACTTTTATTAAAAGGTTTCTCTCTCTGGCATTATATCTCTGGCCCATTTTTATCTCTCTTATGCACAAGCCAAAAATTATAAAAAGCAAGAATTTATATTGCTACTCAAAAAAAAAAAAAACAAATTTGCTCTAAAAAGAAAGGCATAATTTTAAAGAATTTATTTCTTCAACCAAATCAATATTTCAAACCCATTATACTCCACTTCAGCTTCTCTAAAAAAATTGATTTGTTTTCTTCTTTTCTTTGTATGTCTATGAAATAGTTTAAGCATAAATTTTTCAATTAAATCAATGATTATATGTACGGTTTTTATCCAATAATTATTTAATATTTTAAATCTCATTATATTATTGAATTTCTATACACACATTGCCTAAGCATTTTTGTGTAACAATATTATAAACATTAAATTGTGTATCTTAAAAGATCAAGATCATTTGTTATAAGGGTTTTTTTGGTGTCTTTAATATTTTTATCAATAAAAATTAATTCAAATACGCCAACATTCATTGTGATATTTGATGCTATGAAAGTAGTTGATAGTACATTACTGTAAATAAAAATGCCACTTATTCCTTTATATACGATGCCTCTACATCCGTTTCCAATGACAGTTACAAGTCTTAATATGTGAATTACACTATTTTTTTTTTTTTTTACGATTATATTGAAAAGGAGTTTAAACTTGATATCTTTCAATTCTCTCTTTTTTTTACAATTATATTTAAAAAAAGATTTAAACTTGATATTTCTCAATTAAAAGATTAAGATTACATGCTTATTAGCTTTTTTCATAGTTTAATTTCAATGTCCTAGTCTCTTTAAGATATGTTCACGATTTATTGTTGAGACTTATAAGATAGTTTCTCCAAAGGAGAAGTGACTTCACCACACTTGGATTTCCATGTTCAATGAGATATGCATTACCATTACTTGAAGACAAGTGTCATAGATTCGTTCAATAAAATTTAATGTGAAATTGATTTGTTTTGATGAATTAGCTGTGATACAATAAAAAAAGTAACTTTCTACTCTCTCTCTCTCAATCTCATACCTACACTACACCAAAAACTACCTAAGGCAACATAAAAATTGCAACATGCAAAGTGATTGTTGCTTAAAAAGATTAATTGCATCGATTTACTTATAATGTTGCCAAAATAGTTACTTAAACGCAACACATTTAAGCAACAATGTAACAATTGTTGCTTTGATTACTTTAGTGCAACATTATGGTAACAAATATATTTTGTTGCTAATGATTTTTAAATAAATGCAACAATTTATATAAGTTGTTACCATAACTAATTGAGTTTTAGTGACAATTTATAAAGGTGTTGCCTTATAGCATAAGAACACGCAACTAATATAAAAAAAATTATTGCTATAATGGTGCAACCAATTAAAATTGTTGCAATATTAATCATAATATGCAATATTAACTTAATTATTACATTAATGAAGAAATTTTTAGATAATAACTACTACTAACTCAACACTTTTTATATTAAAAAAAGTTCTTTTAATATAAAACAACTTAATATATTTGAATCCACAGAAGTTTTATTTCCTATACTTCTCCAATGTTTCTGATTATATTATGTGAAATATTGAAATCAATCTTATTAGATTAAAATCTTATCTAATTTATTCAACTTCTTATTTTGTTTTAAGTTTCACAAATTTTATAATTCTTATCATCTTGCAAATATTTCATATTAAGAATTAATCAAAATAGTTGCACTAATATAATATTATACATCATATCATATTTTTAAAATTAAGGTATAATAAATATATAATCATAATATTAATACATTTGTATAACATAAATTATGCTACTCTGTAGCACCAATATGTTATTGCAATATACTTTTCATACAAAATTTTTGCATACAGATAACATGATCTATAATGCATGTTATATATTATATTATATTTCACTCATTAAAATAACCAATAACATAGACATAATATTATGCATCACATATTATAATATATATATTTACAATCACATGTATGCATATAAAAATATATATAACATATAAACTTTGTGGTTGTGACGTACAATAATTATAATAGATATAAATTGTAATATATTAATATATTATATATATTATACATATTATAATATGCATTAAGTATATAAATTGCTATTAACATATGTATTATAATATATATAATACATAATGAGTAGTAGTAGTTGTAACATATAAATTATTATATAACATAATTATATTATATATGCATATATATTATACACTTTATCCAATTGTCGATTGTCGAAATAGATCAAATCGTTACAATTTAGAAGGAGAAAAAAAATGAGAGGGAGAGTGTGAGGGAAGAAGAACATGACAATTTATATATGTTATAAAAGAATGGAAAATTCTATAATCTTGATGACTGGTCTATCATATCATTAAACAATTTAGATCTATTTTAATCATGATCAAAGCCGTTAAATTTTTTACAATAATTTTTTTAACAATCAATATATCTATATTTATAACATTAGGGTTGGTACAGTCTCATCGTGGGACTGTAGAAGTTGTTAGGGAATTAATCTTATTTGTTATATTTTAAAATTGAGGAAAGAGAATTTTAAATGATCATCATATTGCTGAAGGATGGATAACTTCAAATCCTCTTTTATTTAGTTTTTTTTTTTCAATAAAAGTAAAATTAAGTGTATAGTTCCACAAAATTTGCCAAAGATAATATAATTGAAACTTATCTAATTTTATAAATTTCAATTATGTAGATATTCTATTGCTAGAAATTTTATGAACAATTTGTATTAAGTAATAAATTGAAACAAGGAAATCTAATGTATGAAAAATCTTTAAAATGGAGGTTATTTTCATAATTAATCAACATAGTTTAATATCTACTAGCAGTAATGTACCCTATTGCTTGTGCAGATGATAAATATAAGTGTTAAACATATTAATCTCCTTTTTACTAATCATTATTGTTTAGTCATATAAGATAAAAATGAGAAAAATTGATAGTAATGGAATTTTTTTTTTAAAAATTTGTCATATTAAGCAACATATGGCCACACATGCATTTTTATTTGGGTGTATATTTTGTAAAATTTAACGGTTATTGATCCATTTTGTAAAATTATAAATAAATACATATATAAAACACTAATAATAATATTTATTTATTATAACACTGCTTAAACGATTAATAATTGCACATACATTACATATTGAAAAAACAAATTTATATATAATACCAAACATATGCCTTAATGTAATTTACAGAAATAAAAATGAAAGGAAAAAAGAGAATGAGATTAACTTCTATATGTAATTTCTTTGGTAGTTAGATAATTGAAATGAAATCATTATTGGCTAGGCATATAAGATAAATATAAGTGAAAAACTGATCATAACGGTAAATTTTGAGAAATCATGTCATATAACATGTAGCTGTAATAGACCACTCACGTGTATTTATTTAGTTTGTTTTTTCATCTTGTAAAACAATAAATAAATCATTTAAAACAATATTTATTTATTATAACATTACATAAATATCAAAAAATTCACATTCAATTCATAATGAAAGTCAAAAACTACAATAATGTAGGGGAAGAAATTAAAAAAAAAAAAAAAAGTGAGTAGATGCATATTAGAACAAAAAGTAGTTTTTTAGGAAATAAAAAAGGAATGGAATTAATTTATATATTTATTTATGTATTTTTCAATTATACATGGTAGTTCGATAATTGAGAGGGAAGAGTTATCTATGCTATACATTAAATTTCAAATATTCAGAAAATGTAGAGAGGTGAAAAGATGAGCAAAAGTAAGTAAGAGACACATAAGTTTTATGAAAGAAACAATTATTTATAAATGAGTTACAATTTTTGCATTATATTATCTGAATATTGCATTGTAATTTAAAGGGTTGACATCCTTTAGAAGCAATACATTATTTTATATATAAGTTAGAGAAATGACATAGAATATATATATTATGTAATTAAATAATAGTTAACTACACCATACTTATAATTATTATAAAGATATGTTATTAAATTGTTATTGGTTTTTAGGTGAGTATTTCATCTTTTTAGTTACAACATTAAATTAAATGGATATGCAATCTGTTTAATGCTAAATTTTAAGACTAAGGTGATTTTGTCATAATTTTAATGTAACGACAGTATTTTTATAGGGAAATCATTGTTCTATCATTGTGGATAATTTGATTCATACAATTCAATTATCATTATACCATAGAGTTGAAGAAGATAAACATCTGAAAATTTCATGATATGCATCTCTGTACTAAATCAAATTCAAATTCCACAATGCTGATCACCACAATAGAAAAATATCCATGCATTGGATTGTGAATATTTAAAGATTACATTAAAGATAATTATAGATTTTAGATACACTTGAAAACATTGTGAATATTTGAAAGATTACATTAAAGATAATTATAGATTTTAGATACACTTGAAAACATAATCAATGGATTTAGTACAATAAACTAATTGCATGAAAACCCTATAACTAAAAAAAAAAAAAATGGATGTATTAAGTGCAGGTGCTAATATTTGAAAAATATTTTTATCAGATATTTATAAGATTAACATACAATTTATAGTTATGTAAAATCATTATGGTCGTCATGTAATCTTAGCTTTAATTGGCCATTATATACGAATATTTGAAAAGATATATAAATATTTGAAAACGAATTATTCAACAAACCCTAACAAAGAGGAGGCTAACAAAATCTATATACATTATTCTCATTTTATATTTTTCTTTACCTATTTTCAACTAGAAATACTCACAGTGTTGATTGTGAAAATTCAATTTAAATTATGGATAAAAGCTGGATTTTTTAATCAACATCAAGTTCAACATACATCAAAGGAGTTGGAAATTTTCTGGATTTTGCCTTTTCCTCCAATGCAGCCATAGGGAATGAAATCCTCTATCCTTGTTCAAGATGCAATAACAATAATTGGTTAAAGAGAAACGATGTTTTAGAACATCTGATCTTGAAAGGTTTTGATACAACATATACAGATTGGATTTTTCATGGGGAAGATTTATCATCATCACAAAGTAATAGCAATGAAATTGATAGAGATGAAAGAGATGCATTTGATGATATGCAAGGATTAATTCATGATACTTTTGTTGCAAATGAACCTGATGATAGAGTTTCAGATGGGCCTGATACAAATACTGTGAAGTTCTTTAATCTACTTGAAGAAGCTGATGAAGAATTATATCCTGGATGTGAGAAATTTTCAAAACTTTCTTTTACTATTCGATTGTACCTTTTAAAATGTCTTCATGCAATGAGTAATGCATGTTTTGATGCTCTTATGAAAGAGCTACATGAAGCGTTTCCACAAGCGAAGCTTCCTAAATCTTTTAACCATGCTAAGAACATGGTTAAAGACCTTGGACTTGATTATAAGAAAATACATGCATGTCCAAATGATTGCATGTTATATTGGAAGGAAGATGAGAGTAGAGATTTTTGTCGAGTATGTGGTATATCTCGTTGGAAAAGTAGCACTTGATGAAGATACTGCGCAAAAGATTGTAAGTAAAATCTCAAAATGAATTTAGAATTCAACATTGAGATGGTGCTTCATGTTAATAAGAGAAAAATATCTTGTTATGATAATCGAATGCCCACGAAACATATATATAATTATCAGTTTAGAAAATATTAGTAATCATGTTTTTTTTTTCTTTTTTGTGTGTCTAATCTTATAGCAGTTATATGTATTTCTCTTCCTTAAATAGCTAATCGCATTTTTCTCCTATTCATTGGTTTAAAAGATGTGATAAATTCATTGTCAGAGTCTTAATCTTATTTTTTCTAACTATTGGGATTTTCCAAAGAAATGTAATGTAGGTAGTCCAACAAGTAAAATAACGGAACTGTGTCCTAAAGAAAATATGGGAAGATATCCATCATCTATCAAAATTAGTATTTTCATGAGGGCATATTGATAATATGAGAGAATTGTCTCATCTCTGGCTTCTTTATGTCATTTAATTCGCAATAAAACTAGAAGGAAAAATAGCATGTATTAGATAGTTTAACTTTTTATAACATCTACACACTTCTTTTAATTTAAAAGCACTAACTTTTTGTATAATAAGACTTTTAGGCCTAAAATTATATTAACCAAAATATAAAAAATCATACCTCTTAGGGGAAATTGCTTTTTTTTATTTATTTTAGTTAATAAGATGTTGTAATGTTATATAGGCACTTGTGTGTCCATTGACTCTCTCTATATATTTATGTGTGTGTGTGTGAATTGAAAAGATTATAAATTACTATAGAAGATTATGTTTGGCGGTTGTGATGGGTTTGAAGAAGATGAATCCATGTACATATATATTATTCTCCTTATTTAGCTTTTTTAAGATCTACATTAATGTCTTTCCTTGCCCTTTAATATACCTTCCTTTCTTCCGCATAACTTTATGTTTTTAGGGACATAAGTATAAAGACTATAAGCAGCTTGATGTTGCTTTTCTTATAAATGAATTTCATAATACTTTCATTTATTTGTCAGTATTTAATATTTTATTTAAATTCTACACTTCTTTATCTAGAATTTTTTTTGTTTGCAAATATAGTTACGATTTGAAGAAATATAGTCGAGAGTCCAATAATATCCCGAGAGAGAGAAAGAATTTGTTGAAGTAATGGGCGAGCAAAGAGCATCACGAATGCAATTTTTTGGGAGAGGTGTCACTAAAAAGAGTTTGAAAGAAGTAGCAGAAAGTGGCAGTAAAAAAAATTCACAAGGAGATGACATCAATGATAGGTTTGAGAAGTTTCAATCAACCCTTAGTCTTTTAGTACAAAGTAATCCAGGCTTAGTTATTCCTCCACAATTGCTTGATCTTTTACACCTTCTTACTCCACCAAAAGACTCTACAAGTTTAAGAAATTCTGAGTCTAATTAGGTACCTTTTAAGTATTGTATATTTTTACATTAAATATATTATGTCGTTGGATATGTATGAATGGTTTGATTGTAATGCAACCGTAAAATTACTTGTTATATATATCATTGTAGTAGATAGCACTAAACTTATATAAGACTAATATAAATTGTTATATATATGTATTATCTCTCTCATAAACAAGTAATAAATTAACTATTCGTCATGTTTTTTTCATTCACAAATGGATCATATTTACTTTGTAGGGTATTTCACCTTTATTTCTTTTTTTTCCCATTTTATGCTGGATTATTGTCAGGATAAAGAAAATGAAGAAAATGTGCGAGGATTAGAAAATGATGGAGCAGTGATTCAAGATATAGTTTCCCTATAGATTCTACACTTATTATAGATTTGAATATCGAGTGACATTTGTGATCATTTTATTTGCTAGAGATATTTTAAGGATGTAACTATTTATATTCTTGTAACATTTGATGTAATTATTTTTAGTTATGTGCATTTTAAAGTATCAATATTATTAATGTATCAACAAAGTCAAAGTATAGTTAATGTCCAAAAGACAAATGAAAGATTGCTTTTTAGATTTAAAGTTGCATCAATAGGAATAGTGTTACTTATAATGTAAAAAAAAATTAATTCTTATGCCATTAAAAATTGATGCAAAACCAAGATATTGAGTTGCATATAATTTTAATTAGTTGTTGCTAAATCATTAACAATGTTACCTTTGCTCAATTAAGGTGTTGCACTAACATTACATCATCGTTGCTTTCAAGCAAAAAATGTTGTTGCATTATTATTAATTTTATGTTTTCAATTTTGTTAGGTAACACCTATATTATGTTGCATTTAGTAAAAAATTCGATGCCTTTTATTAAAAGCAACGGGCACTTAATACAACGGGGGAAATTTCGTTACTTATGTGTTTAGGCAACAAATTTAAAGGTAAAAGCAACTAATATTGTTGTTGCTTTAGGCTATTTATGGCGTAAAAAGTATTTATATTCTTTTTCCTTTTTAAATTTATAATTGTGCTATTGTATTTTGGTTTTAAAAATGTGAAATTTTGTTAAATCAATGGCATTGTAGCCTAATAGTATATTTTCTAATCTTTCAAGTAGGTATTTTTCTTTTTGTTAGAATGAAAAAAAAAGAATAAAATAAGGATCGAGAATTGCTATGATTTTGATTATGTATAAAACTATGGTCAATGGTTGCACTTCAAAACCAAGACGAGAAGACTGATTGAAATTATAATTGAATTACAAGTGCATTTGTATAAAAAATATTGTAATATATCTAAAAGAAATTAATATTGCAATATAGTTTTTTTTTGTCGATAAATATTGCAATTAATATAGTTTATGATAGTTATAATGTTCTAAATAATTCTACTAATATTTATATATATATTAAAGTAATTAATTTGTTACGGTTGAATACTCAACATTAAATATACATTTTTAAGAAACATTAGAGGAAAGAAAAAGAAACTTTTTTTTTTTTTGTTGGGTATTAACATCTTTTCAAACTTTTATGAAACAACAATTTTTGTAAGATGGATTTATTATCATGCTTTTTATTTCTGTATGCTTATAATTAGAATTGCAATGAGGCAATAATCAAATGAATCACAAGATTTCAATCCTTTCTATCTATTTAGTATTTTATGTGTAACTTTCTTTTGCTTCTCCCTTCTATTTCCAATTTTAAGCTTTATATAATTAATCTGTGTAATCATTTAACATGTTAGTATAACATATTATTGTTTTATTTTTGCATATAGATGGCATCTGCGCATCTAAGAGTATAATATGACGCTTCTTTTCTGTTTACAAAGAAAAAGTTAAGAAAATATGATATTTTATGTTAAACAATTAAATAATTTTGATGATAATAAACACAGCATATTAGTTTTTTGTTTTTTTGGTCGTCTCACAGTGTATTGGTTTACTAATTATTTATTAAATGTGCAGTTACAAAGTACAAATTATTTTTAGAAGTTCCATAAAATATAATTTAGAAGGTTTTAGAGCAACATAGAAGATTTTACACACACAACAAAAGGTTTTCCACGTATACAAGAAAGATTTACAACATGAATAGAAATTTATTCGACCAAGATAGAAGGTTTCATAAGCAAAGTAGAAGATTCTGCACAAAGCATCATGGTATATTGAAAACTATAGAATTTGGATCAAGACCTACTTCTACAGGTTAGATATATTTGGTAATATATCTAGCTAAAAAGGATCATTTGAAAGAATATATAAGAGATTGTGTAGACTCTAGATGATTGTAGAAATTTTGAGGTTATGATCTTTATAATTAGCAACTACATCTCAAAAGATGAGGATGTAGTTTGTTGTTAAATTTCAATAGAGATTTTGGGTTACTAAGTGCAGCAGAAGATATAAGTTGGACTAAGTAAAGGATTGGCAGCAAGCTAAAGTTTTGGAAATGTAAAGTTTCCATGCTATAAGATTCGATGAGTTTTAAGTGAGTGTTATGAATTTAATTGCAAGATTGGTGAATTACAAATCAAACTCTGAAATCATATAAGGCTACCTCAACTACATTCCAATATTATTAGATAAAAATCAAGAAGATAATTCCTAATGGATGCTTTCTAGATTTTTATAAGATCGGTTTATCTAGAAACATTAATAGAAGAAATTTTTTCAAAGCACTTTGAGAAAATTAGAAGATACAAACCAATACAAGAGCATAATATATAAGTCAATGCAAAATAACGAAACTCTATGATTCATTCAAGTAAAGTACTTTCTTATTTGCAAGTATCATTTTTAGATGTAGAAGCTTTAAATCTACAAGAGAAAAACCATTAAAGGATACTTTCCTTGTGTTTTTCTTTTTCCCTAACACCGTGTCAAATATTTGAGAAGAGTTTTATATTTATAGAATTTGTGAATTCTTGCATGAGGTGAGAACATGAGATTGAACAATTATGAAAACTTGAAAGCTAAGTAGGTATCATTGTATGCTCTCAAATAGTAGAGCAACTAGTGCGGAATCTTGCCCTAGATTTTCTTAGCCTCATTCTTTTGGTTCAATAATTCATTTAATTAGTTGATTTTACGTGTATAATTAAACAAGATAATGAGTTAATATCCATTTTGTACTTGAATTTTTTCCACATGTAAAATTAATTACTTGAACTTTAGAAGTAGTCAATTTTAATACTCAATCAAAGTTTTTGTATTCATTAATGCTACTAATCTAACTTTATTAACTAAGTTGGCACTTCCAGTGAACACGAAAGTAACACTTGTCAAGTAACAAATAAAAAACTAGACAAATAGACAATTAAAGAAGCTGATTAACACATACATTGTCTAAACAATTAGGTAGGTAGATTAATTCCTCATAACTTTAGCATATGCGTTAGTTCTCTTGCTTAATTATCTAATTTTCTAATTTTTTATTGGTTACTTGACACGTATCATTTCTTCATTCCCTAGGAGTGCTTACTTAAAAAACAAAGTTAATTATGTTAGCTGAGATACTAGTATTAGTGAATGCAATAACTTTGATTAAATATTAAACTAACTATTTCAAAATTTCGATAGTTAATTGTATATCTTATGAAAATTCAAGTACCAAACATAATGTTAGCCCAACAAGTTAGTAATAAACATTCCCTTTATGGTTTGTTCCTTCTGAAAAAAGAAAAACTGAATTTGAAATAGTTAATTTAAACCCTTCTCTCAACCCCCTAAAAATATCTTAAAAGGGAAAATCAAATGTGTACTTTGCTAATCATTCC
Source organism: Combretum micranthum (assembly GCA_024138025.1). Taxonomy (NCBI): domain Eukaryota; kingdom Viridiplantae; phylum Streptophyta; class Magnoliopsida; order Myrtales; family Combretaceae; genus Combretum; species Combretum micranthum. The sequence continues at coordinate 211,174 of JAMXBD010000742.1, forward strand.
ATAGGCTTTTATTATAAGTGTAATGGCTTAACTTTCTTTCATTGATGATATTTCAGAGACTTTCTTTCAATGGAACTAAGAACTTTATTAGATTTCCCTTCTAACTCAAAGAATATGTGGTCTTAAATAAAGGAAATTCCTTCTTTTAGTATTTCAAGGAGTTTTCTGACTAAGCATTATAACATGAGAGGAGAGAGATTAAAGCTTTGAATTAAAAGAAGATGATGATATATAAATCTAACAGTTTTTCTTGGTTAAATTGTTGATTATTGATGTTATCAAATTAAAGAACTTAGAATTTTTCAAGAATTGGAAAAAGATAAATGATATTGATAAAGTTTGTTGTTGAATATTGAAATTCAAGGCTAATGGATGGAGTTTTGGGCTTGGGATAGTTAGGAAAGAACAAATGGCTACCTTAAATGAAAGGGGAAATCAATACAAAATGGGATGGAACAGTAAGAAAGTCCTCTAAAGGCATTTGGTTTATCAAACCCCTCAAGATTGATCTTATTTTATTTATAAGATATCAATTCTTACTTTAAATGTATAAGGTTAATAAATTTGATCTTGTCAAGAAAAGAAACCTGATCAGATTTCTCTTTGAAACTTCATCTTCTACCATATCAAGCTTATTGTCCTTCAATGTTGCTTAATTTGATGAATTATTGCTATCAACTATTGATAAATGCTAGTCATGATTGCTATTTGTAGTTGTTCATGGCGTCCATATCCATCTAGATTATGTAGGTCACTAATTGAATGCTAACGACCCCTTGTGGTTTGGATATCTAGATATAAGTGATGACCTTTTTTAAACATTGTGGTCAATAACAATGCAATCTAATTGCATCATTGGCTAGTTAATTGTTCTTAGAATAAGTTTGGGAAGTTTAAAGAGAAGCTATCAAGAAAGTTTTTGTGCTGTATTCAAGGGGACTAAGTATGAGGATTGTGAATTGAACTACTGGTGGTAATATATAACTCAAGAGATTAGTATGAGATGAATGTTTATCATGCATGTGAGCCTGTGACCACTCAAAATATCTACAAGATGAGACGAAGCCACACTACCTGGGCAATTGTGAGTTAATAAATTGGAATAAATCAACTTCTATTGAGCAATGTGATGGATTTAAATGTTATTGAAAAATGGGACAAGTTGATTTCTTGTTTACACTAGAGTTATTTAAGTTGTACCCATTATGAGCATTATGTGCGTATGTAGTTAGCAATTGTTTTGATTGATCACATAGCTTATCCATTTTTTAATTTGCTTTCAACAATGTTTAAAAGATGATTTCTTGAAGGATATTAATGGACGTGTTAACCTTAACCATGAATTATGATTTCTTAGAGGATCCAAGAGTTTTTAACTGTTTGGATTGTTGGGTTATTTGTATCGTATTTGTATCTGATTTGCATCTATAACTTATTTGTATTATGTATGCATCATATTTGTTTGGTTAATTTATAAGTAAAACTGTTAGTTTTTCATCGGTATCTATTTCTTGACAAACATTTATTTGAAAATAATAAAAATATGATGTCAAAATGATCAAAATATTATGAAACAAGCAAAACCTTAATATTTGTTTGGATAGCACATTGGTGTTTACTACACTTTCTCTTAATTAGGAGGAAACCAATTACTTGATGGGCTATTATTTCATCATGCATTAATTAATTTGAGATTGAAAAACACTTGATAAAGAGATGTGATATTCTTTAAAAAATTGTTACAAATAATTACTAAGACTTTTTTTTTATGATTTTAAAAGAGGAAGTCATGCAAACTTATTGATATGAAAAATCATGACTATTAAAGGCATTGAGCATACCCACAATTTAGGGATGTAAACGGGTCGGTCGCTATAAGGTTTTTGATCCACCCAATTCAATAAAAACCCTATAGAGTTTTAGAGTCAGATTGGGTATGGAATAAAAACCCTATGGGGTTATAAGGTCAAGTTTGAATACTATAAAATATCTTATAGATACCCAACCTAATATTAAAATTAAAAGAATAAAAAATAAAAACATTTGTAAAAGTGATGGCTTTAGGTGATGATTCTCTCAATGATGCTTTATGAAGTATTTAATAGTTGAATTAACGCATAAACGAGAACAATCTCGTCTGTTTATTTATTGTTTTTAAAACTACATGAATTTGAATTGTGGAATAAGCGAAGAAATAATGATATCATATATTTACAATTTGATTAGGGAAAAAAAAAAGGAAAAACACAAACATAAGTACGTCAAGGTTCGACCCATCTCAATTCTTTACATTTTATTTAGATTAATACATTAACTTTGGTGTTTATTTCTTCATTTATTTTTCAAGTTGGCATATGAAGTCATTCAATTTGTAACTTTATAGTTCTTTTTAAATCATTTATATCATTATTATTTAAGCCTCTTAAATTTATTAAATATTATTACAATTTGAAAACAAGTTGGGAAAGAAAAAGGAAGAATTAAAAGAAAAAAAGTCAAGCGGGTTTTAGGTTAGTGAGCAAAACCTATAGGACAAGTTTGGATATAATAGAAAAATTCTATAAGATTATTGGGTCAAGTTTGATATACCTTATAGCGTAGCAGGTCAAGTTTCAAGTTTATATGATCTTTCCAAAACTTGACCTATTTACATCTCTAGCAAAACTAGAAAATATATGTAGGAGCTACCCAAATTTATGAAGTGGGATATAACTTGGAATATCAATGACCCAATTACGCTAAAAAAAAAAAAAAGAATTATAGAATCAATTAAATGCATCAACGCATGATGCTTAGTTATCACCAAATTGAAAAGCATCCATTTTCATTTCCCCATTAATCACAACCTTTGTCAACGCTAGATCATTGATCTCAATCCAGACATCATTATCTTTTGTCACTCGACAAATTTTACTCTTTGATTAACAATTTATAGAGTTTGGTAAGGAAAAAATAAAAACAGTGTGTTTCTATTATCGAATGTGGTTTAATTTAATTGAGCACTTTGATTGCAATAACTCTTTTCATTTGTTAAAGCATCTTCTAATGCCTAGAACCAAACCCTGCTCATTTTCATCCTCTACCTCCGCTTTCTTATTTTGAATCTTGACTAATTGCTTCAACAGAAAATCGATTCCTTTGCCAAAATTTGGCAGAAAGTTTCTACTCCATTCTCTCCAAGTCCAACACGACAGGTATTAAGCAAACATATTAGCTAAACCATTCAAATCCATAAGCCCACCCACGAAGTCCAATGTTTTTTTATTTTTTTTTGGGTATAACAACATTCCTTCATAGCCACCAAACTTAAGCCAAGCTTGTGCAAAGCGAAACAGTTTAGGGCCCTCCTTCTGAATACACTCCAACATAAATAGGCAAGCAAAACGATCACATGTTGAGGTGTAAATTTTTTATTCAAGCATATGACAAAGTGTCCATCCACAAACTGTTAGTGAGACCAATATCCAATCTTTCATTTACCTTCCTTTTGCCTCTTTTTATTTATTTATTTATTACCCCAAGTTAAAAAAAAAAAAAAAAAAAAAACTCTTGACTGTATGACACATAACAAAAATAAATAAATAAATAAATAAAGGAGAAAGTAAATACACAAAATTAGCAGCAGATATATATATGTGTGTGTATATATATAATTAACATAGGAAACCCTAAAATAATAAGGATGAAAAAAACATAGTGTTTTACTATAAAGTAAAACAATAGCTACACCATCATTCTCTCATGATCATAAAGGAATAATTTTCCCCTAACCGTGTTAATTTTTAGACACTTAAAAACACATACCATAGAAATTCATTCCGACACCTAAAATTACACAATAAGAAGTTATTAAATATATTACCAATCATTTATTTCTTAGTCTAAAGACACTGTCGATTCAAGTCCAACGTAAGTGGGAGACAACAAATTGTTAACAAATGAATTACCCAAGTTAGAGCAACGAAAATATCTTGAACGAAACCCCCATCTTGTAAAAATGGACTAGGTTAATTAAGGGTACATATTCATAAGAGGAATACATAAGACACAAATACATGTACTCTTTTGTCCTAAGTCGTGTCTTCAAAGACTACACGCTACGTTTCTATAAGTAATACATAAACTAGCTAATATAGATCCTACACATAGATCGATAGATGCTCTTTAACATGAAGGTACACCGTACATTACATGAAAAAAAGCAACCCAGCACCATTCGATATATGATCCCAATTTAATGATAGTGTCGTCCTTAGTTGTGATGCAAAGGCTTCTTAAAACCACCGAAGTAAGACCCCTTATTTAGACCTTGAGCTGTCGTAGGGCATATAGAGAGAGAGAGAGAGAGAGAGAAAGTAAAAAGAGTGTGAAAGAGAGAGAGAAAGAGAAAGAGAGTGACAGAGAAGAGAGAGAGAGAGAGAGATGGGGGTGGTGGCAAGAGGAAAGGACGGACCTGCATGGCTGAAAGGGCTGCTGGCGGAGGAGACATTCTTCGGAAGTTGTGGGGACCACCATGACCGCCGTAAGAACGACAAGAACATCTACTGCTTGAGCTGCTGCCGCAGTATCTGCCCTCACTGCCTTCCTTCTCATCGTTCTCACCCCCTCCTTCAGGTTCCACTTCCACCATTTCCTTTTTTTTTTCCCCCCCTTTTTTTCCATTAATAATCACTCATGCAAGATAATTTATGTGTGAATTATGATAAGTTCTATCACTCTGTTCACCGTTATTTCCTTCTTTCAGTTTTTTAGTACCTGAATCTTTACATCTACATGCACTTCGCTAGCAATTATGCTACAAATATTATTAAAAATAAAAATATGCTTCTTTTGATATTTATCCAGTGCCTTCAGACTACTCGTTAATATTATCAAAACTACTCGTGTATTATATTGCAACCCATTGAATTTCCTTTCCCTTGGATGATTTTTCTTTTTCTATGTATAAATTTTTCACTTAGTAGCAGTGTAGAAGGACCAAATGGAGTGTACTTCCTTTACTTCATATTTTTTTTCCAGCAATGCTTCCAACTATTTTGCCTTTTCCATTAGATCTTCAATATGTTTTATGTACTGTGAGAATCAATTGTGTATGATTAATTTAAAAAGATTCAAAATGTGTAAATTTCTCTTTTGTAGTCATAGTAATTTGGTATGTTTTGTTCTTTTGAATTTCAAAGTTGGATAATTCTCTTCTTTGCCAATCCAATTATCCTCCATTAAAGTTCAAATCAGACAATAATCATGCAATTTATTCTTTTTCCATTAGCGCATGAGTTACCGATTTCAGATTTCTTTATAGTAGCATGCATAATTTATGTAGGGTTGGCAATTCGTGTTGACAGATTGGTCCCGTATCTTATTTCATATCAAACTTATGTCGGACGTCAAAATCAAATATATATCACAAATAATTCATTTCCATTACAATTGTATCTTATCTTTGCTTCCTTCTCTCTCTCTTTTTCTTTTTTTTTTACTACTTTTTTGGTTTTTATCATATGTTGGAGATTGTTAACCCTAGATTAATCCATGTTGGGGAGTAATAGGACATGATACTCAGATTTTGGACTTATTTTGGTTTCCCAAATATAGAAGATCCACAATCTATCTGTTTTTTCCTCTGTAAAGTTTCTTGACCAGTTACTTTCATGGAAAGCGAAACTTTGACCCTCCCCCTCCCACCCAAAATATATTTATATATAAATAAATAATTATTATTATTATTGTAATAATGCAAACAAATTTCACCTCCTTATTTGTCATTTTAACCTAGGACCAATCTGGTTGTCCATTTCTGCCTCACTTCATTTATGGCCTAGGCCCTGCCCTGCCACGTTTATCCACCACCTCGATTTTTTTCTTTTTATTATTTTTGCTCGTCTGGCCACCACTTTTATGACATAGACAATAATTCAAAAGCTTCATACAGAATAGGTCCATCCAATAATTATGGTTTAATTATAGTGTATAGAAACACAATTAGTCTTGATTGTTCTTTTTTATCCAAGCATAACATAATTTTGTATGACTTTAGTAATTTAATTAGGTAAATGCTCTAAATAAAGAGTAACCTTATAGCTTAATGGTCTTCGAATACTCCTTTCCGTTGTAAACATTGAAAAACAAAAATAATCCAAGTAACACTATTAAAAGATAAACATAGATAAATATAAAATTTGTTAACTGAATTCGTTCCATAATTATCACAACATCTAAAGAAAGGTGTCTAGCTAGTTATTATAAGTTAAAAGAAATTAGTTATGGAATTGCCTCTCTCTATTAATCAAATTATTTTTATATATAGCAAACTGGAATTCACGTGTGGACTTTATTTTCTTGCGTATGGGCCTTTATTAATTTTCCTTGTGTAAGAAAACTACTAAAAGTGTTGTTAGATATAGGTGAATTTTCAATTTCACTTAACATTTTCTTATTTGGGTTAATTTAACTATGTATTAATTGTGACAAGCCCTCCTATAATAAAATATTTCTTTGTCATTACTAAGGCAAAAAAGAAAAAAAGACCATCCACTCTATACTATAAAATCAAATAATTGGTTTTAAATTAATAATATGAATATGTATCAGGATGGACACAAAACTATATGATAGGAGGACCAACTTATTTTATTATAAATATAAATGTAACAAATATTTTTTTTTTTCTATTTGTTTATATATATATTACAACAATCAAGTTTTTTCTAAGTGAAAGGATCCGAGGGCTTATCAGATCCTCCGGAACCATCACAATATGTATGTGAATGTTATTGATGATGACCAAGAGATTATTTAAAAACAAAAAACAAAAAACATAAGACATTTTACTTGCAACATATATGTATGACAGGTGAGAAGGTACGTTTATCATGACGTTGTTCGATTGGGTGATCTAGAAAAGCTTATTGATTGTTCCTACATTCAGGTACACATGTTCTGTCTCTGAGTATGTATATACATAAATATATAAAAAATGCATAATCTAAATAAGGGGTTGGATGGAATACTCCCAAGAATATATACAGCAGCAGCATTTAATGTATATATATGCATCTATTTAAGATATTTACTGACATTGTACCCACGTCTGGTAAATGTTAGCCCTACACAATAAACGGTGCTAAGGTGATATTTTTGAATCAAAGACCACAGTCAAGGACTTGCAAGGGTTCAGCCAATATCTGCTTCAATTGCGACCGAATCCTTCAAGAACCTTTCCACTTTTGCTCTCTTCAATGCAAGGTCGTCCTTTCTTTTTTTTTTTTTTCTTTACCTACCTAGTATGAGTAACATTATTGAATTAGTTTTTTATTTCTCTATTTTTTTAATAGAATATCTTAACCCTCTTATTAAAATCATTCATCTGATCTCTTGCCGTTCTTAGTAACTTTTTGGGGTGACAATTAAAAAAATTAACAACTACGATAGTTATTTATGGAAAATAGAAAAATGATCCCGAGGGAAATCATTTTCCTAATTTTTGCACGAGTATGTTCCATAGTTGTTGAACTTAGTTGAAGGATATCCATTACCATTGTCTTTTTACCTAAAGTCATTAATGTTTACAACCCTTAGAGGTTACTATAATAACCTATAACATTTGCAAAATTTTAAATCATAACTAGTATAAAAACAAATTAAAATAATATATTAACTCAAAATAAATAACACATCTTTAGATCCACTCAGATAAATAATATCTAAATTATTTTGGATAAATTACACCAGACGGCCCTAAAATTTGGAAGTAATCTCATTTAATGTCCTAATTTTTCAAGTAGTTAAAAAGAGGTCTCAGTGTTTGAAGAAGTTGGTCAATTTGAGTCCTTAGGGCATATGTCGATAGGAGAAGGGTCTTCTAAATTTTAATTAAATATTTTCTCTTGTTAACATGTATCATTGATGACCCAAATTGACTCACTTATTTAAATATTGTGATCTTTTTTTACCACTTGAAATGTTTGAATCTTAAATAAACTTATCTCCAAATATTGGGACATTGTAGTGTAATTTACCCAAATTATTTTAAGATCAAACATACTAAAATATCCTTTAAGGAAAAAACTCTTAACGTGCACTTGATCCATGTTGGTTACATGAGTGTTAGGTATCTACAACTTGTGTAGGATCAAGATACCTTAGGACATTAATATTCAGGATTTGCATAATTATAAATTATTAGCACTTAATAGCCTTTTGAATCTTAATATCACTTTTATTATTAATCCAATTAAATTGAATGTTGAAGTACATAAGGATTTAAAGAAGATGAAAAATAGTTATTCAATATATTTAAGCAATGACTTTTAAATAAGTTTCTATAAGGAGTTTCCTTAAAGTACTCACCTTCTCGTGAAATGCATAATAAAATCTCTGAAAAAATTTTGCAGGTTCATTATTTTGTGTACCAAGGGGAAGATTTATCAAGAATTGTCCAGAATTTTACTGAATCCGATTTTGCAATATCACAGTTTGAGGGTTTAAGAGTGGAGATGATGAACTCCTCCGAATTCGCCGATGACGATCATCATGTCGTCCAAATGACCTCCAACAACAACAAAAACAACGTTAACGACAATAATGTTCATGAGTCTTCTTCATCAATGATGCATGCACAGAATTACCAGTATCATGAGTACCAAAAAGACTCATCATCCTCATCGACATCATGCTATAATAATGAACTCGAAACCATTATACCACCCCATGGTGATCATCAAGGGCAAGGTATTATTAGAAAGAAGAAAAAATCGAATTTATTCCCTGCAGGTATTGTTTTGTCCTTTAGTAGCAGAAGAAAGAGTGCACCCCATAGGGCTCCCCTTTCCTAGAAAATAATGCAAATAAATCAACATTCATGCCTAAGCATGGTTTTTCCTTTTTCTTTTTTCCTGACCGATGCATAAGCACCTAAGCGAATCAAAGACATTAAGTTTATGCTTAATTTGAATATGAAACCCTTATGTCCTATCAGATTATTGTAGCTTCATATTGTTTCAACTGTTCGGATCAGTGCTTCGATTCGATATGTGAGATAAATCCTCACAATTGTTTTGTTTTGTACTGTCAGTAGGGCTTTGGATTTCCTATAAAAAGGGAAAAAGGGTAAGAAAACTAGTACTATTGGTCAAAGGTTGGTAATATATATGTGTCCTGGTATGGTCTGTCTCTCGTTGCTGGCGTTTAGTGTTATTTGTGATGTATGTTCGTATCTGTCTCCATGATTACAGTGCTTTCTTCTCGGTAGTCATTCAGTTACTAGCAGTACACTAATTGACCACCAAATTTGTAAAAAATGTCATGGAACTTATGGGGGCGTAAAGCGATATTATTGCTTTTATTTCTTTATTACATCCTCAATTTGGCATTAATTTAATTACTGTGTCTTCAGCTGCTTATACGTGCTTATGCGCCACCCTAAGTAGATGCATTTGAATATTATAAGGATTATCCAACCCTTAATTTGTTAGGAGTTTTATTCATTAACGTTTTACATAGTGAACGGTTCACTAACATGGCATCCCATATCAGTAGCTTCAGCCAAGAGTATTTCTTGAATCTAGTGTTAGAAAGAATAGTCTACTTTTTCTAGTTTAGTGTAGTTGATTCGCTCTCAAGAACTGCGTTCTATTGAAAAATATGTGAATAATCGAGTAGATTAACACTCAGTACGAATCTCATTTGGTGAAAGAGTAATACAATTTGTTTGTTTCTCTTCCTTTAAAGGTATGAAGACTTTGTGTAGATCTCACTTGGTAGAGATTCCAATCAGCAAATGAGATCTAAACATCATAAGAAAGGTCCGCACGTAATTACAGAAGTTAAAACTAGTTGTTAACGAATTTTGATTGACAATAATGAAGAATGGGGATTTTAATGGCGATAAGATTCTTGTAGTAGGTTATGAATACATCACAAGAGTAGATTCTCCAACTAGAAAAGAGAAAACTTTGTGTTCATTAGCTCGAAAAAAATTTTGTTGTACTAGTTAGTGTGTCCCAATCTTATTCTAAGCAATAATAATGCGACACGTGTATATGAAGTGATAATAACTATTTACTTTATTGTAGAAATATTTTCATTTATTTAATTTATTTAACATGTGTCAAGTATCTATTGACAGGAAAAGTGTGAGAACAGTATTTTCGGAACAACAAATATTTTTCCCATTAGTCTTAAATTTGATTAATTATCTCTCTCTTGTACATTTACGTTGTAATATTTAGAAACAAAGTTTAGTGCTAGATTGTGTTGCGAATCAAAAGCATTATACTGTGTTGGTTTGCGTACTTAAACAATTGCAAATATGATCATTGAGGACCATTGAACAGAACCAAACAGAAGTGTGTAAAATCAATTAGTAACCGTCGAAACTAAGGGGGGTCCTAAATCCCATTTTAATCTTGCCTCTAATCTTTCTTATTTGTTTTCATAATCACACTTGACCTTTGTGTGTGTGCGTGCGTGTTTTTGTGTCTATAATCTTATTTATTTATTCATATTACTTCAAATAATAAATAATTTCAGTGAGTATAAAACCTAATTCACCTCCTCCTTGGGTTCCTATTCCAATCACTGGGATGGTGAAGCTCTTCATGATAAACTTGGATGAAGTTATTGTAATCAAAACACCAAGAACTATTGACCAGTAAAAAAAAAAAAAAAAAAAAACAACCAGGAGACCAAACTTGTTAACTCAAGAATCAACGCACCCGAAATAATAATAATAATAATAAATAAATAAAACCAGTATAGCTTTAATCCAATTGGTTATGTAAAAGTAAATTGAGTGAGAAATTGATCAGTTTAATAAATGATATTTGTCAGTATAGCTAAACAATTAAGAACATAGAAAAGGAAAAAAAAAAATAAAAGGGAAGTGCATCAAGATCACAGTACAACCGAAAAATTATAAAGGGGAAAAAACTTCTATGGTGATGGAGAAATAACTTCCTTAAAATTGAGATTACAATTGAATTACAATGTGTAATTTCTTTAACCAACTATATACAACCCTGAAAATGTATCTATTCATTTAAACCCTAGAGTGATATGTATCTAAACTCGTGTAGCAAGTTTGTTTAGTTCGTCATTTTTAGATCTTTTTGATATCTTGTTTTATCTTTTTCAAGTGGATTGCTTGTAAAAAAATAGATGCAAATGAATAATAGGTTTTTTATTCATAAACAAATCAAACAAACTGAATACAAATGCAGATCAACCATGGATGAAAATCAAATAAACTATAAAGTATATCCTAATGGCTCGTTAACTTTATATGGAATAAGAGGGGAATTAAATTTTAATTTAATATGAACATAATAAGATTGTAATTATTATTACAATGTTTACTTGAATATAAAAAATAAAACAAGTAAATATTAAAGCAAAAGATAAAATAATTATAATATCTCTTATCTTTATTATAGGAAAATGATGATTGTATATGTGATATTTTCATATAAGTGATATTTATATTAAAATAAAAAAATAAACAATTAAATGATAATTCACGAGTATGATGATATAAATTATTATTTATTTTTAATTATTTTTCTTCTAAAATAAATATTATAATAACAACTTTAAGATGAGAAATGACCGTAGAAAGGCAGAAGAAAGAGTTACCGTTTGAAATAAACCGACTGTAAATGTGTACTAGCTTACTCCAATTTCCAAGGGCATATATGATGGTAAATAGTCATAATTATTGGCACATCTTGATATAAACATCTGCGGAAAAAGAATTAAATAAAGAAAAATGAAAACCTGTTAATGAATATTTGGAGAATTCCTCGATTGTGGAGGAGTGGAGGACCACGTAACCACGCACAGGGCCGAGAGGAAGCCTTTTTCGTCTTATTGCTGCGAAAAAGATCCCACAACCCGTGAAATAATTAGTGGCATTAAATACCGCTAAATCCTTTTGGCATTAATAGTTTTACATAGTCAAGGGCACATGTTCAATTAGCTTTGCTTTTAATTTAAACACAGCAAGCGAAAATCTTCGATCATGATGATGCTATCATGTTATATAATTATTTGTATTTTATTCATATCTGATTTATATTGGATTTATTTAATTAATATAAATTTATTTTTTTATTTATATTTATTTTTAATAAATAATCTGTTTGAAAATAATAAAAATAATATATTAAAATAATTTAAAAAAATGAACCAAACAGACTAGGCAACTAGCTATCAATTAAATTTTAATAAAAAAACATAAATGTTATGTATCTTTTTTTTTTTTTTAAACTAGTATAACTAATACATGTATAAATATTATTAATAATGATTTTATCACTTATCTAGACATGATGTACTAGGATAGGTATTTTTTTTATTTTCCTTGCTCAGATAAGTATCAATTGAAATTCGGTGGATGTGGACCTATAGGAGGGGGGCGCGTCTAAGTCTATGATTGTTGGTTGGAAGTCGGGAATCATAGAGGCCTGTCTCCTACAAAAGCGACACGATGGTAGCATAACAACTTAACAGGCACTGGGGCCCTGTACAGCCAACACTATATCTTCTCGTCAAACCACCATAACAAGTAAGTATTCAACTCTCACATTTTACCCAAATTTATATACATAGAAATAATTATTTTATATATGGCTCCGAGATTCTTGTTAATATAAGATATATATATATGTATGTATGTATGTATCATTATAATTATATTGAATTTCTCTTATATTTATACTAACATTCAATTTTTTGTCGTTATAATATAAAAGGATTTGAATTTGATACTCTCACTTAAAAAATAAGAAAAATTTACAAAACTACAAAGCTATTGATTTTTTTATTTAAATTTTAAATGAGATATTTATATTTATACCTAAATTTAGTTAAGTTTTTTCTTTTTAGAAAGGCATTTGAATCCTACATATTTGTGTTATATGCCGCCAAGTACAGTCTCCTGATCATGAAAAAACCAATAAAGGCATTAATTAATGAAACGAACATAAGTTTAGAACATAAAGAAATTGATTAAATTTTCACCAACTTATTGAAATCAAATTATGACAGATGATTTGTTTGAATTTTATCATAAATATAAAAAAAAAAGGTTCTAGTATATTAATCCTTTTTTTTTTCTAGTTTTAATGTTAAGTATAGAAGTATTGTTTTACTATTTCTCTATATGATAGAATTAGAGTTTCTATAATTTAAGCATCCTCGTATTTTCCAAACAAATGATTGTTAAGAATAAAATTAAAAGAGTTCGATGAGAGATTGCATAAACTATAAACTTTTCTTTTTTCCCTATTTAACATCAAATCTATTGGTCAGATCGGATATTTTCCTATAATTTTAATTCACGCTCGATTTGATGGTTGGGATTAAAATCAAAACCGCCAAAGAAGGGAAAATGCTACAAAGTGCATATTTAAATGAATAAACATGCCAAAAGCTTGAAAATTATATAATATTGTAATGTCAATAACCGATAATAATTCATTTGACTTTGAGCGATTGAAAAAAGGTGGCTATTTCACACTCAGTTAACCGAATAAATAAGGGAGTACCATCACACCTAATACCTGAATTTTTAATTGGTTTTAATGGTAAATTTTTGTTAAAACGATCATTGATGCCGTATAATAGTCTAAAATTTATCGAAAATTAGTGAATAAATAATTTTAGATAGATTTAGCACAGATGGTGTCATAATCTTAAAATACTAATGAGATATTAAAATTAATAAACTTAAAATTTAAATAATTAATAAAAAGGAAAATTATTATCTAAAAATTTAATTACTTCGACTTTTTAGCGAGGGCTAAAGTTCTACATCTCAATGATTGCGGTGAGGGAATACCTCGTGCTTGGGAAAAAAAAAATAATAAAGAAAACGAAGAAAAGGAATAAAACTAAAGAAAGAAAAAGGAAGAATGGGACTATTTTTCGAGGAAATTGAAGAATACAATCTGACAAGCACCCCATGTGACATTGGCCTTTTCTTTCAACGCCTGATAGCAATGCCTGTTCGCACCGATACTGATGACTTTGTACACTAGAAGTTACTAGTCTTCTCAGAGTCGATTGGCTTTTAATCTGGATATACTAGGAAAATAGAGCCATGGATCGAACCGAGTTCAATTGAGGATCAATAAAAATTTTAAAATATAAGGTATGTTTTAATTATAAAGACAAATATATATAATATTACTTAATTAAATCCATTAATTAACTATTAAATCCATATAAGGTATACATCTTAAAAAAAAAGCTAGAAAGAATAATATAATAATAAATTTATAAATTTATAATATAGTATGAATATTTTAAATTTGTACTAAGTTTTTTTATCTATTGATAAATTATTCGATCCATATAAGGTATATACCTTAAAAAGAGAAAAAAACATAAGATAATGATTATATTTTATAAATTTTATACATTTATAATATAGTTTGAATATTTCTACTAGGTTTTCTTCCCTCCCAACACACACCACCCCCCTTCTTTCCCACGCGACTTGGTCGATCCAAATCCAAGGTAAATGCATAGACTGGCTCGCCTTTTTAATCGATTCCAGTTGAACCAGTCGAACCGATTCGGGTTTGACAACTTTGGAAGTTACATTCTATTATCTTTGGGATAATCAAAAGAGGGTAATGGAATGATTGAATCTATATGTTAAAAGAGTAAAAAAGTGAGGGTTAATATCACGAGTTATGTCTAAACTATGAAATTGATTAATTCAGTATCTGAAAAGACTTTTCGTGAATGCTAATAATAACTCTATTAAATTGGTTACCACTATCATATATCGTCGATGTATACAACAAGTTTTTTTAGATACAAAACTAATTAATCTAAAAGTTTAGGTACTAAATTGATCGATTTCAAAGTTCATGTATTTAATTATATATATTGTCAAAATTAATGTACTATTTGCAATATTAACCAAAAGATATCAATGATTAATTATGTTTTTAATGGTACAATTAGGTGATGAATATTATATAAAAGTGATGCCAAAAGATCATGGTTGAAATTGGAAATGTAGTTTTACCGTAAAGGGTAGTTCAAGAAGTTGCTTGAAGTAGTGATGTACATATCATGAGAAATTTTTATTTTGCACACGACTTCAAAATAATGCCAAGAATATGTTACTTAGAGGGATGACTTAGAAAGAATTATTGGAAAAGAAATAGGAAGTCTAGGAATATCAAATGTACAACAAGTAGAGGAGTTTCGGAGAGTCTCGCATACCAATCTTGTTGCTTGAGCAAATACAGTGGTGCTTATTTGAGTTGTGCATTTGATCCTTAAAAGTGGAGTTTACTCTCTATAATGTCATCCATTGTTTTTCTCCAAAAGTTGTAAACTAGAAGAGTAGGTGAGTAAGGTGGATTAGGATTAATCATGTCAATGACAATAGTTGACAGATAAGATAAAACAAACTCATTTAATGTTTGTCATAAATAAATTTGCTGGCTTAAGTACATCCAGCACGTTATATAATACTTATTCTATTTGTATCTTAAAAAATAATATCATCGTCAAAATCATCCAGTATTTATTCTCTAAATTATGTAATTATGTTTGGTTTAAAGAAGAATTAATAAGGAAAGAAGATAGGGGAAATTCAGCCTGTGGTTTGGATTGTGAGTTTATTTATTTACTTATTTATTTTCCATCGGATTGTGAGATATTTGAAGGACAGAAAGAGGTAGGAAAAGAGCAAGATTTTTATTTTTTTCTTTATTTTAGAAATGCAATCAATCGGATTTATTATACCATACTCAAATTAGTCTAATAAAGAATGACATTACGTAATTGATGCTCAAACATTGAAAGAATTTTTTTGTGTCCCTAAATACCAATTGATAAGGTTTTGTGGTGTCTAATTACTTATTGAATCCTGATCTATTATTTAATAATTATGTAGTATGTATTAAATTTGAGCTTTTTGTGGAAACAAAATGAATATCCTTGAAAATTAAAATTTCGAATAAATAGAACAACAAACATTTGACTTTGAGATCGACCCCAAAAAAAAAAAAAAAAAACATTTGACTTTAGAGAGTTTCGAATTTCATAAAGCATTGATTATGCTGCGATTGTGTTTTCATGTCTTGTGAAAATTATAACTTTGATCTCAACTTATTTTTAATTTACATATTTATTTTAGTATTAATTTTAAATATATCTTTATATTTATTGCATGTGTTTCTATCTCTCTGTCTCTCTTCTAGTTGTGTCTTATATACCCAAATCCTTTATTTTAAAAGGGTTATATTAGAGTTTTACTTGACTATAACACATACGGTTTGATCTTTTTTTTTTTTAGTTTTAATAATTTTATATTTTAGTAAAATAGAAAGTATAGATATCAACTTTAATAATAGGAAATTGTTGATGATTTTTGATCATGGACTTAACGATCGATTTAAACTAAAGAAGACCATCTTGAATCATAGGTCGACTTCATTAGGCTTTTGACCCAATCATAAGGTCCAAAAGTAGATCCATTAAGACCTTTGGTTAGCTTAAACCACCTTTTCAACATACTACCTCATTTACTCAATGGTTGTGTCAAAACCACTATCAAGGAATTAGGGACTTGCAATAGTGGCTCAACTGCTAGTACCACAGTAACCACCATAATTCTTCATGATCACCACAATCAAATCCACTTCCTCCAACCATCCCCAACTGTTAAGATATGCATCTCTTTATAAAGATCCTCTTCAGAGGCACCAAAGAACCAGCATTTTCACTTGATAACACTCCCAGGGCTACAAACGAGCCAAGTTGCTCACACAGGCTACTTGAGCTTGGCTTGCTTTAAGCTCAAGCTCGATTAGTAAAGAGCTTTAGTTGAGCCTAAAGCGAAGCTTTTTTTTAAATGAGCTAAGCTCAAGCTTTGACTTAGGCTTGCAAGCCAACTTGTAAACAAACTCATTTAGGCTCATGAATAAGCTCGCATATATGCTCGTAACATGTTTGTTAGTAAACTTATTAACATATTTATAAATTTTTTATGCATGATATATCATATATAACTACATAATTGAAACAACAAAAAAATAACTTTTTTTTAATATTTATGTATTATATTTATAGCATCACTTGTATATTATATTTTGGTTTGAAAAAAAAATAGAAAATATGCCATCTTAATAAGTTGAGTTTGGGCTTAAATTTTAAGCTTGATAAAAAGTTCAACTCGGCTAGAGTTCATTCACGAATGAGCCAAGCTTGAGCTTAAATTTGTAGCTTAATAAAAAAACTCGTCTCTAGCTCGAGGATAATAAATGTTAAACAAGCCGAGCCCTAGCCTTTAAAAACTGGCTCGGCTCAGCTTTTTGCAGCCTTAACTCTTTACCACATTGGTGAAGTATACTAACTTGCACCATTCATTGTTCATCATCCTCATACTTACTAACTTGACCATTAGAATGATAGTATTGGACAATTCCGTAATACATCCTAAGTTTCTTATTTCCATGGCCCAATATGCAAGAATCTCTATGTGTAAATTGCTCCAGCAATAGGGATATAAACATAAATTAAGCAAATATAAGAAGATATTTCTTTAATCTACCATTTATTATACCAAAAATCTCCAGTCTTTTTTTTTTTTTTGTGAATTAAGTCAAGTCTATTTGTTTTAATTGGAAGCAATTAGACCTATAAATATATTAAAAATTAAAGTCCAACGCTTGACTAAATCATGGATCTTGCCCTAGTTGATGCATTTTAATTTTAGGAGAAAATGTAAATAATCCTCATAAACACTAATCTCGGTGTGATGCGTCGCTAAATTTTCAAATGTTGTAAATCACTCTTTTAAACTTTGATGAATAAGCAAATAACTTTTAAAAGTTCAAAACGACCCCTCTAAAATTTAACTATAGTGCATAAAAATCCCTCAAACTTTTCAAAGTGTGTTTTAACACCCCCTTGTAAATTTTGCACTTGATTAATTGCAATATTTGAAAGTTCATGAATAATATTTACACCTAAATCCAAGTTTAAGTAAGTTACTTGTGATTTTTTTCAAATTTTGTTTTGCTATGTATTTGAATGGAGGGAATAGAAAAAGAATAAATTACCAGGGGAGATATGTTATGTGTTCTAACAACTTTTCCATGCTTAGATAAACCCAAAAAAACCAAAAATTATAGAGATAAGGATATAGCTTGGTCTGCTAACATGCCTCCCATGCTTATCCACACATCATAAAGGAAATGTCATTTTCGTTTCTCCACTTTCCATTGCTTCTAAGGGTGATAATTTCTGATACCATACATAATTCAAAAACAATTCTAGTAAGATTAGAAATATAATAACAGAAAGAAACACGAAAATATCATGGTATATAACACTCAAAAAATGGGTGTATCACAGACAAATATAATTACAAAATAAATAAATTACCTATAATCTATAATCAATGTATTTTAAGACATAAACACAATCCACCGATACACGAATCCAATCAAAATTCTTTCTAATTTTAATTTTATAACCAATCCCCTCCCCCTCCTTTCCTTTTTCCCATCTACAATCCAAAATTGACCGGTTCAAACATGTTAGAGCATTAATGGCAACTGGTCTAAAAGATGCTGGGATGGACCCCTGAAGAAAAATACGTCCAATGGAAGTCGGGACTCGTGATTATTAATCTGATTTAGGACACACCACAGCTCCAGAACAGAACCCAAAAACCAACCAGTCCATTCTCTGTGCATCCAATCATAAAACCATTTGAGACAAACTAGGGTCTACAACTAGGTGATTATAAAACTCGTCATAGAGTTTGTGGTCATGTTTTCCTGTCGTCACAGCCTTTTCAAACCACCAAAGACCCTTTCTCAGCCAGTCATTGCATCTGCCTGATGACCCCACCAAACTCATCTCCTCGTTTTTGCAATTGTTGTATTTTCTCAGAAAATGGTCATCATTCTTTCAAAATATACTTGGTAAGAATCTGCTTTAAAAAAAAAAAAAAATTCATACCTGTATTTATAGACCCCTGATAATTGATGGAGAAACATATATATACCCTTATTTTCTTGTATTTTATGTATTTTAAGCAATGTTTTAAGACCCTGTAGGCTTATTATCCATATTATTAAAGTGTTTTTAGATTTTAATTTTTATTTTATTCACATTTAATTTAGTTATTATTTTCTGTAACTTCTTTTAAAAACAAAAACTACTTTCTTCTTAATCCTTACACTTATAACTCTTTTTTTTAAACAATAACTATCCCTTCTTATCATTTTACTTTTAAAAAAATTACATTCCAATCTATAATAAGAACAGTAATAATCACATTTTTAATATTTTATGGTATAGAATTCAAAATTTTGAAACCTTTTTTTTTTACAGTAAAAAAAATAATATTAGACTATTAACAATACATATTGGATTTAATAGATTTAGTTAAAAGATTATTACAATTTATATATAGAGAGAGAGAGAGAAAGACTGTTTTAAAAATACTCTGTGCATTATAAAATCGTGTAAATAAATATTACATGTTCTATTTTTATATGAATTATTATTGTTATTTTTTTGCATTTATATAAAATAATATCTCGTTTGGAAATGATTACGATCCTGGCTAAAACATAACATAACATTACATACTGAGAGTTAAAGTTTTGTCACCTTACTTCAAGTAATGCAAATGTTACATTAAGACATGTCTCTTTTGCACACATAGTTATGATTATAGCAAAACGAATTGCTAATGGATCATGGGTAAGAGTAAGGAAAATATATAATTTTGTGAAAAGGTCAAAATCGCAAATAAATTGTTGACGATCTCCACATTTCTACAAAAAGATATGCGATTAAAAAAGAATCAATAATTCTTGAAATGGTAGGAATGCAGCATTATATATATGCTAAGATTCATGTGATCACATTAAGCAATGCAAATATCATGCATTCTATCATTTAAAACTTTATTTAGTTTCTTTGTTTTCTTTTCCTACACTTTTCATCCCTCATATCATATAATTTTATTCAAAACAACACCATTGTCAACCTTCAACATGTCTCGCTCATACAATAAAATATTATATAAAAAATTATATGATTATCAACTTGTCCAAATAAAAATTATATAAATATATATTACATAAAAATAATTACTAAAATACCGACATAATATCACATCTATTAGACACAATTCTTCTATTCATATATAAGTTGCACGTGCTAGTTGTTAGATGTGACTCTCTTGTTAATACATGAATATTAATCACATCTATTAGATGTGATTTAGTTTAGAAACATGAATTGTCCATACAAGATGTGATTCACCTTATGCGAAGTGAATCATAATATCTAATGGTTGAATCGCTTGTAGTAAATGCAATTCAATTGTGAATCACTTGTATCAAACGCAATTCATTAAGGCTACAAATGAATTGGAGTGGATACATCCATAAATTGCTTGTATGATATGTGGTTTCATACATGATCACTTGTATGAGATGTGATTCATGTGTGAATAACTTATAGCAAACTTGATTCATTAAGACTGCAAATGAATTGGAATGGGTACATACTTGATTTGCTTCTATGAGCACGATTCATATGTGAGTTGCTTCTAACAAGTGTGATTCGTTAAGGGTAAAAATGAATTGGACCGGTACATGCATGTACCACATGTACCGAATGATATTCACTAAGGATAACATTGAATTGCTCTCTCTAGATGCAATTTAGAATTGTAAACTTATACTAAATCATATCTTCTACTAGTGATTATTTTGCAAAGCCCCAAGTCACATTACTACATATGATTTTGCATTGATTAATTAATTTGTAGCTAAAAGTATCTTATTCATATTTATGTAATTGTTTTTTTTTTTAAAAAAAAGCTAGTAAACATGTGTTTCATCCAAACAATGTAACTCTTCCTAAGTAGTCTCATTAAATTATAATATATTATGTTTTTCTAAAATTAAATAATAGTGTTTACCACTTATTTGTAGCCATTTAGTAAACATATAATGTCAAATAATATTTCAGATGAATCTAAACAGTAATTATAGTTAAATTATAATCTATTCATCTCATAATTTTAATAAGGTGAAATAAAGATTAGCTAATATTCGACCGTCGAGTCTGCTCTCCCCAACCCCCACTTCGAACATGTCAAGTGGAACTATTGTCCAGCTTCACAACAAATTTCCAAGTACTATATTGCTCCAAATGGAGCTGGGTATGAATTGGTTTAATTTGGTTTTCCCCTCGCAGCCAAACAAGTAATTAGATTGCGGATTAATCTTTTGTAACTTTTCAAATTGAAAGGTGCTTTGATCTAGTTTTGTTCACAAGTTGAACCATATTTCATAATCTTAGAAAGACTATTTGCATAGCTTGCAATCTCATACGAAAACTTTATATCCAATTAATAATGACTAGGATTGATATCATTTAAGGAATTCTTGGAGTGAGCATTCTTGGAGTAAGTATTCTTAAAACTAAGATATCTCAAATATCTATTAACAACTAATTTTATTTTCAAAACTATTATGGTATAAAGTTTGAGTCGACATATATGTAATATAAACTATAGTCATAAAGTTAGATATATATACATTTTAATGGATGGAATCTTTGAAGGGTTATATTACAATAAAAGAAATTTTGTTTCCCTTTTTAGTTACAAGTAGTGTGACTATAGTTTTAAAATAAATCGGTTATGCTTATCCTTTCAAATTAGTAATATATTTATTGCTTTGGCTCAAATTGAAAATTTTCTCAAGTAAAATCCTTAAAAATATATAATTTTTTTGTTTAATTTGATTCGATTACATTAGTCAATTTCCTTTTTTTTTTTCACCCTTAGCTCCTAAGTGTGTGACAAGATGGGAATCGAAGAGTAACTATTAATTTTTTATCTGTGAATACGGATATATGATACAATCTTATAAAGATACCGCTAACAAATATATCTAAAGTGCATCATACCACAATTTTGAAAAAGAAAACTTGTATTTTCTATAGCAATTCTAAATAAATAAAATGATGATAAGTTTGTGGACAGATTACAAAAATATTATGTGTTTTAAAAATTTTGAAAATAAGTAACCGGTTCTTATTTTTTTTTTAAAAGTAACCAAATATGTTAAGCTTAGTTTGTGACATATATAAGATAGTGATTGGTAAAAAAAAAAAAAGTAATTTAAATTAACAAATATATTTAATAAGTAAATTTAACAAAAATATTAAAAAGTTGCAAAAATTAAAAAAAAAATACAAAAGATAGCCATTTCTAACAACTTCATGTTAAACAAAGGATTCAAATTGAAGTTTGTTAAGAAAATATATTACAAGATTGTTTATTTGTAATAGTTAAGTTAGACATCTCCTCAGGTTTGTCCAAATTAGAACATAACTCAGCCCCTAGCCATGCCAGGTTTGACTCGCCAGCGAACCCATGGACCCAAAGGGTCCTTAAGAATCCCTTAATGAAAAATAATTAAAATTTTAAAATGATTTTATCACTATAAAAATGAAAAAAATTAAAAAAAAGTACCGAATAAAAAATTATATAAAAGTTAAAATAATAGATTAGTTCAACAAAATAAATAACATTTAATCTTTGGACTATTTTTCATCTGAATAGAAATTATTAATTATCTATTCACAATATTTAATGGGTTATTGATAACAACACATGTGATAAATACAATTCAAAATCACCATGTCTCATGCTTTATATAGAGTTCCACTAAGTGAATGATCACACATCTACATAATGTGAAACTTCTTTTTCTTTTGTAAACTCTACTCTTTTAAAGTGTTATTCTATAGCCTCACATTACTAATATTTCAACTCAATAGCAATGTACTTGTGTATAAATAATTGCACATCCTTGATAGTATTAAATGAATATGGGCTGAAAAGCAGTATATTCTTAGACTCATTTTATATATATTTAAACTTTAAAATTTTAATATTTTCATTTAAAAATTTTGATCTTTAATTTTTTAAATTTTTTTTAAATTGCGGACAGGTCAAAACTACTCTAACCTGCCCAAGTCTCAATAGGTTCACTAGTTGGACCTGCCACAGGTCTCGGCGAGTCCATAGGTTAGAGCTGCCCCACTACTTACATAACGTAGTTATAGGTTCTGGAAATAGGGACCAGACCCACCCGGAAGATGTATAAGTTAGGTTATTTTTAATTAACAAAAAGTATTAATGATATGAAGAGTTTATGTCTTCTCGTTTTACGTGTTGTATTTATGCATGTTGATAAAGTTGCTAGATTTAGCCTAAAAAAATAATAATAAGTTGGTAAACCTAACTGCACTGGAACTAGCATTCATATTTTAGACATGCTTTGGGCTTGCCATTTGAATAATAGCATGATTAGAGATTTGATCATGTGAACTACAACTAGTGTCTTGATGCCAAGACTTGGCATCTAAACACTTCACATAGTTCAATGTTTCTAATCACGGTGCAAAAGGCTAGCATCATACCCTAGTGTTCAGTAGCCGACAGGTTCATGATGTTCTGTTATGGTTTTGCCGATGACATATGGATATTAGTTGCATAAAATAACTGTTGGAAGAATTTATTGTAGAAGCAAAAATGTCACAATTTGACCAATGTCCACTTTGTTTGGGAAAGCTATAAATATGAGTTCTTTGATAGATTTTGGAGATAGAGAACAACATATTATTTGCATACAAACAAAATTCTTTAATTCACTTGACTAGGTTGTCACTGGGGCCTAATTTGCTTTTATTGTTGTTAAAGTGTAATAGTAGTGGAATTGAGCTTTTGTTTACAAACACTTCCATAAGGTACTACTCTAGGAGATCTTGTGTGAAAAATGACTGATTGAGTGGTGGCTAGTGTGTTAAGGGAACCTATTGTAAAAGTATAACTCTTGTAAGATTTTGTTGTTGTGTAGCTCCTTAGAAGCATTTTATTTGAAGTGGATAAAGCGTGCTATGAAGTCCTCCATTGGGAGGCAATTGTGTAACCACGGCGATTGAAGGGCAGATGGAACAATATATTACATCATCGCTTGATTTCTATATCCTTTCATTACTTTGTTACACTTTTGTTGGTTCCAATTATGTAACAAAAAAGGGGGGTTGAATTAGTTATTTTGAAAATTTAAACTTTTTCAGTCAAATCCAAAAAGCCCCTTGGTTACTAATATTAACTTAGCGTGAAAAAGATGCATGCAATACAGATCTTTATGTAACAACAATTAAATGCACAAAATTAAATAGAGAGGGGATAGAAAAGCAAAGACAAACAATATAAAGTGGTTCAACTTTCTGCCTACGTCCACTCTTCTAACTCCAAGCTGGGACCCATAATCCAGACGAGTATGTTTGACTAATCCAATGAAGCTTGATTACTTATAATCCACAATTCACTCTACTCAACCTGCCTAGTTTGACTTTAAGCTATCATTACCTATAGATTCTATTTGTAATGCAACTCAAAATGAAGGACACGTTATGGTTCCTTCTCCAGACACTAGAATGAAAATAAAATGAAGTTGAAACAAGGAAATGAGTGCATGAAATCATATCAAAGTTTGCAAATAAAGTTTCTTTTGCAACTTGTTGTAGTAGTCTCTTGTCGATTTGAACCTTTAGATATTTATGTTCTTTTCTCTAGCGGTCTTGAGCTCTATTTGTTGGATAACTTGGATAAGTCTTTTGAAATATTTTCAGATGATTTATCGTGCTTCAATATCTTGGAGTTGATATTCGTAGATCAATTCAAATTTGATTGTTAAGAATGGATGCTTGATATTTATCTTTCAAAGTGTCTTTTATTTTGAACAACTCGTGTAAATCTATCATAATTCTTGTGTAAACCAATCTTTAATAGTCCAATTAGTAACCCTTAAAAAATGAGAATGTTCCTATCATGTTTATCTTTAAAATTTAAAACGATAACCTTGTAGAGCTATATCTACATGCGGCCACGATTCAACCTTCGTTCTCATTCCATGGAGCTATGTCTGCTCGTGGTCACGATTCAACCCTTGTTCTCAACTATAACCAAACTTTGTAGCTAACTCTGATGAATATACTTTAACTTCATTCTTCTTTCATCTGGGTTTTTCTTCTTTAACTGAAGTTTGCTTCAAATCTTGATTGAATCCCCATGGATTATATTCCTGCTTAGTGGGACATATGAATTCATTACCCAAATATATTCATATTTTGAAGCTTGGCCTTGAAAATTTGTTAAGACTTGATTTGAAACATGCTATGATCAAACTGTGATGAAATTTCTTGATGTACCGATACCCTCTAGAGTTCTTTCTAAGTTATTTTTTTTATTTCAACATACTATACTTATCACTGGACATTTTAGACAATTCTATGAGTAGTTTAACACTATTCATTTTTGATCTTTTTCATTAAATATGCATAATTGATAAACTCATTAGTAATCTCTTTTCTCTTTTATTATCATTAAAACTTCTTAATAGAGAGCTTAACAACTTTATTTTATATTATTCTTATATTGTTTAATTCATGGAATTACATTATTTAGGCATCTAAATAATAAAAATAAATAAAACAATTACAAACCCAACCTTTCCCCCTTCTTGAGTTGAGTTTTAGTCTACGTGTTAGATTAGTTTTTCACCTTAATGGCAAGGACTAGCTAATACCTTTAGGAGGGTTGCACAATTTCTTCAAGATAGTCATGGGCTAACTCGTCCTTATGGCATCTAAAAAATGGTTAGAAATGATGAAACTCAAAAAGTCGAAAACAAGTTTTTTCAGTCAACCTTTATTTTTTAATTTTAATCATTTTTTGTTAATGCCAACTAACCACACTATGACACGGTCACATGACCACCAACATTGGTAACTTGCAAATGTAGCACATTTACAGGACAATGATGAGATCCTTTTTAAAATCACTAATATGGAATTGATTACTTTCTTTTCTTTTTTTTTTTTTTTTAAAGTGAAGAGACATTAGAAATAAATTAAATTGATTGCATAAAATCTATATAAAACTGACAAATGAAGATTTGGAGATATAAACAAGCATATCTTTTTTATAGCCAAATGTCACCTATATTGAATACAGTTACTTAGCTAAGGGAACTAAACTCATCTAACTAACTAAAGAGTACGTTAAATCTTATAAAAATGATAGCACAATTCTATATAGGGATGAAGATAAAAATAACATATACATTAAAAAAAACACTTATTCCAAAAGCTATAACAAAAAGTATTCACCATCTCCACAATCTCAAGCTAAGCATAATTAACATACAATAATAGAAACTTTAAACTAATAATAAGAAATGATATGATATTAGAAGTGATATCTCTACAAGTTGACATTAATACAAAATGATAATATAATCATAATTTTATAAAAAATTTGGAAACTTAGGGGATTTATTTGTAAGAGTAGAGTCAAGCTCTTATAAATTTATAATTTACCTTCGTTTCCTTTTTTTTTTTTTAATTTTATTTATATGTTTTAACAAATATGCTAGGGTACCCGTTAACGTTATAAGCAGCCAAATGCAAACATCCCCAAAGCCAAACACATCCACAGCTACTAAGAATAGTGTGGGTTTAAGTTCCCAATGATTGAGATGTCTGCAAAAAAGCAACAAAACACAGCTCATTAACGCCTGCAGATTCAGAGTAAACTAGGGACCCTGGGCATGGATGGGACTTTCGGAGACAGGACATACATGAGTAAGAGAGAGAGAGAGAGGGAGTCCTTGGTGGTACAGTAACATCCTAGTCCTAGAGTCTAGAGCCTAGGCAGTAGGGATCATGCTACTAGGTCCACCATCCTTACTACACAGTACTGTCTACTCATATAAAGTGATTCCACGATTTATGTCCGATTTCTAACACACGAACACAATTAAGTCGAAATTGTACTTAATTTGACCGTGATTATATTTAAAATTTTAAGTTTAAAAACAATTCAAGATAGTATTTAATAAATTTAATCTTAACATTATTAAACTTATTTAAAACTCCCACTTTTAAAAATATATCAAGTTAGTTGAACTAACTTGTCGAATCAAACATTATGAATCCCAAACTTAACTCAAGACACTGTTTAGATACTTCGAATAAATATTGAGTAGAGTTTGTTGTAAAATAAATATATATATATATATTACCTCATTTAAGGCACTAGTTTAGGTGATTTTTCATGAATATAATAAATAAAGTTTTATTAAAAAAATTTGGATAAATTGTAAAATGATGCTTATTTGCTCAATAAATTAGGATAAATTATACAAAAAGGTTCCAACATTTGATAGTAAATTCATTTAAGCTCTCAATATTTCAAGTAGTTAAAAATATTCCAATATTTGAGGGCAAGTCATTTGAGATCCCAAGTTTGAAGAAGCGGGTCAATTTCAGTCCCCAAGGACACTTGTAAATAGGAAAAGAGTCTTTTGAGCTTTTATTAAATGTTTTCTCATGTTGACAATTGTCCTTAAAGACCTAAATTAACCCATTTCTTGAAAGTTTGGAGCCTTAAGTGAACTTACTCTCAAATGTTGAGATCTCTTTTTAATCGCACGAAATGTTGAGATCTTAAATGAACTTACTTCCAAATGTTATAACCTTCTGAATAATTCACCCTAATAAATTATAAAAGTATCTATTTTAGCTTTTTTTTACAAAGGCACCTAAAATTATATAATTTGTTCTTGTATTGATATTCTAGATGGTCTCTCAATTTAAGTTCTTCTCACAATGTTACATTGGGAAGAATAGAGATCCGTTGTCCTAAAATCAACAAAACAATCATTGATAAGTTGGAGGTGAATATTACGATTAAAATCTAAACTATATCATATATAATTAGTGGTCTAAAATTAGAAGTGTCATTGATACTCAAATTTTGCTTATTTTTATAATTATTTACCTCTTTACCAACTTTTATGATTAATTATCTAAACTAAGTTATTTAAGATATTACCTATAATTTTAAAATTTATAAATATCAAATTGATATGTTAAAATTCAAACTATCGGTTATTAAAACTAATAAAATTCACTATTTAGATCCATTGATCCATTGGTTCCTAGTCACCTAACTATTTGACATCATACATCCTCAACTTAGGGTTTGCTTGTATTATTGAATTTTTATTTGTATCTTTTTCGTATCTGATCTAAGTCTGTAACTTATTTGTATTATATCTATTTGATTAGTTTATAAATAAAATTATTAATTTTTCATTAACATCTATTTTTTAATAAACATCTATTTAAAAACGATAAAAAATATGATGATAAAATTATCATAACAATATAAAACAAACGGACCCATATATCTCCCATTCTCTCTCTCTAACTTTGGTCTCCTCCGTACGAACCTAGACACTTCTGTTGTCATCGATGCTAATTAAGCTGCCTGTCTGAAGCTCCATGGACTATCTATACAGTCTACACTCACAGGTATCTAGTGCCCTAGGCTTAGTTATCCTATCCTATTACAGGAAATTCCCTACAATTTAGTATCAGACCTGGGTCATAGAACTGCCCCAATACATACTTGTTATTCTCTCCTACTATAATTGTAACACACCAAGTATTGGCAACATAGTTAAAATATGGAAAGATGTTACACGTTCAATTCTTAACATTTTATCTACTTTTTATTTGAACTTTTCTTCATTTCTATTCCAAAACTATTATCACTAAATCGATTATGGAGGATTAATATAAAAATTTCCATTACAATAGATATAAGTCATTCAATGATTATGCCAAGTTTAGAAAAAAAAAAGTCACATATTATAGAATTTTCTCCGATCCTTAATAATTTCTAACGATCGAAAAATAGAATTTTACCATCAACTCCTTTGAAATTTCTATCCATCTTTAATAGATATTGAATTTTAATTGATCCACAATTATTGATTTAATAGAATAATAATTATATTCATATTTTAATAAAATAATAAAGGTTGAGTACAGTTTTATACATAATATAATAAAAATATATAATAAATTTCACACCTATTCATCAGTGCTTAGCTGCATTACTATTTAAAGTTCCAATGTTTTACAATTTTTACAAAATAGGACCTTTGTAAACTCTATTAAATTTTCTGGGTATCCTTTGAAGATGTCAATTTTCAATTAGTCTACGATAATTAATTAATAGAATAATAATTTGAGCATATATTGAAGTACATATTATGATAAGGATATATTGTAAATGTATTTGATTTCATAGTATAATGAAAATTCCAAAAAAATAAATAAATAATTGAGAGGTAGAAGATTGCAAAAGGTCGTACAAATCCTAACCACCATGATTGATTACCCATGGCCAATCAACTGTCCTATGGTAAGGATAGGTGCAAGATTTAATGGGGTAGCAGAAATGTTATTCATATAAAAGTTGGAAGTTGTTGAGTAATCAAATAAGATACAGGAAAAAGCTTGGGAAAAAAAGGTAGGTAGATATTATAAATTAAATATATATATATATATATGAGATTAAGAAAAGAAAAAAGATCTGAGAAATTTTGCAAACTTCACCCATCTTAGCTAGCCACCTCTTGGATCACACAACTACTAAGAAATTGATATGTTTCAAAGAGATATGGAAAATTTAACAAAACCAAAAGAAGTCTTACCTTATAGAAATTAGACAATGTCAAGATTTCAAATAGAGAGATCAAAAAGCAAAAAATATCAAGGAGTTATATTAAAGCATCCGCATCCTAAATAATCTTTATAAAGTTCTTAAAGTACCATATAAGCATTTTGAGAACCTGTTTTCTTTAAGAATCTCGTTGCTTTATTTTTAAGGTTCTTTATATGAGGTTCTTCATATTTTTTCAAACTCTATGATCATGTACGCATTTAAATTATTACACTTAACAAAATAAACATATATATAAAAAGACATGAACAACCTTACTTTTTTTTTTTTAATCTTAGCAGAGGACTCTAACAACTGAAGGACCCCATCCTATTGCTATGGACCTCAAAAGTAAGGTTTTTAGCACAAGGACCATATTAAGAACACCAGTGTAGATGTTTTATAAAAAGGTAGGTATGTTATGCATTGTCTTTGTGCTTAAATACAAGGGCAGATTATAGGGGTGCTGACTGGGCCCTGATCCCCTCAAACTGGAGAAAAATTAATTTTTAAATGTTTTTTAAAAAGAAAAAATAATATGCTATATGTATATAATAAAAAGATAACTATGACATAAAAACTAAGTGTTGTTTAGTGTTTTACTACTTAATTTTATATTCATGAGGTTATGAGTTCAAATACTTTTTTTTTTTAACTTTTTGAACATACATTTATTATACTAGTTACTCCTCTCTTACAGTAACTATTCTCTCTTTCTTTATTTTTATTTTTTTTCTTTCACAATAACTAATAATATTAAATTATTTTATCATAAAATTATCAAATTAAATAAATTCTTGTAAATAAAGATTTTACATTCAAAGTATACAACAAGTAATAATTATTATTATTCATATTACAATTGAATCTTATTGCACACTAATTATATAGTTTCACTTAGTAACCTTTTATCTTCAATCAATGTTATTAAAATGTACATGAATCATTGAATAGCTATCCTACTTACATATATTCTATGATCTTTTATGCTAAAGGCAATTATATTACATATTAATAATATAATTTAATTTAGTAATATTATTTTTTTCTATATGTAATGTTAAGAAAATAAACACAAATTATTGAATAAATATTCAATCTAAATATATTTTATGACTTAATTTTATTAAAAGAAAAATTTATACAGATATTAACTTTATTTTTTATTAATAATAAATTTTTAAATAACATAATATCATCTCTTATGAAATACACTAAATACTCTTAAGTATTATTCAATGATTTTTTATGAAGTTTTAAAAATATCACATTGAGATTATTATGAAATTCTTATAAATATATAAGATGTAATAATTATAATAGTGAGTGGATATTTATAAATAAATTTAAGTTAACTTAATTAAGATCCGACCCTCCAGTTGTATAATCCTGTGTCCGCCCCAACTTAAATAACACAATAGTAAAATCCGATCGATGTACAAATCAACCTTAACATAAAAGAGTTTAACATCGTACAGTTGAAATTCATTACTTCCTTGTCAAACACAGTGGTGCTAGGGCAATAAAAACACCAATGTTGCATCGGAAGGTACCTTTAGGTTTATCAAACACTGTGCGTACAACAGTGACTTTTGCATATGAAGTCAAGCCTATTCGAAATTTGACATTTAGCTTGCAAAATCAATCCATCGGCACCGACAACTATAGCGTACCTCTATTCATTTTAACCTTTATAACTCAAAAAGAAATGGACGTTATCAACACAAATCGTATCCACTCCCTTTTGTGATTATCAACAATGAACCCTTTCAACTCAACATCCTCTTGGCAGTACAACGATGATACTTTTCCCTCCTTTATAAATATATTTCAATCTATAGATGTGGATCTAATTGTAGCGATCACATATTGTATGATGTTAATATGATGCGATAGACAATCTAAGAATACCATTTTAAATGACATAAGAAGATGGTTCAAGAAGAGAGAGTAAGGAGAAATAAACAATCTATTCAAATGCATGCATAACAAGTGGAGGATTCATAAAGCATCATTCCCACAGTTACTAAGAAGAGATTATGTGTTCTTTACTTTGAGCTATATCTTGATTTTTCATGATTTCAATTCATCCTACAATGCTGATACGAACATTGCCAAACTTGTGACAAAACTCGTAATATGACCCACTTGGATTGTTCGTTTGCTAAGGATAGTTTAGAATGGAACCTTGACCCGTCTTTTATATCGAAGCAAGAACCTCGATATTTGAAGATGCCACGATTAGATGCAGTAGGCTGATCAATAGGTCAATGTAGAGCGGCAAAAATACCAATAAGCTCGATTAATAGGTAAAGAACCAAAGAGAATTGAAGACAAATCATAATTTTTTTTCTAATAAAACTTCTATGCATTTCCATTGATGTTTATAGGTATTATACACAATTACATGTTTACCTACTCACTCACTACCCTAAGTCAAGTACAATTCGTATTGTACAAAAGGCTATAGCACAACTCGATCCATAATTTGCTAATAATAAAATAACTTAATAAAATTAAATATGGGCTCATAACATAAAGGCCCAACTTATTGCAATTAATACAATGCTTGAATTATGGATTTCCAGCCTTGTGATCCACATCTATCACCTTCAGTGGGCCTCCACAAATTAACTTAGGTCTAAACATATTTGACTAGCCACTTAACACCTCCTTAAACTGCTTAGTTTGTGAACGAGCGACTAGACCAATCAAAGCTTGAATCGAATCAATACTTTGCATAACCATGTCCTCATTAAAATAAACAATTTCTTCGAACTTTTAAATTGAAAGTGATTAGTAATTGAGTATATATAAACTTTGACCATTTGATAAGTCCTCCTATTGATAAATAAATGGGTTTCTCTTGAATTAAGATTCATGAAAACCTTTTTAATTATACAAACGTCTCCCAAGAAGATTAAGAGCAAATACAAATAGGCTAGCTTAATAGTCTCTACTTTAAACCCATTATGCAAAGACTCCCCAAATTCTCCATAGTCCATGGAATTGACTCCCTAAATTTGCCATTAAACCTAGATAATCAAGCCTAGGTCATTATTATACCTAAAGCCCATAAACCCATTTTAGCTCTTTATATAATCTATAACAATTACAATTAAAAAAAATAAAAAAAAATACTTTTAAAGCAAGCATATTGGATTTGATTTATATTTTATCAGAAAGAAAATCACATTAATTAACAATGAAAGACTAATTTTGAATCTCCTTTAACCTCTAAATTTATTATAATCCCATATTATTAATGTTACAAAAAAAAAAAAACCAAATATGGTTCTTTATAAATAAAAACAAGCCTTAGCAATTCTTTAAAAAATAGCTTAAAACTTATAAAATTATTTTGAGTTTCAAATTTAAGTTATCAATTCTTTTCATATATTTTTTTTTTTCCAATCTTAAGTCCAAAAAAAAAAAAACCAATAAGCCATAGATCTTATGAACTAGAGGGTCCAAGACTCGCATCAAAACCATCTAAGAGGGTTCTAGTCTACATTTTGGATCGTAGCAAGTTCATGCCAAGATTAAAATGTTAGCTCACATATCAATCCATATGTAAAAATATTAGTTTATGCAGTATATCCTCACAGGAAGGTGTAAAGAAAGATAAGCTACGGATTAGGAAAAAAATAATTAAAAGGGATTGCAAATTTTCATCACTTCAATCAACCGTCCAAGCGTTAGAATAAATATATTAATTAAAATATTAACTCTTTTAATTGTTCAATCATGATTGAATATGATATGAGGTGTTGGATGATGATAAGATCTATCAAAATTAATAACGAAATTATAGAATTTCTCATTATTTTAAGTCTACCAAAGTTACTTGAAAAAACGTTGACTTCTTCCTTAAATTCTTAATTTGTACCTCGGAGCACATAGTAAATGCGATTAACCAATGACACGTTGCTCATGATTACAGCCACACTATTCAAATTTGCCTGTTAGCAAACCGTTCTTCTTTACCCCATACCGCAATATCCAAGCTAGGCCCATGGCATTGCCTACTTGCCACTTGCCAGCTTCAATTAATTCACTCCCCACCCCACAGGCCACAATCAAATAAAAACAATGACACTTTACCCAAGGATACCCCCATTTATGACAACCAGCTTTAATTTCTGCATCTCATGATGATCTCCTCTTGGCACTACTGTTTCAACACCAGCAGTTCCTACACCTCATTTGGTACAATCCGCTGATAAATAACATTTCTTAGATCTTGCACCCTCAAGCAGCATCAGGTAGAAGCAAAGCAACTATGATTTGATGTCAAATATTTTGTACTGTTTAAATATTATTTTCACACTATAGCAAAAAATAAATATATATTATTTTCACATCATTTTTATAACTAATCATCTAAATTTTTAAAATATTAAACAACTACTCATAAACCTTTTAAGGTTCTTATGATGCTTGAATTAACTTCATTTTGATTTGAATTGTTAATTGCTAAAAATATAAACTAAAATTCCCGTATTAAATATGACCCATTTGATGGATAAATAAGTTTTCTAGGGATAATAGTTTGTATTTTCAATTTTTAATAATTTAATGCTTCATCTTTAAATTTTGATAAATTAGTATTTATCCTTTTAAAGTATGTGATGTTTAATATTTTTGTTAAAAAATATTTAACAAAATTATTTTAATGATGATAAATTACATTGTCAAGTCACAACGTTTGAGAGTAAGTTCATTTGGGATCATAACGTTTAAAAAATGAGTCAATTAAGATCACCATTAACACTTGTCAATAGGAGAAAACTTTAATTAGCCATGTTATAACATATGTCAATAGTGATCTTAATCGACTCACTTCCCTAACTGTTATAATGTTAAATGAACATACCCCAAATGTTGTAACCTTATAATTTTATTTTACTCTTTAATGATGGATAATAGCAGATAAAAGTGCTTGTATTTTTTTTTTAATTTTTAGTAATTTTTAGAAGTTTGGAGCCATTTTTAGATTTTGAAAACTTTCAGCCAATGTTTGTCATTATCCCATCATTGAAATAAATGATCATCGATATTATAATGGAAATACCAAATCACACATACTTTAAAAATACAAGTACTAATTCACCAAAATTTAAAGATAAAATATCGAATTCTTAAAAATTGAAAGTACAAACAATTGGTTCTATATACTAACCTAAAAGAAAAACATCAACATTTTTAAACTTCTTTGACTCGGTAATGTTTGAACCAAGACTGTCACTATGTTTGGAAAAGCTAAAAATCGGATGAAACCTAATGAAGGGAGAGGAAATGGGATGAATGTGTATGTTTTAATAGTTTTAATAAGGAGGAAATGAGATGAACTCAATGGAAATAAAAAGAAACATGACTTCATTATCTTTCTCTCCAAAAGTGGGATAAAAGCAAGAGAAATGAAAAGAAATCACTTAGAATGACTAAAATACTCTTAAAAGAAGATGGAAATAAAAACATTATTGAATATTTAAGTCATTTTGTTATTTTGTTTCTTTTCATTTCCTTCCCATCACACTTTTTATATCCATACATATATAAAAACTTTATCATTTCTTTTCCTTTGGTCAAGTTTATGCAGATCTCCATTATGAAAGTTTGCCAAACGGTGTGCAAGTTCAGGATTTCAAGCTGGCAGCTAAGCATCATTAGCCATAAGACTTGCATTCTTTAAAAGCAAATATTAACAAATGCTCCCAGAACAACATTTGTTAAAATTTCTCTTCCTAGATTTTTCTTATTGGGTTCTGGATATGCCCATAAGGCGACATCGCTGCTAATAATTACCATGTCTCAAATCTGATACAAAGACATCATTGTAAAACTTAACAGTTAGCATTGAAAAGAACAACAACAATCCTAGTTATAATTGCCTTGCCACACCAAAGAACAATGCACATGTACTGTGTTTACGACATGTGGTTGGATGAGCTGGATGGACCATCGTCTAGAATTCAAAGTATTTCTCGGTGCCATGATCCACAGATGACAGAACAATAAAAGAACATTCTGACAAAACCCCAGAGATGGATAGTTCAATGCACTGTATTCATAGACGAGCTCATATCATCCCAAGAGAAAAGGTGTAATTACCATTTAGTTCCCTTACCACTTAGTGTTAATTATACTAAGGAGTATTGAGATTTGAACAAACATAAGTGCATTGTTACCATACCAACCAGCAGAAGGATAAGTATTTGGATTGAGTTCAAATGAAGATAGCAAGAAAAGGGCTTCACTTATGTTATAAAAATGTGAGCTGTTTCCTAGTGTACCAGTGGGTTCCTCCAGATATGATTTATGAGCTCAGAGTGGCAGGCAGGAAGTAAGTCAAAATAATCAAATTTGGATGGTCCCTTAAGCCTTAGGGTTCAAGTCGGTTGAGGCACTGTATGCAGGTGATGAGAATGGACCCAGAGCAACACTGGATGCTTCAGTAGTTGGTCACCATATGTCCCCTTTACTACTGCTCTTCTTTTGACTCAATCATAATCTTTTCTGCTCATAAATCTGCTGAAGGAAGCAGGCACTGCAAATGCTGTTCTAAATCCTATTTCAAAAATGCCAATTACTTATGAGGAAGTTCACAAATTTTCAGCCTCATCCTCATGAAAGGATATTCATAAACAAATGCCTTCTGCATCTTCATTAGCAATAAACCAACAACTTAGCATAGAATTATACCTACAACTTTTGCTACACTACACAACAACAAATTGGTTTGTCGATTAGATTAAGCCAAACAAATCCTTATTTCACAATTTTTGTACATTCATCGGTTTGCATCATAGCGACTCTTACATGAAAATCATACCAAATGTGCAGTACATATTCTAGCAATCATAGCAAAAGAGGATAAACAGGGAAGCATAAAAGTTGGAGCATAATGCCACATGCCAGCCCAGTGGAACGGGCCTTTTTAAAGCCCATGAATCCTGTACGACCTTTAGATATTCGTAAAACTCATTTTACAACATTCTCTTATAGAGGACACAAATTCCAAGGAAGAGTCCAAAGCAAGATGTTAAACCATAAAGATGGAGGCTTGGAACTTATTTAGACACTGTTGGCAGACCATGCTCCATATGATAAAAATATGTAGCAGAAGCACTTCATTTACCAATGATGGTGATGAAGTCAGTCAATCAAAACGACATATCGTAAAATTAATGAAAATGATTCTCATCTTAAAAGTTCAAACCATTTTTTCCAATACGATAGGTACATTAACAGCCAATATCTGCCACCAGACCATAGGACTTTCTACTAAAAACTACTTGTTAACCAATAACCATCCTTTTGGGAAAATTATACAGGAAATGATGAACATTTGGATCCAAGTACATATAAAAGATAAAAACTTTTAATAGCACCAAGAATAAACCTTATCAAAAACGATGCAGATGGAAGGTGTCGGTTATATGTTGTTAATATGGCACATTAAGTATCAATGCGGATGCCAACGTAGTATAACATCTAATGAAGTATCAATTATCTTTTTAAGACATCACATAATGATATCCTTTATCACACCACTTTTAAATAACAATCATCTTCTTTTTATCTTTCTTAAAATTGGATAATAAAAACAAATGGATTTCCATTTCGAATATTTCAAATTAAAAATAAATTTTTTGAATTCCTTTTTCTTTAGAAAAAAGGAAAGTGAAAGCAACAGCAATGAAATGCCAATCCTCGGGATTGGCCATGGTTGGCTAGCCAAGTGGTTTTTTTTTTTTTTTTGGGGGGGGGGGGGGGGGGGGGGGGGTGCGGGTGGGGGGTGCGGGTCGGGGGTGGGTGGTGGGACTATCTATTTGATCTTAAAATCATAGATTCATCCTCTTAACATGTAATTTTCTCCCCTTTAGGTAGTTATGACAACGTTGGCAAAAAATATAAATAAAAAGTTTAAAATAATAACAACAAAATAACCAAGGGGTTGGTTTGGTAGATAAGGCCCAAGATACTCATGACAATTCTCATTGGTCCAAGTTACAAATCCCATACAGAATACTTCTTGGGAGTTGGGACTACCTAAATAGTGCAAACTATACTTAACCAATGCACGGCTGTTGCAGGGTACTTCATGTGAATCAGAGCATCTTGCCTCTCTCATTAGACTATCTCTATAGATATTCAATGTTATCAAGAGATTAATACGATCTCCCATGGTAGTTCATCTTAAAAATGCTAATCAACATTTAAAAACAGACATGGGGAAAAAAAAAAAAAAACTCTCCAATACAGATGTTGGAACTGCTGAAGGTTGATCTATAGTCCCAATGCAGCATCTCAACAACAGGGTCCGAGGACAAACATCTTTTCTATTCACTTTAGAGACCAAAAGAACAAGACAAGCTTCAGAGGAAAAAGAAAAACCATTAAGTTACTTGTACAGCCTTTCCATTGTCTACTTCAAGCGTTCAATATCAGCACCAACAATTTCATCTACCTTTAATCCATTCTGGTAGAAATAGAGTCTCGGCTGCATAAAGTTACTTGTAAAGCCTTTCCATTGTATACTTCAAGCGTTCAGTATCAGCACCAACAATCTCATCTACCTTTTTTCCATTCTGGTAGAAATAGAGTCTTGGCTGCATAAAAGGACAAAAAAATTATAAATTTTTTTTTTCCTATTAGAACATGATACATCAATATCATTAGTAGAATTTAATTGGTTTTGGTCAGCTAATATGTACTGTTTTGAGATTTGAAACTAAAGCATCTGCTAGTGAAACTATTTGGTATAACAACAGAAAATATCATCAGCTTCAGATCAAAAACAAAAAAGTTCCCTTAACAGTAAATAATAATATATATCGATCCAAACATGATATTCTCCAACAATAAATTAAAAAAAAAAAAAAAAGAATACAGATGCTGCGGGTCTGTTTGTTTCATCATATTTTAATCATTTTGACATCATATTTTTATCATTTTCAAACAAATATACAAAAAAAAAAAAGATACCGGTGAAAAAATTGACATTTTTACTAATAAACAGACCAAACAGATATAATACAGATATGATAAAAATGTAATACAAATGAATTACAGATGTAGATCAAATACAGATATAATATAGAAAACCTAACAATCTAAAAATCTATATATGCATATTCTCAACACAACATGCTTGTGAAATTCCATTTACATAGGAAAATCTGTTAAAAGTAAAAGGAAAGCATTATGATAATTTAAAAGAATTTCTCTTTTTCAATAAAAACTATCATCTAGCACTTGCATTTATTCCATATTGTCAAGTCTGTGCCAAATGTTAAATATTAGCAATCAACCGGTAATTCATAAGTGGCTTTATATACTCATGATCAGATTGTCAAAATAACAAAATAGATAACACAAATACAACAATATAGGATGTAGTCTGGCATGCCTTTGTGATTGATTTCTTGTACTGTAATTTTCATGCTGCACTTGGCAAGAAGAAAACGCTACACTTTGGATAATCTGAATACATGAGGAATCCCTCTAAACTCCTGGTATCTATGTTAGTTAGTACAGAAAATGTAGACCGTGCACACTTCTTCTTTGAGTGTCAATATTGTTTGCAAGTATAGAGAGAGGTTTGCTCCATGTTAGGATGTCCATCACATCACTCCCAGTCTAGAGCAACCTCCTCTTTGCAATCCCTTACAATTCTCTCCTGGCAAGCCATCAGATAATGCATATGCTCCCTATCCTTAATTTGAAGCAAGTGATCTTTATAAATACCTTCTCATATCAATACAAAGTAATTATTTACCAGGGTGGTTCGTATGTCCAAAAAATAACTAGTTATATTATGGCCGTACCCCTCTATTACCTAAAAAAAATGTCGATCTCATTCCAAAGTTAAAATTCCTTAGATCTTCTAGCATGTGGAAAGGATTCAAGTGAACATGCAACTAAGGAGAAAGTGGATAAGCCACAGCCAAGCGACTTCTTCATAAGCACTGGTGGCAATTTATGTCACCTTGTTGTAATTAATATTTGACCTCACTTCAAAGTCGTGTTATTCAGTAAAAACATGTCATGTTGTGCTAGATTTGTATTGTCTCAATAATCTTGCTGTTTTCAGGTTGTGTTGAATTGCTTCATCATGTTAAGAGTTGATGTTTCAATCAGGGCATGTGCATGGAAATTAGCTACTGCATTTGAACACTCAAGCTACCAACGAGATAACTGCAAAATATTAGTTGCTGGCCCTAGATTGTATGATATATTCGACCCAATGGATGAACAATCCACTCTTCAAAAATGTAATTGAAGCATGGTAGCTATACCAGAACAAATCTAATGAAGCAAAGAAAATATGGATTTCACAGGTATGATTGTTATACAAACATAGCAATCAATATCCCACCTTGTACCCATTCAAATGATCAAGGAAGAAGACTTCATAATGATTGCAAGTAGTCAATGCAATTGGAATTCTAATTTGTTCTTAGGGAAGGTTACACTTATGGTTTAAAAATTAACAGCCTATAGATTTGAGGAGCTTCCTTTTTAAATGACAGTAATATATGTAGTAATATTCAAAAAAATAATAATACTAATAAAATCAAGAAATTCACAAGTTCCACAGTATATCCTCTAACAGAGAAATTCCACATGTATAAGTTCTAAGGTTATTCCAAAAGAATACCAGATAGGTTTCAGTTCCAAATTTAAAAAATGTGTGTGTGTGAGATAGGGGACCTGAGCATACCACCTTGGAATCTACACACCAATAACAACACTCAAGTGTTAATCCCACTAGATGGCTGCAAGGATGAAGAAACTGAAAACCATGGAATCCTCAAGCCTCAAGCCTAATGGGGCTTAGCAGTATCTACTCTCTTGCAACATTTAATATATCATTAGCATTTTTTGCAAAGCATGGCCTCTGTGGTGAACTCAAAGGATGTCTTGATGATTTTAAGGTGAGGCAACCCGCATAAAAATGGTCAAAAGAGTTATTGTAGAATGGCAGTCCCCCACTTCGAAAACAGATTTCGAATGAAGAAATAGAACATGATTAAGTAATATGACAAACACTATAGACAGGATAAGTGCATATAATAAGCAGAAAATAGAGGCTGGAATTATAAACGAAAGGTAGATGGGACAAGGGAGGGAAGAAGGTATAAAATGTATGTACCACAGAATCAATCTTCAACTCAAACAGCTTGTCTCTTATGCTTTCCTGCAGACGTTTTTAAATACATTAATAG
Source organism: Combretum micranthum (assembly GCA_024138025.1). Lineage (NCBI taxonomy): Eukaryota > Viridiplantae > Streptophyta > Magnoliopsida > Myrtales > Combretaceae > Combretum > Combretum micranthum. The sequence goes on from JAMXBD010000742.1 coordinate 252,061, forward strand.
TTAAATGAAGAGATTAAATGTTGTTTGCTACAAAAGACTTGCATGAATTAACATCTGCACACACGCACACAATTACACATAGTGGGAAGTAATGAATACTTTGTTTACCTGATCAATGTCAATCTTGTAAGTAGTGACATGAGGGTATTTCCTACTGAGTTCCTCGATGACAGGAGATATAAACCTGCCTGCAATGTTTTTAACTATTTGTAAGAGAACATAATTTTACTTCTTCTTACTTGTTCAAATCGATAGTCTAAAGAGGGATAATGGCAACACGGGTGCCTCTACTTTCAAATTTTAGCATTTTATTATCTAAAGTTTCACCGTTTACAAGTTATTACATCTATTTTGAAATGAAGTTCAATCTATGTCTCAAAAACAATAAATTGAACTCCGTTTCAAAGTAAGTACTAAAATGCAAAAGGTAGAGAAAGTAATTTTAATATTAATTCAAAGTATAAGTACTAAATAATAAAAAGCGAAAATTTAAACACTAAATTACCAGTTTAAGATACTTAGGTTGTTTTCTTCCATCTACATACCAAGAATTGCAATTTATAATATTATAGCAGTATCTTAAGAGGTTGTGTCAACTGGCATCTAGCAATTAGGGATGGAGAACTAAGCACTAGTATGATTAACAACCGCGAAAATACTGGTGGGAAATCATCAAAAGGATTTAAAAGACTGAAAATGGTGTACTCCTTCTAAAGATGAAAATTATTTCCCCCACTTTCAATTGACTTTCTCTTTTTTATGACTAACCATAACCAATACTATTGGACATTGCTTCACCAGACCCTTTTTTTTTTTTTTTATGGGTAAATTACATAAAAAGGTATCATTATTTTTTATAAGTACCACCATTTTAAATGGTTAAAAAGAAAAATTAGATTAACTTATTCAAAAGTATTAATGTTTCAAGGGATTAAAAGAGTTGTCAACCTTTTATAAATTGCACTAAACAAAGTATTAATATTTAACCATTGACAAAAACTAAAAAACTTAATTAAAAGTTAATATAACCGTTGATAGCCTATTTGATCCACTTTTGTAAAAAGTTATAACTACTTAAAACGTAATTACTCAAATAAATTTACCCAAAAAATTGGTAACTTTTAGCATAATTTATCCATTTTTCTACAGAGCGGTCCATAAGTCATAGATAGGTTCGTGATCCAACCAAGGATCGTAACAGTTCACTAGATAGAGTTAGGGGAGAGAAACATACAAGGACCGCACCATGCGGCAGTGAAGTATAAAACTGCTGGAGAAGAATCATCTGCAAAAGTAGGGGAGTTACAGCGATTAGAAGTCATTCATCAGCTGCAGTGTATAACATAGAATTAGAAAATGAAGACAACAAACTGAAATACCTTGGATTTTGTCAATGGCGGAGTCAAATTGATCTTCGGAACTGATGAGGGATATAGCCGAGGAAGCTGAAGACGAGGCAAAGAATCGGCAAGCCGATGAGGAAGTAATGAAGGCGGTGCTCTTTTGGTATGGAATTGGAATTAGGGTTTTGGTCACGCTTCCACCATTAATTGTTGAACCCCAGGCGCTGGTGCTGATCACCGGCCGCCGGCGTAATAAATTTAAAGCTAGCCTCCTCATACCTGACGCCATGCTCAAACCTTTCTCCTCTCTCTCTCTCTTCTCTCGGTTTGCCGAGGTGTAAGTGTTCGATATGGGCACGTTTCTTCAAATGCTGAAACCCACATGTTGGTAAGTAAATAACCGAATGGTCCTTAGGTCGTGGTCCGACAATGCTCCTCCAAACCGAGCTATCCGTGAATTACTTAAATCAAGTTAGTTCCTCCAAGTCTGGTTCGTTTAAGAGTGAACTCCGTTTGAGCTTGCCGTTAGGCTCGTAAGCCAGCTATAAACCGTTTAATAAATATAATAATTAATTTATATATTTATATAACTATTTATATTAATTTAATATTATAAATAAATATATATAACAAAAATTTTTAACAGATTTAGACCTGAGCCTATATATTTCAACCTCATTAGAAATTGGTCGGCTCGAATCCGTTAAGTTTTTTAACGAGCCAAGCTTCGAGCAAAGACACCTCGGTGTGTCTTTTTCTTTTTCAAATAATCATTGAAAGGGTAGGTTTAAAAAAAACGAAAACCTCAATTTGTTATCTTAAAAATAGAAAAGCAGAGTGGGGTTATAAAAAGGATAAAGGTAATAATTTATTATCTAAATTTTTTTGAAATTATTTATAATATAATATTTAGATAAATAATTAAAATTTTTAAAATTTAGGTAATTAAATGTGAAAATGGGAAAAGTTCAAGTGTTAATTATTGACAATTTAAAAAAAATGGATATTAAATTAACACTTTAAAATTTCAATAATCAAATGACCAAAAAAAAAAAAAAACTTTAAGTGGTTAATTAAAAATTTGATAAAATTCAAGTAATAAGTTTACATTTTTAAATTTTAGATGTGACATTTACCCCTTCGAAGAAGTATATACTATTAGACATCAACATGTATTGGTTACAACTTAAGAACAAACCCAAACTTGTAGTGGCGATTTCTAAAACAGGAAATAGATTGACATTTGCAATTTTTGAATTAGCTAAAGACCTATTGTTTCTATCGAGTCAAGCTGCTTCGTGATTGAGAACCTTTGGACGCATAACACAATCTGTGAAAAAGAAAAAAAAAACAAAATAAAATAAAAGGCTAGCTTTAGTCACATCTAGTGACTAATGTAAAATCTAGTTAACACCTAAGCTCAAACTCAAGAAAGTAATAAATTGAGTTTAAGTGCTATTTTCTTCCTTTTTAAAATCTAATTCTAAACAGTGCATTTTAACAACTAAACATCAACAATAAATAAATTGCAATAAATGAAAAAGTATGGGATAGAGAAAACAAGTTTAATCAAACATTGAGTTTAATCTGCCACTTAATTTCTATAAGTTCATAAATGCCTCCCAATGGGAAACTTTACAAACACTTTATTCAACACAACAAATTGCTTCAAAGAAACTACACTACAATTCACAACATAATTCAATCAAGTTATACATTTTACACAAAATACTATATTATACTAAAGGCAAAACTTTTATCCTCACAAGATCATGCAAAAATTGCAAGAGTAGTTTTTTACAAGATATTGTAGATAATGAGCTTAAAGACACTTCTCAGACTTTACAAGTGTATATAGCAAAATGAAGGACAAGGACAAATTTATGGAGAATTAAATACAAGTTGTTCGTAAGCAATTAATAACTCAATTAACCTTCAACTTTACTTAAAGTCTTTTTATTTGTAGCCTCTTCAAAAACTTTCCCTCAAAAATCACCATTCCATTGAATGCTTTGACAGTTAGTTTCATGTCAACTAGTGTCTGTTGTACTTAAAAGTTCAATATGAATTTTGATGAGACAAATTAATATATAATCAACTATTTATTTGTTGTAAACTACATTTAATTAGTCAAATACATATATGTGTGCATTTTGTATGTTTCCTATAGGTTTTTAGCAGGAACAGTGTTGGTCGAAGGCAAGCCAAAGGATCGATTGGATCAGGATTTCACAAACAAGTGGTTGAGGGATTCATCGAGGCCTAAACAAGTTAAGAGGTCAAGGCTTGACAAGTTAAATCTAACGCATGATAAGCTTAAGAAGCAAACAGAATTGTCGAATGTCAAGCTTTGTGCTCGACGTGCAAAAATGATCGAGCCTCAACCAACTTAGTACAAGGCTCGATAAAATCTTAAGGGAGCAAGAGATGTCGCAGGTCACGTCGAGGCCTCGACATGATGAAGCTTAAGGCGCGACAAGTGAAAAATTAAGGTTCAAAGAGGCACACTTGTGAAAGGTTGTCGCAGGTCAAGTTTGGGCGTGACAAAGCTAATATGGACAAAAAAGAGCCGTTGTAGTACATTTAATGCATAAGTGATTATAGATGTTGTGTCTAATGGACTTTTGAATTTCCAAAGGCTATTTATATACAAAGTCCAGAAGAGCAATAAGAAGAACAAAGTGCCAATTTATTTTACAAGCTCATTAACTGTGACCAAATAAATTATTTTTCTTGTTCTCTTGTACATAATATGTAAAGACCCAATCCTCTAAATCCCGAGACTTAGAGTACCGAATCCTCAATCACATATAACGTTTTATATTAAGGTTGTCCTAAAACTAACAGTTTATGAACATTGTTTGATCAAAATCACTAAACTTTGTAAATAGCTTTTAAATAAAACAAGATTGCTAACAAAAGCAATCTATACATATATTTACATTATATAAACATCGTTTAGTGCCAATACATGACACTATAAAACAAATTACATGTTTTCTCAAAACATAAGAATCCTAAGGGATCTTAGGTCATTACAAAAGGAATTTGGCTTAACTATTAAGCCATCTATACATAACTTCTCCATCGCAAAAAGTCTTCCTAAGGTCCAGGGTGATCGAATCCTATTCGTCCCACTCATCCAAAAATCTTTCGAAATCGGACCCATAGCCCAAGTCATCGTAATACTCGTCGCCATGACCTGCAAAGCAGCAAAAGTGAGCCAGAGGCCCAGTACACAATAACCAATGCATAACAAGTCATCCAATTCATGTAATGCATCATATAACAAGTGGTTATCTTTATTACATTTTGATTCACAAATCAACAAGAGGGTATTCAAACCCCGGTCACACTTCGGGAATCCAGGGATCCTGAGTAACAGCAGCTGCTCAGGGGGTTGATATAAGCAGTCCGAATACTTATATCTCCTATATCTATTTCATGAAGATAATAGCTTCATCTAGGGTTTAAAAGCCGTTGCCCGACTCTACTTAAACTCAGTCCATAACATGAGCCCAGTTCACAAGTTCCCATAAACCTTGAACTAAATCATGGTATTTCCCCCTAAGTTTAAGCAAACGTTACACAGATACAATTCTCCCCTATCGGCTACCCACTTAACCAAAAGAATCGCTATTGCATCATAGCGTACCATTGCATCATGGTAAAGTCATTGCATCATGACTTGGTTAAGCGCCTAGCTAACATGTCATTGCATCATGACAGGTTTGCTGCTCCTCGGACCAGATTAAACAGCGTAATAGACATCCAATTCATTCAAATGTTAAATCGAATCAATTTAGGTCAAATTAGAAATGTTTGGTCCTAGCAAACATCAGACAAGTTATTGCGTACCTGAACCCGTTAGTATAGAACTAGGATCTCTCGGTGATGAACTAACCGAAGAATCCTTAACTGTAATAGAAATGTCACAATAATTAATAAATCACAGTTATAGACTTCATTCTCACAATTATATATACATTTTATATCCACATATCACAAATTATCAAAGAAATTCAAATAATTGAATATACAGTCACGAATAAGCATTTAAACGTCCTAATATATCCCAAATCGTTTAATAAACACTTAATTGCTCAAATAACAACTTTGGGAAATTTATAGAAAAAGCTCTCAAAATTCAAAAACTCAGGGGATACGCCAGCACTCAACGCCGGCGGCGTTGAGCCGGTGTTCAATGTTCTGAAAATGTACACTGCCAACGCTGGCAGCGTTCAAAGCGTACGCCGTCAGCCTTTGTAACCTACGCCGGCGGCCTTGATTCCCAAAAGCCAGCGTACAAGTTAGAAGAAAGAACGCCGGCTGACTTCCTAGCGAAAGCCGGCGGCGTTCAGTCGGCTTTAAGAAATTTGGTTCTGTGAACTTTCAACACCGCCTCTACGTCGGCGGCGTAGAAACTCAAATTGCCGGCGTACGTTCTGAAGAACAGACGCTGGCAAATCTTCGGCATATAAGCCGGCGGCGTTGCAAACGGCGTTAGGGAAATCAATTCTGTGGCCTTTCTACACCGCCTCTACGCCGGCGGCGTAGAATCCCCAGATGCCGGCGTACGTTTTGAAAACAAGGTTAAACGAAAATTTCACATCCCCTGTTTTCCACTTTGCAAACTTACATCTTAACACACTTTAAAACTTTCCTCAACTACACTTCCACTTCATATATTCACTCCCACATACACTACTCAATTCTGGCAACCCAAGGCATGAATTCAACACAATTAAACACTTCAAATTCTACTTCCATCAATTCTAAATTCCCCTATACAAATCCTCTTAACAACTCCCCAACTCTTCATAATCATACAACAATACATGCATACTCTCCCACACTCATTTAACACTTTCTCAACTAATCCCATGCATGAACAACAATTTGATCTATCTTAAACTCAATCCATCCAATAATCCATGCATCTATTTCAAGAAGGAAAATAAAACAACACAACAACTTAAACTAAATCAATTCAAGTATATATACATACCTTGTCTTGAGAAATACTTTGATTTTCAAACTTGACATAAACCCTAACTTAAGCTTGGAAATGGAGATGGAAATGGAAAAGAAAAGAAATGGAAGAAGAATAGGAAAATTCGGATAAACTTTGGCTGCCTTCAAAAAGTAAGTTAAATTAGCTTAATTTTGACTTTTTCACATTCCAAATTTACCCCTTAATGTCTATATAACTTTAGGTTGCATTTAGCTTTAATTTGAACTTCATTTGGCTTGTATTTAGGGCATAAATGCTACTTAATTTCAAGAAACTAAATCAACTAGCTAAAGTGAAATTATGGTTGAGTTATTAATCTAACTTAACTTAACATCTTAATGTGCACAAGACAACATTAATAAATTCATTACTCACACATTAATGCATACAAAACAAAGTATTAATATCAACATTTACACATAACCATACTCATTCAATTCAACTCCTTGAAATAAATTAATAAACACATGGGATTTGAATAAAATGTAAATCTAGGTCATTTCATAATATTTGCAAATATTAAGAGAGAAAGGAAATATTTCTTATTTCATGTGTGTGTAATATTTTTCATCTTGAGCCAACTCTTTGAAATTAATATAATGGTGGTGAAGACCTCAAAAGAGGCAATTTAGTGGATCGTTAAGAGTAGGCAAAGAGTTGAACTCCACATTAAATATTTGTCTTACTTCTTCTCTTTATATCTTTCATATTTATTATCTTTTTATTCGCTACAAATTTATTTAAGTTTTTTATTTTGCTGCTTTAATCTTTTATATTTTTTTAAAATTCAAGTTTTGGGCAAAATATGCAATCCACCCCCCTTCCTTCCCTCTTGAGTATTCCTAGTATATAGTTTCAATCGGTATCAGAGTCAGTCTCTATTATTTGTATGCTTAATCGTGAAATAGAGTATAGATCATGTCAATTAATATACTAGGGTTTATTGAGGGGCAAGCTATAAACAGACCTCCACTTCTATGCGGACGTAATTACCCTTACTGGAAGTATAGGATGAAAATATTTTTGAAAGCTCAAAACAAATTGATGGGAAATCAGAAGTAGAGTTTTCAGAAGAATATTGGAAAAGGCTTCCTTTAAATAAAATTACAATGAATATTTTACATTGTGGATTAAACAAAAGTGATTTTAATAGAATCTGTACATGCTTTTCTGCTAAAGAAATTTAAGATGAACTAGAAAAGACTTATGAAGGAACATTTCGAGTTAGAGATACTAAAATAAGTCTTTTATTGGGACAATTTGAAATTTTTAAAATGCTCCCCAATGATACTATTGATGAAATGCACAACAGATTTATTAACATAATAAATACTCTAAGTATGCTTAGGAAGAACTTTACTAATTTGGAAATCAACTCTAAACTTCTCAGGTCACTTCCAAAAGATTGGGAAGCAAAGAGGACAGCAGTGGAGGAAGCACGAGATCTCAGCGCCTTAAGCAAAGAAGAACTTCTTAGTGTGGTCAAAACCAATAAGCTCATTAAGAAACAAGACGAAGAAGGTAACAAGAAGGCCATCGCTCTAAAGGCCATAAGACAAGAATCAAGCAATGAAGAAGAAGAAGATGAACAAGAAGATCTTATCTTGATGGCTAAGAAATTCAAAAAAATTTATGAAGACAAAATCAAAGAGGACAAAGGATGATGATAGTTCATCCAAGCACAAGAGAAAGGATGTGGTCACATGCTTCAACTGCCAAAAGCCAGGACACATCCAGTAATATTACCCATCGCTTAAGAGGAGATCAAAGGAGGAGAAAGAGAAGGCTTACATGGCAACATGGAACGATGAAGACTCATATGACTCAGATGATGAAAATGTATGATTCATGGCTTTGGATAATGAGGTATCATCTCCTTATTCTCCTTCTTATGGTGAACTGCATACTATGTATGAGAAAGTTTGTTGTAAATTGTTAAAAGCTAAAAAGAAAAATAGCATGCTAAAGAATTTAATGACAGAAGTTGGAGAACAATTAGAAACTTTTCAGATGAGCATGAAGAAGTTAAATCTAAAAATAAAAGCTAAACAATGAATTAAATAGTCTGAAAATAGAAAACGAAAAAAATGGATATAAAATGTAAAAATTTGAAAAGCAAAAATAATGAATTAAAAGAAATAAATGAGAAATTAACAATTGAAAATGATCTGCTATATATTGAAATTAAAATCATAAAAGATAACAATGTTGCACGTGTTGATAGTTGTAAAAAAGAAATCATTAAAGAGCTAGAAACCTTAAAAAATAAAAATAAAATGTTGAAAACCAGCTTTGATGATTCAAGGGCTACTATTTTAAACCTTGAGAATTTTCATATTAGTAAAAATAAATAGAAATACAAATATAAAAATAGAAGGTTAATGTAGGACTCAACAAAGACTCTAGAATAATAAAACTACGAGTAGTAATGAACCTATATATAACTTCAAACTCTAAAATGAAGTTCCCTGGATAATAACAGATATTAAAGACAAGATTTCATTGTAGGTATCGAAAACTCAAAATATAGAAATAATTAAGATAAGACTTCAAGTGCATTAAAAAGTAAATAATCAATAAAGCATATAGTTAGAAAATGATAAATTAAGAATAAACTGTTAGAGTTATAAATACATGATAGGAACAAAAAAAGATCCATAATTAGCAATCTAGATTTCCAATAAATGTTTGGATTACACCATTGTTCTAATTAGAGAATTCTTAAGCTCTTAGAAACTAAAACCGAAACTGAAATTGACCTATTAAGCTTAGAAAACTCTAATCGCGTGAGGTAAAATTCTAAAAATAATTAATTACATAAACTTTAAACTCAAAATTGAACTTGAAGATAATCTAGAAAATTTGTAGAAGCTTTAAATAATTTTTTTGGACAAATCTCTTATATAACCGACATATTTATACTCGTATAATTTAGTGAACTACCTTAAAACTTAGATAATTATTCATATAATTAAATTACTTAAATTATAAGTGTACGATTAAATGGAAATTACTTGATTTGTGGCTGAGAAATTTTACAACTTGTAATAGCCGGAACTCTCAACCAGATTGTTTAAATTTTCACCCAACAAAGTCAATTTGACTAAGGATTAGCCAATCAAACACTTTAATAAATGCAGCAACTTGAACAAGACACAACTTACATCTTCGACTGAAAATTTCAAGAAGAAGAGTGCTTCTCCTTCGCCAATAAATATACCCATTTATTAGCTACAAACAAAGCTTTTAAAAACACATAGCAATAGTTCAAAACCACACCACAAAACACACAAACACAACTTGTTAAAACAGCTACAACAAAACACAAATACAAGCTTAAGAAGTTAACAAGTTAAGGTAGGTAAAATTTGTTTTAAGTTAGTATGTGTATTAAATATTAGCTTAAACAATGTTCTTATTAACTTAGACTCGTATCGAGTCTGGGGGAGGGTTGAACATCTCCATAACAGCTCCAAACAAGGTAATATCTAACTCTAAAACTCTATTTATACATTATGATATGTATAAAAGCTAAGAAATCATATATTATGATTATTATGATATGTTATATGTATCAATATATCATGAACCATAACTGAGGATCACGGAAAAACACTAAAAAATAATCAATCATAGAAGTAAAATACATATATGGTATAATAAAAATGAACTTCGAACCAGGAAAAAACGAAGAAGATGAAGAACAGTGTGTATGTTGACCCTACACTGGCGGTGTACATGGCAAAGCTAGAGGCAAACACAGGTAAGCCAACGGCGTTTGAGTCAGCTTACACTGAAACAATGTTACATAAAATTCTTATTGTGTAAAAATGCATGAACTTTGGCGATGTACATTGCCAAGGCTGGCAGCATACATTGCCAAAGCCAGTGCGTGTACATGGAAAAGTTGATGGCCTTCATGCTAGCATTCCCTAGAACATGATAACATAAAATAATTCTTCGACGAAGCTTAAAGGCTGGCTATGCATGCATGAAGGCTGACGACGTTGATTGCTAGTGTACATGCAAAATTTTCCCTGGATGAAATTCGTTTCGTTCATAACTTATAATATATATATATATTTATATGTAAAAAAAATAATCAATTTAGTAAATAAATATAAGTATTTAAATATTAGTATATTTAAATACTTTATAAGTATTGAACTTTGGTAACCATTACAAATAAGAAATATTTTTGTTATATTAAAAGAAAAGATTAGATTATGATAATTGTCCCATAAACCATAGAAAATAATATTCTAAATAGATAAATAAAATTGACAAAAAAAAAGATAATATCGATAATTATTCGATATAATTAAATGTATAAGAATGGAATATGAGAATAAGTTATAATTAAGAATAATGTAATTCCCATAGATAACAGATAATAACGTGAAATGAAATCAAGAGAGACATAATGAAAATAAATAATAGAAAATAAATATCAGTTACCATAAGATGACCAAACTAAAGAACAATATAAAAATAATAACAATGATGATAACAAAATACTGAATTATTGAATACAAACTCTATAATTACCCGATAAAAATAAAATATTTTAAAATTATTATTTATCGGTAAATAATAGCTTAGAAAAAGACAATATAGATCTAGAAAAGATAAAAACTGGTTTTGGGACACTTAGACAACCAGTAGGATTTATTTATACAGATATACATATATATCTTATTAGAAATTTTTTATTCGTCTAATAGGTGATACTGATCAGTTCATGGATTTTCCTAGAACTATTACGACTGATCATTATGAGCAGTTGGCTAAATTCATGGATTTTTTAGTCGAATTTAGCCAATTTTGAATCATAAAAGCTAGCTTATGTGGGTTCCTAAAAGAGAATTTTTTCCCCCCACCCCCCTCCAACTAAAAAGGACACAAACTAAAGTGGTTACCAAAGAAGTAATGATTTGTTTTGTAGGGATCCTTAAGTGGAAGCAACAAATGATACTTGGACAGTGGGTGCTCTAGACATATAATAGGAGACGTGTCCAAGTTTATATCACTTAACTTGAAGGATCAAGGGAGAGTTTCTTTGGGGATAACAAAAAATCAACCGTTTTAGGTAAAGATAACATTCTCATTAACAAGGATTTAATTATTAAAAATGTTTTGATTATTGATAATTTAAAACATAATTTGCTGAGTATCAGCCAATTGTGCGATAATGGGTTTAAAATAACATTTCTACGAAAAAGTATTATATTGAAAGATTCGACATTAACCAAGCATGTTTTAAAAGGATATAGACAAGGAAATATTTACAAAATCAATTTAGAAGATTTTAAATCTTCAAATAAAATTTGTCTATATTCTGAAAATGACAATAGTTGGCTATGACATAGAAAACTAGGATACGCTAGTATGGACATCGTTTCAAAACTTGTTAAAAGGGATCTTATCAAAGTTTTACCAAAGTTAAATTTTCAAAAGGACAAGGTTTGCCATGCATGTCAAAAGGAAAACAAAACTAAGACTTCTTTTAGGTCTAAAGATGCTATTTCCACATCTAGGCCATTAGAACTATTGCATATGGACTTATTTGGTCCTACCCAACCTCAAGTTTAGGAGAAAAGAAATATAACTTAATTATTGTTAATGATTTTACTAGATACTAATGAACTTCTTCCTTATATCTAAAGACAAAATCAATCATGTCTTTTTTAGATATTGCAAGAAATGCCAAAATGAAAAAGGTCTTAATGATGTTACAATTCGAAGTGATCATGGGGGAGAGTTTGAAAATCATGAAATGGAAAATTTTTGCAATAACTTTGGTATTGAACACACTTTTTCAGCTCCTAGAACACCACAACAGAATGGTGTAGTCGAAAAGAAAAATAGAACCTTGATTGAAATGGGTAGAATCATGTTGTGTGAAAATAATTTGCCAAAATATTTTTTAGGCTAAAGTTGTGAATACAATATGTTACATTTCAAATAGAGTTTTTATAAGGCAAATTTTAAAGAAAACCTCCTATGAACTTTGGAAAGGCAAAAGGCCTAACATATCATATTTTCATCCTTTTAGCACAAAGTGTTACATATTAAACAATGGCAAAGAACAGTTGGCTAAATTCGACTCAAAAAGTGATGAAGGAATTTTTAAGGTATTCTTCAACAAGTAAAGCTTATAGAATTAAAAAAAAAAAAGAGAACTTTAATTGTTGAAGAATCTATTCATGTTGTATTTGATGCTTCTTTGCCTAAGGTATGCTCATATGATGATGTATGTACTGATTTGAATAGTATTTCTCTTGAAAACAGTAACAAAGAAGTTAATGAACAAAGATTGGACGTTAATATGCATAAATCTGATAATGTTGATTTGCCTACAGAATGGAAGTATGGTAAATACATCCTAAAGATTTAATAATTGGAGAACCTTTTAATCGTATTCAAACAATATCTTCTTTAAAGAATTTAAGCAATCTAGTTTTTCTCTCTCTTTTTGAGCCTAAGAATGTTAATGAAGCCTTAAAAGATGAGTTTTTTTATTAATGCCATGCAAGAAGAATTAACCAGTTCACAAGACATAATGTTTAGATTTTGGTTTCTAGACTTGAAAATAAAACTATCATAGGTACCAAATGGGTGTTTAGAAATAAGCTTGATGAATCTGATGTAATAATAAGAAATAAGGCTAGATTGGTTGCTAAAGGTTACAATTAAGAAGAAAGAATTGATTTTGATGCGACATTTGCCTATTGCAAGACTAAAATCTATAAGAATCCTTTTGCCATTTGTTGCTTATAAGAACTTTACTTTCTTTTAAATGGATGTCAAAAATACTTTTCTAAGTGGTTTTATAAAAGAAGAAATCTATGTAGAGCAACCTTTGAAAATAATGAATTTGCTAATCATGTTTTTGAGTTAAACAAAGCTCTTTATGGACTAAAGTAAGCTCCTAAAGTTTGATATGAAAAACTCGGTAGCTTCTTAAGAAATAATGGATTCGAGAGGAAAAATTGATACAACTTTATTTATTAAAAACCACAAGTTTGATACATTAATTGTTTAAATTTATGTATATGACATTGTGTTTGGAGCTACAAATATGAGTCTAATAAAAGATTTTGTTGAGTCCATGAAAAGTGGATTTGAAATGAGTATGGTGGGGAAATTAAATTATTTTCTTAGTCCCTAAATCAAACAATTTGAAAATGAACCTTTATTAATCAAGCTAAATATACAAAAGAATTATTAAACAGGTTCAAAATGGATAATTGCAAATCAAAACCAACACCTATGCGCACGAGTTTAAAACTTGATAAAGATGAAAAAGGCAAAAATGTTCGTGAAAAAATGTGTAAAGGCATGATATACAGTTTATTATATTTGACAGCTTCTAGTCCTGACACCATGTTCTCTGTATGTATATGTGCATGATTTTAATCATGTCCAAAAGAATCACACTTAAATACAGTAAAATGAATTTTCAAGTGTCTTACTAGCACGATTGAAATTGGCTTGTGATATCTAAAATTTACTTCTTTTAATCTCATTAGATACTCTAATTCTAACTTTGCGGGATGCAAAATAGATAGGAAAAGCATAAGCGGCACATGTCATTTTCTTGGAAATTCTTTAATATCTTCGCACTCAAAAAAGCAAAAGTCAGTTACACTTTCAACTGCTGAAGGTAAATATATAGCAACTTGCAGTTGTTGTGTACAAATTTTATAGATGAAACAAACTTTACTTGATTATGGTTTAATTTTCAAACATGTTTTTAATTTTTTGTGATAATACAAGTGCTATAAACTTGAAAAAAAAATCCGATCCAATGCTCGAGGACCAAGCATATCAAGATTAGATATCATTTCATTAAAGATCATGTTCTAAATAAAAATATCAACTTGAAATTTATTGATACCAATAGTCAGATTGCTAATATTTTCACTAAACCCTTGAGTGAAGATCTTTTTTGCACTTTAAGAAGAGAATTGGGAATGTTCAAGCAGATGAGTGCTAAGTATTATTAAATTAAGTTGACATAAAACATAATTTTAGGCTATATAAGCTGCTAAATATCATATATGCCTAAAAATCTAGTATACGATCCATTTCATGTACTCTAGTAACATGAATTGATACGAATAAGAATCAAATGTGACTAGAGGAGTTTTCATTTAGCCAAGTTATGATTGTAATAATTGGTTTGGAGCGATGAAATGTGTAGTAGTAAGTAGTAGACTTCAAAAAACACAAAAAGGAAGAGAAAATAGAGGCAAACCCTGCTACCCAAGATCCGGCTTAAAAAAAAAAGAACAAATCTCTTATCGATCAAGTTTAACGGGCAAATACCAACAAGAAATTAATAAACTCCATCATTTATCCAGATCATAATACGAGTCCACTGATGCTGAGCTGACTCGTCTGGATATTTCTACAATTATCCTAAGTAATCTTTTTTTTTTTTCATTTCTTTATGTGCATTTCCTTTTAAGATAATGAAATTATTACATTGTTTTCTATTCACAGGATAATGAAAAAAAAAAAAGCATCTGATATCTTTGAATGGGTTAACCATCAGTATTAATGATAAACAAGATTTAAAATTCAACTTCAAGTCATAATTTCCTGATTACGATAGACTGTAACTTTGCAATCCCTTTTCTAGTACTAGTATGAAATCACAAATCACAAATCAGAATAGACCAAACCGAACAGACCCACGCGCATTACAACTATGAAATCACAAATCACAAATCAAAATAGACCAAACCAAATAGACCCACGCGCATTACGATTTACAAGTATAAAGTCATAAATCAGTTCTAAAATCTAAAATTGCTACGTCCTACTTGATCGAGGGGAGAGAGAGAGAGAGAGAGATTACTAGTCACTAGCTTGACGAGATCTAAGAGGTTGAGATGTTAAGACGGACGAAGACAAGCCAATGATGATGATAGAGATAGACTACAGCACACCGCACTAACACAAACGAGAGATTGAGAGAGTGAAAGTGAAATCCAAACCCAAATACACTAGAGATAAGAGTTGATAGAGAGGAAGTAAAGAAGAGAACCGGAGAAGGCTGAGTTGATGGGAGTTAGAGACTTAGAGTGATTGAGGAATGAAGAGAACTGGACTGGAGAAGGAGTTGCGGTTACTGCTAGGGTAGGGTAAAGGTTTGCTTTGTTTAGTCTTGTGATTTGTGAGTTGTGAGCTATGAGGAGTAACGTGTACTGCTTTAGTCCTTTAGTTCTTTTTACCCGTTTTTTTTTATTTTATCATCTGATATTTTGATTACAATGGGTTGCAAAATGCAAATGAGAAAAAAATACATAAGCTGTTGCGTGTGCCCGCCGAAATCGAATGGGAAAAAAATATAAAAATCAAATTTCACATACAATGATTATATTTTTATATTTTATTATATATATATACCAGGTCGGGTTTTTTTAACGGGTTACGTATATAACCTAAAATCCAACTCGACAAGTTATCTGGTTTTAATTTTTATCCCAAAACACATCCCAAAACCCTATAAGGTCTGGCCCTAAAGGGTTTTTAACGGGTTGGGCGAGCAAGTACGCTATAACGACCCGCTCCGGTTGCATCCTTAACTCGATTATGCTCCCATGCAGACTACAGCTGCTCCAACGGTTGATAGAGCTCTTGAGTTGCCGCCTTCTGAACCAACTACTACCGTAAATGTCTAGTCCTCAGAACCAAGGCATATTTTGGAGTTAGAGAATTTATGTAGGTAACATGTGCATAGAAATGTGGAGAATGAGTGTCTAACGCTCTCCTCCAAGCTAGAATCACAGAGTTAGGAGGGCTAAGGAACCTGCATCTAGAAGAACAAGCTTATAGTACAAAGAAAAGCACTTCTTCGGCCCTTCTGTCATCAAAGCTTACGAAGGAACTACCCGAAAGGAAATATAAGTGTATCGTGATATCATCGCAAGCTAGCGCCTTCAATGGAGAATGGGCGTATGACTCGAGTATCTTCCAAATGCTTACCAAAGACTTGTTGCTTCCAAAAGCCCAGTAAGAGCAACTCACAGCATCTTACGAGGTCATATAATATCCCAACACTCGACCCAAACTTCCCCAAGATACTAGACGAACACCAAACAGCGCCCAAAAGTAGGACGTATAGGTCCTGTCTCAGCTTGAACTCATGAGGACAACGCACCTGTTCCCCTTGCTATAGAGACTTGGCCAAGTTCCAACAAAGAACGTGCCATGGAAGAAATCAAGAATATGACGAGGAGGTTGTCAACTACTAAAGAAAACTTCAAGAATAGACCCACTGCCAAGCCAGTCTCGAGGAAGATACCCTTTATAGTTGAGGTCCAATCTGAGGTATTCCCGACTGAAGCTCGATTGCCTACCTAGAATCCTATGATGGAATAACCGATCCCAAATATCACATCGCCCAGTTCCAGTCCACCGTAGCGATACATAATTTCTCGGATGATATATGGTGCAAGACCTTTGCCACCACCTTTTGAGGTGTAGCTTGAGTTTAGTTCAACAAGCTTGAACCAACACAACAAGCTCATTTGACTAGCTTAGTGACCTCTTTGTGGCCCACTTCATGGTGAGTAAATTGCTGGAGAAGAACACTTTGTATCTCCATACCATACGACAAAGGCAAGGGGAGGCCCTAAGAGATTACTTAGCAAGGTTTAACAACGCATGCCCCGAGGTCCCAAACCTTAACCAGGAGGTAGCCTTTAAAGCCATCAAGAAAGAAGTCCCCACCAATAGCCCATTCTTTGACTCCATCTTAAAATGCCATCTCACCACTCTGGAATAAGTAAGAGAAAAGGCGCAAAAATATATTCGACAAGAGGATACTTGAAGCGCTAGGAGAGATGTTAAAAGTTAGAGTCAAGCCCCCTCAAGCTAAAACAAATCAGTCTCGAGATAAGACGTGTTAGAATGATCGTCATGACTTTAACAACTACATTGATGAGCACCCAGGTTATAGAGACAACAACAAGAGGAAGCTTTTCCTAATGTCTGACGAGTTTACCCCTTTAAAACTACATGTGTATGTGTGTTCCTACCACCACTACCTCTAATGAGGCCCAGTTTAAAGCAAAAGGAGTTGAAGAAATATTGTAAGTATCCTCATGATCATGAGCATGATATGCAGCTTAAGAGTGTTATAGAAGGCGCCATACGACATGGTTGACTCAAATAATACATCGGTCATGATGTTAAATTCGAACCACCTACTTAAGAACGCATGACTGAAGAACAGGAGAAGGTGACAAATACTTGGGTTAGCTCGGATCAGCCCAAGCTCAACCGAAAATGCCACGGGGAAATTAATACCTCCATAGGTGGACCCCTGACCTCGATTAGAGTAAGACTACCTTCAGGCCTGAGCGAATCCCGACAGGTGATGAACCTGGAACCCAAAAGAATTAGGGTTGGCACTACCATCTCCTTCATTAATAAGGATTTCAAAGGAGTTCAAACCCCTCACCAAGATGCTTTGGTTATCTATGCTCGCATATCGAGGTAGAAAGTTAAAATGGTACTAATCGATATGGGTAGCAGAGCTGAAATTCTCTTTAATTAGGCTTATGAACAAATAAAACAAGGGTTAAGGTCAAAATTGAGACCTTATGATAACAAGCTGTATGGTTTTGATAACCAACTAGTTCGACCTCGAGGGATCATCACCTTACTCCTCGAGTTTGGTGGAGGGACATATTGCTACACACCAGGTAGATTTCCTTGTGGTCAACTATCGATCCCTATACAATGCCATATTAAGAAGAGCCACGCAATCAATAGTTGGCATGTCTGTCTAACCCAACCTCAAAGCCAAGTTCCTCGCTCCAACAGGAATAAGGGTATACCGTAGAGACCAAGAATAGTCTAGAAAATCATACCTTAAGGCATTAAAGGGAGATCATGTGTACGTCGTAGATACTGAGCCGGACCGAGGTAAATCCACCAAGCTCATCAAAGACATTGCCTTGGACGACAATCCTGAGCGTATTGCGAAAGTGGGGCATTGATCTCCTCTAACATGTAGGAGAGTTTGATTACATTCTTGTGGGAAAATAAAGACATCTTCCATGGTCACCTTCTAACATGATAGGCTTCAGCCCGAACGTGGTCACACAATAGCTAAACATTATCAAATCCTGGAGGCTAGTTCGCCAGAAAATCAAGTATGTTGCCCTAGAAAAGACAGGCTGCTACTGAAGAAGAAGTTCAGAAGCTTCTTCAAGCTGTATTCATGAAAGAAGAAAAATACCCAACCTGATTGGCTAATGTAGTCTTAGTCAAGAAACCTAGTTGGAAATGACGAATGTGCATGGATTATACCGACCTAAATAAGGCATGTCCGAAAGATTATTTCTCACTGTCCTGAATCAACTAGCTCGTTAGCAGCATCTTAGGGACACGAGTTGTTGAGTTTCATGGATGCCTTTTCGAGCTACAATTAGATTAAAATGAATGAGATTGATGAAGTGCATACCTCTTTTGTTACATCTTTTGGCACGTATTGCTATATAGTGGTGTTGTTTGGACTAAAAAAATGCTGGAGCTGCCTTCCAGAGTTTGGGACACCGAAGTGTTCAAAGCTTAAGTTGGCAGAAACATAAAAGTATTTATGTGGACAACATTATCGTAAAAGAAAACAAGCTAAGGACACCTGCACAACTCAAGAAATTTTTGATTATCTTTGCTTCTACAATTTAAAACTCATCATGTAGAAAAGCACCTTGGCACCTCATCAGGAAAGTTCCTGGGTTATATCGTATCCTAAAGAGGAATTGAAGCCAACTCTAACAGGATTTAAGCGCTCTTAGAAATGTGACCGCCCTCCTCGATCAAGGAAGTGCAACAACTCATTGGAAGAATAACTGCTCTAAGTGTATTCCTTCTTAGGAGCATAACTGATGTTCAGAATTCTTTAAGATCGTCAAAAAACTCCACATGTTCGAATGGACAGGAAAGTCTCTAGGCCTTTGATAAACTCAAATGTGTCATAGTAGAACCACCAGTATTGTCAACCTCAATCTTAGGCGAGGCTTTATATAAGTAAGTTTTATTGATGGTACCTAAAATTTTTGGTTTGTAATAGTTTGGTACCTAAAAAAAAATAGTTGTACTAAGATGGTACCCGAACTTTTTAAAAGTTTCATTGATGGCATTGCTAGACGACATCAATTTTTCTGTTAAAATGTTGACATGCCAGGTGAACCCGGGTAAAAATTATTTTCTCTATCTTAGTTGGAAGAGTAATTTTCATTCATGATACCTGAACTTTATATTTGTAATAGTGTAGTATCTAAAAAAAATCTGTACAATGATGGTACTCGAACGTTTTAAAAATTTCATACAAGGTACCTGTTGCCAAAATCAGGCCATTTATCAGGTAATTTGCTAATGCGTAACCCAAACTTGATTAAACAAGAAAAAAAAAAAGATATCTCCTTTATCCTAGTCGGGATGTTTATTTTTTAATTTTTTACTCTCTCTCCCTCCGTCCCTCTCTTTCTCCCTCTTCCCTCCCCTCCCTCTCCCCTCCTCCAACCCCCCACGCGCGTGACCATCTTCTTTTTTCTTCTTCTTTTATTATTTTTTCTTTTAGTTTTAAGATTGCGATTATTATATAATATTACAATGTTTAAAGAAAATAAAAAAAAGGAAATTAACCTTAATAACTAAACTCATCAAAATTAGATAGGTTCAATAATTTAAAAAAAATAAAGTTTCAATTCCACATCAGAGACAGTAAAAAAATAATAAATTTAAAAAATGCCAACTAGGATAGAGATATATCTTTTTTTAATAAAGTCTGGGCTCCATGTCAACGAATGGCAAGAGAAATGGTTGAATTCCTGCCAAAAATACTGTGTATGAAACTTTTAAAAATGTAGGTACCATCATGATATAATTTTTTTTAAGTACTACACTATTACAAACCAGAAAGTTTATGTACCGTGAATGAGACTTATTCTGTCAACTAGGATAGAGAAAATAATTTGTTATTCGCATCCACTTACCACATAAGCGTTTTAACAGAAAAATGGATGGATTCTATCTAAAGGTACATTAAGTGAAACTTTTAAAAAGTGCAGGCACCATCTTGTACAAAATTTTTTTAGGTATCAAATTGTTACAAACAAAAAAATTCAAGTATAGTCATTGAAACTCACCCGGCTTTGTACTTATATCTCGCGATGAGTGACTATGCTCTTTAGTTGGTTATGACCTCAAGAGATGGTAGAAAACATTGACCCATATACCACATGAGCTCCTCTAGGCCGCAACAATGATACACAAAATTAGAGAAGTGTGCTCTAGCAGTAGTGGTTGTCAACACGCTGCTTACATCCATACTTCTAGGTGCACTAAAGAGTACGATAAGGACGGTCCTCTAAAAACTTGACGTTTCAAGGAGAATTATAAAATACGCCCACGAGCTTAGCACGTATGGGGTACAATATCAGCTCGGGATGGAATCAAGGCTCGTGTCCTAACAGACTTCATAGCTAAGTACACGAGGGCACTCAAACCCAATCATTGACAAAAGCTGCATGGACCATGCACATAGATGGATCCTCCACATAGGGAGTGAGTGGAGCTAGTCTAGTTTTGGAAGGATCCCATGGGGTCAAAATCTTCTACGCCTTGAAATCTGGTTTCCCTACGAAGCCCTGATAGTCGGGTTCAAGCTTGCTACAAGCGTTAGTGCAGACACGGGGGAGATTAAAATTTTCTCAGACTCCCAACTTGTAGTACAACAAGTTAAAAGCACCTATGAAGCGAAGAGTAAAGAAATGTCCGAATACTTAGAGGTGATTCAATCTCTTATGAGAGAATTACCCTCTTAGGACATCATTAAGATACCAAAGCTGATAATTCAGAAGCTGACAAACTTTCTAAACTCATCTCTATGATTGTAATTGACCTCAGCAAAATAAAAGGGAAAATCTTTGTGGAATTCTTCCCTAAGAAATCCACTATAAGTAAAACCTACAAGGTGCTTAAGCTACAGCAAGTTGCCTCTCTGTTGAGCTAGACGATACCAATAGAAAGGTACCTGAAGGATGGCACTTTGCTAATAGACAAAGCCGAAGCAAAAGAAATTGATGTACAAAGCGCTAAACTACCCTGATCGATGGAGTCTTGTATAAGAGTGGCTTAAGCTTCTCCCTACTCCGCTGCTTATGCCCAAATCAGGGACAACAAGTCTTATAAGACCTTTATGTTGGTAAATGCAGCAACCATATCAAAGCTCAGTCACTACACATCCAAGTCATTCGAACTGGCTACTTCTAGCCAACAATATAAACCTACGCCAAGGAGTATATGCAACGATGCGAATAGTATCAAAAGATCGCCCCTATTGACCACGTCTCGAGTGCGAACTACTTTATCTCTCCAGCTCATGGTCGTTTGCCATGTGAGGACTGGATATTCTCGACCCTTCCCTCCAAACACACCTCTCCAACCCCCCCAAACTAGGCAAAGGAAGTTTATCATAGTCGAATGTGATTATTTCACAAATGGGTAGAGGCCAAAGCAACAGCAAAGGTTACGGACAATAACATCTAGCACTTTCTCTATACGAGCATCATAGTCAGATTTGGAGTCCCACACTCCGTCATGATAGACAATGGAAGACAGTTTCATGCCAAAATAATCAAAGACTTTTGTACCAAGTACAACATCATGAGACACTACACCTCGGTTACCCACCTTTGAGCAAATGGCCAGGTCGAGGCAAACAACAAAACCATCATGCAAAGCTTAAAAGCTAAGGTCGATCACTTAAGTGGCAAACAGGCAGATCAACTCCCTAGCATCTTATGGGGATATCGCATAACTAGAAGAACCCCAATTGAAGAAACCCCCTTCTGACTAGCCTTTGGCCCTAAGGCCATTCTTCCTACCGAGCTTCCCAGCATCTGAGTCCACTCCTATGATGAACTCATCATCAAAGTAGGTCTAAAGGTCGAGCTATATGCCATAGAAGAAGCATGGTACATTGTGTGCAAAAGGTTTGCAACCTATCATCAAAGAGCTACTAGGTACTATGACAAAAAAGTCAAAGATAAGATTTTTCTTCTAGGTGACCTTATTTGGAGAAAGCTAGAGGCTATGGAAGCCAAACAAGCTCACATAAAAGCTCACCCTAAATTGGGAAGACCCTGTTAAAGTAAAAGAAGCCCTGGGGAATAAAGCATATAAGCTTAAAGGCAAACTCATCCCTTGGACTTAGAATGCAAACAACCTAAGGAAGTTCTTCGAATAGATAATTATTGCATTCAGCACATGCATGGAAAGTTCAAAATGTGACCTTGTAAAGTCATGAAAATATCATAAATAAACAGAGTTTTGCACTAACGTGTTCTCTTCAAATCCTCTTTTAGTAAACATTAAAACAAGTTCAGCAAGGGTCTTCATAGTTTAATAAACTCCATACCCGTGTGCTTAAATAGCTTAGGTAACTCCTTGCTAAGGGCAACTCCCCTGTGAGCTCAGCTAATTCCCATCCTAAAGGTAACTCCCATTGTGAGTTCTGGTAATTCTCTCCTAATGATAACTCCTCTCATGAGCTTGGGCAACTCCCTCCTAAGGGTAACTCTCCTCAAGAGCTCGAGTAACTCCCTCTCAAGAGATCAAGTCGTATGAGAAGACACGGCTCGTACAAATTATCTGAGAGTTACTATCAACACGCAATCTAAAATATCAATTACGAGCTAGAACTATCCGTGAGTAAGTCCATACTAAATGCAAAAAACCAAGTTCATTGATTTGAAACAAATTATTATAGTACTTTTGACTGGCATCTCAGCCAAGGTAAACTAGCATCACAGCTAAGAAATATAAAGTGAGCTTTTTACTAGTATGGAAATCTCCAAAGACACTTCAAGCTTCGAGTTAACAAAGGATTTAAACCTTAAATTGGAAGAATTGAATCCCCGACTTGTTAGCTTTAACTCGAAAATGTGGATTCAGACTGAACACTACCCTATCGCCCCAACCTTCCATGCACGAGCCTATCAGATTTTCGAGCTACCCCATAAATTAAATTTGACTATCAAAAGTTGACTAAGGGCAACAAAGAATCCCAGCTTGAGAAGCATATGATTTGAGCACTTAGCCCTTTCCTAGTTAGCTCGCCTTAGAAGAGGAAGGAGATACCATTTCCTCCACAATAAGCTTAACCCCAAATAAGCCATCAAAAGACTGGGCTTAAAGAGGAGAACAAGCTCCTACATACCCTGCCAACCTTACTCGCCATGAAAATGGCCAGAAGAAAGGAACTAGGAAGCAGGAGAAAGAGTTAGATACCCTCTTCATGATGACCTCGACCCTAAATAGCACTCTAAAGAGCCAGATCATCGATGGAGGATCAGCTCCTGCTCATTGGGAACACATCACTGCAGTCACCATGGCCATTTGACCTTAATGTAAGAACCACAGAAGAGAAACACAGCCCAACCTATTAGCCAGCTTCAGTGACGGACCCATGTAAACAGGGACTGTAGGGCTTCCGACCCCTTTAAATAGAGACAACAAAGCACTAGGATCTTCTTCTTACTAGCTGAGGTCCCCATGGACTTGATCTACCCAGCCAAAGGAGTTCGACTAGGGGCAACCACGAAATTTTGTTCACAAAACAAAGAAAATTTCACATAATAAGGAATTCGAAATAAAAAGACCATAGTTATGAAGAAACACTTTGCTTGAAAGAGCTATTTTTAAGTGGGAGCAGATGGATGTGAAGACAACATTCCTTCATGGAGATTTGGAGGAAGAAATTTATGGAGCAGCCGAAGAGTTCAAGGTTAAGGGGAAGGAAAATCTTGTTTGTAGATTGAAAAAGAGTCTGAATGGGCTGATACAGGCCCCAAGATAGTGGTACAGGAAATTTGATTCCTTCCTGATTGATTAGGGCTATACCAAGACTACATCGGATCATTGGTGTTTTCTTGAAGAAGTTTGAAAATGGTGAGTTTCTAATACTCCTTCTTTATGTTGATGATATAATAATTGTTGGCAGTGATGCCAAGAAAATACAAGATTTGAAGATATCACTGAGCATTTAATGCCACCAAATCCAGAGAATCTCAAGTACAATTCACCCTAATTGTCCGATTAGACATTGGAAACATATGAACGTGGGAAAGAAAAGCCTCCTAGTATGGGCAACTTTACCTATAAAGCAACATCATCACCTATGGCTAGCTTGCTAAGGACCTACCACTAGCTAACTGAAATGGCATAACTCTCATTGCATAATTAAATTTAATATATACAAGTTGATTTAATTAAATTATGAAATTTTATTGAGTGTTTAATTGATGAGAATATGATGTGTTAGTGTAAAAGTAATATATGATATATTTGCTTGAAATATAGAAATTATGGTAAGTAATTAGTTAATAAAATATGGTGTGGATATATTTTAATTGATAAATGTAGTGGGATTGAAATGGTCATGTGTGTGCAGCGTGTATCTTGTGCTGCACGTAGCCTTAGAGGAGTGACGTGAAAGCACACATAAAGGATGACTAAGAGTGAAATGGTAAGGAGGAGGGGCAGGCAATCTCGGGGAGCTCGAACGCACTAGTGATAGGTGGAGGAGCTAAATAGCATCAAACCCAATGTTCTAGAGGATAGGCTATATGGTCTTTGCTCTAAGTTCCATTTGATCTCTTGTGAAAGTATTTCGGCAGCACGACAATGTTTCTATCAAATTCTTCCTTTTGTTAAATGAGGAGGAGCTCTGGGTATTCATAGAGCTAGGCTCTTGATGATGTCTATTGGATTGTATTGACTATCAACAGACGAGATGAGTCCTCCTAATGATAGATTTGTCCATGGGCTTTCTGGCCCATAAAGGCCTCTTTAAGTGTATTAGCTCCTTGAGAAAGGTTGAGAGCGAGCGGGTTAGCCCAGTCCAACAGTCCTTATTCCAAGCCCACAATGCCAAACCTCCCTTAGTCATCTCAATTTCATGGACTTGACTCTCTAGGCCCTGTCACTCAACCAAAGAGTCAAAGTCCAGAATTATCCCTCTACAATAAATTATACCTGTTGGATTTTAATGTGTTAGTGTGATTGGTAATTGTGTTGATTGTTTATTTTAAAGCATGTAAAACTTGAGTTTTCTACAAAAAACTCAACCTAAATCTAAAACCAAATATAGCATATTCTTAGAGCCCAAAAACCAAGTCCAACCATTAAACAAAGCTAAGCCCACCTTAAAGCCTCTCTTTTTTTTCTAAAAAATCTATCATCAAAAGTGAAATTATAGGATAATTACAAACTTATTTTTATTCCAATTTTCACAAGCCAAAATAGACCCTAAAGTAAAGGTACCATTCGTTCCTTTCATTCCATCTTTTTCTTCTTAATTTTCTTGCCCGAATTTGCCAAGAACTCTTACAAGAATTCATCTCTGAGTCAAAGAGAGTTTAAGGTAAGTTTGTATATCTTTTGTGATGATTTGTTATACTTTTCTTTCATGGATTTCCATCAACTTAGTCTCTTGGTAGGTTATATGTAATATTGGTGTGTTATGTTGATTGAGAAAGTATTTGGATCCTTAAAGTTGTAGTAAATAAGTTATTGTAAGCTTGAAAGTTGTTTTGAGTTAATGAATGAGTTAGTGTTAGTTATGGCTATGTTGAATTCATGAGTGTGTAGTGATGAAAATGAAGTTGTAAATGTTGTTATTGATGTTGGGATGGTTAGAACATGTTTATATGAATGTGAAGTGAGTGGAAAATAATGATTTTGAAGTGTATAAGATGGTTTAAGTGTATTAATGAGTATGAGAAGTGCAAGAATTGTTTTGAGTAGTACTTGAGTTGGTAAAATTTGGAGATGAAGGAGTGTGATGTGATGAGAGTTGTTTGATGTTGAAGAGTGAAGTTCATATATGATTTGAGTTGTTAAGTACATGTAGTATGTAGTATGATATTTGTATGGAGCATAGAGTATGGTAGGACGTGTAAAAAATGGGTAAAAATCGAGTTTGAAATAGGGGAGATTCGAAATTTTTTAAACACCTTATCAAACAGCATGTTTGGGAAGGTGTATGGGCCATAAACCCTTTGGAACAATATGCATGAGAGGGTGTTTCACTCTCTGGAGCGTCATACACCCCTTGATACATCATGTATGAGAAGGTGTATCGCTCTCTGGAGTTTTCCTTGGGCTCAAACGGCATGTGAAATGGCATGTATGGCAACCTGTTTCACTTTTTTATCTTTCTTGCAAAATTGTTCCAAGATTGTATGCAACTGGCCTTGAACTCAGCGTTGAGCTAGCGTACCTTATATTTAAAAAAAAATAATTTTTGTTTGTGATTATTACTTTATATGTTTTTTTCCTTAATTGTTTCTTAGTTTTGTGATTAATTAAAAGCCAAAATGAACCTATTGTGAGTATAAATATTAAGTTGTGCTTTAATATGAATGTTATTTGAGTTTGATGAATGTTAAGCACTTAGTAACTAATTATGATTAATATTCAATTAAGAAATAGTGGTGTTGATATGCAATTATTTGAAATGGGATGGATATATATTGTGTGTGTGAATATGAATTAGTGTATAATCGTGAATTAATCATGTTTTATATGAAATGTTTTTTTTCACATATTCTCATACTCAATTGAGTTAAAATACCAATCTTTTGACTAATAAACCTAGTAATGTGATTAGGGATGCAAGCGGGCGGGTTTTTGTAGGGTACTCAACCCCCAACCCGATAAATACCTTATAGGGTTTTGGATGGGTTTTGGGATTAATAATAAAACCCTATAGGATTTTGGGATGGGTTTTAGGATAAGCATAAAACCCGTTAGGAAACCTGAACCCGTTTAAATATAAATATATATATATATATATATTATGTTTAACCTCAGTCTCTGAAATTAACCAGCTATACTTTATTAATTGTGAAGCTATTTTTTTTTATAAAATCATTTAGAAAAAGTAAAAAAAAATTTGGACAATAGGCTAATATTCTGTGGTCTTTACTTTCAGTCTTGGTCTTGGCTCATTCTCCTCAAATTTAAGCCTCTCACTCCCGTTGTCATACTGTTTCATTCAATGATTTTCTTCCCATGAAAATGGTAGGGATTTTATAAAAAGAATTGCATAAGTAATGATAATAGTTTTTTCTTGGCCTATAATGTGGGAATGGATCGGAAATAAAAAAATATGAAAAAAAAATTATAACGACGTTTTTAAATATTTTATTGTATAATGATTCTAATTTTATATCGGGTTTCGGGTTCGGGTTCGGGTACCCTATAGGGTTTGTCTAGCGGGTTTTTGGTTCATGGACCAAAAACCTATAGGGTTTGGGACGGGTTTTAGGAATCCTATTAGGTATCGGATTCGGGTTCGAGTTTTAGTATACCCGTCCCGATTGCATTCCTAAATGTGATTGTTGATTGTTAAGATTAGGTATTTCTAAACCAATTCTAATCAAGGAGGAATTAAAAGTTGTTTGAAATTGATTGTGTTTTTTTTTTGTTGAATCTGGTATGGGGAACAACAACCTTGTTAACGAGGTTAATATGGTAGTTCAAGCGCTTAAGCCACTTATCATGATGCAATGACTTCCATTAGTAGCTTGGTGGGTAATTGATAGGCGGTATAGTATCAATGGAACATTTGCTTTTTCTTAAAAGAATATAAAATGATTTAGTTCACGTTTTATGGGGACGATTGAACTAAATGATATTATTGATTAAGTTAAGTAAAGTTGAGTAATGGCTGTAAACCCTAGATGAAATTAATTTTTCTTTATGTGGATATATCAGAGATATAAGTATTCGAGGCTGCTTACATCTAGGAATGCAATCGGGACGGGTTCGAAACGGGTATACTAAAACCTAAACCCGATACCTAACAGGATTTCCAAAACCCATCTCAAACCCTCTAGGGTTTTTGTCCATGAACCCAAAACCCACTAGACAAACTCTATAGGGTACCAGAACTCAAACTCGAAACTCGATATAAAATTAAAATCATTACATAATAAAATATTTAAAAACATCATTATAATTTTTTTCATCTTTTTCTATTTTCGATTCATTCCCACTTTATAGGCCAAGAAAAAAACTTTTATCATTACTCATGCAATCCTCTTTATAAAATCCCAACCATTTTCATGGGAAAAAAATCATTGAATGAAACATTGTGACAACGAAAGTGAGAGGCTTGAATTTGAAGAGAGTGAGCCAATACCAAAACTGAAAGAGGAGACCATAGAGTATTAGTTTATTGTCCTAGGGTTTTTTACTTTTTCTAAATGATTTAATAAAAAAGAAAAAAAATAGCTTTATAATTAATGGATCACAGCTACTTAATTTCAGAAACTGAAGCTAAACATAATATATATATTTATATATTTAAACGGGTTCGGGTTTCCCAATGGGTTTTATGCTTGTCCTAAAACCCATCCTAAAACCCTATAGGGTTTTGTTATTGATCCCAAAACCCATCCCAAACCTTATAGGGTATTTACCGAGTTGGGCAGGTCGAGTACCCTATAAAAACCCGCCCGCTTACAGCCCTACTTATGGGTGTGTTTGGATTGTCTGTTTTTCATCTGTATCTGTATCTTTTTTAAAATTATATGTGTGAATATATTCGATTCACATCTAAATTTTATCTATATTTGTTCTATTTGATCTTTTGATGAGAACTGTCAAATTTTTTTTATCTATATTTATTTCTTAATAAATGATTTATTAGCAAAAAGTTTGAAAAAGTGTCTGTATCTGCTGGAAAAAAGCCAAAACAAACAGACCCTATATCAACCCCCTAAACAGCTGCAATTATTCAACAACCCAAGATTCCCCAAGCTTGAATTCGGAGTTTGAATGCTCTAGTGTTGTATTGTTGACTTAAATAAGAGAAATAATTTATTATTTTGCCTTGCATTAGTTCAGGAGTGTATGCCACATCGTATTTGTTTGTATTATAGTGTACTGGGCCTCTGGCTCACTTTTTCTCTTTTAGGTATTGATAAGGACGAGTTTTATGATTTCGTGGGCTATGAGATGTACTTTGAGGACTTTTTAGATGAGTGTGACAATTAAGACTCTTGGACCGACCGCGTTGTTTCCTTTGCGAGAGAGACTAAATTGAGGTTTATTGTTTTTTGAAAAATAATAGTATAGCCATGGCTTGTTTATAAGCCTAAATTGTAATATAAAGTATATTTTACATTTTCCTATATTGTATGTAATATATGGTCTTGTAAACTTTGAGATACCAAGCTATTGGTATCTATATATTGATATATTAAAGTATCTACTCAATGATGAGTAGTTTTTTTAAAGCTTTGGATATTAAACAGGTTAAACGAGCAATTCACATAAACACTTCTTTTTTCATACGACATTACGTATAATACTCAGGTATTATGTGTAGTTAGGGGACTTGACTTGCTTAATTAATGGGATTAAGTAGGCCGGGTCCTTACACTAACAATCGGATCGATAGGTCCAGATTGACTTACACAACCAACATACATTAAATAGAAGATTGAACTAAGAAGGAAGAGGTTTCGATACTAAAGATCGAGCTTATTGAGCCCTAGTAAGATCCTTAAAAGGGACGATAAAACTATAAATATTTAGTGGATTGCGAATAATACTAGATAAGGATTAGCTCTTGCATTAATCGACAAAAGAGAACCCATAAGTCGAAGACAAAACGATAACAAAATTCATTCAAGGAAAAATTACAACAAGCAAAGCCACTACAAGGGCAAAAAAACACCTGAAACGAGTCACTAAGCTCGCCTATAAACAAAAGAAAAAGAAGCAAACAAAAAAAAAACAAATAAAGAAAGATACAACAAAGAAAAACACAGAGCTTAATCAGCTCTACAATAAGCAAAAATCTCTTCGCTTATCATAGGTCAAGGAGTTGCGGCAGTAACTTTCACCTATCCTTCTGAAGGCCAATGATTCCATCTTGACCCCCTGCTTGGGGCTTAACCGTAGGAGTGACCTAAGGAAGCATAAGTTGGGGAGATTGCTGATTGAGCCCTTAGGATATAGTCTAAGGAGCGCCCTCAACCTAGTTGACCATCTGTACCCTATCAAAGGCAACCACCTTAACTTGATTCGCAATGGCAGTGCCCTCCCTAACCTTAGCCATGCTTCTACCCTCACTTTCGTCATCTCCATCCTCTCTATCCTCTTTATCGTTGTCGCCTCTTAGAATGACCTCCCCTAAGTAGATAGCCAAGAACCTGAGGTTAAGCTCAAGGTACCACTCTAATACCTTATCACAATGACCGAGCACTCTCCTTTGTGATTGTCTGCTGAAGCTCTTTCCACCTTTGCTCATAAAGAGCTCCTCCTGAGCCTACCTTTTGGCCACATTCAGAATAACTTGACCATCTTCAAAACTACCACTCGAGCCTACAAAAAATATGGGGTATATAGTCACATGACTATAAAGAAAAAAAGGAGACCGAAGAGAAATGAGTGGAAGAAAAAGTGACCAACCTTAGGACCAGAAGTTTTATCTCAGCTCATTCAAGCCTACCATGTGTTCCTTCATGCAAAATGACAATGCATCTTTTTCCTGCATTACGTCCTTCTGCTTCTTCTCCAGGTCACCAATTGTGTTCCTTAGAACATATTATGCTCGCAGTGCTTCACTGACTTTGCATTGCGCATGGATGGCTGCCGACTTGACCTACTGAACCAATTGCTACCTCTCACCCATCAGTTCAATAACACTGCTCTATAACCTAACCCTCTCCCACCACTCCTTAGAAGGTTCTTTCTCCAGCTTGGTGACACGAACCTTCAATTGCTCCAGCTCCTTATTGTCCTAACAAAGAAATGTTAAGTTAATGATCATAGAATGAGGAAAGCTCTACGCTTAACAAAAAATGAAAGATTAACTCACAGCACCCCATTTGACCACACATATCCCATAACTTCGAAAGCACCACTACAGACTAGGACAATCCATAACACACATATGAAAAAAGAAAAAGACAACACATAGAGAGAAGAGAGCAAAAGTGGGACGATACTTCATACAACTTGAGAGCTAAAAATTCCAAAACTTGATCCTAGATCTTAGCTCACTTAACAATATCCTCACTCTATTCCTATCCTTCAATGTGACAAGGTCCTCGAGCATATCCCAGTCGATAGTAACCTTGCTCCACTTAGGTGCCCTAACCCCAACAACATTAATTGGGACCCTGGTGTTAATCCCCGTAAACTGACTGCAATGGTAACCGACCTGACTGGGTTGTTGATGCTCCTAATAGCCTCAACCCTAGGAGACGCCTACTCAATGGGTGAAACCAAAAGAAGAACAACAAGGCTGACTTTGCACCTCAAGTGATTGATGACGTGGTGAAGTGTAAATACTAGCAATCTAGATCACTAAAAAGAGCCCCTTCACCGCCTCGTCCGTGCCTTTAAATACTTGATGATGACACCACTTAGATGTCCTCAACAATAGGGGCAGATTGATGTATGTTTTTGTTCTATATTTAATATGTTCAAATATAGTAAATTATGTGAGTTATTGCTAAGATTTGGATCTTAACTTGATTAATTCTTCTTCTTTTTTTTTTTTTCCGGAAAGGATGAAAATAATGGAGCTTTAGATGAAGTTGACCAAGTTATATCAAATTTGGAATCAAAAAATAAAAAAAAAATTTAAAGATAAAAACACGAGGAATATAATATATTGTGTTTCACCCGTGCTAATATGGATTAAACTCAGTTCATAGGAATAAAAGATCAAAGAGAAACACGGTCAGTTACATTTGGCCATACGTTACCCGTACTCATGTCGGAAATGAAGTTATAATTAAATAATCAGAAGATAGAGAAAAGCACAGTTAGTTACATTTAATCGTGTTCATGTTGTGTTTACATTGAGAAATACATCGTGCCTTAGAGAAAATTTACAGTGCAAAACACAACCATATGCTTCAAACTGTGTTCATACTGTGCTCTTTCAGATTAAAGAACTAAAGACGAACATTGTACTCCACTGTGTTTCTTAACTGCATATGAAGATTTTACAAAAAGAATCACGATGGGATAGAGATGGTCATGCTTCTCCCATGCAAATCGAGGTTTATGAGCATTAAAGAGTTAATGAGAACATAGTTGGATTTATCAACCCATGCATATTCTGTGTTTCTTCTCGACTATGAATAATTTGACAATTATAATTGATCCGAAAGATAAACGACGGAACAAAGCGACCTGTGTTTATCTCGTGCACTTTAAGAAGACTTGGTCAAACATTTTAAAATATCTTAGGAACTTAAGTTTATCCTAAACTAAAGGATCTATTCGACATTTGATAAGTATAAATAGGTGGTAGTTCAAATATAGAAACAATTTATTAGATAAAAAATTCATACGTTAGATTATACTTGTTGAGTCTTTAAGAACATAGCATCCATAAAGATCATTCAAGATTGTTCTTTAAGGTGTATTCCTTCCATTACAGTGTTACTTTGTAATAGATGTTTAGTGTTTGTGATAGTTTTGTAATGAACTAGTAATATCTATCATCTAAACAATAAATAACCCAAGATATTACGATAATTATGTACTAAATCGCATCTCAATGAAAGTTTGTTTCTTTTTAAGTCTGA
The DNA here is from genome assembly GCA_024138025.1 of Combretum micranthum. Taxonomy (NCBI): domain Eukaryota; kingdom Viridiplantae; phylum Streptophyta; class Magnoliopsida; order Myrtales; family Combretaceae; genus Combretum; species Combretum micranthum. The sequence goes on from JAMXBD010000742.1 coordinate 285,066, forward strand.
TTTGTGTTTTATATTGTTTCATAAATTATTATGTTCAAAATATTATTCTATGTCTGATTTCATATAGGTTAATTGAGAAATTGCATATTTAAATAGATCTTGCATAATTAGAAAGGTGTTTCGGATTACTAGAAATAGAATTACAAAAGTCTTCCATTTTAAGTGATTTAAGTGAAGATCCATTGATCAGTAATGTAATCCTTGAATTGTTATTAATTAGAAGACATTCTAATAGGTAGATTTAAGTGATTAGTGATTAGTAGTCTTGAAAAAGATACTAATTTATTTTAGGAATCTTATGGATTAAATAGACATGAATGATCATGATATTATCATTAGAAATTGACAATAGTATTTTCATTGTGGGGAATTGTTGTTTAAAGGAGTTGAATAATGTTGAATTCTTTTATCTTGTTTTTGATCTGTTTTGAAGTAAATAAAATAAGGATTAATCATAGTTATAGTATTAATAGTTAATCTTCAATATGTTTTTACAGTAGATAATAGAAAGACAAGTAAATACTAATAGATTTTCAATCCTTGTGGACAAACCTATCTATCAACTATGCTATGAATGATAGGTATACTTGCTTATATATTAATTGAAAGGAAGATTAGAACAGTGCATTTGTGATTAATCAATCAAACAATCACAGCCGACCTTGCCTCTCGACACCAACAGCTTGTCTCTTTGTGATACCTTCCTTTTGCCCTTCTCTTCTTCCTCTTCTTAGATGAAGAACCCGGAAGGAGCTCGGAAATATTTATCATCTCTATCGGTAACTCTTAGAAGAACAACAAAAAACAATGTCAGTAATAAAGAAATTCCAAAGTTTGTCAAGTCGAGCCGACCTACCAAGAAAGAAACAAAAATGCATTAATTGGCTAGAGCCTTCCTACTGAGAGCTTGACTAGACAACCTTTAAGAAAGGAGGAGAGAGAGAGAAAATTACATCCACAAAAACGGAACTACACCAAATGAATAGCAGCCTTCTCACCCTCATAAATAGGCGCATCCCTCAAGAAATTTCTCATCACGAGCACAACATTGTGAGGCCTCCGACCTTGCTCCTTCATCGCCTACCTTAATGTCTTCGACCCTTTGGCATCGTATGCCTTCAGCTTTGGAGGTTTCCCACCTCGGATGGGCTTACACTAACCCAGATAGAAATTGAACTCATGTCGGATACCTCCTCCAGCATAACTATCAAAAACTCACTTTTCCAATCCTACCCATTTGAAATAGTGAGGTCAATAAGAAGCCCATGCAGACTCTTAGGTTACTTAGCAAGATACTGCCACCCCTCCTTTGACCTCATATGCAAGAAAAACTGTTGAAACAAGGTTAAGATAGGTGTATCATCATACTAAGGTCGTATCGTCATATTAAGGAAATGACCTCGAAGGCTACTAATATTTGCCAAATGCTGGGCACCATTAAGCTAAGCATAACTGATGTTACTTAAAAACTTGTTTCTAAAATAGGAAAAAGCATCTTAAATTGAATCAAAAGCCTTAATGTACAGAGCAAACCTCCTACCACCAATAAGGCAAACCTGATCCGAACTCGAAGGCATCAAACCTCCTAGTTTTGAAGAGCTCCCTGCATCTCTTTTCGGCAAATGCTTGAAGGACCTTTTTCATGAGGGTACAACAAATCCCATCTGGACCATCGCCGTTTTTACGCCACATGCAAAGGGATAACAGCTTCCTTGTCCAAGCCATTGAGGGGATACTTTCTATTAGGCACTGGTAAGAGCTTATTGGCTAACTCTGCAAATGAAACTGAACCCAAAATAGCCTGCTTCTCGAACGATGACACAAAGACCTTGTTATCCCTCTTCACGGCCACTTATAGAGGCCAAACTGTTACTCTCCGACCTATCGCCTCCACCATAACTCAAGTTCCCTAAATCCGAACTAACCTCTCCCCTATCTCACTTGTAATGGCCGCACTACGCCCTTGGAATCGTGGGAAAAGGAATAAGTATCTGAGTTACTAGAACCTAACATCTTCTTTAGGGATGAGCAGAAGAAAACACTTGAAAAGAAAAAAGCTTTCCTTACAAGAGAAAAACTGTGTGAATGATTTCTGTTGTATGGATATTTCACATAAAAGAAGTACATGTATATATATATGTATATATAAGGATCGAAGGGGAGATGAAGAGGTTAACTTCTACCCCACAATTAAAAGTAGGCTTATATCCCTTAGTCCTACCCATGCTGCCAAAATACTCACAACAATAATCATAATTGACACACCCTTGCCATGTCTCGTGGAATTCCCATAAAGCTTCCCTAACAAGTCTGACTAGTACAGGATTTGAAATGACAATCCAGCTCACTGTTGGACAAGCTTGGAAGACGCAGAACCCGAGGACGACAATATTCATGGGGTTATAGCTCAAATAAAAGGGAAACATCATCAAAAATGTTAATGACCTCAACCCCGCCTCACACGTTGAATCCAGGTCGATCACTCTCCTTATCCCAGCACAATGAGAGAGAGTGTGTGTGTATGTGTTGGGGGAAGGAATGTACAAGTGTTGACAACAAAATATGAGCTACAACCCACCATTGCCACAACTGGGCCTCGCGGCCAGTAAGTCACCAGCTACACCTACTGGAGAAAGACCTACGCCAGGAAGACCTTAGTTCAACTTAGTGTGGAATCCCCACATGTCACTTATATCAATATGCAAAACGGGTGCATGGAAGACCTCTCCATGAGCTTGATGGTCCCTCTCCTTGAGCTCGACCTTAAAGATAATCCCCCAAGACCACTGATGAACTGCCATAGGTTAGACTCGTTGAGAACGACTTTTGTCAGTTCACTAGGCCTCTGAACCACAAAGTACCAACGTCTCAACTAGGGACCAAGGGAGACATAACCAACCCAACCACACTCTCTACTGCGACCACTCCCTAACTGAAGTGGCCCCATTACCTTAGGTACTAGGTTAACTACCAAGAAGATTCGCCTTAGCCAAAGAAATTTAGTGGATCTATCCTAGTATGATCTTAAATACTATAAATATCCTTTTCCCTCGGGGAAAAGAAAGTGCCACCACCTTTCCTACCTAGTAGTTGCTCTTTGGAAAAAGGAGGACCCACAGACTAACTTAAGTATTAGAGTGGTCGTCGGGTAACCCCCAGTTCACCTCTAATTGCTTTTTCTGTATTTGTAAGGGCTTATCTCTACCGAAATCAGCTCGTACAATGATATGTTATGGAAGAGGATATATTGCTACACACATCACATGTATTATAACATTTTTTTAAACACAATATGATATCCATAAATTATTTTAAAAACTTGTTTGTATATGCATGTAATTAAAATAGCAATAAAATTAATCATTGATGTATATATATATAACCCTAAAATATTTAGATGTTCTAATTTCCACATAGATAAACATAAAAAAATAAATAAATTCACTTTGGTTCACTCGGCTCGCAGACCGAACCAAGAAATTCTAGCATGTTTAACTTGTGGAAAAAAGAGGGCCGATTTAGTCGAGCTCATATACCTACCTCTATCCGAAACCCATCCTAAACCTTATAGGGTTTTTGTTCATAAACTCAAAACTCAACCCATAGACCCTATAGAGTATCAGAACCCAAACCCAAAAGACTTAATAATTGTCCAACTACAATATCGTTTTATGTTTAAAATCAATAAGTCATATATAAAAGATATATTTTTCTTCTTGTAATATTTATGCCCATATTTTTCTTCTTTTTTACTCATGAAAAAATTGATTTCCACTAATATTTGCGTATAAAATAAATCCTTTCAAATTTATTCACTATTAGCTTAACAATGCAATAAATTATCATAATTAATTAAAATAAAATATTGTTAAAAATCAATATTCTAAAAATTTAAAAATGCAAATACCATTTATAAAATTGAACTACAAAATTGAAGATGCATAAACTATTTGTTAAACTATTCTAGCACCTAAAATATATTAACTTAAACTTACTTTCACTTTTAAATTTGCCAGTTGAAATAAATCTAATAAATTTTTTCTCTTAATGATTTCGGATTCCACCTATAAAGTTTAGTATAAGATCCTAAAATTCGTTCCAAACCCTATTAATATTACCCTATAGGATATTTATCAGATTGAACTAGTTAGGTACCTTATGAAAACCCACTCAATTGTATCCCTATGCACAAATATCACAAAACCATAAAGAAATATGCAACCAAGCATATCAACACATCATTCAAGAGCACCTAACATAAAATATAACCAAGTTAGAATAATACCTCATTGATGCCCTTGATGTGCATTATAAATACCTACAAAATCAAAATTCATTTCTTTGGAACTTGTTTGTGCCTAGGTCCTCTATGGTTAATGACAATAAGAATTTTTCCCTTAGGGACCTGAATAAACTTGCTATTTTGATTCAATTGCATATTTTTTCTTATTGCACAATTATGTAATATGGCTAATTTTACCATAATAGTTATAAGCTCCATATGTGGCTTTGACAAACGAGTCATACGAGACTTGTAATTATTGCTTCCATTATAGTAACTTCACGACTATTTAAATTATACTTTTTCTTTTCTAAGAAGTGTGTTTAAATTCTTTCCACCATGAAAAAAAAACATTCAAGTTAATTTTCGAAACTAAGTTCTTCTAACTCTTTTAGAAGTTTTTTATCACAAGCATTAACATTATCATCTCCTTTTCAAGTCTTATTCTCCAAATCAAACAAATAATTCTCGGTTTTCAACATTTCATTAACTTTACCCAATGCATCATTTCAATTCTTCAACTCCTCATTTTCTAACTTTACATATTTATTTTGGATAAATTACACTATAAAGTAGCAGCATTTATAGGTAAATTTGTTTAACGTGTAACGTTTTGAGTAGTTAAAAAGAGGAATCAACGTTTCCTAAAGTGAATCAAATTAGGTATCAAAGTTTTACAAAGTTCATTTAAGGTATCAATGTTTTTATTAATTTTCAATTAATGTCCTAAATTTTCATCAGTGATCAATTGTTAATACCTATTTGACTCATTTTGCAAAACGTTGATACCTTTTATTAACCTCTTGAACACTGGTAACTTAAAAGGATTTATCTGCAAACTTGATACCTCTTTTAAATAATATGAAACGTTGATACCTTAAATGAACTTACCTCAAACGTTAATGCCTTTCAATGTAATCTAACTTATTCATTTTCTTTAATTAACTTAACACTTCCATCCTTATTAATCTCATCAAACTCATCCTTAAGTACATCTAATTCATCTCCTACCTTTTTCATCATAGATTTTAGTATGCTATTTTTATTTTTCAACTTAATTATCTATTACAGAGTTTTGTCATGCATATGACATAACTTATTAAATGAATTGTTAGAAGAAGTAGAGCATATCTCATCATTAATAGCCAGGAAGCATAAATCTTTGAAGACAATGAAATCATCATCACTCTATGTGGCCACCGTTGCCTCTCTTTTAGCTTATTTACTAACTCCGTAGGGAAATATTATTAGATATGGCCCTAATTATTGCACTTGAAACAAGTGATCATCTTCTCCTTCTTACCTTGATCTACTTGCATCGGTTTCTTCTTTCCTTTTCAACTTCTTGTTAAACCTCAAAATGTTTGTAAATTTCCTTATTAGTTTCTCCATTTCCTCCTCTTCATCGTCGTCATCACTTTAATGAAAGAAAGATACTTTGAGAGCCATTTCTTTTCTTTAAGCTTCTTCTCCTTACATCTTAACGATTTTATGTTTTGAGGGTCCTAAAGTGTTGCTTCTTTAATAACTTGTTCAAATCAGGCTTCTTCTATGGTGTTCCTTTAGGCCTCCCTCTTGGCAAAAACCTAAGAAATTTTTTAATTAATTTCAATATTAGCAAAATTCTTATCAAGTATTGTCAATTGATTTAAAATATCGATGAATCTGACATGCATTTCATCAATTAACACATTCAAATTCTTTTAAAATTTTTAAATTTTCCATACAACAATCATCTTGTAGTATTTCTTACTCAAGATGTTCTCTCATATGTATTCTCCAAATCATTCCATATTTATTTGGCCAATTTATATGTATAAATTCTACCAAAATTAATTTCATTCAGTTTGCAATATAAAATATTCATAGCAATTTTTTTGAACTATTTTTTTTTCTTTTTCAGCTTTAGTTATGAGGATTAGATGGAGTCGATTAAAGCCTTTCAAAAAAAAAATTGTAAGAGCTTTAAGAATTTGCTTGCACGCCTACTAAAGGCCGCTGGCCTTCATCTTGTACGTTGCTAGCCTTCAATGCTTAAGCCACCAGCTTCTTTCCATGGAAATTATTTCAGTTTCATGTTTTTAATTTTAAGCCGCCCAAATTATATTTTAAGTCGCCAACTTTAAGTTTATGTCTTTTAGAGATATTTATTATTTTTTTAGGGATATTTATTGTATTTATTAGGGTTTTTTATTCTTTTATATATTCTTTTAACTTTTTTTTTTGTGAAGATGCAATTTTTAGATCTAGGGTTTTGATTAAAAAAAATGAGCGAAACATGAGTGAATTCAAATATGTTGAGGATTGATATTGGTGAATTCTCATTTGATTCAAAAATTTATACTAGATGCTATATGAATGATAAGGTATTTCAAGAATTGACAGTGAGTGTTATACAAATTTTGCTAGTGCCTTGTTGGTAGAAAAGTTGAATTTGGAAACATTGAAGCATAAAATGCCTTATAGATTGCAGTTGTCAAAAGAATATGAAGAAATTCAGGTGACTGAACAGGTTTTGATTGTGTTTTCTTTTGGAAAGTACTAAGATGAAGCCTTATGTGATCAGGTACCAATAGAAACTTGTCATATTCTTTTAGGACAACCATGGTATTTTTACAGAAAAGCCAATTGTGATGAAATCAGGAATCGTTGTACTCTTGTTCAAAGCCAAAGACATGTGGGTTTAAAACTCCTCAATTCATTGGAAGTGTATGAGGATTTGATGCAACTTAAGCATTCTTTTGTAAAACACAGAAAGTGTGAAAAACAAAGAGAAAAAGAAAAAAGTGCTCTAGAGAGAAGTGAGATTGTGGAAAGCAATGAGAGAAAAGAAATTGAGTATGAAACATAAACACCAGTTAACATTAAGAGAAGCGAAAAGAAAATGAATTTGAGCAATGAAAAGGCAAAAAGTGAAAGTGATAAAAAAGGAGACATTATGAGTGATAATTGTCTTTCAACTAATGAACTTAATTTTTGTCTTCCTATTGAATCTATTGCACAGTTGCAGGGTTTCAAAGAATTATGTCCCCAAAAACTTCCAATGGAATTGATAAACAACTTGATTTCATTCCTAGCAATATAGAACAACCGAAGAGCGAAGATTCAAGGATGAATCTCTTCAAAGAATGAGGGAATAATGCAAAGTTGGTAGCATCATCATTCGAGCCGACCAAGTTGAAGATCAATGATTCATTTCAAGGAATTGGAGGCCCGTTGACTGGAATTTCAATGACTAAAACACAAGTGAAGCGCTAAGGATACAAAAGATTAAAGAAATGGAGTTATTTCAAAAGTAAGCTGCCGTCTTTGGGAAAGATTTACAACGCCAGCATCTTTAGACTTACGATTATTTATTATATTTTGATTGTCAAGTTTGTCTTTACATATTCTTATGAGCCATTATTAGGTTGTTTAATTGTCAAGTTTGTCTTTGCATATTCCGAGGAGTCATTAATAGGTTGTTTATTGTTGTTACATATTCCTAGGAGTTATAAATAGATTGTTTATTGTTAAGTTTTTCGTTGCGTGTCCCTAAGAGTCATTAATAGATTATTTTCCTTATTTATTGTTGCTTAGTTTGGAGGCTAATTAAAGCCTATATAAACTTATGGTTTGTAACAGAACAAGATAACTTTTGATGAATGATAAATTGAGAGTTTCTTTTCCTTGAGTTCTAGAAAGAACTTGTCTTGAACTTATAGGGATTTCCTATACCGTTTACCCTCGACTTATTAATCTGTTTGCTATCACCGGTTGTGGCATCTTCGATCATACCAAGGTTCTTGTCTCCATATAGGCAATGGGTCGCGGTTTCCACAGGTTTCTTAGAACTATCCAGGGTTAAATCTCAGATTTCGATAACGGGTCTCGTTCACAGGTTGGCATGATTCGTTTTTGTATCAGTTGGTATAATTACGTACATCTTTTCTTTCTATTATTATAGGTCAATTCATAACTATACTCCCAAGGATAAATTTTAAGCTTTCAAGAATATATTCATCTTACATTTCTAATAAACATGGTTGTTACCAATTAAGATATGTGATTGGTTTATTACTTGTTATCTAAAAAGCCTAGTGTCAAACCTAGAGACTAGCTCTAATACCAATTGTAAAACATATTTAAAATCTAATGCTAAACAATGTAATTTAACAACTAAACATCAACAATAAATAAATTAGAATAAAGTAAGAGACAATGGATATATAAAACAAGCTCGCTGAAGTTTGGTTCACCCTTTATTCTTCACGAGTCCATCAATGTCTCTCAATAGAGAATTTCACAAACACTTTATTCAACATAATGAGTTATCTCCAAAGGATCTATGGTAAAATTCACTTAGGTTGTGGTTTTTACACAAAGCACTATATCACACTCAAGGTACAACTTTTGTTCTCACAAATCACCCAACAATTGCAAGAGTAATGCTTTACAAAAGATTTTAAATAATGAGCTTAAAGACACTAATCAAGTTTTGCAGGTGCATATAGCAAAAATAAAGAATAAAAGACAAATTTGTGGAGAATTAAATAAAAGATCATTGTAAGCAAATCAATAGCTCAACTAACTCTTCAAATTTGCTCAAAGTCTTCTATTTATAGCATCTTTAAGAAAATGTGACCTCTAGACATTTTCCTTCAAAAATCGCCCCTACAGTAAATATTTCAACTTCTTGTTTCCTATTAACTAGCACCTAAATACCTTTGGCAATTGCCCAGATGCCACTTGCGAAACAAAGACACAAAGGTTATGAACCCATGTAGCGTCCAGATACCTCCACTACACCATGATCGGAAACTTTCTAATCATATGAACAATGCCTAGTGTCAAGATGCTAACCTTCCCCTTCTGGATGCTAGCTGTAGTGCAGTTAGGTCCTGCAACTTTGCAAACACATATAAATTCAACACATCAAAACACACAAACATATCTTTTCACAAACACATTTAGTCATTTTATTTTTATTTAGCTCTTGCAATTGAGTAATTGTGTAATATGTTTTCTTGCCAAAATTCACTTTAAATCAGTCGATAAAGTGGTTTAATGGCATCAAGGCAACTATTAAATAATTTTCACGCACTCCACTAATTCCATGAATGATGTGCTAAATTAGTATTGAATTTTCAAAGCATCTTATCTAGCAAGCGTACTGGGCCTTACCTTGTAATATAGCATGAGTCAAGTGTCGATTCCATAGAGATCTATTAACTACTAGACGATTATCAACTAATACTAATATCTAGGCAATTGATCTTTTAGAATGATTAGATTAAGATTAAACTAAATTATCTAATTAAGTATCTACTATGAATGCAGTGAGCTTTTGAAGAGAGCGATATGTTAGAAAAATGTGGGAAGGAGTAGAATTCACTTTAAACTATTGCCAATCAACTTGAAGTCATGTTATAATGATAATTAGATTCATGGATATACATAAGAAATTGTAAAGATTTAAAAACAGAGTTAAAAACCTTTTTAAACCACAAAAACAATCCAATAGCTTCCGCTAAATAAATTATTAATGTAATCAAAATTACAATTATAAACCTTTCCGATTCTATAATTGACTAATACTTTATATTAACATCCCTAATTCCTTAGTGAGAAATCAATATAAAATATTGCATTAGTATTCATAGACAATTTCTAAATTAGATTAAACTCCGCCACTTGCAATTGTAATTTAATCTCAATTTATGAATTCATATGAACCTAATTTCCCTTCCGAGTTATCAAATTTTTATACACCAAAGATATGATGAATAATCAGAACTCAATATGAATATCCATGATTCTAACTATCTTATAACATGGTTTCAAAGATCATTTTAGCATGTTTAAAGCTTCATCAACTTCCCACAAAAAGGATTTAGCTACTCATGGATGATGATTCAAAAATCATATAAGAAATTGCAAATGATTTCATTATGATCAGAATATTCGGATATATGAATTGCATAAAAGGAAAAGATCAAATCACCAATTCAAAATATCAAAGCTTCACTTGCAATTTCTTGGAAAACTTCAATATCCCTTCAAAAATCTCTATGAAATGCTAATTCTAATCTATGTATTGTAGTGTATTTCAGAGCTGCTTGGATGATTCTCAAAGTGAGGAGAAGACCCCCTATTTATAGGAAAAATTCCGTAACAACTCATTAAAGAAAAATGGCAGTTTTAGTCAAAGCCGGCAGTTATGGATTCTACGCCGGCGGCTTACAGGCGGCGTATCTTCAATTTCTCCTTTGCGCAGGCAATGCACAGGCAGCTTTCAACGTCAGTTACACATGTAGGCCACTTCTACGCCGGTGGCTTAGATGTAGATCTAGCCAACATATGTGATCAGAAATGAAGCGTTGCACCAATTTATAACGAAAGCCGTTTAAAAGCCGGTGGCTTTGACACTGGCGTAGACACTTCGATAGATTTGTCTCTTTAATTTCTTCCAAGCATTTGTTATCTTCATGTCTCTTCATATCTGTGACCTACACTGCCCCAACGCCAGCGGCTTAGGAGCCGGCGTATCTTGTAATTCCTTCAAAGCTGGTGACTTTTCAACTCTGGGCTGTCGGCCTTCCATGTACGCTGGCCTGTTGAACTTCTATGCCGGTGGCTTAGAGGCGGCGTAAAGTTGGTTGAGTTAAAGGCTAGCAAAGCTGGCAGTGTTGGTAGCGGCCTTAGGTGTAAGCCGTCTGAACGCCGGCGGCTTTGAAGTATGAATTGCCGGTGTATCTTTCAATTTTTCCAAATTTCTCTTCAAAGTTTCTTATTTTGATTTCTTAGTCCAAATTAGTCCTGAAACATGAATTTTAATAAAAAAAAATATCCATTCTCGCTCTTATGAATATCAACAAGTTGTATAAAATATGATCTTATCAATGAACAAGCAACCATTTAAAGTAACTACCAATCGCCAACACTATTGGAGTGTCATCTCGAAATATCCTCTAAGGACAAGTTGGCAAAAACTTTGCTACTCCATTTGTTTGATATCTCTAGTATCATACTAACTTAAACATTAGAGTGGTTACACAAAACACCCACTATTGCCTCTTGACCCATTAAACAAGGTACAATAGAGGGTAATATATGTAATTGATTAAAATAAAAAGGGTTACATGCTATGGAAATTCACTTTATATAACAGTCACTAAATATATAATAAAGCATACCTTATATAGATATGATTTTGTGTTCCAAATCAAGAAAATGAAATTAGTTTCCTTGTCCCATCTATATACCAATCATATAATAACCAATCATTATCTACATTATAATGAGAAGTTTTGACTTAAATATTTTATGTAATCATTTGTTATGCGTAGTTATTATCAAGTATCAATTTTATTTTAGCTATTGCTAAATCAAAAGAAAATGATAAAGAGGTTAAATTAAGGTTGTTATGTCCTTTATAATTTCCCATTTCATATGCATACTTTTTTTTATGCCCAAGCCATTCATATCTATAATTTATACGATATGAAAATAATACCTATCTTTTAGACTTAATTCTCTGTTTAAACACCTTTAATATATAAAAAATTAACTTTTAGCTCATTAATTTACTATCTATTTATATTTTGTCACTTGATTTTACAATTCTATTTATAGTTGAGACACTACAATAGTAAGAAAATTAGCTATTAATGTTGTGGTACCATAACATTTCATCATCTCACTTACAAAAATATATATTTTTCCTTCCTAATATGCTAATGCCACAAATTCCCTTTATTTAAACCTTGAGAACAAGTTGAACAAATAAATAAATAAAATATAAATTGCAAGAAATTAAGTAGGAAAAGAAAAACTAAGTCAAAGATGTATAGTGGTTCCACTTGTGTATCGGTCCACTATTCTAGCTCCGATCTAGTGACCCCGTAATCCTCAAGGATTTATTCCACTATATCTAAGTAATCAATTTACAAGATAGTACAATTCACTCTATTCGATTCTCACAATTTTCTTCAAGCTACAAATCGAAACTACAGAGTCTAATCTCATAAACTAAAAAGGCAAACAAGCTACAAGGCAACAACAAATTTCTTCTATCAACAAAGAAGTAAGCAAAAGTAAAACTTGCAACAAAGAATTGAGTGCACAAAGTCAGATCAGAATTCTTAGAGGAAACAGTGGGTGTTCTTTTCTTTTGTAAAGCAGTGTGTGCTCTTTTTCTTTTTCTCGTGAGTGTTTATTAAAAGAGACTTCTGGATAATATAATCTAATCTTCAATGTTTCAAAAGTTTGTTACAGGTTGTGGGTAAGTTCTCCCACAAAAATCTCGAATGATATCTTGATATCTTATCTTGAAGTGAATTCAAAAGATAATAAATACATTGAATGCTGGATAAGATGCTTTGTACCTGAATTGTTGTTGATTCTTCTTCTTTTCAAAACTAATGCATAAACGGATAAGTTCTATGCCATTTCAAATCTTAAAAAAATCCCTTAAGAATAGAAGGTTTGGAGCTGTTATCTTGAAAAAAATCCCTTAAGATTCGTGATCTTGAATTCAACTTCCTTAGATAAACTTAAAAAATCCTTATCTTCGATAATTTAAATAATTGGATCATGTATAAATTGCAGCAACTTTAATAAAATTTGTAGAAAACTCCTTTATTTAAAAACTTGATAAAATCGATCTTGATTTAACCCCATGGATATTAATCAACTTTAATGGAACAAATGGGTATGTTATCTAAATATACCCATTTTCTCGGAGCTAGGTCTTCAAAATACTTATTTAAGCAAATTCGAAGTGAATTTGATCGAAACTTTTTGTTGTAAAAAAAATTCAATGAACCTTCTAGATAAACTTTTGAGTATTCTTTCTCCAAGTAAGGTATTATAGAATCCTCTAGTTCGCTTTTCTTTTTTCAAACAACGTTCTGTAAAAGACTTTGGGTAGCATGATGCTTTCATTTAAAATTGCACACTTAATAATTTCATCAGTTTTCTAATTTTTTATCATCAAAACTTTCGTTTAGAGAGTAACATTCTCCCTCTTAAAATAACATATTGTATTTTATTTTTGGGTTAATTATAAAAACATAGTATGTGTTTTAGTACTTTTACAAACAATTAATATAGGTTTTGATTTTTGACAAACACATAACTTGTGTTTTGATATTTGGTAATCAAGTAACTTGAGTACTTTTAACAAATACATAAGTTATTTTTTGTGGTTTTGTAATTAAGTGACCTGAGTTTTGACTTTTGATAAATACACAAACAGTACTTTGTCAATTTATTCTAATAATATTATCAAATTGATTGAATCAACTAATGGAAAAAAAGTCATGTGACTCTAATCTATTATTAGTACAAAGTGACAAATATAGGCTATATATTTGTTAAAAATCAAAACTTAGGTTACTTATTTACAAAAGCACAAAAAATAGGTTATTTATTTGTCAAAAAAAAACTCTGGTCATTTAGTTGCCAAAATATCAAAATATATGTTATATATTTGTTAAAAATCAAAACTTAAATTATTTGTTTGTAAAATACTTAAACACATGTCATGTTTTTGTAATTAAATCTTTATTTTTTTTCAAATGCATGCATCACAAATACATGATCCTATCAGTATCCTATTAGAGGTCTGTATGGATAATCCATTTTTCATCTATATCTTATCTGTATCTAATTTGCATCTTTATCTTTAGGGTTAATGTCACAATGTTACCGAATTTTACCTAATTATTCAATCAACTACCTAAACTTTCAATTAATCAATTTACTACCTCATTTAACTTTTTGCAGCCATTTGTGCCACCTGGACTAACTCTGTTAACATCATCAGCTGACATGACACATCCAACTTATACAGATATGCCATGTGTCAACTGACGGGGCCAAAATCATAATTTTTATTTAACCATAAATAGTTATTTTTTACAATAATAAAACCAACATGGGCTTACTTAAGGCTCAATATTCCAAACCCCATTACACTTAAAGTCAACTCTCCCCATAAGCCATATCTAATCCTTATTGCTTGTCCACATCACATCTTTGACTTATTTTATTTTTTCATTCCACCTATAGCTTATATGTTGGTCTGTTGAATGAAAAATAAGCCATGTGGGACTAAAAGAAATTGAAACAAGAGTAGATAACGAACTCTTCTTCTTCCTTGTAGAACTCTACAAACCCATAGCAAGCAAGTTCCAAGAATCTCAATCATGTCATGAAATACACGGAACTTTAGAAATAATGAAAACCATGGAACATTCATGATTAGTAATCTGTTATGCCATCTGGAGGAGAACTATAATTCATCTTTCATTTCCGCGTCAATCTTCTATCACCATGTCTTGCTCTTTTTCTACGTCGATTATGATCGATACCGTGCTGCTATTATATTAGCAAGATAAGCCATCACACATTCCATGTTTCTTTTAATGGGAACACTAAAATTATGGGAAAATCTAAAGTATCAAGTGAGTCAAAAGACTATCATGTAGAGTCCAGTTCATAAATTTTCCATCTATGATAACAAAAACCTGGTAATATGTTTCATGGTAATAACTTTCTAAAATCTCAAATGCATCAGATTTGTCCGAAAATTTTTTCTTCTACTTTTCTTTTCTTTTCTAATTCTAGAAACAGTTGTTAAAGCTTCCATTGTTATCTAAGCCAAGAAAAGCTTTGAGCTTCTTTAAAGAGAACAACACCCAAGCCCCTTCATTCAGCCTCTATTTTTGTTTCTCAAAACAAAGCATGTAAAGCTATTTAATTAATTAATATTGTTGATGAAAGGGTTTTGTCTAAGGCTGTATTTTTTGAGAGGTTGAAGGTGGAGAAAAGATGTTAGAGAAAGAGGAGTTTAGAGAGAGAGTGTCTTCATGGGAAAGAAGGCTGTGTGTGCAAGAGTTAACAAATGAGAAACAAATGTCCCGCATTCTTTATTTTTCGATAGATAACCTTTTTATATATTGTGATGTTTGAAAAGTTTATGCTAGTCTAGTTATTTGGTCTGTGACTGGGCATTACACTACATAATTGAAGCTCCAGCTTGGGCAAGAAACTTATTTTATATGTTGACAATATATTCATTATTAAGGCTGATGATTATATATTATACTAAGTTTAATTACAAAACATATAAAAAATAATCCATTGCCATGCTAGTTGACACGTGGCATCTTTGTATACGTTGGATTGCCACATCAACTAACGGTGTTAACAGAGTTAGTCTAGGTAGCACAAACGGCCGCGACAAGTTAAATGAGGTAGTAAATAGATTAATTGAAAGTTTAGGTAGTTAATTGAATATTTAGGAAAAGTCCAGTAACATTATGATATTGACTCTTATCTTTATCTTATTTATATCTAATATGTATTTGATCCGTAAGATCTGTTTATGAATAAAAATATTTGATTTTCTTTGTATATTTTTTAATAAATAGTTTGATTGAAATAAATATAAAATATATGTCAAACCGATTACAAATCAATGAACCAAATGCACCATAGGTGTATAAGGGTTTGGCTTCGTGTTATATAAATATTAAATGGAGAGCATAATTAGACTGTATTAGAGAAAAATACTAGGAGATTACAAGAAAATTACTTTGTCATTGCTACTACGTCATAATATATTACTTTATTCTTTACCATAGCTTTTAACCTAATGTTGTTTTGGGCTTTTCCATAAAAATTATATCTGTCCTTTTTTTTTTCCAATTCTATATCAAGTCTAGTAAACGTGACGAATCACAATTGTAATGTTTTATCCCCATTTTATATTATAATTTTATGTGTATTTTATATATATAATATAGAAAAATTCTAAAAATATGCATCGATTATTTTAAAGGTCTGTGTATCTTATTTGAATTTGATATGTATCTATATTGGATTTGTGAATCTATTTAATAAAAATATCTATTTTTTATTTGTATTTATTTGAAGATGATAAAAATTTTCTGGTTATTTGCAATTTCCCCGGCATTTAAAGTAAACAACAGAAATAGTCTCACACGCGCAAAAAAGGAGTGAAATAGGAAACAAAATCGGATATTTTCTTTTTCTTTGTATATAGATAGGCAAGAGGCAGATGGGTTCGTAAAAATTGAAAGCTCGAGATTTTAATTTTTTTTTTTTTATAAGAGTAAAAGTTAACTTCTTTTTCCTTTTTCTTAATTTTAGTTATGGATATCTTTGTTGCCTTGTGATTTGTATAATTACTGGATCAAACATAATTGTTTAGGTAATTAGATTGATGGATCTATAATATTAATATATTATATAATTGAATATTCGAGTATTTTAGTGTTATGTTATAGGAAATGCATATTAAATTGAGTTAAAATCTAAAATGAAACAATATTAGATCAATGATTCCGTGACCAAGTAATATTGAATTACAAATAAAGACACAGAAACATGTATTTTAACTAACTAAATAGGTTGTCAAGGAATGGAAACACTTAATTAATTAATTATGGTATTTTATGCAAGAGTCCATGTTGTACTTCAACTCAATACTTTTAACTAATAAGAAGTTAATATCTACGTCTAAAATTTTTTATGCCGTGGCGATTATGATGAAACCAATCTTGTTATATTATTGAACATCGACATCTATTCTAATCAAGATTGAATCATTAGTATTTTTTTGTGCTATTTATTTTATAATCAATTTAATAATAATATTACTAATTGTAACTTATCTGTCACTCTTATGACTTGAAGGGTATAATAACGTCACCATACATATGTGCAACTGCAAGGTTCGGATATTACACTTAGAGGTGGGCAAGTGGGTTAAACGGCCAACCCGGCCCGCCCACTTTGGCCCGTGGTTTAAACGGGCCAAAATTTTTTGGCCCGTTTAACCCACGGGCCAAAATTGCCTAACCCTAACCAACCCAACCACTTTAGCCGGTGGGTTAAACGGGCCAACCCACTTTTTGACCCTTTTAACCCACTTACATATTTTGTGAGTTAAATAGGTCAAATTGACCCATTTAACTTATTTATAACTAAAAATATATATATATAATATATAAAAAAAAAAAGAGTTTTATAAGGTTATGTATATAATCATTTATTTCATTATTATTTTAATTACTTTTTATATAAAATAAATTTTTTACAATAACTTATTAGATAATATATTTCATTTAAAACAATAATAATATATTTTATAAATTTTTATGGTGCATGTGCATTAATTTGTCATTCTTTGTTATAATTAACACATAAATTTAATCTCAAGTATAAAAAATCTCTAGAATAACATTCATTAATACATATTTACCCTATAATTATTTATTTTAATTTTATAAAAGTGGGTTGGGGGTCAACCCACTTAACCCCGGGCTAGCCACTTTGGCCCGCGGGTTAAGTGGGTTGGGTAAATTAACCCACTTTTAAACGGCTAAAAAAAGCTGACCCTAACCCACTTTTAAAGTGGGTTAAACGGGCTGGCCCGCGGGCCATAACCCATTTGTCCAGCTCTAATTACACTTCAATAAATGCCCAAAAAAGTTCTGCAAATGAGGAGGAAAAAGCGCTGCGAGAACCGTACTACGAAAAACACAAAAATGCAGTACCAAATCACACATAGATTCAATCAAATGTGACAAATAATTCATTTGGGTTATAATATTTAGTCGTAAAAAAACTAAAATCAACAACAATAATAATATAATACGTAAGCTCATAAAAGCCCAAGACCAAGGACAAGAACAAAATGTAAAAGTCATATGATCTCAGGACCTATAATAAAGAATAATGTCACAAAAGGTATTTAGAATTTGACAAACTAATTAGGTACCTGAACTTTAAAATTAATTAATTTAATACTTAAAAGAATTTGATAGAGATACCGTTAGTATGTGTGCAAAGTTTTTTCAAATATTAAATTGATCAATTTCAAAATTCATGTATTTAATTACATATTTTATCAAAATTTAGATACCATTCACGACATTAATCTAATAATAAAAGTTGTCTTGTCCTGATTTCACCATGAATATGTAACATCAAGCTACTAATCCCATTGTAACCCCATGAAAGCATCTCACACAATTGGTAGAGTTTTTATTATAATTTTGTTCAAGAAACTTAACTTGTATCACAATAACGAGTCAATCAATAATCCCTTAAACCATACACAATGATTTAATGCCTAAATTATTAGCTACTTAATTCCAGATGGTTGTCCCATACTTCAGATTGACGACACCCTATCCATAACTAATAGCTCGGCCTACTATGTTCAGCCCAATCCACTATTAACCACGTTTTTTACTTGAGAACCCTAACGTCTCATGCCTTTCACACCTCTTAATTCCTCTGTAAAGTAATATGCTCTTGAACCTTAGATCTCACTTCTTTATTCGTTCCTATGCTAATGGTTTTTCTTTTGTTTGTAAACTTTGTAGGTATTAGCAGTATTCGAGTCTTGCCTAACTCATCAGTCACGAAGACTATTTCTTTGCAAGGGCCAAGATGGTTTTCCCTTTCCTTCTTTCTTATTTATACTTGTATTCCAATACTTTTACAATCATGATGCTGTTACAATCTATTATAACTAAAAACTACTTTTAACTACTAAGCTATGTTACAATATCTTTGCATGTATAGTACACTAGTGTTGTGATATGTAAATTAGTATAGAATATTTCCTATTTATGTACAATAGCTATTATCCTTTATTAGGAGATCTTGTTTTCTAGAATAGATCAATATTTTGTATATATATTATGCCCTCATATCAATGAAAATATCAAGAAGTTTACTACTTTCACATTTATTCTTGGCTCTAAAACATCCTAGTAAGGCCAATTCTTGCTCCTTTGAGGTCGTTTTGGTTCTAAAAATCATGTTGGGAAACATATATGTTAATTCTGGTTTGTTTGTGGAAGTTTTGGGTAGGTTTACTTGAATCTATGTTTGAATCGGAATCATGGTTTTCTTTTGGCTTGTCTCTTGGGTGGTATGAACAGTATTTACTATATTAAGTTAATTTCGTGCTTTTCTTTGTTATAAGTGGTATTTTTATTATGTATGTGTGGTAAAATCTTTGTGAAAGATCACTTTGTGGCCCTTTAAAGCTTCTTTATAAGATGGTAGAAAATAAACTGCAAATAGTTGATACCACTCCTGTGACAACTAAAATCACAAAACGTAAACTTAATGAGAATAATTTTATAGCATGGAGTAAAATGGTGAATGTATTTGTGAAGTGTTGAGAAAGAAGATCACCTTACTATTGATCCTCCAAAAGAAAATACTAAACATGCATGGTCACATGATGGTGCTCGAATATTTTTATAGATTAGAAATTCTATTGATAGTGACATTATTAATTTAGTTGATCATGGTGAATGTGTCAAAGAGCTAATGGAGTATTTAGAGTTTATGTATTCAAGAAAAGGGAATATCTCTCAAATATATAATGTATGTAAACGCTTTTATCGTGCTAAACAGTAAGATCAATCTCTTACAGCCCATCCCATGAATTTTAAGAAAATTTATGAAGAACTGAATGTCTTGCTACCATTTAGCCCTAACATGAAGTTTAGCAAACTCAATGGGAACAAATGGCAGTAATGAGTTTCCTAGCTGGTCTTTACCTAGAGTTTGATGCTGTAAAATCTCAGATTCTCTTTGGTCTTGAGCTTTCATCTCTATAGGAAATATCTACTCGGATAGTTCGTACAGAAAAACACATATCTATTACTCCATCACATTGGTCCAATGCTTTAGTTTTTCAGAATGCAGGTCACTCTTTTAGTAGTGCGATAGGGAGAGATAGCATTAGAGGATGAGATTTGGGGGGAGTAGTGTGCTACTATTGTCATGAGCTAGGACACACACACTTGTAAGAAGTTGCAAAACTGTACACAGAAGAAATCATTACACATATTGCCTCCATTAATTCCATACCAAGCTATGAGAAGACAATTATAGTTTCAACTGATGAGTTTGCTAGGTTCTCTAGATATCAAGAGGCATCAAAGACTTCATCTCATCATGTGTCCACTATTTTTGAGATAGGTAAACCAACTACATGCCTTCTTTCCTCATCTTCAAAATGGGTCATTAATTCTAGTGCCATAGATTACATGACAAGTAATCTCGATCTCTTCTCGACCTACTAGCCATATACATCTCCTATACATGTCACTTTAGTAGATGGTTCTAAATCTTGTGTTCTTGGTTCTAACACTATTAATCCTACACTTCTACTTTCACTATATTTTGTATTGAGCTTACTGCAATTCCCTTATAACTTACTATCTGTAAGTAAACTCACTCGTGCAATGAATTATTATATCTTATTTTTTCCCAATCATTATCTTTTTTAGAATTTTATGACGAAGTAGATTATTGGTAATCGACATGAATCAGGAGGTCTTTATGTTTTGGATACACGAGTACCAAGGCCTATTGCATGCTTTAGTATTCTCACACCTTTTGAAGCACGTTGCCAATTAGGTCATCCCTCTCTACTTGTGTTGAAGAAAATCTATACTCAATTTAATAATGTCTTTAGCTTACATTATGAGTCATGTCATTTTACCAAGCATCATCGTTTATCTACTGTTCCTAGAGTTAATAAAATGGCTCGTTTACCTTTTGAATTAGTGTACTTTGATATATGAGGTCCTTATCCCGCTATGTCTAAGATTGGATTCTAGCATTTTGTTACTTTTATGAATGATTATTCTCATATGACTTGGCTTTATTTTATGAAAGATCGTTTTGAGGTTTTTCTCATTTTATTCCATTTTGTGCTAAAATTAAAACACAATTCAATGGCTTAGTATAAAACTTAAGAAGTGATAATACCAAAGAATACTTTTCTCATTTATTCTAGACACATATGATTCAAAATGGTATTATTCATCAATCGTACTGTGTTGATACACCTTCTCAGAATGGAGTGGCTAAAAGAAAAAATAGACATCTTCTTGAGACAATACGAGCCCATATTTTACAGATGCATGCTCCTAACAATTTTTGGCCGATACTGTTTCCACTGCTTGTTTCTTAATTTATCATCTACCTTTATCTATTCTCTAAGGTAAGACTCCTTATAAAGTTTTGTTTCCTATACAAAATGGTTGTTCCCTATTGATCCTAAGATATTTAGCAATGCATGTTTTGCTCGTGGTGTTTGTCCTCAGGTCACCAAACTAGATCCTAAATCACTCAAATGTGTCTTTTTGGGTTATTTTCAAGTTCAAAAGGAATATTGGTGTTATTATCCTTATCTTGACAAGTATCTTGTGTCAGCTGATATCACATTTGTAGAAAACATTCCCTTCTTTCCTTCCTCTAGTGAAACTTTAACATGAGAAGAGAATGAAGATATGCTAATTTATCACATTAATTATCAGTCTTTAGGAGCACCACTATCTATGCCGTCACCCCAGCTATTGCTGCCTCCAGCGAGACCTCCTATTCAACGTGTGTACTCTAGAAGATGAGACCCCCCTGATTCATGTCTTGGATTATCCTCTTCTTCTTCGTCGGATTTAATTCTAAATGATTTTGATCTTCCTATTGCACTTCGGAAAGGTAAACATCAATGTACATATCCTATCTCTTCTTTTGTTTTATACAACCAATTGTCATCATCATCCTCTTCATTTATTACATCACTTGACATTGTTTCACTTCCTAAGTCGATTCATGATGCACTTTCTCACTCTGGTTGGTGTGATGCTATGATGGAAGAGATGAATGCCTTAGATACTAATGGTACTTGGGATTTAGTGGAATTACCTACATATAAAAAAGCAATTGGTTGTAGATGGGTGTTTGCTGTTAATGTTAGTTATAATAGATCTGTAGTTTGTTGAAAGCTCATCTTGTGACCAAAGGTTATACACAAACCTATGGAGTGGATTACTCTGATACCTTTTCTCCTGTGGCTAAGTGAATTGTTGTTCTGTTGTTTATATCTTTAGCGGATACTAATCATTAGCCTTTGTATCAATTGGATATTAAAAATGCTTTCTTGCATGACGATTTACAAAAGGAAGTGTATAAGGAGCAATCACTTGGGTTTATTGCTTGGGGGGTCAAGGAAGGTTTGTCACCTTTGGAAAACATTATATGGATTGAAATAGAGTCACAGAGCTTGGCTTTGCAAAATTCGATCAGGTAGTTAAAGCTTTTGGTTTAAAGATGTGCAAGTTAGATCACTTAGTATTTTTTAGATGTTTTGACTTTGGTATGATCCTTCTCATTGTATATGTTGATGGCATCATTATTACAGGAAGCGACAAATATAGGAGTTTCCTCTCTCAAATATTTTCTGCATACTCTGTTTCATATAAAAGATTTAGGATTATTGAAATATTTCTTGGGAATCGAGTTAACAAGGAGTAAGAAAGGCATTTTCTTGTATCAAATAAAATATGTACTTGACTTATTAACAGAGAGAGAGGCAAATTGGGAGCTAAACTGAGTAGTATACCCATGCATCCTAATATGAAGCTCACGAAAGATGGTAAATTGTTCAAGGACCTAGAGAGGTATATACATTTGGTTGAGAGATTGAATTATCTTATAGTGACCCATCCTAATATTACATATCTAGTTAGTGTAGTAAGTCAATTTATGTCTTCTCCCACTGTGCATCACTGGGCAGTCTTGGAACAAATCTTGTGTTATCTAAAGGGTGCTCCAGAACATGGCTTACTTTATGGAGATCACAGTCATAATCCTGCTAACTATTTCTTAGATGCTAAATGGGTAGGGTCCAAGATTAACAAAAGATCCACTACTAAGTATTTTGTGTTTATTAGAGGTAATCTAGTTTCTTAGAAAAGTAAGAAATATAATACTATGTCTTGCTTGAGTGCAAAAGTAGAATACAGGGCTATGATACAATCGATATGTGAAATCATGTGGATTTATCAGCTCTTATCTGAAGTTGGCTTTAACATGTCAATGCATATACAATGGTGGTGCGATAATCAAGCAACTCTTCACATTAAAATTGATTTCTATAGGGCACATCAAGAGTGGAGAATAGTTGGCTGATATCTTTACCAAAGATTTGAATAGGTTAAGATTAATGATATCTGTGACAAGTTGGGCATAACTAATATCTATGCTCCAACCTGAGGGGAGGTGTTATGATATGTAAATTAGTATAAAATATTTTCTATTTATGTACAATAACTACTATCCTTTATTAGGAGATCTTGTTTCCTAGAATAGCTGGATAGTTTTGTATATATATTCTACCCTCACAAAAATGGAAATATCAAGAAATTCACTACCTTCATGTTTATTTACTTATAAGTAGTATACTAGATAGTTCGATAATGTTGTTGATGTTTTTCTGCTCTTCGTTTGCCTCGATGTAATATTTGTCTCCACCTCTTGAAAATTAACCTTATCCTTTAGGTCAAAGTTGTGGTATAATTGGACAAATTCCTCAAAATCCTCCCAACTAGTGTCTTTCGGTTGTAAACCGCCCACTACAACAATATATGCTTGATCTATTGGCCCTATCGTAAAATAAAGCTGTAGTTCATAATTACTCTTAGCTATAAAAGTGGGTGATTATCCATTGACTGATCTAGTGGTGATAAAGGTCGTAATTGCAACCCCTGAGCTCGTTTGAGATGACAAATGTGAAAAACATTATGAATCCTTGAATTTGATGGTAACTCTAGCTCATAAGAAAAACCGTATCCCTATTCAGAAGCTCATAATCAACTACCTCAATCATCTAAGAACCCTTAACATAAGTAGGAATACTAGGTGGCTCGCAAGCATACACTAACTAGAAAGGAGTATAATAAGCTCTTTAACGAAAGGAAGTATTGTAAAGGCATAAATTTCACCCCAATCTTTAAGAGTGTCCATGACATAGCTGCGTAAATACTATTGAATCACCTTATTCAAAACTTCAGTTTAACTATCTGATTGAGGGTGATATGCATGTGACATACCAAGTGCAATGCTACTCAAATGAAAAAATTCCATCCAAAACTTACTTGTTAACATAGGATTTCTATCCAAGACAATAGTTCTTGAAGGTCCATGTAACTTAATGACCATGTTCACAAAAAGAGATGCCACTTTTATTGATGTAAAATGCTCATCTAAAGCTCCTAAATGGTAGTATTTGGAAAGTCTATCCGCAACTACCAAAATTACTGAGTACCCTTGAGACTTAGAAAGTGATGTTATAAAATCCATACTAACATCTTCCCAAATTCTCTCGAGGATAGTCAATGGCTATAATAAGTCAGCTGGAGACTGAGTTAAGTATTTAACTTACTAACAAATTGTGCAATTCCACACAAACAATTCTACATCAGTTTTCATCCCTTCCCATTAAAAAGATTCAGCAAGGTGTTTATATGTCTTCAGTACACCAAAAGGACCTGCTTATGGGGCATTATGATACTCATTAATAATAATAGGGATCAACTTAGATGAAGAAACTAGAAATAATCTTGATTCGGAGTATAATAAGTCATTTGTCCAAGTCAATGAGTACTTGATATTTTTCCTTAGTTCCAAGTCAGAAAGTAGCTTCTGAAATGCCTGGTCGGTGTTGTATGATTGTTTCAATTCATCTACAACATTGAAAAATGGCACTGAAATGGCAAAACAGTCCCTTGATTACTTCATTGGTGTGATAAAGCATCTGCAACCTGATTGTCACTACCTGGTTCGTAAGTAATCATATAGTCATACCTAATAAGTTTAGACAAATACTTTTGTTGCTTTAATGTTTAGATTACTTGATTCATTATCTCTTTGAGGCTCCTGTAATCCGTCCGAATAATGAAATGGTCCCCTAAAAGGTACTGCCTCCATTTCTTTATTCTCTTGTAGTAAAATTAGTCCAATTGCTTTCCCAGAAGCGTCTGTCTTTAAAACAAAAGAGTTTGTGAAATCTTGCAAGGTCAATAAGAGCTGAACGCAATGCCTCTTGTAATATGTTAAAGGCATCAATACTCTCCTGAGTCCACTCAGACTTGTCCATCTGCAACATATCAACCAATGGGCTAGCTATAGATGCATAGCTTTTAATAAAACATCTAAAATACCTTGCCAAACCAAAGAAAGCTCTCAAATCTTTAATGTTCACTAGTTGTGGCTACTGCCGAATTGCTTCAATCTTCAATGGGTTTGATTGCACTCCATTAATGCTCACTATATGGCTTAAATATTCAATCTTTTGCTAGCCAAATGAACACTTGGACTTCTTGAGGTAAAACTGGTTATCGGTTAATTTTTGTAGTACTTCTACCAAGTGTTGACTATGTTGCTCTACTATGTGACTATATACCAATATGCCATCGAAAAAAATTCACAAATTTATGCAAAAATGGTTAGAAAATACATTTATGATGGATTTAAATGCCGTAGGTGCATCACATAACCCAAATGGCATCACGAAAAGTTCATAGTGACCCTCGTGAGTTCTAAACATTGTTTTTTCAACATCCCCTTCAGACATTCGAATTTGGTGATAACTAGATCTTAGATCTAATTTACTAAACACACATGCCCTATGTAATTCGTCTAAAAATTCATCCATAGTAGGTATGGGAAACTCATCTTTAATAGTTACATTATTGAGTGCCCTATAATCAATACAAAAATGCCAAGAACCATCTTTTTTCTTTACTAATAAGACAAGAAAAGAAAATGGACTTATACTATTATGTATGATCCCTAGTTGTATCTTGCATCATTTCTTGTACTTGTCTTTTAATCCCTTTTTTTTTTTTTCTGAAATTGTGGCTAATGGTATGTTTTTACATTAATAGGGACCATATCTGGTTGCAAATGAACCCGATGTTGGATGTCTCTATAAGGTGGCAATGATATGGGTGTTTCAAGCACCATAGAGAATTTGCCTTATATGTCCTCAAAAGGACTATTGCTGGTGATACTTAATGATGGTGTCTGAGCTTGAGCTACCAACCAAAAGCAAGATGCAATGGCATCTATGTGTATCAATCTTCGCAAGTAATGGTTGGAAATGTGCTGTAGAGGAGCTAAAATTCCTTACAAACAAACTAATCAATCCTGATGTCTAAATTTCAATGTAAGTGCTATATAATCAACTATGATTTCTCCTAAATTTTGAAGCCATTGGACGCTTAGCACTACATTCTCTCCTTATATCGATAATACATGAAAGGTAACATTAAAAATATTTCCTTGTATATGCAGAGGTTATTGACATACTACCCTTCACATAACATTTTTGTCCCATCTTCTATCATCACATTAAAAGTATGGTTTACCACTATTTCCAAATTTAAGTATTTAGCAATTTGGTGTGTATTAAAAACATTAAGAACAAAATACGGATTTTAAGTTTTCCAAAATTTTATAAAATACTAATAAGTTCTGTTCAACTTCAGTTGCAATTACCAACATAGGTAAGCGTACCTTTAGAAGTAGCATAGAAAATATTAGATCGTATCCCTTGGGGATGGCTAGTATCAACCATACTCACTCCTCATCTATTATTTAGCCAAAAAAAGATTCAGAAGAACATTGCAAAGAGCAAAAAGCTAAGCTAAGGTCAAAAACTAATTATATCCATGTTTTCAAGGCAAATTAAGGATATAAGTTTGTAAATGCAAGACATAACTTAGGATTTGCTTCACTAAGTACTTATCATGTGATTTCTTATGAAACTCAAAGAGTTGTTTGCTAGGTATACTTATAATGTTAGAATCACTAAGGTAAGCTAAAGCCTCTCTCAAGATCAAAAACTTTAGATCTAGGTCAAACCATCAGAATCTCTTCACAAGCTATCAGAAACCTAGATCCATATAAAGATTAAAAATCTTTTGATTGAAACCCTTTTTAATAAATTTAGAACCAAGTGACAGAAAGTTTCATTATTGCTATCTTCAGGTAATTATGGGCAACTTCATTAATAACCTAGATCTATTTAACGATCTTTCAATCTGTTCAATTAAAATCAAACATGAATCTAAAATGTGCACCACATAATTACACCCACAAAAATAAGTTCAAGTTACTAAATACAAGTACATAGTCAATATTCAATTAAAATATGTTTGAAATCACACGAATCGAATCTTGGATACAAAAACTCTAAGTTAAGATAATTATTTCTCAATACATGTAAGCATTAAGCCTAGATTCAAGAGAAATAATATGAAGTTAAAGATGAATATTGCAAATTAAGCACACAAATC
Organism: Combretum micranthum; assembly: GCA_024138025.1. NCBI lineage: Eukaryota > Viridiplantae > Streptophyta > Magnoliopsida > Myrtales > Combretaceae > Combretum > Combretum micranthum. The sequence goes on from JAMXBD010000742.1 coordinate 312,537, forward strand.
TTGTACGAACAAACATCGGGTTCAATATGAATTTACCTTGAAAACTTGAATTTCTTATAAATGAAAAGTTTTTTTTACTAGAAATTCTCACACTACTATATTCTATGTCAGGAATTTGTCACATATGATACAATCCTTTTTCTTACATGTTCGTGTACATTTATTTATAGGTGACAGGGTATAGAAATCATGAAAATTTTATTTGTTGACGTGGCTGATTCTTTATAATAGATTTTGTCCTTATCTTCTTGTGCTTTAAATTAGGGCAACATGTCTATGACATCAAAGACAGGGTCATTTTTCACAGCTCAGATCGTGGGCTTGAAGGTTAGCCGTGATATAAGTTATGTCTTTCATTAGAAGTGTGATTTTACTACAGTTCAAACTGTAGGTGGAATGGTGGGTGTGATTGGAGTTTCACAAGGCATAGTTGTCTCAATATAAATAGTGGGGTAAATCAAGGGCACAATATAGACTTTTGCTTGTTTTATTGCGCTGGATTGGGATCTTTTGGAGCTACGGTTGAGTTTGTCTTAAATTGTTATTGTTGTTTGCTTCAAATCTAATTCTAAGCACTTTGTTTCTTCTTTTCTTGATCTTAGGAGCTGAAAAACAATATTTTCATAATAAAAAGCACAATATCATAGGAATTATTTAAAAATAGATCATATAAAGCATGAATTCCTGTGAAAAGAATAGAGCATATAAGACTTATCACAATTATTGTCTGGATGAAACTGCCAGTGCTTCCACTACTAACTACTACTGAAATCTGTGAATTATGAATTGTGCCCATGAATCTTATTGTTTGAGTACTACTATTCCCGACAATGCATGAAAACTAATTGTAGGAGCATTATTAACACAATTAGAGTCAGTATACTGAAAATCATCATTCTTATATTCCACATATTTTGGTATTACAACATTGTCATCATCATTTACTGTCAATAACAAGAACTTGGATTTATACTTATGATTCTTACTATGCTTCTCATCACAGTTATCACATAAACCTTGTTCTCTTCTTGCTGTCATTTTCTCTATTGATAGTTTCTTTATGGGAATTGCTAGTTTAGTATTGGTGGTTTGAAAAGAAATTAGGTCATTGTGTTTTGATTTGGAAAATTGTAGTGTGGATGATGATGCTTCATTTATATTAGTGTTTGAGTTTGAAAAGTTTGTTTGTTTAAACGAAAATTGGTCATTGTATTTGGCCTCATATAACTTAGCTAAAGAAACCGCATGCATCATATTTGTGTGTTTAAGGATTTGCAATTCTTGTTTCAAATAAGGTTTAAGACCCGCAATGAAACAACTTATGATGAAACTATCAGGTAATCCATTCACTCTATTTGATAATGCTTCAAATCTATCTTGATAATCTTCTACAGATGTGGCTTGAACCAACTTACTTAATTGGCCTTGGACATCATCATATAAAGATGGTCCGAATCTTTCCTCAATTGCATTCTTGAATGTTGTCTATGAAGAAACTTTCTGATTTTTCTCAATCCACTGGTACCATTCTAATGCTTTTTCTTCAAATGCAAATGATGCTATTGTGACTCTCTTCGATTCAGGTATGCCATGAAAATTGAAAAATCTTTCAGTCTTGAACAACTATCCCAATGCATCAATACCATTGAATTTGGGAATCTCCAATTTTATTCCTTTAAGGAATGAATCCGAAGTTGGCACAAAGGAATACAATGACTCTAATTGATTTGAATTATTTTGAGAAGAATTTCCATGAGTTTGATTCCCCAGTTCTTGTATGCTACTAGTGATCCACTGCTTCACTTCTCCCATAAAATTGGATATTTTCTTATCCATTTCTTCATTAATACTAGCTTGTAATTTTTCCAATTGCTCTTCCAATGACATATGTCTTGTTTAGGCACCATTATCCTTGAATTTCTCCAAGATTCAATCAAGACTATTTAGAGGACAAGAGCACCAAGTAATAGCTTGGCCTACTATGTTCAGCCTAGTCCCCATTAACCACACTATTGACTTCAGAACCCTAATGCCTCTTGCCTTTCATGCCTCTCAATTCCTCTCTAGATCTTACTCCTTTGTTCGTTCCTATGCTAATGGCGTTTCTTTTGTTTGTAACTTTTGTAGGTATTGGCAATATTTGAGTCTTGCCTAACTCCTCAATCACGAAGACTATTTATTCGGAAGGGCCAAGATGGTTTTCCCTTTCCTTATTTCTTATATATACTTGTATTCTAATGCTGTTACAATCTGTTATAACTAACAACTATTTTTAACTATTGAGCTATGTTGTCTGTTTTTCATCTGTATTATATATATATTTTTAAAATGATATATGTAAATATGTCTAATTTAATATATTTTATCTATATTTAATTTACTTAATCTTTTAATGAAAAAAGCATTTGTATCTATAATCTGTAGTATGCCAATAATTGAACATACCCAATATCTTTGCATGTATAGTACACTAGTGTACTACGTAGTCCGATAATATTGTTGATGTTTTTCTGTTTCGTTTGCCTCGATGTAACAGTGACCGACTAGGCTACCAGCTTAATAACAAAACAATTATTTTACGTTCGGATATTTATAGATTTATTACTTATTATCCTTTGATCCGACAAACAGATACAATATGCGACTTTTTGATAAAGATGTAATTATTAAAAAGAAATGCAACAACGAAAGGAAAAGCACGATCTTTATTGGAAAATAAATAAAGAAAGAAAGAAAGCAACTTTAATGCAAATTATGATAAACAACAAATGTAACCATGACAAAAACAAGTAATGGAATCTCAGTTATAATATTAAAATTCTAATTCTTGCAATCTTAATAGGAACTTTAGAAATACTAACTTTTGTTTAAATAAAACAATTTTGTACCCCCGATGTTTGAAAGGAAATCCATTTTGTTATTATCTTAAAAGGAAAAAAAAAATTGTGTAATTATAAATTAAGGAGATCTACACATAAGAGAGATTAAAGGCAAAAATACATCAATATGATCTAAAAGAGACGAAACTAATCATTGATATATAAATATATATGTGTAATTTATAGCATGTGATTCAACTTATCGTAATTTTTATTATAACCCACTATGTTTATTTATATAATAAGTTTAGAAGGTATTTCTACATTTATGTCTGATTTTCATGCTACCTAATTATAGCATACGTGCCTAAGCCATATGTGTGGGAAAGGCACGAACATCTTGAGCAAGCTGAAGTTTTGTGAACACTGCAATTTTGAAAAGCCGAATATGTTAATTTCTTCAGAGCAACGTACTCTACAAGAGACAGCATTCTAATCTACTGGGATTTCCAAAATTTCATCTATTGGAGGATGTCATTACATGATAGTTATTCTAGTAAGGTTTCCTTCAATTTTTTTAAGTATAAGAAATTTTATAAGTAGAAAGCATGGCTGGCTGTTCAGGGATGTCATCAAAAGGAACTATTGATTTTCATAACCACTTTTCATCATACCTACACTCTTGTGGTACTTGCATTGGTTGCTTTAGCACCAATTCAATCTATAATTTATTTGTATTATATCAATATTGAATTCCTTTGGTCAGTTTATAAATAAAGTTATCAGTTTTTCATTGGTATCTATTTTTTGAGAAATATTTATTTAAAAATGACAAAAATATGATGCTAAAATGACCATAATATGATGAAACAAACCCATGGGTCTTTGTATGGCCTTAAGTAAACAAAAAAGACTCAATAATGCTTTCGTGTTGGAGGAATTAATCAATGGAAATACTCAAAGCAGCATAAGAGATTTGAAATTCTTGAAAAGGAATATTGTGTTTGTTGACAAAAGAAATCTTTGTCTGGCCTTAAGTAAGGTCTCATGCAATAGTACAAAAAATTTAGTACTTTCATGATATAGCAAGGGTTTACTAAGAGTCAATATGATAGTTATGTTTACTTTTAACATTATGCATATAAGTTTTATGTGTACATATTCCTTTATGTTAATGATATGCCCCTTGCTACCTGTGATAAGTTTTTTTTTTTAAAATTATTAATAATTTAAAATTACGATTTAGCATGAAGGGTTTGGAGCGGCCAAAAAAAATTTTGGCATGGAGATTTGCACGGATCATCAAAATAATTAATCGTTTTTATCTCAAAATAAGTATATCATAAAGTTACTTTTTTTTATTTAACATGCTTGAGTGCAAATGAAATTGTTGTGAGCATTATGCAATGTGCTTAATGAGCCTCCTTCTAAATCCAGCACTGCTTAAACTTTGCAGGTATCTATAATACCTAACTGCCCCTTTGGGGCTGTGTGATGACATTATTATTGAATTTGAGCCAAGATTGTTATATTTTGTGACTTAACTTCATATGATTTTCATTGTCGTCCACTGTATCAATATTTATAAGTTATATATATTTCATTTTGTTCTTTCTGTTAAAACTACATATATATATATTATATATATATATTAAGGAATGAGCAAAAGTAGAACGTTTGTTGAATTTTTTTTTCTTTTTAAGGTTTGGTCCAGTTAGGTATTTAATGGATCTTAATGCGTATCTTGTGCAGAGGAAAAAAAGGAAAAAAAAAAATGAAAAACGAAAAGAGAAAGAGCATGTTCATGGAAATTGAAGGAGACTTCTGTTACGGGGACCAAAACCATATCCCTTATGATTGGAAAGCTAAAACCAGCTAGAAAACGTTTTTATCAACTTTTTTTTTAAAAAATTCCTAAATAAGATGATTTTAATTATAAAATAACTAATATTAAATTGCAAGAAAATTTTATGATTGCGTCATTAATTTTAACATGACCAGTCTCGTCACAATGAAATGGCTCATACCATGCTTAATGGTTATCAAATCTCTAAAATAGTTAATATTCTAATTACTATATTTATTTTAACAGCTAAATGGTTGACTGAACAGTCCACAGATCATAGAAGCTTCCTAAATTGCATGTTCAATATGTAACTTATAATTTTACTAAATAATCGTTTTTTTGAGATACAATTTAGTAAAAGTTATACAACGCTAAATTGTATTTTAAAAATGTAATTTACTTATTTTATTAATAAAACATACCTTAAAAATGTGATTCGCTAACTACATTAATGAATCGCATTTCTAATGTGCAATTCATATGGTAAGTCGCACCTTATAAACATAATTTCACATTGATAATTTATTAATTAATTTTATATTATTTATATTTATATAATTTTTATTTGGGTAGTTAAATAATCATACAATTTCATTAAAACCATTAGCGAAATCATAGGTGGGATCCAGCGAGCTAGGGAAGTCACGATTGTCTTTCTTTTATATTTTTAGAGCGAGTTTGCCTTACAAGTAAATAATAAGAAAAACAGAGAGTTTGATCAAATAATGATACTCTAGTGGGAGGAGTCGAAATTCCATTTCTACACCGGATGTATTGTCCTGACTCTGGAATCACTGTCGCCTTTTCTCTATGCTTTATATTTACTCTCACTTTTATTTATTTATTTTATTGCTTTTATGGTTAGTGGAAGTAATGTCAGTCCTCAACAATTTTCATGTCAATTCCTAAATGGATTTATCGAATATAATACACCACATCTTATATATATATATATATATATATATATATATATAATTATTAATAAAATTTTAACAGATATCATATTACATGCCATTTTAATAATTAGATTGCCCATTTTTTAAAAATTCTATAATTCCATCGAAACATTGTCACTATTTTGAATCAAACCACCAAACTAACCGCCGTTTGAATCTTGAAATTGAGGAACCAGAATCGAAACTGTCTTCTATGATTTTGGTCTAGTTCCATGGAAACATGTTTCGCGGTTCTGATTGTGGAATCACGAAATCCCCATCTTTTTTTCATGTTAAAAAAAATGAATAAATGAATTTAGTTTTCAATAAAATAAATTTTAAACTCAAAACAGTAATTAGATTTAAAAGTCTTAGATATTTAACTAATTTTTTTAAAATTTATTTAGAATGAATATTTATTTATATACAAACACATCCAATATTAATTATAGCTAGTTATATGAGATTACAAAATACTCTAGAGGGTAAAAATAAAATTACAGTATAAAAAATAGTCTCACATTATTAAGGAAAGGGATTTTGTTTTTAGGAGAAATTTATATAAACTAAATTACACATGATTATAAGTTATATTAATTTGTTATTAAAAATAATATATTGAATATAGTTAATAGGTAACAAATTTTACTATGCATATTAGGGATAGTGGTACCCTATTGTACAGGGTATACACCTAGATCTTGCTCGATTAAGTAGGGCACAAGGAGGTATTAAGAGCCACACAATAGAGTACGAGTATCAATTTTTCGAAATATGTTCTCACACAGGGTAAGATAAGGTAGGGTAGGGTAGGGTAGGTGGTATGGTATGAGGTCTTCAAATCCTATACTCATCCTGAAACCTGTACTATATTGTAGAAAGTACAGATTCAATGGTATTACATATCAACATTGTTAAATATTATATAATATATATAATAAATAATGATAATCGATATTTTATTTTGCAACCACTTATATTCAAGATTATTATTCATAAACTACATTTCAAAAAGTTTTATTATGAAAAAATTTGCACTATTTTAATTTTACAACGACTTCTTATTTTTATTTTAGAAGAACTATGATTGTATATACGTATTTGAACATCTAAATTATATAAGATGTTATTTATATTATAACACTAATTAATATCTAAAAGTAGCTTAAATTTTTTAATTTTAAATTTTGTGCAAGTTTTATAATTTTGTTAATATTACATAAATAGGTTTCATAAGTATTTGTTATATGTTCAACTTTTACACATAAATAGATTTTATATATTACAGAACTTATGATATTAACAAATTACTTTTTAAATTTTTTCCACGCATTATTTACATTGAATTTATGAAAATAAGATAATGTTACCTATTACATGAAAATATATCAAAGAATAAACTTGATGTTTTAAAAAGAAAAAATATATAGGGATTTCGTAAAAAAAAAAATAAAGGTTCCATAGAGTACAGGATACATGGATACACGATACAAGGTGGGTATAACGAGCCACATGGTAGGTTTTCGGTACGAAATTGAATACCTTCTATCCTTATAAGGTAAAGTGTCAAATGCTTTATACCCTACCCATCTTATACTCGTCACCCCTAATTCGTATGAAATAGTTTAAACATTAATAATTATATATTTAATATAATTTTTAAATTTTTCTTTAATTTCCTTTTTTTAATGGAACTTACTAGAACCACCAGTTCTACTTGATTGTAGGCTAAAGATCTGCCTAGAAACTAACAAGTAGAGATTTTTTAGCTGCATCTGGAAACATCCAGTTGGTTCGGTAGTGGTGGTTCCAGTTTGGTTCCCAGTTTGAAATCGAATCGTGCCTTTATCTTCCATCATTAATTTTGATAGGAGATTTTGTCGACTATTGTATAGCTCAGATTTATATCCAATTGAGATCACTATTAAAATAGCTAATATACTAATTACTATATTTATTTCAAGTTAGATAATGGACTAATGAACCTATTAAAGATGAAAAATATTTAATGATAGTATAGAACCACGAGTATGTATATTGGTGGGTAACTATTGATCATAGTTTAACTAGACATAGGCATGAATTGGTTTGGTTCGATTTTTACTAAAAATTAAATCAAATCATAAGGTAAAGAAAAGTGATTTATACTATCACTATCTTGGCCAATACTGCACCTCTTTAATTTGTGGCATAAGGTACAAAAGTCTTCAACTAAACATCAAATTTTTTTTTTTTCAGTCTTATAGTTTTTGAGCACTCACTTAGGCACTTACCTAAGTGATTTATACCATCACTATCTTTTTTAGTCTCATGGTTTTTCTAAATAGGGTGGGCATGAATTTTCTCATAATATCTAAGCACTTACTTAAGTGAAATTTCTCATGAATTTTCTCGTAAATTTCTAAGCACTCACTAAATAACAATTTTCTCGTAAATTTCTAAGCACTCACTTGAGCACTTACTTATGTGATTTATAGTATCACTATCTTTTTCCAGTCTTATAGTTTTCTAACTAAGGATGGGCATGGATTATTTTGGTTCGATTTTTACTAAAAACTAAATCAAACCATAAGGTAAAGAAAAGTGATTTATACTATCACTGTCTTGGCCAATACTGCACCTCTTCAATTTATGACATAAGGTACAAAAGTCTACAACTAAACATTAATTTTTTTTTCCAATCTTATAGTTTTCTAAGCACCTACTTAAGTGATCCTAATAACTTAAAACTTTCAGTTTTTAACATATCAACAACGATTTTCTCGTAGATTTATAGTTTTTCATAATGCATGAATCAATTCATGAATCTTAAGGGTAAAATATCATGAAAAGGTTACAAATTTTCCAGTAAATCCAAATAAGTAAGGGGAAAAAAAGAAAAGAATAAAAAATTCCTCATCTTTAATAGTCGTATGAGTCGTCAGTCTCACAATTGGGGATTGTGATAAAAAGAAAAATGAAAAGCAAATGTGATGAAGAAGAGAAAATGGTGAAATTTATGAATGGAAAGATTAAGTAATTGAGAGACGACTAGAAAGGTAGAAATGGTAAGAATTAGGAATAGGATTATATTATTTGGGTCAAACTCTATTTCTTTACTCTCTACTCTTTAGTTAATTTTTTTCCTTTTTTTTTTTGGTAAAAAAATTTGGTTCCAATTAAATGATGCTGTTTGGATTATGCATCAAACCAAACCGTAATCCGTTTAAGAATAGTCAATCCAAACCGTTACAAACAAAACCACAATTTTGGTTTGGTTTGGTTCAAGTTGAAATTTGGTTCCATTTGATTGGGCTATTTTATTTTTTATTTTTCCATCTCTAACTTTAACATATGAATGGAGCAGTGGACCATTTTTAAAGTAACTACACTTATACAGTCACGGTAGAAAATTATTAATAGTTACCCACCACTGGATATTACACATAGCATATAATATTGACTAAGTCTTTTCTTGTTAATAGAACCATAAAACCTCATATTTTTTTAATATATGTCTGCGAAATGTTTATTATACGTATACGTAATACCTAATCAATCAAATTTTCCAACGTCCACCCACTACTCGCATTTTCCTTCCATGACTAATCTCTTAGTTGGTAAACTAGCAACGCCTATAATGTTAATGATTTAATTATCCATTAAACAAAGTTTAAAAGATACCCATTGGGGACCCTAATCTTAATTTTCACGAGAAGATCGTGGGGCACTACAATTTTCGGATTTTGTCAAAACATTACTTATTGGCATCCAGCAAATGCTGCATGCTTTATTAGCCCGAATTATTTAAACAATTTATGTTTAATTCTTATAGCACAAGGGATAAACAGTTTTTTCTTTCCTTGTAAGTTTCTAAACAAACATAGATATACCAGATATGAAACGAAAAAAGAAAATTCATAACAACAATTTGAAATGAAAATGACTTGGATAATAATATATGGGGATGTTATTAGATCAAGTCACTTAATGAATTAACTTATCATAAATACATTAGACCTATCACAAATACATCAACCTAACATAATGTATCACACCCACTGCTTTGAATACAAGATCCAATGATGAATCTTGTCACTTCCATACAAATCGTAAATATGATATACCGGGTTGTGTTATTGTGATATTCGAGATCAACCGGTGGTGGAGTGACAAGACAACCACCGTTTGTTCATTTTTGGCAATGGGTTGACAACACCAAGACGATATTATATTGCTCCTTTTCATCATGCTCTTGCCTTTTTCACCTTCACGTTGAGTTCCACTTAATATTTCAAGGTGCCTGAATGATACATCATTATCATGGTAATGGCAGTAGTCTAGTAGATGTCTCATGGCAATGGCATGACTCGTTTTCACTATGTATCCTAAAAGTTATTTTCGTTTAATACAACTTTCTAATCGGCTTAGTTGTGGATGGTCGTGGGTGGATCAAATTATTATCCCATAGCAGATATATTATATACATGTACGTTGGGCTTAGATTCCATGTCATAAGGAATAGATATCATTACGGGTCGGTTTCGAACCGAGAACCGATCAGACTCATCATTGATGGTTTCTAAACCAGAAACCGGTCCGGGAATAGCGGGTCTGAACCAGTAAAAGACTTGTCGTTCCATCCCTAAAAACTCCATGACCCAGCGGTTTTGGAATCGCCGATTCAAAAACCAGTTGAGAATCGGTGATTTTCGCGGTTCTACGTCATAAAAATTATAAAAAAAAAGGAAAGAAAATATAAAAAAAATTGTAATTATAAACAAATATTTAAAACTACTTTCGCATGAACAATAAAAATTTTATCTCTTATTCACAATATTTAATGTGTTATTATTAACAATATAAATTATAAATATATTTGAAATCGTATATTGTTAAATTTATGTAGACTTCTAATCAAAGTAAACTTTTTTTCTTAATAATGTGCAACTTGTTTTTATGTTGATGGGACTTATTTGTATGTTGAATATTTTATAGTGTTACATGACTAATATAACAAATAAAAAAGTGTAAGTGATTATATATAAATAAATACATAATTGTAGAATTTCTTTTAACTAAGCTATGAATAATTATTGTTAGACTCAATGTTATTTCAAGTTAAAAATTCATTTTGCATTTTTTTAATTAAATTAAGTAAATTATTTAATTGGTTATTTATTTTTTCCATTTCACAGTTTCTAGTTCCTCTAAAATCGGAACTGGACCGTGAGAATCGATAGTTCCTAAGAATTTAGAACCGGACCGGCTCCCATGGGTCCGGTTTCGGTTCCAGACCCGAGCCGAACTGTGACAACATCTAATAAGGAACTCGCGGAGTGATAATTGACTCACAAATAACCCTTTCCCCATTAAATTAATAAAAATTTATCATCAATTCATAAGTTCTTCTAGGAATTTTTATAATGCAAGACAATAAATGTCAAATTAAACAAATAATACAGTATATTTGTTGAGAAAATAGCATGGTTTGCTATATATCCAACAATTCCCCCACAATGCACGTTGAAGTGAGAAATAATATTTAAAAGAAATAAGATGAAGGAAAATGATTGAAATAAAGTCTTTACATAATTTATATAAAAAATCGCTCTCTGTCTTTTCTTTACCCCCTCCTTACAATTGTTCTAAACCCATCATTCCGTGAGGGGCTGTCTTGGCATCATCACATATCCACTCTTAGAACGTCACTATAAGCCTCAATTCAAGCCTCCTCACTCGACTCCAAGTACTAAGATAGTAATATGCTCCCCACCCTTGAATTCATGATGCCTTCATCATTGTTTAGCCTGTATTTTAACTTCCAATTCAATATTATATTATTCAACTCTAACTTGTTTAATATAAACCCTCAATTAGGAATTAAAAAAATTACTTTTTTTTTTTAAATTTGAAGTCATCACTCAACTAAAGTTGAAAAAATTAAACTAGGACCAATTGGTAGGATAATCCTAATTTAACTACTAATATGCAAAAAATTCCTTTTTAAAAAAATTACCAAAAATTCATAAGTCTGCAACTATCTTATTAAAACAATAAAGTTACCACATTTAATTCTCTAATTACAATTCATTCCTTAATATCCTAAAATTTATTATCATTTAAGATATTTACAAAGTTAGTCAATTTGATTAGAACTTATGAAAGGCAAGCCAAATTACATGCAATTATCAACCAATGCATACAATGTAACAATATTTAGAAGATTGTCCTAACCATATCAAATTTACAATAAAAAGAATAAAATATTTTCACATTTTAAGTTGCCTGTCAAGAGGTGATTAGATGATACGTAATTCTTTTTTTAATGAAAATTTTAAGTTGTTGGTTAATTTTAATTTTTGAATTCTTTTTTATTTAAATTCACTACATTTTGCTAAAATTAATTGTTTTGATATAGATCCTAAGATCTATTGATTTAGGTTTTACAATTTCTTCAAAATTGAATTTTTCTACATGAAAAATTTTCATGCAAATTTGATCACATGCCATATATATATGAATTTTATATCAAATCATCCCATATATTATCTAAATTAAGATTTTTATTAAGATAATCAACACAATATCAAACATACTAATTTAACAAGACAAAATCATATATTCATATCCATGGCATAATCAATGTTTATGTATCACGTTCTTTCGAGTATTATTACAATCACATTATCACAAGTAATAAAACAATTTTATGAACATATATGATACAAATCATTATTGAAAACTTGACAAAACAATCATATTGGATACCAAAAAAATATTTTACATTAAAGTAAAGTTTCAACTTGACACTTTCTAACGAATTTACAATCATGATATAAATGAACATACATAGGTCAAACATGAAAATAAAATTACTATTCACCAAGTTATTATCATCGCAAAAGTTGCAAAAAAGGCAATTCCATATGTCAATTTATTATTATCACTAATTACTACAGATTATTATTTATTGCTTTTTAATATAACACATCACACACAAAACACTAATATTATTATTATGCTATGGTTATTAAAGCTTGTGTACATTGCATATTCATTATTATTTTTTTTTCTTTTCTATTTTCCCTATTTTTGTTGTTGTTGTTGTTGCTGCTATTATTAAAAATAAAAAGAAGATGGAATTCACTTACTTGGAGTCGAGCGTGGAGTTGGGAGGCCAGGTCGAATCTTTGCCGACGAGCGCTCAGGTAACGGTTGGAGGATGGTTAGCACGATGGACGGGCGGTCGGTCTGTCGGCACGAGGGAAGGCCGGCAATCAGTCTAGTGGAGCTCGCTTCGTTGAAAGGCGATGCTTCGAGGCTGAAAAACGTGGCAGCGACAACTACAACGATGGCGGTGCGGCTTCCTTGGCATGAATCGAACCAACTACCCTATAGATGTTGAACCCCTGAAACTTCCTATAACCTTTGATATTCCCAATTTCACCTACAAATGCAAGAATTAGAATAAACACAAGAAAAAAGAACCCGAAACCCTAATTAATATCACAACACAATTTCAAAGATTCGAGTAATTTGAGTAAAATCATGTTAGGGTAAGGATGCATATGTCCTATTTATACTAGCAAGAGTTTTAATTTAGCATTACAACATGTTGATTTTAGGTAATTTGAATATATGGCTTCTAGGGTTATTTTGGCACGAAATTGTACTTTTACTAATTTTAAGGGTTAGATTTGAATTAAAATTGATATTTGTGTCTTTAAGTATCAATTGGAAGTTTCTTATGCCTTTCAACTTGCCTAAAAAAAAGAAATTTTGAATTGGATTATGACTTTTTAAAAAAGTAATGAGATGATTTTTTTCAAATTTTTTGCCTCAATTTAACCTATCAAAACCCTAAATTAATTTGCAAGTTAGTACCATTTCAAAGTATTTCATGTCTAGTTTGCAATTTCACCATTAATTTGGTGAAATTATAGAGCTAAAATGGCAAAAAAATAAAAATAAAAAAGATAGCTAGCATCATTAGGGCATCAACATGACATGGCAACATGTGGTCCAATCGTGTGCTACCATGTTATTGCTGGTGGTGAAAATAAAAGGTACTTTATGCCTTTTCCTAGAATTGAACCCAAAACCTCTCATGTGTGTAAGTGTGTGTCTTACCATTAAGCCATTAGTTTTTTTCTTACTTATGTTTGTACAAAATATTACCTTAAAGCTTGTAATTTAGGCTCATTTAAATTAATATTATTTAAATGAATCATAAATTAAATATGTAATAATAATTATATTATTTAAGCCCGAATAATTTTCTAAGGCTTTAAAAATAAAATTTTCATGTCATATTAATACCTTAAAATACTAAAATGTGTGACTTTATTTTTAAGTTTTATTAAGCAAAAATGAGGTGTCTACAATTACGAGATTACTAACTTGGCTATTCTCATAAATTATAAACCCTATTTCGAATGTCATTAACTTTACCTAAGATCAACTCTATTAAGATTTCAAGCTTTCGTGAGATATGTTATCTATCTGATGACTTCTCCTCTTCAGCTTTACTAACACAAGCCGATTGCCTAAAGAACTACCCAAACCTTTAACACACTTAAATAACATTTAGATAGCTTGATGTGTTAGGAACAAGGCTTGGATAACACTCATCTCAAGCCAAAATAATCTGTCTCCTTATAGTATCCATGTTGCACTTGACCATTGCTTAAATTCACTTTTACTTTTCTTGATTGTAAGTTAGCCTTTCTTTTTGTTTTTCCAAGTTTGTTTCAAATCTATCATTCTCACAAGTTAGCATTAACTAAATCATCCATTGCATGAACATAATAATGGATAAGGAGTTCTAAAGGTATCAATATATACAATGATGAATCCGAAAATTTTAATGCTGTTAAACCCCCATAAATTAATATTTGATAAATTAATAATCTCTTTAAAATAATTTTTTGGGTCTCAACTTGGGGCCAATTTAAAAAGTTAGAAATTTCAATAAATTAATAGGATAATAATTTTTACCCTTATAAATCTATAATTCTATTAATATCATAAATTAATTCTCTAAAATTACAAATATAACTAGGATAATTTTGTAAAATATGAATCTGTTGCTTATTTTTTCTTGAAATTTAATCTAGGTGGATTTCGTCTCTAACTTTTCTCCTTGCATTCAAAAGCTTTGTATCATATTCATGAACTACAACAAAAAATGTGATGAGTTGTTGTCACTATGAGTGCTTCTGTAAACCTCCAAAGTTTTGTGATCATTTAAGCTTAAACCTAATTAGAAAGTCAACCAGAAATCTTAAAGTCAACAAAACCCTAGTCAAACGTAACCATTCAACTCGGCATTCCCATTTAAGCAATCCCAAGAAAGTAAGTAAGAGATTAGTATGTAGAATAGTTCGAATAACTTGAGAAAGATTAAAAATATCATATTAGCTAAACTGAGATTCGTTTTGAGCACGATAGGACACAATTTTCAAAAAGCATGTCCCAGGGCTCGGAATAGTAAAAATATTCCGGATATACAATTAGACTCGTAAAAATATAAGGTTTTCAAAAATATCGGTTTTATAATTTTTCGGTAACTAAAAATATCAGATATCGCAATTATACGCGTATTTTCTTACATTACACTATTTCCTACTATTCTACACTATTTATCTATCTCTATTTTTTCTTACAACCTACTCTTACATACCATACCTCTATTTTCTTACAATTTTCATTTTCAATACAACTTCATATTTTTCATATCATACTTTTCATTCACAAAAATACAAAAAAAAAAAAATAAATCTCTCTCTCACACTCTCAAAATTGCACCGGCTACTCCCTCTCCCCTCCTCAAATTGTTCCAATTTCCATTTATTTAATTAACACATTTTCCTTCCACATTTTCCTATAAATACCCCTCTTCCTTCCACTTTTTTCACACCTTTCATATACTAAAATTACTCTTCAAAATTCTACAAGAGTTCTCTCTCAAAGTTTTCTCAAAATTAGTGTTGATAGGCAATTCTTCTTTAGAGTTTCTTTATATTCATTTACTTAGTATGAGCTTAGTGTGTGTTTTCTAAACCATGAAGGCTAAAGAAAGCAACAATAAGTTCATACTTTATTTTGTTCATGAATCTAATTTCTTTTATGTTGCTTTCATATATATATATATATATATATATATTAACTAAATATATCTATGTAGCTATATATATTCCTTTAGAGTATATAAGCTCTTTGTTTTGCAATTTATTTACTTTCCTTGCAATTTATTTATTACCTTACAATTTATTTACTTTCATGTATTTTAAGACCAGTCTTTCTAGTCTTAGACTTGTCCTCATCAAGTCAAAACCATTTTTTTGTTTTTCTTTTGGGACTAGTCTATTCTTAGTCCCGGGATACCTTGATGAAACTAAGGTTCCAATACTTGATATATTCTTTACTAGCTTATTTCTTTAATTTTTATGTCTTTCTTATATTTCATATTTTATGATTCATATTCATAATCATGCATGAACATATTGATTTTGTCTCAACAAGATAAATGAGGAAAAGTTTTTTTAAAACAGAAATTCTTCTCTAAAAATAAAAGTAAGAAGTAAATTTTCATAAAAATTGAGGAATTGTCTTAACAAACTTTTCTAAGAAAATCTAGAGGAGTCCATAGGAATTTTTGCAATACATACATAACATGGAAAGAAATTCTTCAGTAAACAAAAGTTTTACTAAATTTTACTTTTTCATCAATACTAGTTTGACAAACACCAAGAATTCCTTTCATAAAAATAGAACGATCTTAAGAAATAAGGAGATTATTTCTATAAAATTGTTATTACTTTCAAAAAGTATTAGAAACTAAGCTTAGAAAATAGAAATCATTCTTTGGAAATTTAACAAGACTAAGGAAATGAAATTAAGGAAAAAAAAATATTCATTTAAAATAACTTGAGATATTCTCTAGCAAAATAAGAGGAATTTTCAAAAGTTTTACTTTTTCTTTAAAAACTTTACTTTTATCAAAAATTCATGGTTTGAGACAATTTCATTAATTTCATACATTTGATATGAGTCAATAAATATATGTAAATACATTTCAAAGGTTTTACAAACTATTATAATATCTATCTCTCTTATATGAGTTTTTGTTAAAAGAAGGAATACAAGTTTTGTGAAAATTCGTGGTGAATTTGATCACCACTATTTCGAAACTCAAATGACTTAGTTTGATGAAAATAGTTCTAGAAATAGATATATCTTTTTGAGTAGGTAGAAAACGGTATATAATATGTGAAATTCCGAGTTTAAAATAAGCAAGTTATGGCCATTTTAAGTTGGAAATTCCTTCAATCCGAGTTTACCGTGAATTCAAGATAGATTTAGAATCTTTGAAATAGAAAATCTATGAAAGACCCATTTCGGGTATTTCATCTTGTCTAGATGAAGAAGGAATGATATCGCTTTTCCGGAAGACTACTTCGACTAGGAGCGATCGTCATGGAGATTTTACGAGTTACATTTCCTTGTTTGTGCTTGAAAGTAGTTGCACTAGAAAATAAGGAAAAGGATAAATGAATAAATATTGTGTGATTTGGATTTATGATTAGTTGAATATAAGTTAAGAATATCGAAAGAAGAATTGATGAATAATTTATTATTTTTCTTGCAATGATATGATGAATGTTGATTTGATCACCTTTAACTTGAACTTGACTATAATGAATAACCTTATATTGAAAATGATTCATGCATATCATATTTGTGAGTCACATTTATTTTTTCACTGCTATCCTTTGTGTGGGGAAACAAGGAGTTGTAGTGGTGGCTAGTAGAAGCCGAAAGTCTACATGGGCATAGGAGCCGAAAAGTCTACATGGACAAGTAGGAGTCGATAAGTTTGTAAGTATTGATGGTCGTATGGGCCTGTAACCACCCAACCCCCGACATGGAGGGCAAAAAATCTATACTACACATGGTTTCCGGATAATCTTGTGTATGTTGTTTGCTCATGTGATTGGTGCATTCTCATATGATTGTGTAAATACTTGTTTGATATATCGAAATGTTTTGTAGATGAGAGTTATCTCACTAAGATAGTTTTGTTTATACACCTATAGCTTTTTGTTATAGTATGATTACCTATGGTTGGCACCAGGGAGCCCCATTTGCCAAGTATGAGCCAAAGCTACTAGGTGTTTTTGGGAGAAGTTATATGTATTTAGTTTTGAACATTGACTTCTAAGAAAAATCTCTATAGTAGACTCATGATATATTTATGTATATTTTGATGATGACTTAGTTAAGCTAGACTACTTAGAACAGGGGAATGCCCAAGAAGTTGCAAAAGATTATTATCCAAATGATTATCACCTGTTTATTTATATAAGTTCTTGCATGTTTTTATTATCTACTTAAATGTAATACCCTGTGAGTCTCCCACTATTTTGGAAGCACGCCTTGCATGTGATATCGAAGTTCCTATATGACTAAAGTTGTCATTCATTAGTTTTTAATATTATATGAGGTAGACTGCCACGTTTAGGGTACCTTCCGGGGCGTGACAGCTTCCTTTCACATGATTGGTTCAAAAAGTACTGAATGATTTTAACTTTTATCCTCAATTGGATTTTCAATAAAACTAACTACAATTTCTTTTAAGCTTTAAACCTCTAAACATTCATCATCTTCATCTTGATAATCCAACAGTTGATTAACATCCATTTTATTGTGGTAACATCATTAATCATTTTTCGAAACTCAAGGATACCTTCTTTAGAAGTTGCTTAATTTAAGTTCGTTGAGGCTACTTCATTTCTAGAATGAATTTTACAATGTCGGAAACAAATTGCTATCGTGTCTTGTTGAACATGTATCATCCAAGCTGAAACTATAATATTAATGGCATCTAAAATATTAATGTTTTTCTAGATTGGACTGTCCCAACTCATAACCTTCCAATATCTTATGGTAAAATCTCTAGTGATGGCATCTTAAAAGTTTTTATATTCCTGGCGTCACATAATTAAATTTTTTATGTCATGTAGGTGGCAAAAAAAAAAAATAAATAAATAAAACTCAACATTTTGTAGCTTTTCAATATTTCTTGGACGGGTTTGACATTTATGTACACCAACAAAATTCTTCAACCACATTTGTTCCAACCAATGAACATATTTGTCAAAAAGCATACTACTAGTCATCAATGCTTTTTGTTGGCACGGTATTGATAATTTAAGTTGTTCATGTTGAAATTCTTGAAGCAACATGGCTTTCAGTCTTTCTAATAATCTATAAAAGAATTTTTTTTGAGCCATCCACATTGTAGTAAATAGCAATTGTAAACCTTTTTTTCATCTTGTTTTCTTCCTTCAAGTTTTTTTGTTGTAAGAGAATTATCAGCTTATGACTTGTAAAACAAACCCGTTTTGCCCATATGTCTATTTTTTCCCTTATGAAGCCCAATTTCTTATCCATATCATGTACACCAATCGGACCACTCTTTTTGAAACGATGAAATGACTTGATATCATAACTTAACTTGAACTTCTCAAGCCAACCTTTAAAAAGTTTGTACTTAGAAGGCTATTAAGGGCATAAAAGTTTCATTATCTTCTTCTTGCCTTTTCCAAAATTAGCTCTCGTCATATTTACACAATCATGACATTGGAGAAACCACATAAATAACCATCTCCATGTCTATAAATTTCATTGATTTGTACTGCTAGGTATCCCCTCCTTTTTCTAAGTTGGTTTAAAGGTACTTTAAATCTTTTTGAGTATGTGTGAAGTCATCTCTCTTATACTCACATAATGCTATATGTATTTGATCGATTATGGTTGATCTGGACGTTTTTTAGATGAGAAATCACTGTTGGGTATGATTATATGTTGATTATAGTAGCTCTTTATTATCATACGTTGAATGTATCTAGTTCTAATCATTAAACTCGTAGATGCAAGTGATTTGTATTGGACTTTATTTAAATAATCAATGCAGTGGATACTATTTGAGTATTAAAAATAATGAACACGTTTTTATTTTCATAAATATACATGGAAAAAATGGATTTTCTCTTTAAATTAATCATGAAATTTGATATATATATTATATATATATCTGTGTGTGTATGTGTGTGTGATATACAATGATTCTTTTATGTAATTAAATTTATATTCGGCGAATTGAAAAAGCACATTCTAAATTGGTAAATTATTAATATATCAAATAATTAATGCCTCTATAAATTAATAAAATTTTGTACTCCTAATATTATTTATATATAGAGAGGTTTTATTGTATGTGGATCTAGAGATTCTAAGGTTTGATATTCAATGATGAATTCAAAGAATCCAACCTCATAAATAAGGATGATCCAAAAATGACAAAACCGCATAGATAATGATAGACCTGAAGATTCCAATGCCTCATAAATAACACTGACCTCAAAAATATTTCAAGAGTCCATGAACAATCAATGAAAACTGAAAAGATCTCATAACTTATTATTAGAAAAAATTATAACATTAAAAAAAGCAATAGATACAAATATGAAAAGTTTATAGTCAATTTTAATAGTAATTTTTTAAACCAAATTTTTAATAGTGATTCGCATACCTAAATTCCGTTTAAATACTCGATAACATGGCTTTTATGATATGATATAAGTTATATTTATAGATAACAAATTATACATCTTAGACTTAGGAGGTTGCCTATGCCCCTCAAATATATTGGCTTGAGGGAGAATTCTCTCCAAATAAGGAAGGCAAGCTGGTCAATCTTCTCCAAAGCCTTACAACTAAAACGGAAAAGTAAATATTCAAACTTTAATAGCTATCTATTTTCTTATTACAACGCTTAATAAAATTTTCTTGTTCTTATTTAAGTTTTGATCATTTTAAAACCTTTTTTTTTTTCAAGTCATAGTAGCGTTTGATTGCAAAAACTGAACACGATAAAGAACATTGAACAATATGGTACAAATTAAAAGGACTAGACAAACAATTCTCTTGTTCATATTTGATATACATAGTACTGGACAACATTAAGTTTTGTCTAATCCTCTAAAATAGTTTTATCTAGTTTCAAATACATTTTTCAAATCAAGCATGGTATAATGACCTTTATCCGGTCCAATATTCTGAAAAATTGTGCAACCAAATACTACCATGAGAAATCTTCTTTCAAAGATTATTTATCATTGTCAAAAGTCAATTTCTATATACCTATAACAATTAATTTGAAAAATTAATATATCAAATATATTAAATCTTCTAATAATAAACCAAAAAATAAAAACACAATTAAAGAAAATGAAAAAAAAACTTTTAAAAATATGGCGAACGCCATTTAGCTTGGGTATCGGTGGGTAGGTTATAACCTACTAAGTTGCAACTATAAGCAGGTCATTACAACCTGGCCTTAAAATATACAAAAAGATATATTAGGTATAGTGGATAAAGAATTTATTTATGGAAAAATGCAAAGGAATGACACATATTTTTATAGTTTTAGCACAAGAGGGCCTAGACTTTTTTAAAATGTATTTTATGGTCTATATTTATAATTTACATGCATTTTAGGGCCTGCATCCATACATGACATGGATGGAGACTCTAAGATGCATGTAAATAATAAATACAGCCCTTAAATGCATGGTTAAAAAATCCAGGCTCTATTTTGCAAAATTATACATGCAATCCCTTAAATGCATGGTAGAAAATTCATTTTTTTAATTGTATGAATAAAAAATCCATTTGTTTATTTATTATTATTGGAAAAAATATTTTTTCAAACTTAGAGAAAAAATTTTTAGCTATAATTTGGTTTAATATAAATACATGTGCATATATGTTCATCTTTTATTATTGTTTGGAAATTAAAATGCATGTTTCTTCATTTATTGTTATGTTTTTGTTCAGATTGTTTATTATCGTTGAAAATAAACAATTTGAACAAAGTTCATGTCACTGTGGTATGAAATCTATTTGAATTGTTACTTAATACAACAAAGTTCCTTTGTTATATATATATATATATATATTCACCTAATGTTATCAATATTATGCATGCGCAATTTTATTATCTTAATAATAATAGATAGCATTTAAAGTAATTATGTCATTTATTTCTTATCTTAGTTGTTAGTACTTAAATAAATGAGATAAGAAAAATAACCAACATTAATTTTAATTAATTATCATGTATGAGGATATTTAGTAAATTATGAAAAAACACACACACACATATCAAATCATATATTATTAAGTTATGAAAATCATATAACAAGGAAACTCTGTTATATTAAGTAAATAAATAAATATCACCCTACTGTATTGCCGTAATAATATAATTTTTTTACTTATTACAAATATAATATATAATTTTCTTATTATTGACAGTGATTAATATATGGAATAAAAAGCAATAATAAATAAAAAAAACATAGATCTTTTCCAGAAAAAATAACTGATGAACATTTATTTATGTAAATATTAAATCATATCATGGGTTGGAAAAAAAAAAAAAAGACATGAAATTTAGACCATGCATTTAAGGGTCTGTATTTGTATGATTTTTGCTAAAAAGGGTTTAGATTTTTTGACCATGTTTAAAGGCTTGAATTCATAATTTACATGTATTTTAACACCTCCATGTCTTTAACACAATCTATGGATAAAGATCCTAAAATAAATGCAAACTCTAAATACAAGCCCTACAATGCACAATAAAAAAATTAAGACCCTTTTTTTTTTTCCTTCAAAAAACCATACAAATATAGGCTCTTTTGCTCAAAATTTTCCATTTATTTTTCTTTTTTATTTTTTCCTTTTCTTCATCTCGAAGGGGTGGGTACTCACCTCATCCCCACCATGATTAAGTCACAATAACAACCATAAACCAATAGTGTAGCCAAAAATCCATCTCCACGTACGCTCAAAAGATTTTGTTTTTTTGTTTTTTTTTTAATTTTAATATATTCATAACTCATATTATAATAATGTTAGATTAATAATTCGATCTATTGAGAATCTGACATGCGTGAAATCTTGATGAAATTTTAAACGGAATCCCACAACGTTCAAATAAATAGATCATAAAATCCGATGGTTCAAGTAAATTAAAAAAAATAAATAAAAATTAATGATGCAAATAGAAAAATAAACAAATATAAACACGTATCATCCCCAACTTGTTCAATGGTTTGATTTTTATAATCGATAAAGCATAACAAATTCAAGTTGATTGATTAAAATAATGAATAATTGACGTGTTCATATCCATGTTGTTGGGCTTGAATATTGGAAATGGTCTAACAAAAGCAAGCTATGGAACATGGTAGATGGGAAGCTTCCAATTGCGAGGTAAAGAAAAGTAGCACTCCGCCGCCGTCACCGGTCAAGCTTTGGCCCCCAACGATGGCTACCGTCCGACTCCAACTCAACTCCAACTCCCACAAAACGTAAAAAAGGATCCAGAAATATTAGAGCAAAGTAGATGGAGTAAGGCCTATCTATTTTTGGTATGAAAAAATTGGTGCCGCACATTAAACTATTATGGCACCATATTTCGTGTGATAGATTTTTAATAAAGCGTCTTATCAAAGGGAGATAGTGATGCGTTAGGACTACCTATCCTTTTTTTGAAATGCTGGGCCGGGAAAGGAAACAACTCGAAGACGGGTAGAAGTAGACGACAAGTTCAACAATCGATTTATTTATTTATTTATTTATGATTAATGTCCATTGATAGATATCTCAGTTCCAAAAATACCCTTACCCTTTTTTTACTCCTCTTTCTGGTGTTATTTATGACCTAACCTCGTAAATTGTACTTTTCACGCGGAATAGACGGGGAGAGAGAGAGAGAGAGAGACAAATGTAAAATATATATATGAGTACTAGAGAATGTGGTACGTGCCAATGAGAAGGTAACAGATAGTAGGATCGTAAACTAATTAAGTTCAAACTATTTATAAGCTATTTGAGCTTAGCTTGCTTTAGATTGATCCGATTTGGCTTGAGCTCAATTAATAAATGAGCCGAACTCGAGCTTTGATTTAAACTCGCGAATTGGCTCATGAATAAGCTTATTTAGGCTTATAAATAGACTCGCGACTAGGTTCATTAATAAGCTCATTAACAAATTTATAATTTTTTATGTATAATGTATATCTATAACTATAAAATAAAATAATAAAAATTAATTTTTATTTAATAATTATGTATATATTATAACAATACTTATATATTATATTTTAGGTTTAAAAAATAGAAAACAGGCTATCTAAATGTGTCGAACTCGGATTTATATTTCAAGCTTGATAAAAATTCGTTAAACTTGATAAAAAATTTGGCTTGACTCAAACTCATTTTATAAACAAGCTAAGCTTGAACTTCTATTTTAACTCGTTAAAAAGTCGGCTCAAGTTTGAGCTCACTAAATTTTAAAAGCTCAGCTCTTTTCATTTGTAGTCTTAAGTGGTGGTATAAAAATTTGCTAATATAATAATAATTGCGTAAAAACTGTTTGGTGAATAAACAGGCACACGTGTTATGAAGTACTTTATTTGTGAAAGCTTTTTATTTTTTTAATTTATTTGATATGTGACAAATTTATTCCCTCTGGCTGGTGGCATTACCACGAGAAAAAATAATTCTGTGTACGTCGAAGGATTAGTGTTGTGCCTGTGCTCATGTTTTATTTATTTAAAAAAAAAGAAAAATCATCATTTAATCACTAAACTGATTTCTTCGAATGGCAAACAAAAAAAAAAAAAAAGGAAAAAGAAAAAATCACTAAGCTGGCCAAATAAAAAACAATTATAAGAAAAAAAGTTTAAGTTTGCATTGGCATTTAATATTTATTGAAGTCTGGGCAATACTCAATAGTAGGAATTAGGATTTGGTGGTACTGTGGTAGTTTTATTTTAATGGAGCTGACAGCATCATTTTGATTAAACAAAAACAAAATAAAATAAGTGTTAAGACCATTTAAGACAAAAAAAAAAGGCTTTTATCCTATAATTATATATTTTTGGCCATCTCATCCATTAATAATATCAACAATAGCTAAAGGCATTGTAACTAGTGATATCTTCCTAATCTCTAAGTGAAAGGTATCGGGTTTCAATCTCTTCTTTTCCGTTATAATGGCAAAATATATATGTATATTATTATCAATAATAACAAAGGTAGTAAGAATAAAATAATGAGTAAATATGGTATAATACGAGTAAAACACATATCTATCAATTAAAAAAATTAAATACAAATGAGATAATTTTAATTACAAATTACCAATGTAAAATTACATGTAGCTCATGCAATTTTTGTTTTAACATAAGAATCGCATAAACAAGATGCGGTTCAGCGATGATGCAATAAAAGTTGTATATCGCTACAATGCATCTTAAAAAGATGATTCTATTTCAAATTTAGTAAATTACACTTGGTATGCTCAATTCATGCATAAATATCATGTACTAATTGCAATTTTACCTATGGGTGTGATATAAAAGTAACCTTAGTAAGTCACACATAATGCATTTGATTCAAACATGAATTGCAATGGATATGGGTGTGATATGGTGTAAGCCTTAATAAATGTGTTAGCACTATAGCTGCACTCCCAATTTAATTATTTTTATAGGAAAAATTATATTAGAAGGTCAAATATTTGAAGATAAGTTTATTTTTTGTCGCAATGTTTGGAAAAGTGATTAAATTCAGGTTTTCTTGAACACGTGTCACCATGAGAAGTTGACACGTATCCATAAAAACTTGAATTGTATCACTTTTCCAAACGTTATGACCTGAAATAAATTTATTCTCAAACGTTGTGACTTCTTTTTAACTACTTGAAATGTTGTGACCCAAAATAAAGTTACCCTCAAATGTTATGACACTCCAGTATAATTTATCCTATTTTTATATAATTTGTATATGTATAATTTTATTTGGATGATTCAATAGCTATAAAATTTCCTTTACATATACTGCGATCTAATTTTTAAGATAACAATCCATATTAACTATGGCAAATATGTCACCTTATCCTTCATTGAAAAGATAATAAAAAATAATAATAATAATTTAGCCTTTGTATGTTTAGCCAAAACATTTTTCGAGTTTTTATTGACATTTTTCTATGATGAAATTTTAGAGTTGTCCAAGATCATTACAGAAAGCTTAAGAGGTAAAAATTATTAATAATTTTAAGGGATAACTAATGATGGGAAGCAAATGTCAAATTTAATAACCAATAGACAATGGTACCGGTAATGGTAAATCATCGTGAAAATGTAACAGGAAATAAATAATAATATTTCCATTTTTAAAAGAAAAATATAATTTATTAATAGTTTCATTGATTATTAACCATCCATGGTTAATCATTTATTATCACCTTCCATTGTTAGTTCCCATTCCTGGTCAATCATTATTAGCTGGAAATCTCTTCCACCACCCCCACCCACACCTCCATCAACTCCAATTATGAGACCGCTTTTGTGATCTACCCGTACATTAAGTTTAGTCTCTTTCAAAAGGCATAAGAGGAAAAAAAAAAATCTATTTTTTTTTTTTTTTATGTAAAAGCTCATGGAATCAATGATACACAGAAGAGATTTGAACTCAATACCCATTGTTTAGGAGTTCAAAACTAATATTACTAGACGATAAATTCATTGATAAATCAATGATATTCCGAGGCTCTGAACCGGATTTCATAATCTTCAATCATACATTTTGATTTTATCTATTAAATTTGGGCTAGCAAGCATTATGCACTTTACAGCACGTTTTCATCGTTGCATCTTCGTTGGTCGTATCCACTATTGGAAGGCCCAAAATTATTTACAAAGAGATGCCATCTCATGCAATTAGCAGTTAGCAGAAAGTTTGTCATCTTACACGTGCAATATGAAAGTTGCGCGGACCGAGGGTTGGGACTTGGGACCACGGTGTCCCCTATTAAAAACCACACGTTATGTGCATCAAATCAAAGTATGCTCCGATAATATATTAAATAGATAGAAGTATAATTATTAATAAAAGTTTGTTATGTCTTATATATAAAATATGATAGTTGTTTTTAAACTATCGACTTAACTAGTGTGTGAGAGAAAATTTTATGATTCTGGTATAATTTTTAGAAAGGATTGGTCATATTTTTTTAAGGGACTAGTCTCATTAACGATATAATGGCTCAGATTTATACACAATATAAGGTTCCTTAAATATGTGTGTGACTAAAATTTTTATAGCATTTTTCTATGAAAGTGAGTTTGGTTCAATTTCTCTCTCCTAAAAAGGTTGGAATAGGTAAATAATTACAAAAAAAATTGTGGTGTGTATAAAAATTTTATATAATTGTATATACATATACAACAAATATTATAAAAAAAAAAAAACGTTTTTGTTCTCTCTCTCATGTTCGTACCTCATGGTATAATGATAGATCCTAGGCCACAATGTCCATGATTCATATAAAGAACTAGATCACATGTTACGGTGTAAGGATATTGTAAGATATATGAAAGATTCGTGTTACTTCACATTGTTCCCTTATATGTATAATGATTCGTGTGTCTAAACCTCCTTTTTTTTATTTATTTAGAGGAATAATTTCATAAATAATGTCCGAATTTTAATAAAATACGCAATTAAATACCTAAATTTTAAAAATAATCAATTTAGTACTTGAATTTTCAAATTGATAAACTTAATGTATGAAAAACTTTGAAAATAATCAATTCAAGATTCAAAATTGAATAATTTTAAAGTTTACATACATAATTATATATTTTATTAAAATTTATGAACTATTCGCAATATTAAACTCTAATTTACATTGACATCAATAAATAAAAAAAAAAAAACTCTTCTAGAATCCGGATTTACGAGTCATAGACGGCGGAAAGTCTTCACACCTTTTGACTGGGGACGTGCAGAACCCAGCACGGGTTCGGACAGTAGCCAACTTGGATCCGAACTCAGCGTGTATGTATAAAATTTTGCATCCACAACCACAACCGTTATATGCTATTTCGGAGAGAATCTTAGATATGAAAAAAAAAAAATTTAAAATTGCGGTTAAAAAATTTCAATTAAACTTGATGATCTATCAATAGATCCGTTTAAATTTTTATACATGGCTAAAATCACAAAATTACTCCTAAATGAATCATTTATATATAGGATCTGGGATTGTAATAATAATTCAAAATTATATATATTTATAAAAAATAATATATATATGAATTAATATTTAGATACTTTGAAAGTTGAGAGGTTTATTTTAAGATAATGGTAACTATGATTCGCACAAGGCCAAAGAAAGAAGTGGAAAAAAGAAAAATGCCAACCCTCTTTCTTTCCCCTATCAAAATTTCAACATTTTTCCTAAGGGATTTCCACCGAAAAAACCAATTTTCTTAACGCATGGCCCCACCGACAATTCTATGTGTAGACAAATATTAAATCCCGCTTACTCTGGTAACATAATTCATCTAGCTTGTTGACTTTAAGGAATACTCATTTGTTCTTTTTTGGTTCCGTGGAAAACTAATGTTATGTGTTCGCTTGAAATAAATGAGAATTAATAACGAATTGTTATTTGGTAAAAAATTAGTAATTCATGATCTTATCAATTGTTTAATGATTTATTTTATTTTTTATTATAAATATTTTTATCTTAAAAATATCATTTGCATAATTATTATCTTTTTATGATAAAGAAATGAGGTATTATAGATATTTTAGTTTTACTCAAATAATTATTTGTTTTATTATTTATATTGAGTGAATATTATAATAATTATTTATTTTATATTTTATACCAAACGATTATTGTAAGAGCATTTTTATCCTTAGGTATTTAGTGAAAACTTCAAGAAATAGAGTGATATAGTAGTTGCTTGTGTAATAAAATGGGTTACTTGTGCTTAGCAACCCAAATTACTATTGCAAGCAATCCCCTTACTCTTTCTTTCATTCGTTTTTTCGCACTTATTTAATGTTAACAAAGAGTAACCTTCTCATTCCATAACCCATTGGTCTTTCTTTAGACTTATTTAATCTTTATAAAAAAATAAACATCGTTTTAAGGAAACAAAATAAAATGAGACTCATAAAAATTTATAAAAAGTAGATGATGTAACTCTTTTAAAATAACTAGGGATAAAGTAAAGTGTTGCTTAATGGGGAGAGTTGAGTTGCTTAATGAAGAGAGTTGCTTCAGTCGTTGACACATAAGTAACTGAAGGATAAAGATGAAGAATATGTAGTAGTTTTTTGGAATTCAATCCATACTAGGAATATAATTAGATAGACCATTATAAGATTTTCGACCTGTTTGATCCATGAACCCTATAGGGTTTTAGATTTGGTTTGGATATATAATAAAAATTCTATAAGATCATACGGTAAGGTTTGAATAATTTAACAAACTCGATGGATACCCAACAACTTGGTATTTAATTTTAAAAAATAAATGAAAAACATTACTAAAGGAGCAAGGAGATTAAGAAGATATGAGGGAGCTGCCATTTTTTTACCTTCTGAGGATGTTCTTTTTTAAAATGTATACTATACTAGTTATGGATTTTATAACTTTTTATTAAATTTTGTTCAAGTCATGTTTGCCGTAGAGATTAATATTATTTGTTGTCTATTATATTTTAGTCGTAGTAGGAGATTTAATTTAATCTTTTATTAAAGATATTATATGGTCACAAAAGTAATATATTTATTTGTTTAAATATTGTATAATGAATGTAATTTGTGATATTTTCTATCAATTCTACATGCATCTTTTCATTTTTGAATATATAAAA
Source organism: Combretum micranthum (assembly GCA_024138025.1). NCBI lineage: Eukaryota > Viridiplantae > Streptophyta > Magnoliopsida > Myrtales > Combretaceae > Combretum > Combretum micranthum. The sequence continues at coordinate 341,938 of JAMXBD010000742.1, forward strand.
AACTTGAGTCAAAAGCAATGACTTTTCTTAAATTTATTATTAAAAATTAAAAATTTGCTGAAAATTAAATAGGGTTTATAGGGTCGGATTATGAGCACTAAATTAAACCCTGTAAGGCGAGTTTAGATATAATATGAAAACTCTATGAGGCTATAACGTCGGATTTGATAGACCCTATAGAATAGCTGATCGAATTTTAGGTCCATATGATCCCCACCACACACACACACACAAATCCCACTAAGCCAACAAGCCAAAAAATGAAGAGATTTGTGTAAGAAAATTTTTCTTTTCATTTAATTATATTAAGATAAAAATTAAATAGTCACGTTATATTTCTAACAGATAAGTTCCATTTATAATAAAAAAATAAATAAATAAAAAGATTCTTGCTTAAAGCAGAGTTGTTATAACTTACAGTCTAAGATATTAGGTACATCCTCAAGGCAGCCCATGCAGCATGCGGACATATGTAAAAAATAATCCATTAACGTACGTTGATGATCGCAGGACAATGTTTCTTTCATCATCCCTACGTCATTTTCTCATTTCCTTCTAGAGTCCTTTGATCATATTAAAACGTACAATGATATTGATACGCATATAATTAAAAATATATAGGATGAATTATGGAAATTATGGAAAAATTTGTTCTAGGTTTCTTGTTTGATTAGAAGACAGGATTTCAAAAGGAAATACAATAAGGAACTGATTTCCTCATTCTAACCCCTTTTGACTTGTTTTTAGCAATACTTGACATTATTTTGAATTTTCTTGCTTTCACTTGACACCCAATGAAATAAAATACTTTTCATAATTCTTCTTTTTACAGCTCTTCTCTTTGCATTCATTCCTTCCTAATCTTTTTCCCTTCATTCCAAAAATAGTTTAAAACTTTAAAAGTTAAAAGTTAGAAGTTAAAACCATTGTTTTATAGTATTTTGTGCGATAATTTAGAATTCTAATGATGGTTTAAATTATGGTTATTTAAAAGTTATAATAAGGTAAAATTATCATTAAGTTTGAAAACTTTCTAACAGGAGATCAGCTGGAAATAAAGAAATGTACTTTGTGTTGGGAATATAAGAAGGAAAATGAAGAAATGTAAGAAAAAGATTTCAATTTTCATTGTTTGGTTGGTCAATTAAGATAACGAAGTTAATATCTGAAAATTATCTTCACTTATTTTGTTGAAAATTATTATAAATACGGTGATCGAGTAACCTCATCATAAAATTATGCTACTAACCCATACTCTACTATATTGAATGAGTTCTAAATAGGTATTGATGATTGCAGGTTTTGTAAATCTTGCTTTGACAAATTGAACACCAGCAGGAGGTTTTTATATCTCTATCTACTTGAAACTTGTACTTTAATGAATACAAAAAACAAGTTCTAGATTAAATGTACTCACCTATAAAAGATCACTAAGTAATATTAACATATAAAATAAATAATTATTCTATATTTAAAGCTAATAAATGTTTTGCTTTAAAAAAAAAAAAACAGTTAGATATAAAAGCCAGCTCTCGTGTTGTCTTTTCTTCCCTTGCTATACAAGTTTAGAGGTGTGTATACACACACACACACATATATCTTACAAATTGTCCATAAAAATGAATTTAGTAGTGTCTTATAGGTTATAACATTGGACCTTGCACTGCTTTATAAACTTGAAATAATGAAAATAAGAAAAATTATCTTTTCAATTTTGCAGATTTTCCTATAAGTTCCCAAAAATGCTTTTCTATAGATTCTACAGTTTTTACACATGACATGAAAGAGGTTGTAATATTACACAAACACACACATATACACTAAATTTTCTAAAATTAGGTAAACTTATAGGTTTTAGGTTACAATTTGAGAACATGTTCCTTAAAAGTATTGGCGTCCATGGAATGCTAGCACAAGTTCTCCCAATGCTAGCACAAGTTCTGCCGATGAAATTTGTTATTTTTCCAAAAACTTTCCATCCAAAAGCAATCATTCCAACATTGAAAAGAGATTGCTCATCAAAATTCAGAAACTCGACCGAGCATGTCAATGTTCGATTGGCACTATACTGCTACTTGTGGATGCTAGCACGAATTCTCTCGACGAAAGATGGTATTCTCCTGAAACTTTCCACCCCAAAGTCATCATTCAAATAGTAACAAACAAATAGCTCATCAAAATTTGAAAACTCGACCGAGCACCAGCATATGCACTACCTTGTATTTTATTTATCGTATACAGTCATCTTTAATCATGAGGGCAATTTTATAATTATCCTTTTTATTTTTTTTTTAATTTTTCACCTGTTTCTCAAATATGGGGAGAGAAGAATTGAATTTTTATCCAATTCTCACGATCTTTTTAAAGTATAAATCTTTCCAACCATTTTCATCTATTTTTACTCTTTTTTATCGAGCAAAATACTCCCTCTAATTTCCATCAATTTCCGGTTCTTCCATCCAAACATACCACATTGTTGAGAGTCTAGATATCTATATATTTGAACATAAATAATAGTTTTAATTAGGGGGGCTTGTATGAAATTATCCAATTCATATATATTTTAAAATTTGTTTCACGATTAATTAGAAATACACATCTTGAACTACTATTTAGGTGCAACTTTTAAATCTTTTTAATTTTTAATTCTATAACCTTGAAAATATGCAAATAAATAAAGAAAAACTATAATAATTTAAAACCGTCAATTAAATGAATATAAATAGGGAGTTTTAATTTTAATGACCTTAGGATTACTTAACTTGTGTAGTTTTAAAAACTAGAAGAATATAATACTAAATTTTACAAAAGCTTCATTGTGGTTTAACGATTATATTATAATTATATATATATATATATATATTACGTGGAATAGATTTATCTGAAAGCAATGACATTACGTCTATTTGGATTGTTTGTTTCTTATCTGTATCTATATCTGTATCTAAACTCTATGTATAAATATATTTAACTTACAATTATAATTTATCTATATTTTATTTGTATTTAGTCTATTTGATGTTTTTATGAGAATTGCTATATGTTTTTTATTTATATTTATTTTTTAATAAATAATTTATTAAAAAAAGTTTGAAAAAGCCATTTGTATGCTGAATGCCAACGGACTTGTACATCTTCTTCATATAATAAAATCCAATCAGTTAGGTCATAGATGTTGACCAAATTAACAACTCCATTTCTCTTTTTTTTTTATTTATTTTTTGCTCTTTTTAAAATATTTTTCTATCTACACAAAAAGTTTAGTAAAAGCCTCACCACATCTGGTGGGAGTTGCTCATCTACTCATTAGTCATTATCTCCATATTCAATGACGATTGGGCGCTTTTTCGACATAGGGACGAGATTAATTTTTAAAAGAAAGACAAGTGCAAAATTTATTAATTATTATATTTGTTTCTAGAACTAAAATTGGAAAATTTTTGGAGTTAGAATTTCATTTGGAAAATAATAATCATGATATTTGCATTTCCAACAATAAAAGAAAATTAAACAATTTATAGATGATCCTCTATTGAGCGCATTTGAAAGTTGAAAACTGGAATCCCATTGGAACTTAATTAAACTTAAAAATGTTAGCCAATAGCTTTATAGCATATAACATTATTCCTAATCTTTAAGTAGGGTGTATCAGTTTCAAATCCTGTTTCCATATTGTAATGGCAAAGCAAAAGAGAAAACTTAAATATATTAGCTTGATCTTTAACTCAAAACAATATTGATAAGCTTGAATTTAATTCGATTAAGCATATAGGTTTTGATTCATCTAAAGATGGCTTCCATTTAAATTAAGAAAATATTAGTACTAAAATCAACTTGAACTTGATTCACATTTAACAGTCTAGTTTGAGTTTGATAGTTAGTTGTACTTAATATAATGAAACCTAATTTGATTTGATAAGCTAATGGAAAATTTACATTTAATTAATCTCTTACGAATTCGAGTATTAATCGATTCTAAATAGCTCGTAAAATAAAATGATTTTGTTTACATCCCTAGTTTTATTCGGAAAAAAAAAACGAGAGAGGAAGACTTGCAATGCAATAAATTAAGATTAAATATTACTAATAATTTTATAATTTAGTAGCATCTAGTCTAAGTTTTCGTCCTTAAGTATTGAGTTTGATTTAAGGTATTGTAATAGTTCTTATATAATTGTATTGTAATAACTTTTATGGCTCATGAAGGAAGAAGGAGAAGTTGAGGGAAAAAAAAAAGAAAGAAACAAAACATTAGGATGGTAAGGATTTGGTGTTGAAAAATTAGTTAGCCGTTTGTTTGAACTCTAGCTTCCTTACCAACCCAACCATCCCTTATGTAGTACAATCCCAACATACAAGGTAGTACAAGAGGAGAAAAGGGCACAACTGTCATAATACAAACATTTATCAAGGGTAGTTTCGGAAATTCATAAAGTTTTCCTATTTTCCTTTCTCCCACACGATTTCTTCTCTCTCTCTCTCTCTCTCTCTCTCTCTTGTTTAAGAAGAGGAGAGACGAATTTCAGAAAAACAACTTCATGTTCCTCTTCTGACTCTTTCTTTCTTCTCTCGGAAAAATCTCCCCTTTTGTAAAGTTTTCTATCTCAAATTCATCGTAAAACCTAAAACCCCAAAAAGCTGGTTCTTTTTACTTTTCATTTTTAATTTTTGTTTTCTGTGCTATTAGAAACTGTAATTCATCCCGTCAATGGGGCGGAATAACGGCGTTGTGCAGTTGACGGCGAAGATGAACGGGAAGGAGGAGGAGGGGGAGGATTTAGAGGACGTTAGGCTTCTAGATTCTTACGAAGGCAAGTTAGAGAGAGAGGATGTAATCGCGAATGTAATGGAAGGATTGGAGAGAATTCAAGTGAGAGTGAGTGGGATGACCTGTGCTGCTTGCTCTAATTCCGTCGAAGCAGCTCTTAAGTCCGTCGATGGCGTTTTTACTGCTTCCGTTGCTCTCTTGCAGAACAAAGCCGACGTCGTTTTCGATCCTAAAGTAGTCAAGGTATTATTATAGCGATTAATGCCCTATAAGAACTGAATTCTGTAAACTTTTCGCGTCTTCGGGTTTTGTGTTATTGGTTTTGATGATAAGTGTCGGGTGTACTTGATAAGAACCGTAAAAATGCAAATTAGTACTTCTCGTTTTTTATAAAATTTTCTAAGATGTGATTATTGATGAACTTGTCTTGTGCAGTTTTTATCGAGTGGCTCGGGTACTAAGTGGTACCGATATGGAAATTTTCTTAAATTCATGCGGAAGTAGACTTGCCTTATCCAGATCTTATCAAGTGATGCAATTTAGAGTAGCTAATAAGTTATTATGTTTATTCACTCGCTATATTAGTGTAAAGTTCGTCTGATTCTTTTCCATTTTTTGGATTGCTTCGAACAATGATTTTGTTTTAGATCCTAACTTGGTCGAGGTATAGCTCCTAATGCCCTGTATGAACTGATTTTGGTAATTTTTTGTTTGTTCAGGTTTTGTGTTATTAGTTTTGATAATAAGTGCCTTGGGGTACTCGATAAGAACTTGCTCTGATTCATTAATATAGCAAGTAAATAAACATAAAAACTCATTAGCTGCTCTAGATTAATGAGTTAGAGCAAGTAATGCTTGGTCTATTACTTATTAAAGTTGTTATCTCTATGTTTATTTTACTTGCTATATTAATGTAGAGTTTGTTTAATGCTTACTAAAGATGTTATCTTTATTTTTGAATTGCTTTGACAATGTTTTTGCTTTTCTTTTGATTGGAAGCAAGTTGTATTGTTTGTTATGAGTCAATCAAGTCAATGGCTGGTCAGAATAGGAAGTTATTTGTTTTAATGCATTTACAATTTGAGATTATAATATATTGTGGTCAGTGTTTATGAGTTCATTCTTGTTATGTTCAGGAAGAAGACATTAAAATTGCAATTGAAGATGCTGGGTTTGAGGCAGAAATTCTGCAAGAACCAAATAATTCCAAGACGAAGAGCAAGGACCCGCTTGGGTCACTTCACAATTGGTGGAATGACTTGTGCGGCCTGTGTCAACTCTGTTGAAGGTATATTGAGAGATCTTCCTGGGGTTAAGAGGGCTGTTGTTGCATTGGCTACATCCTTGGGTGAGGTGGAATATGAACCTCTGTAATCACAAGGATGATATTGTTAATGCTATTGAAGATGCCGGTTTTGAAGCTTCACTTGTACAAAGCAGTGAGCAGGATAAGATGGTACTTGGGGTAGCTGGAGTTCTAGGTGAGATGGATGTACACGTTTTAGAAAGCATAGTTAGCAGCTTGAAAGGCGTGAGACAGTTCCGTTTTGAGAGAATGACTGGGGAACTTGAGATTCTCTTCGATCCCGAAGTGCTATCCTCACGTTCCTTAGTTGATGGAATTGAGAGTGGATGTTTGGGAAGGTTTAAGTTACATGTAATGAATCCCTATGCAAGAATGACTTCTAAAGATGCTGAAGATACAGCTAACATGTTTCGACTTTTCACTGCCAGTTTGTTCTTAAGCGTGAGTGTTACTCTCCTATGCTTCACCATTGGCATATTAGAGCATTTACCTGTTTATTTTACTTAACTTTATTATTTCTTTCTTGTCTAAACTAGGCAGTGCATATTTTTTGTTTTCAGACTAGGATAGGATAGTGTTGGGGATTTAAAAGATTGAATATTCCAGTGCATTTCCTTGTTTTAAATCTTAATTTTTGGCTGCTGGCTGGATTTGTCGTTTTGACAGCTGCTGGTTTTTCACTTTGCTGTAGATTCCCGTCTTTTTTATTCGAGTAGTATGTCCTCGAATACCAATTATCTTGTCTCTACTTCTTTGGCGCTGTGGGCCCTTCCTGATGGGGGATTGGTTGAATTGGGCCCTTGTCAGTGTGGTTCAGTTTGTTATCGGCAAGCGCTTCTATGTTGCTGCTGCCAGAGCTCTTCGAAACTGTTCAACCAACATGGATGTCTTAGTTGCATTGGGAACCTCAGCATCTTACTTTTATTCTGTTTATGCACTTTTATATGGTGCAGTTACTGGGTTCTGGTCTCCCACATATTTTGAGACAAGTTCTATGCTTATAACATTCGTGTTGTTGGGAAAATACTTGGAGTCCCTAGCAAAAGGTAAAACTTCAGATGCCATTAAGAAGCTGGTGGAACTTGCACCTGCAACAGCTTTGCTGCTTGTCAAAGATAAAGGTTCGAATTTTCTTGTAAAGATATAAATTTAGGAGTTGTTTTCTTCATGTTTTATAGTCTCAGCTTCACCAAGGTGATCCATGTTTTTTACTAAAAAAGGTGTTTTATTTTAAATTTTTTAGGGGGAATGAATTCCGGAGAGAGGGAAATTGACGCTTTACTAATTCAGCCTGGTGACACTTTAAAAGTCCTTCCGGGAACAAAGGTTCCTGCTGATGGTGTGGTAGTGTGGGGATCAAGTTATCTCAATGAAAGTATGGTGACTGGTGAATCTGTTCCTGTTCTCAAGGAGGTCAACTCATCTGTGATTGGTGGTACGATAAATTTACATGGTGTTTTGCACATAAAGGCTACAAAAGTAGGGTCAGATGCGGTTTTAAGCCAGATCATTAGTTTGGTTGAGACAGCCCAGATGTCTAAAGCGCCTATACAGAAGTTTGCTGATTTTGTAAGTCTCCCAGTACAAATTACAATTGAAGTTTTCATTTTGTTGGTGTTGTATTTTTTTAAATGATTGCTGCATGTTGTACTGTCATAATTTACTTGGGCTTGGATTAATTCTGGTGTACATCTGTGATAAAGTAGAAGAACAGCTTTAATTTTGTTTGCTTATCTGCTTTAAAGGGAATCTGGAGCTTTTCAATCACTACTACTTGTTGAAGTGATAGTGTGTAAAATTTCATTAGATTAGGAAGAGAACTCAAATTTGCGATTCCTTGAAGGATTCCTGAAACGCTGTGTAGAAGTTATGTACAGACTTCTTATTTACGATCTGTGTAAAAAAAAAAAAAAAAAAAGAATACACGAATACCAATGGGACAAAATAATTACACAAATACCATCGCAGTTTCACATCTTGAAAATGCAATATTGAAAATTATAGGAGTGTCAATGTTTGAAATGTGCGATACAGTGTAATTATAATACGATACCTGTGCATATCATATGTAGTAAATGCGATACCTTATTATATTGCACTTCCAACATGCGATGTTCTTATAAAACAGTGTATCACATTTTTAAGATGCTGTGTAGTGTTGGTATATGGTTTTTCTTTTTTTTTTTTTTTTTTTTTTTAAGTGGTATGGAAGCTACCCGTGGGGACTCACCGCCACCTATTTATCCTTGTGGGGTCTCCATATAGTGGGCGGGCACTACCAACCTATCTGTCTGTTTCTCCTGAGAGTCTTAGGTTGATAACATTTGGGTTGTGAATTATTATGCTACTAGTGGTGATCAGGAGGCAAATATTCAATACCTAGAAACTTCAGCATCTATTAATATGTGACTTCCATTTGGTAACTGATTTTAAGGTTACAGTTTGTTTGATCACATTCTCTGATATCCTATTACTTGACCGTTGTTTTATCAAATATATGCATTTATATATTGTTTTGTTTCCACTTAGAATTTGGTTGTTTTTGAGAATTGAGTTTGAATGCAAATTTGCATGCTACCTGAGGAGCTTCTAATTCTAACCACAGTTACTTTTTCATCTTGCAGATTGCGAGCATCTTTGTCCCTACTGTTGTTGCTTTGTCACTGTTTACATTATTGGGTTGGTTAGTATCTAAGCAAAGCATTTTTCTTGCTTTTATCTTTTGGAATAACTGCTTGCTTAGAACCTATTATGATACCTATTTTCTGCTCTGTAGGTATATTGCAGGAGCTTTAAGAGCTTACCCAGAAGAATGGCTGCCTGAAAATGGCAATTATTTTGTGTTTGCCCTCATGTTTTCGATATCAGTGGTTGTCATTGCTTGTCCCTGTGCACTTGGATTGGCAACACCAACTGCTGTTATGGTTGCAACAGGAGTTGGTGCTAATAATGGTGTCTTGATAAAAGGGGGAGATGCTCTCGAGAGAGCCCAGAAGATTAAGTATGTAATTTTTGATAAAACTGGCACTCTTACTCAGGGAAAAGCAACTGTAACAACTGCAAAAGTTTTCAATCTCATGGACCGTGGAGAGTTCCTTAAGTTGGTTGCTTCTGCAGAGGTGACTACTCTTTTAGGCGGTTATTTTCTGTAGCATTGGTTTTTCTACCTGTTACCTGGCAGGCATGCCTTTTCTGGATGGGTAAATAATTTTCTCATTTTTTTTCTTCTTTCTTAATCAGGCAAGCAGTGAGCACCCACTTGCTAAAGCCATAGTGGAATATGCTCGCCATTTCCATTTTTTTGAAGAACCTTCTTCAAATGATAGCACCAGCAACAAAAAAATTTCTGAAGTTTCTGGATGGCTCCATGATGTTTCAGACTTTATTGCACTTCCAGGAAAAGGTGTTCAGTGCTTTATTGGTGGGAAGAAAGTGTTGGTGAGTTTCTTCTCAATGTACATGCATCTCTTCTTGCTTCTGTACATTTCTCGTAGCAGCTGGGATTGTTTGCTGAATATGATATAATATTGACAGGTTGGGAATAGGAATCTGCTGACTGAATTTGGGATCTCCATACCTGATCAAGTAGAGAATTTTGTTGTAGAACTTGAAGAAAGTGCAAAAACAGGAGTACTCGTTGCATGTGAGGGTAATATAATCGGTGTATTAGGGGTTGCAGATCCACTCAAGAGGGAAGCTGCTGTGGTTGTAGAAGGGCTTGAGAAGATGGGTGTCAGGCCAGTTATGGTTACTGGAGACAACTGGAGAACAGCTCGGGCTGTTGCCAAGGAGGTCAGTGTGTGTGTACATATATACACATTTTTTGCTGTGCTGAAGACCAGTTGATAAGAAATTTGACCTGAATAAAACAATGTTGATATATATGCACCCAGTATTTGACCCATCCTGCAAAGTTCCATTCCTGTCTCATCTTTGGCAGTTCTCTTTGTAATTTTGTAGCCATGGATATTTTATCCTTGCTATTCTTTTCACCAGATAGATGTCGGTTTTGGTTTGTTTATGGCATCATGCCAATATTGTTGCTCCATTTAAAACCACCTTCTTTGTCATTTAGGTGTGTGGTGCTTTTTATTTTTCCCAAAACCATCATGTCATTAGAAGTTGCAGGCTGTCTTGTCTTTTTCAAGCCTTATCTTTCATTCCCACCAGTTGCATACAAGTTTATGGAACTTTGGTTGTCTGTAGGTTGGGATCCATGATGTGAGGGCAGAGGTGATGCCAGCAGGGAAAGCTGAAGTTATCCACTCATTCCAGAAAGATGGAAGTATAGTTGCAATGGTTGGAGATGGCATCAATGACTCTCCTGCTTTAGCTGCTGCTGATGTGGGCATGGCAATTGGAGCAGGAACAGATATTGCCATTGAAGCTGCTCAATACGTTCTGATGAGAAATAATTTGGAAGATGTGATAACAGCCATTGATCTCTCAAGAAAGACCTTCTCTCGTATTCGGTTGAACTATGTATTTGCAATGGCCTACAATGTGATTGCAATCCCTGTTGCAGCCGGTGTTTTCTTTCCTTGGCTGAAATTTACGTTGCCACCATGGGTAGCAGGAGCATGTATGGCTATGTCATCAGTAAGTGTAGTGTGCTCTTCCTTGCTTCTCAGGAGATATAGAAAACCCAGACTAACAACCATTCTAGAAATAACTGTTGAGTGAATAAAAAGTTTAATTAAGGGTGGAAAAATATCTAAAAGCGTGAAAGAGGATAAAAAAACCGGATGGGATAGGCTCATGTTTATTGGAAGAAATCAGGCGGAGTGGTTGTGAGAAAAATTTGGGTGATCAAATTTTGTGTACTTTTTTTGAGTTATTCTCTTTTTCATACGATGTGGGGATCTAAATTTGTTCCCCGTTATTCATTGTAAATGGCACTGTCTGATGTAAATAATATCTGCTGATTTTCTCCGAGTGATATTGGTGCCGGAAAACCTGTCTGGCCGCTCCATATCCTAGGTGTCCCCGTTTTTGTCGGTTGTCAACCTGTCCTTGAGAACTCTCAGTATGGTAGCTAATCATGCTAATTCGTAGCAGTTGGGTTGAAGAGGATTTAGGGTTTATAGGGTTATTTGTGTTAATGTATTTTGCAGTCAACTGGGTATGGAGTGGGATTGGAAGAGTGCAGTCAACTGGGTATAGAGTGGGAATGGAAGAGGGCATCCTATATGAAATGAAAACAATAGAAAAAGAATATAGTTTGAGAGATTTTCTTTTTTTTTTTCTCCTTGTTCTTTTCTCCTAAGCATAACACATTCATGTTTATACACAATAGTAAGTAGACTATTTAAAGGCGTGTTTACTGTTGTTTTGAAAAGAAAAAACTTATATAAATATAAATTGTATAAAAATAAATATCAAATTACTATTGCTATATCGCATCTTGAAAATAAGATATATTATTTTACACGTATATCGTATCACTAAGATATGATATAGTGATCTATTTTGTCAAAAGTTTAAGTTGGGTTATATAACATATTGGTCGTATACTATAGTTTTGTATGTGTATCAAATGGGCAATCTAATTGATTACGGTTAATTGAATAGTATAGATGGTACCCTTGTGTATTAATTTATTTGGGGAAGCATGAACATAATTATAAACAAAATCGGTAGATCAATATAATTAAATTTTGAAACAGAAAAGAAACTCATTCAACTTAACCTAATTTATGATTCTATTATTGTACGGGGAAAGGAATAAATATATATTTTTGAATTAATGAAAAGAACGCCATTTTAACAGTAGTTTTTAGAATACCACTACACCTTGGTCTCCAACCCGAATCCATGAATCAGTACATGCAAGACCCATCACGGAACTGTCCAAGTAACTTTGGTTCCAGTGAGTTATTTTGGACCAGGGACTTACCGGATTGGGTCGGTTCGTAGCCCTATGCTGGGGAGTAAATACAACACCAACGACCCATTTGCTTGGATATATAACCAGACACAAAAAAAAAAAAAAAAAAGAGGTTATGACTTTGATAACAGTATTACCGATAATAGAGAATGAATGACGTATCCCAACATTTACTCCATTCATAATTTTATTTTCGAGAATATATATATTCTAACATTTACTTTAATTTAGTAATTATAGTATTAAATTGGGAATATAATTAAAAGTACTATTACACTATTAAATTAAGGGTAAATAGTTTCAGTTTTTGTTTTCTATTTTCACTACAAAGAGAGTAGAAAGGAATTAAAAAAAAAAAAAATTCGCAAGTATATTACATACTCTACATAGAGGATAGAAAAATTATTAGGAACATATATTCTCAAACAATTTTATAAGTAAACGGGACAATAAAGTGTATTTTAAAAATGTGTCTATTTGGTTCATTTTATTATAGTCTTTTTACTTTCTTATTTTTATCGTTTTCAAACAAACTGTTAATAAATATATATATATATAGATTAAAATAAATATTTTTACTATTAAACAGATCAAAAAGATCAGATACAGATAAAATACAGATATAAATCAGATAAAATAAAAATCAAATATCCAAATAGACTTTTATTCTATTCACTATCTATTATCTTCAAATGAATGGGCCATTAGAATTTGTCTTGTATGCATGATTTCAAAAACTATTTTGAAACTATGTGGTCAAGAATGAGTCGCACGAGTTAAAGTCACATGCACACTATTTCTTCCTCAATTCATGCATCTCTCAATCAAAAAAAGCCCTAATTCTTATTCTTATTTTTGTTCTTTAGTCATGTAACTTTATCATGATACTAGTTTTACCTCTAATAAGAATTGATTTATTGCCTTAACTTCCTCTCTTTGGCATTTTAGGTTGTGTTTTGCAAAGAAATATGCTTATCCATCCCTACCATTGAAACGATCAAGCTTAGTCTTTGTTGTTGTTTTTTTTTGGATATTTTAATATTAGTTATTAGTGTAGATAAGAGGATTTAGTCGAAGTAGTCATGTATGTGCAACATTTGCTTGTAATACTCATGATTCGAAGAAGTGACTTTCTTTCCTCTTTGTAGAAATCTCTATAGGGTAGGTCTTTCTGTGACCTGCATTGACTTGCCCTAGCGGGTCTAAGAACTGGACCTAACTTGTTTGGTTAGATTTGACTCAGGGGTGAACCTACATGGGTCTAAAAGGTCTTGGCAAGGTCTATTGACTAAAAAAATAATATAAAAAGTAATTAAAAAAATTTATGAACATAAATAGTCATGTGAATAGAATTTTTTTTTATCTATTCACAGTAATTAATTAGTTGTTGATAACAATATAAAACAAATATAATTGAAAAACATGTCTAGTTGTTTTATATGGAGAATAGTCCCAATTTTGATCAATGTAAGACTTGTTTTTCATTTATAACTTCTTTTAGAGTTAATTAGTCCCAAATCACTAAAATTTCAACTAAAATGTAATTTGTTTGCGTATAAATAAATGCACATCCTTAATAAATTCATGAAAATGAGCAAAAGGCAAAATTTCAACTTAAATGGGAATTGTAACCTCTTTTACTATTATTTAAATTAAAATTTTAGTTTTAAAAATTATTTAAAATAAATTAGGCAGCTGATTTGGGTTCTAACCCACCCCATGAACTAACAGGTCCACAGTTTAAAAACAGGCCTACCCCTAAAGGGTCGGTTCCATCGGGTCCAGACTTGACCTTATCGAGGATGCCTACTTCTTTGCTTTTTATTTTTTTAATTTATTTTTTAATTGTTGGTATTTTTAATACAATTTATAAGAGATTTGATTGCAATGGTCATGCTTTTAACTAGGCAATGACATGAAAAAGATGACCTAGGAAGAAAGGATAGGGAGGAGGAGCAAGTAATCGTAGAAGCTTATGTGTGACACGTAGAAGAGTTATGTAGCACTAGCCTTATAGTTCTTAGGGAGAGACACTATGTTCTTTATTTTGAACTCTGCTGGATCTTTCAAGATTACAAAAGGATATCATAACCATGTTTCTCTAGATCTTTGAGTTTTGCCAAATGAGGAGAATCCTTAAAGTATTTATAGAGCTTGACCATAGGTGACACACTTTAAAATCACGTGGAGTGTTAATGTTTGAGATGAGTGCTTCTACTAATAGATGCTTCCACGACTCATTTTGAGTTTAGATCCATGGAGAACTTCTTTGAGGAAGGTTGAGAGAGGATAGGATAGTCTGATGAAGGCTATCATGTAAAATCTTCTTTAAGTCTTCTTCAATCATCCCAATGTATGAATTGAATTCCTTAAACCTATTACCTAATTTAAGAGTTGTATATAAATATTTTATTAAATCAACCCTCTATGATTAGTAAGACCATGAATGCCATTCAAAATTTTAAGGTTTAAATAGGTGAAATGAAGAAATGTGATGGGATGATAGTTAGTTTAGTTGGGAAGAATGGATAAGAAGAGTGTTAAAGGATACCATCATCTAAATTTGATAGAGTACGTGGATGCGTCTTGGATTGTTGCCAATGACTATATGGTGATTGCAGGAGTTATACAAGATTATTTAGGCCAAATGTTTGAGGTTGAGGGTTTCGGGAATATGAGGAAAATTTAATATAGATAATATATATCGTGTGCATGTATATGTGGTGGGTAGCTATTAGTCATATTTTGACTCGTGAAAGAGATACTGGATAGTTTTTAAAATAATAACTATTCATAATTTATGAATACAGTTATATGTGAAAAAATAATTGATATTTACTCATTAGATATATATTACATGTTGTTGGGTTTCCATAAGGTTTTAGAATTATAAAGATAAAATCTTTTATAGCAAAATTCAAAAGAAAAACCCTAATTCAGTATCCATGTATTTTGATTAGACTAAAATAAAACAAATAGTTCGAATTCATACCTTAACTTGAAGCTTGAAATCAATTGACAGATTAGATTTATAGATACCATGAATTCGCAATCCCCTCTATGATATCTACATGAATGAATACGAATGAACGCTCCTTCAAAAGGATCATTCACGTGTTAATATTATATAGAACACTTCTAGATCTGAACAAGAAAATTTTACTCACGACTCTCGTGCCTCTTTATTTAGGGTTTACAGAATTTATTTATACTCTAATTTTAACAACACATGTCATCAACATTAAAAAAAAAAAAAACCTCTTATGTCTTATTTATAATAATATCAATATGAATAATGACATTAGTGCCCCTAATTTTATTAGGGATAAATTAATTTTATTAACATAAGAATTCATAGTCCAATTATGAATTATTATTGTACTTAACAAATGATATTTATTTATTAATTTTAACCAATTAAGGTTAATAATAAATAAATTTATTATTCCTATTTGACTTATTTAAATTTAGTCCATGATCTTTTTTTTTTTTTCATTCTTTCGGTGTGACCCTGTAAGTTCACTTAACGTTGGCTAATGACCTAAAACCATTTTTGTCAACAAAACATAAATGGCATCTAGTAAGACATTATATTTACCTAAATTAAGTGAAGATTAGTGATATGATTTTTACCTGATTCATAACTTATGTCATTATACTTTTGTTACATGGTATCTAGATCAAACACAAAGCATGGATAATGTAATTCTTATATCGTTCAATCTTATCATTTCCTGATCTCTAAGTGACAAAACAAATGAAATTGATCACACTATCAATTCATTTGAGCACGACCATGCATTTCTCAATTTCACTTATCATGAGGCTTAAAGATAACTCTCTCATAATGAGAGATCCCATCTTAATCACTCAACTTCCTCTACATGATTCACATTACGCTCAATCTCAACCTTTATAATTATCGGTTAAAGATAATGTTTGATTGAGTCAAATATAATATTTCTCATGTTGGAACATATGGTGATTTCAGGTCTAAGGATATGCTGACATTATTATTGTGAGAATCACTTATGACACTAATCCATGTAGTGATCTCATAGCGGTCAATCTGCACAATCCTCTAATATGTGCTTATGAGTTTGATTTGTATCCCCATACAATAGACATCTCATGACTATCAAACATAAATTTATACTAGATTTAATTCATTATCATTCCTACAATAATGAGTATCGAGGGACATTAGAAAAATTAAATTATTCATGGATCCTATTATAAAGTAGACATGCAAACCATATAATAGAAATGCCTCTGTATTAATAATATATATATATAATATATAAATGACAATATCCAGTAATTGGCTAGGGCATAATCACCAACACAATGACATGCATTCTCTTGGTTCAGACTCCTTACAAGGGATTTGAAGGGCATTAAGAATGGATGGTCTTAAATCGTCTTTGAATGGATTTCCTAAGCAGTTGTTTAAGTAATCGATTGGCTCATCAAGAGTATCCATCGGGCCACTATGTATCAATTTAATGAGATTGAAAAATAAGTCAACAATGATGTATATTTAGAAGATCCTATAGAGTAGTTGAATGAGTTGCTTTATGATAAAGAGGAGATGTGGCATGAGGATGGTGGTCCAAATCTTCTATTTAATTCAAGTCTCATTTAGTCATCCCAATGAATGAATTGAACTCCTTAAACCTATTACCTAATTCAAGAGTTGTATATAAATATTTTATTAAATCAACCATGGTTGTCAAACTCGCGAGTCTACTCGTACGTTTCTATGAGTTTACAAGTTGATGATGAGATTTCGATTCAACTCGCATACAAAATTGTTTTTTGAGTAAACTCGTAAGTAGAATCATAGAATCGATAGAATCGGTGGCGTAGAATTGTAAGTAGAATCTAGTAAAATCATAAATCGTAATTTTACACTTTTTTTTATTTGAACTTTAAAAATGCAATCAATTTAATATATTTAAATTTAGGTTTTTGGGGTTGGTTCTTGATATTTATCTTAATCTAACTTAATTTTAGTTTTTTAAAAATATTTTTTTCCTTTTATTTCCTTGTTTTTGTATTTTTCAGAGAGTTATTTTCTTTTATGTTCTATACTCTAATATATTTTAAACAATTTGAATAAAATTAAACTAATATATATAGTGCTATATTTTTTCCTTTTTTAATAATTTTCTATATATAATTTATTTGCCATAAATGCAATTATTTTTTGTGCAAATATATAGTAAACATGAAAATGTTCATTACAAAAACTAGCTACTCACATATGATAATTTAAATGATTTGCAATACATCTTAATAATTGTAGATTATGAATCATCGTCAAATAAAAAAAATTAATTATAAAATTGTACTAAATATATTAATGACAGTATGTGAATTATGATTGGTAAAACTCAAATTTTGGTTATATGTAACTAATTTAATACTAAAGTCTTTATTTTTCATAATTTATTTAAATTTTATTAGTTTAATAAGTATATTGATGGTTTTAGCAAGAAAATTTACATTAGTTGTAGAATCTTATGATTCTACGTTCCGATTCTACGAACTCCTTAGCGATTCTTGGTAGAAACTCAAGTTTGACAACCATGAAATCAGCCCTTCACGATTAGTAAGGCCAATGAATGTCATTCAAAATTTTAAGGCCAAACCCACTGATGAGGGTAATCCAAAGGGGTAACTTGATATTGTATGCTTACCCAACCCCAATGAAGGCACCAGTAGTGTAGGCGGTGACTAGGAAGACGACAACCCCTCATACGATAATAACAATGAATAGTGAAGAATGTAAGGTTAACTTTAGTATTACGCATATTTTTGAATTTGTAGTTATGTGGATATACTATACCTGTAACATTTAAATTTTGTTTGTGTGGGATGAATCCTAACGATCCTAACTTTCTCGACACGATCATGCAAGATGTTGATGCGTGGCCTAAGCAATACGTTGTTGATGCATGGCCTAAGCAATATGCTGGTATTGTTATTGTTTATACTTATCCATTTTGTCTTATTCTGTCATTATAATATCAACATATTAATAGAAGTACTCATTTATGTAGGTGGATCATTTGCCACACTACTCACGAGTGCTGATCAAGGAAGGGATGACTCTAATGCCAACTCCGATGCTCCAACGGGCTAGCCTACACAAGCGTAAGGTGTGAACAATTCATTGACGGGGGATGATGTCTAGTGCGATGTGATTCCTAACCAGGATCATGTTAACCTTAAGAACAATCATGCTATCATAGTTAAACAGGAGGAGACTACTCAATATGCGATCATAAGGAGGCTAATTTTAGGATATTGTGCAGAAAATGAGGCATGTATAAAGGAAAGCGAGTAGAGGAGCATTACAGAAAGTACGGCCAAAGGCGATACTTGGCATGTTAAACGAGTATAAAGGTATCATGTGCAAGTCCATTAGGATGCTCAAGATGGAGTTTCTACTCTACCATAGGGCTTCGACAAAGCTATTAGTGGAAGGTTAGCAATGCATGGTCAGCATTCCTAGAGGTATATTGACATGGCATTATTTGAAGAGTCATGGTAAGTTCATTTTTTATATCACACACATTTTCGTCAATTACGTTTTAGTTCATCTATTCACTAATGTAGTCTATTCTTGTCAATGTGTAGCAAAAGTTCTCGGCATCGTCTAAGTGGTGAAAAATAGGGAAGTGGTGGGATACGTTGAATTTTGTGGCTAGTAAGTCCTATAGTCAAAATCGATATTTTCTTAAGCAGTATATAATCTCAAAGGATGGAGGGGAGGCAGATGCGAGCAACCATCCATAGGGGTATGGGCACACGACAGATAAATGGAGAGAGTTCATCCGCTTCATAGAGACAGATACAAGCTATTGGATACCTATGTTTTCCAAATGATAGATTACATGTGACCACTACTAACAATCTAACAAAATACCTGGTTATTTATTTGTTTTTTTAGCACTGATCCAAGGTAAACACAGGGAGCTGAAGGAAGCATAAGAACTTGCACACGTGAGGGACTAACTCCATGAGGTGCTAGATGCTTACCAACATAAGTCAATAATGTTCACTTTATACTTTATTTGAACATAATGACATATTGTATGAACTTAAGTCACACATATGTGTTTTTACTTAACTTTTTGTTGCATATCTCAAAACTTCACACCCATAAATAACTATTGGTGGACCCATATTAGGAAGAAAAATGAGATGCCCATAAATGAGTGCAAGTCACCAGAGGTTGCCGCTTATTATGTAAGTTTATTTAATATTTATTTATACAAAAATATATATTTTTGGTATCTTCATACTACTAACATAATTACCGTTCATCTTTTTAAATTAGGCATGAATGGAGAAGCGTAGAGCCCACGGGGATGCTATTGCTTCTTTGACAGGCCAAGAGCCTATGAGTAATGCTACTATCATGGAGGAAGTCTTAGGCTAAAGGTCTAGCTATCAATGAGGCATAGGCTTTAGTGCTCTAATCCTCGAGAATAGACATTCTTACTTTAAATAGCTAAGGGACGAAACTTTTGTGAACTCATATGGGGAGATTGACATGCTAAGGCATAAGATCAAACATATGGAGCGCTTGTTTGAGATGTACATGGGCCGACCTCCTATGCAATCGTATGAGTAGTACACTTCATACTCTCAACATACACCAAGTGGCCCTACTGGTAGACCTAACCTGGGTTACCTAAGCTAGAGACTCACACCTTTCAACCCAAAAGCTCCACCTCCACAGCTATATTATGGCTAGTACAAGATGTCTAGCCAATCAGCTGGTCAGCATGGGATGCCAATTCAACACCCTGTTGGACATCAGGGAACTCCTAACGGCTCCAAATAGCAGTAGGGACATGCCAATGCACTAGGCTTTGCACCTTGGTCATCATCAACACCAGCCTTCTAGTCTGGTTCACAACTACCTTAGTATGGTCCTTGCCTATTCCTTAATTCAGCTCCACCATCGGGTTCTGGCTCAAGTCAATAATATTACCTATTGCCTTATGGACACCACCTCCTATAGTTTCTACCTCTACATCCTGGATGGCGTGTTTACTAGATTGACTCAATTTCAATAGTGTCAATTTGATAGCGGACGCTAGGCTTCTAGCAGTTTATGTTACCTTGACTTTGTTGTTTTTAATATATATACTTGCACTATTTGTATTGTCCAAATTGATAAGTTGAGGATCTAGTTTTAATTATTAATTGTATAGTTGGGACTAGTTATCTATTTCTATATATATATATCTTTCCATATTTCTATCAAACACCTTCTATAATTTCAAAAGTATAATTTTGTCCACGCATTATTATGAGATTGAAAATATAAAATATTTAAAAACATGAAAATTATTAACAAAAATATATATCTAATATAATATATTGATAGAAAAACATCTACAAGGAATTAATATATAATTTTTTAAAATATTAATATATGAAAATTTTTAATATTTGTTAATAATGCGAACGATGAACAGCAACGTATGCCGCTAGCTTTGAACCGTAGACCATCGGCCTTTATTGTTGACAATTCAACTTTTGAGTTTTGAAACAGCCAACATTAATTATAGGGCGCCAGCTTTTATTACCAGTCAACTTATGTTATCAATTTATTTGCATTTATTATTATATTTATTATTTGTGTTGAACTTTATGTTCACGAATGATTTTGATGAGAATAATTATTATACAATTAATTATTTAAATATCCTTAATTGTTTAAATACTTAAAATATTTATATATATATGCTTTGTATTTGTTCTGCTGTTATTTAAGTTTTAACAGAGCAAAAAGTTGAAGAAAAATCAAGACAAAGCTATCGAGCCCAGTAGAAGAAAGGTGGAGGTACTATTCATTAGGTAAAGACAAAAGACTGAGTTTTGGCCAAAATCGTGAAGTAAAGGGCTGAAATTTTGAGCAAAATTATAAAGTCAAAGGCTAAAATTTTTGACAAAATCGTGAAGTCAAGGGCCGGAGTTTTGGACAAAATCTATAAAGTCAAGGGATGAAGTTTAGGCCTCGACCTCAGGCCTCGACTTCATAATTTTTCCATCGACTTTAGAAAGTTTGTCAATTGGGTAAAATTTATAAAGTCGATGGTAGAAGTTTAGGCCTTGATCTTATACCTCGACTTCATAAATTTACCCTCGACTTCATAAATTTGGCTTTGAGGAAAATTTATGAAGTCAAGGCTGAAACTTAGGCCTCGACCTCAGATCTAGACTTCAGAAATTTAGCCCTCGACTTTAGAAAGAAAAGAGGTCTGCTTTTGACTTTTACACGTTTTTAAAACGTTAAGTTCATTAAACACAAGTATGGGCTGCCAGAAACTTTTTGATAATGAGCAAATTTTTATCAATAGCTATAAATAGAATTTTCCTCCTCTCTTTGAAAAAGAAGAAATTATAGAATTTTTAAAACGCACAGTAAAAACGAAAACAACATTCTGTAATTTTTTTTTTACTTGTTTTTTGATCTCGTTCTCGTTAATTTAAATTTTTTTTAAGAGAACAATTAGTGCTCCATTTCTAAATTTGCTGATACACTTTAAGCGAGAGTTTTGAGCACCGTTTAAGATTTATAAAAGTTGATTATCTATTCATTTAAGGAGCTCAGTTTGTAAAATGAAGTATTCTCTGTTGTAAATCTGCTCAAGTAGGAACATTTCTTTGTAAAGGAAATTTTATATTTCCTTAAGAGACTTTCAATTTGTAAATCTGCTCATATAGGAGCTGTTTGTAAAAATTCCTTAAAGGAGACATTTGTAAAAGAAGTCCTCATAGAGGCAAAGTTAAAAGTCCTCAGTGGGAGGCATTGAGAAAAGTCCTCAGTGGAGGCAAAGAGAAGACCTTCGTTGAAGGCAATGAGAAGTCCTCAGTGGGAGGCATTTGAAGTCTGGTCTAGAGTTACCAGCATCGTCCTAATTGCAATTAGGCGGGAAGTCCTCAGTGGGAGGCATTTGAATTCTAATTGTGTGTTACCAGCACAACACTTGATTTATCAAGTGGAAGTCCTTTGTGAAAGGTAATTGTAAAAGTCCTATTGTGATAGGCATTGTTGTAATTCCTCATCTAAGAGGTGTATTGATTTTAGAGTAATCAATATAGTGGCAAAAGTTCTCTTTGAGACATTTGCATCGTGGAGAGTAGGCAGTGGGCCGAACTCCACATTAAAACCTTATGTTGCTTCTCTTTCTCTCTCTTTGTGTTTTCTTTTTTTATCTTTGCTTATTTGTTAATTAGTTTTAATTAGTTTATTCTGCTGCATTTGTTTTTTAAGTTTTCTCTTGTCTTATCTTAGTTAATTAATCTAGTTTGATAAAACAGAAAAATTTGGAATACTTAATTCACCCCCCTCTTAAGTATTTTTTGTGTATTATTTCTAACAATTTGCCTTTTAGGATTTTATCTTTTAGAATTTTCGTGCAATAGTATAAATAGGTCTTTAGACTCGTCTTTGAAAAAAAATATAATATTTGATACATTTTGAAACCCCATTACAAGAGTTTTCTATTGGAGATTGCAAGTTTTTGCAATTGTGTATTTTCTATAAATCATCCGATGAGATTTATTTCTATTTTACGCTTTCATGTTGTGTTAGATTGGTATCAAAGTAAGATGAGTTCCCACGAAGATGGTAACCAACGGCAGTATTGATGGAGATCGTATTCTTGATGGTGATCAGGATGCGGAAGTCCTGTGAACCAAGTCACAGGTTCGAAGGGCAGTATTGGAAAACATGGGTCAAAGATTCTGGCGTCTTGAATAGTGCTTTGATGACCTTATTAATTGATCTAATACCAACAAGAGTAGGAACGGTTATGAGAGACGACTAAGGGCAAAGTATGCATGCAGCGATCCTGTTGTCAGACCTATTGCTGTGAATCGTAGGTTGCATGCTTACGAATATGATTTCGAGGACAAGAATGAATTGATGGAGGAAGAGGAGCTATGACGATGAGGCATTGGTGGAAGATTTAGAAAAGGTAAGGTATATGGTATGTTTAGATGTCAATACAGAGGTAGAGGTCATAATTTTGATGATATTATGAAGATAGGAATGAATATGGAAGGAATGATTTCAAGCTAGAGGTAAATATTCCATATTTTAGAGGATAATTAGGGATTAAAGATTTTGTTGATTAGATGCATCAGCATAATGGCAGAGATTGTAGAAAAAGTTAAGTCGTAAAGGAAAAACAACTATTAGAACCTGGTATAGGATGAAGCTATTAATGGTAGATGCTCTGTATTATGATGAAATCCCATTTCAACAGAACCAAAGACGTCCTTATGCATGAATATCCTATAGAGTTTATGACGTCGCCACAAAGTAATGATTTGAAGGGGGTAAAAGATGCTCATATTCTAACAGAAAATGGGAAAGAATACATTAAAGAGACTCCTAAAGAGACCTCATCCGAATCGTCATAAACCATCCCTCGTAAAGTAGAAGGAAAACCTATGGATGAAAAGGTTGAACATCCACCAATTATTTTTACTAAACTTGATACAAAGAGGTATAATCTTGATGAAACACCAATGCAAGAAGAAAAAACAAGTAAAACAAGTGCTAAGGAGCCAGAGGGGAAGAAGATGGTAGAGTCAAAGGAGAAGACTGAAGTTGGGCTAGACAATATTAAGGGACCATTGGATGAGTTTAGCAAAGTGTCGCCTGGCGACTTACAAGATGGTTTGCCTCCCATGAGGAACATACAAACCTATAATGATTTAATTCCTAGTGCAGATTTACCAAGGGAGCTTGCAAACGGTGTAAAGAGCTTGAGCGCGGATGCAGTTCTAAATCTTAAGAAAATTAGAATATTCTAGTTTATACTTGTTAAGATTCACTCTTGTGCATTCATCTTTGATTCGGGAGGATACTTATTTATGATTCAAGGTGTATCTCCATCGATTCAAGATTAAAGAACCCTTATAACCATATTCAATCATAAATTCGAGGATGAGTTTTTCATAAGTGGGAGAGAATAATGCGAACGACGAACAACGATACGCCGCTAGCTTTGAACTATAAACCGCTGGCCTTTATTGTTGACAGTTTCAACTTTTAAGGTTTGAAATTGTCGACATTAATTATAGGCCACTAGCTTTTATTACCAGTCAACTTATGTTACCAATTAATTTGTATTTATTATTTGCCTTTTAGGATTTCGTCTTTTTGAATGCCTCATGTAAGTACAAATAGGTTTTTAGACTCGTCTTTGAAAAAAAAATATGATATTTGATACATTTTGAAATCATATTGAGAGAGTTTTCTCTTGAAAATTGTAAGTTTTTGCAATTGTATATTTTCTATAAATCACCTGGTGAGATTGATTTTGTTTTACGCTTTTATGCCGTGTCAGTTAACACAAAATAAATATTATTTATACATAGAATTTATTTTATCTGTTTATAATATATCATTAATTTTAAAATGCTTTTTTTTTTTTTTTTAACTGAGGTGAGTTTCACCTCAATTTCAAAAAGTTTAAAAAGAATTAAAATCCACATCTGGGTAATTGTTCGTGTTAATTTGGAAATTAGATTGAGATAGGTTTTGTCTTTGATAGACATATGAGGCGAGTGTCGCCTCTATCTTAAAAAATTAAAAAAAAAAACGCATTAAGGAAATGCTTACACAAATTTCAAATTTTGAGCTGAGATGAGTTTTGTGTAAGATGTTTATCAGAGGCAAAACTCGCCTTAAATTGGAAAATATAGAGACGATTTTCACCTCAAGTATTAAATTGAGGCAAATTCGCCTCTATGTTTCTCTATGTAAATATTTGATCATTTCATTCAAATTAAAAAAATATATATTAATCATTAGATTTTAATATGTGTAATTTTTAAAAAAATAAATTTTTGAAAAAATCCACAAGAAATATTACAACTGGAAATATGGAGAAAAAATTGTAAAACTATAAAAAAAAATTTCATGTGAAATTCACCTTGATAGTGAACATTTTTTTAAATGAAATTCACTTTAAGTTGAATTTCGCCTCAATTGGGAAAGTTGATAAATTAATAAATGTAGAGGGAAAACTTGTTTCAATCCTCCTAAATAATTAAATAAATGAAAGGCCGGATATTCATTTGGCAGAGGAAAGTTGCCTCTTTTAAATTTAATTGAGGCAAATCTCACCTCAATTAAATTGAGAGGTGACAATCGCCTCTAGTTAATTATATGAGGTGAGTTTCACCTCCATTTCTAAAACATTACGAGGATTTTTAAGCTAAATTATTGAGCAATTATATCACCTCAGTAAACAAAAACAAGTAAGTTTTTTCATCTATTGAGGAGATTAAATTAGCCTCTGAAGGTCCTATCTATACCAATGTGAGAATATTGCTAGTCCAACTCTTCCATCTCCTCTATAAAAGCTTATTTATAATAATGTTCTTGACAATTTTGATGTAAATATTGTTCGTCTAGTTTGGCCATGGATAACCTATAAGCATTACAGTTACATAATTTTTTTTCTTTCTCTATCTTTTTTTCTTTCTGTTTTTTTTGGGGGATGGGGGATATGAAGATGTATTTGTAATTTTTCCAAAATATAATTTTGAAAGTATAAAATAGAATATTATCTCATGTAAAAGGTAAAACAAGTGCATTAAGAAAGACCATTTTAACGGGTGACAAGAAAGTCATTTTCATATTTATGAGGCATCCATTGGCTACTTTTTTATATTCATGATTCATTTTATACCATTGCGTGAAGTCATTTGTTTTGATTTTCGAAGACATGAAACGCCTCATAGTTATACATATACGTGTTCATCATAAGATCTTTTTAAAAAGTAAAAACAATTTGTCTTCATCACAAGAACTCCTTCTCGCGTTACGTAGTGTTCAATAATTACTTTTTTTTCCCCCTTTCATATATATGTATATATATATATATAAAAGACCTTTTTATGGTATTATGTTGTGCGAAATAGTTGAAAAGTTTCCTATTACTAGAGCGTCATCTCAAAAATATTATTATTAAATTGATCACGATTGAAAAAATTATAAAAAATATTTACAATTTTGATTATTATTGAAATCGATCTTAATCATTCGATAATATAATAGAATCGGCATTTTTATTATAAGGAGGCTAAAATACTCCACTCTATAAGGAAAATTGTTCTTAGTCTTTCCATAGGCAATTATAATAATCTAATAAACGTTAAATCCAGTCGTTTCAATGTTGCCGGTCTTCGGCCTTCCCTCACCCTCATCAGCAGTCAGAATGGACGGAAGCAACTACTGAAATTATGGATGTTGAAACATTAGATAATACCGTTGGTCATGCCTTTTCAGCTAAATTTTTCACCCCAAATATTCCCTTTCTTCAACGGAGTAAACAAGCCATGATCAGAGCTTTGAAACTGATGTACAGCCACTATTAACGGTAGAATTATATGTATCAACACAGAAAAGACACGACATGTGCAATACATATACGATATGTAACCTTCAATGGTATTTTATCATCTGGATATGTGAGTGGTAATTATTTAAAAACCACCACTGCATTGTTCATGTGCTAGCATATAATTGGGAGTTACACACCACGTGTATATTCACGTGGCATATATCACCCAACCAATATTTTTTCGTACGAACATAGGTTAAAGTGAATCTGAGTAAGTTAGATTTAGGATAATTGTATTTATATGTTTATTTTATGTTAAATTCCTATAGGTTGTAAAAATATATGAAATTGAATATAAATCACAAATAATAAGGTAATAAGATGATCATTTTTCATGTTGGATATCATGTTGTATCTTAAGCCTTTTTTTTCCTTTAATTGTGTTTTAGTTGTGTCTTGTATATATTTATATTGTTCGTGTTGTATTAGTGGCTAATGGTCTTGTATGGAGTTAAGTTTAATTAAGCTTGTTTAAACTCAATTCCTCTAAGAAATTCTTTTAATTAAAATAATTTTAATAAATCAAACTCGATTAAAGTACCAAACCTAATAAGATCGTGAATTATTTAAACTAAATATCACGAAACTCGAAATTGATTTAATAAATTATTTTAACAATTTGAGTTCAATTTCAACCAACTGTTAATACGAATTGATGTGAATATAAGATTGCGTTGGAATATCCTGTACATAAGAATTTACACCCGAATTAATCATGTTTTGTTCATCATCCGGTACGCCAAGTAAGCAAGCTCTCAAATAATACAACTCATAAGTCGTCGGAAAGACCTATATCACCTCCAAAGAATAAAATAAAAGGACACTTTCATAGGGTCCGACGGTCAGACTCAACAACTCCTCTAAAGGTGAAGATATTGGTGTTTTTCCTCAGGCTCATGTTTTGACCAGCGAGCATCAGCAGATCCCTTATAGATTGTCATAGTCAATAAGCTATTAATTTAGTTCTTGGTTCACACCATTATTCTTAAGACTTTTCTGCCCACAAGATAGCGGAAAGAATGAGTCCGACGGATGTGGTCAATTTTTTAATAATTTGATTTTGAGGTGATCAGGTGATGCCACTGCATGCATCATCTTATAATACTCTATTAGATCAAATAAGTTGTAGGTATTAATTTAGGGAATCAATTTCTGTGTATGAGGTATGGTTATAATGTCCCATATTTTATATTCATCTTAAAACATACTCACTATGGTATATCAGATTTTAAAAGTGTGTGGGTGTTGCTATGGTCGTATGCACGCTGTATACTTCTTGTACTACACGTGATCTTAAAAGAGTAACACAGATTGGCATGTAAAGGATTGTTGGAAGAGAGATAGAGATAAGGAATAAGTTATTTCAGGAGGCTTAAATGCGTAATACGTAATAGATGAAGAAGTTATCAAATATCAAGATATACTATTTTTTATGAAAGGCAATGTATTATTTATTTTAGCCTTGTTTGTTCTTTTTTTTTTTTTTCTTTCAATAGCAATCGAACAGCATGATGGTGTCCTCTTCAACTCTTTCTTCCCAAAAGTTGAGAGGCTTTAGATATTTATAAAGTGAAGTCACCTTGACAATTGATGCTTGAGATGAGTTCCTCTATTAATGCACCTCTCTATTGGGCTTCTCTTGGATTCAAGCTCATCAAAAGCTTTTCTTACCGTGTGATCCTTTTTGAGAAACAATAGAAGGAACGGGTTAGTCCAACGACTTCTACTC
Source organism: Combretum micranthum (assembly GCA_024138025.1). Lineage (NCBI taxonomy): Eukaryota > Viridiplantae > Streptophyta > Magnoliopsida > Myrtales > Combretaceae > Combretum > Combretum micranthum. The sequence goes on from JAMXBD010000742.1 coordinate 370,078, forward strand.
CATGCCATCATACTAAATTTCCTTTGGTCTCGCAAAAGACATGGGCTTGATTCTTTAACCCCACTACATCATTCTAAAGAGAAAAAATTCAAATTATTGCTGGGCTTAAAACCCATGAATTGAATTTATTTTTCTACATATATAAGTCAAGAATATCTTGTATGATTACACCTATCTTAAAATAATAATAATAACAAGAGTAAATACAAAATTTGGTATTTGAATTTTAAGTAAATACAAAATTTGGTATTTGAATTTTAAAACGGTCAATTTAACACACAATTAAATTTTTTGTGATTATTTTATTAACTTCCTTATGTCATGTTTGATATGCGTGAATGAACTCAGAATGGAATCACAATTATGGATTCCATTCTCATTCTTATGTTTGGTTGTATTTTTAAAAGTAGGAGTCGTGATTCTAGGAAATCAATGATTCCAACTTTAAAGGGAAATTCGATTCCACCCTTGAAAAGGCAGAATCGCAACTCCTTTCTTTCCTGATAAATTATTATTAAAATTTTTTTTTTTTATCTTACTTATTTATTATTTACATTAATTACTGGGGATATTTTGATAAATAATATATCAATTCCATTACATTCCATTCCATGATGTATCCAAACAAATGAATAGATTTATCATTCTTTCTATTATTCCATTTCACTCTTTCCATTCCAAACGATTCATACGTATCAAACGTGACATTACAACATTTGCTCTACTTTCTCACATGGAAAAAAGTAGCCTACCGGTATAGGATAGTGTTATGGAATACAGTAATAATTTAATGATAGACTACCTCTTTGATGTTAAAAAATACATCAAGTAGTGATAAGGAGGTAATAAAAATAGCCATGAAAAAAATTGATTGGGTATTAAATTTATCACTTTAAAGTTCAGATGCCAAATTGAATCTTTATACAAAGTTTAGATACTAAATATTATTTATTATTATTATTATTATTATTATTATTATTATTATTATTATATTATTACATTTTAAATTTTGAAATAGGAAAACGAAAAGAAATAAATACAAGCTATAACCTAAACTCATCATCTATGTGAAACTCTAAAGTATTTCTTATTGTATTTTTTTTTTTCCATATCTCTCTTGTCTTATTGATATGTTTTTGTTCTCTACCTCTCTTGATTCATTTCTAAGTCGTGAAGAGTGTTATATGAGGTAGATTTGAATAAACATGATGTTATATCTATATCTATCTATATATATATAGATATAGATTTCAAACGAACATAATGCTATTATAACATTGGTAGATTTAGGTTTATAAAAATTTAATGATACAAGTTCTACTTGTATCTTATAGTTTTTACAAGATAGAAGTTTTATGGTGGTTCCATGACATTATATTATAGGTTACAACTCCAAATTTAAAAACCAACACCTAAAGTATTTTCTTACCTATCATGCGTTCATTTATCTCTATTTACTGCCTAAAATTTTATAATTTTGCAATTTTGTGTACGTATTTTTAATTGGTTGCAATCCAATGTTTGTGCTTTTAAATAATTGACACTTTAGTGTAAAAAAATTATTAAATTCATGGTTATCAATATTGCGAGTTAAATATACAATTTTACGAGTTGATTATTATATATATATATTTTTTTAATTAAAATGAATAAAAAATTATTAAGGTACGTACTTTAAACAAAATTATGAATTTAGATATACGAATTTACATGTTTATGATTTTACTAATTTTACATGATTTCACCGATTCTACATATACAAGTAAACAATAAAACATGATTTTAACAACCATAATTAAATCACAGCCAAATTAAAAGTTCTAAAAACAAAACCTTTCAAACTTATGTTAACCTTGTTTTTAAGGAGCACCAAAGTGGATTCTTCACGTATTAAGGGATCTCTAGGACACTTGATAAAGATTTAAAAAGAAAATGAAAAAATTCATTTTTATTTTCAAATTTATCGATATATACGTGATGCAAAAATAAATTTTCATCATTTAATTTGTTAACAAATAAATATGAGCAACACGCCTTTATATTTCCATCATATTGATAAAGTTGAGGAGTTTCAATTGTTTTTGCTATGTTTTAGGACCCTAAAATTGTGAGGTCAAGTTCATGAAACGTGACAAAAGGACTGGGGTTCCCTTGGATGAAGGCCTAGGACCGCCAGCCCGACAAAGGCGTCATGCAAAAGTCAAGCTGTGTTTGGTTGAATCAGCCTATGGTTGGTGGTTGGTTCTTCATATATATATATATATATATAGTTTTTTTTTATAAGTTATTACTCCTTATTTTAGTATAAATAAAATGCAGTAAACATTAAAATGGGATAAGGATTTAAGTCATCATTACTATTTCTTCTTCTTCTTCTTATTTTAGACCTAAATTTAAAAAAAAATATAAAAAATAAGATCTTAGATATTTTGCACTACAAGCCGGTTAAAAAATAGTTCTGAAATGGAAAATTAATAAAAGCATAGATGCTAAAATAAAGAAACAAATAAATAAATAATACAAAAACCTACATTTTTATTTTTTTTTATTTTAAGACCTATATTATTTGCTTTTTTCATTTTAGGACCTATATTTTTATATACTATATATTTTTTATTTTGAGACCTAACTTTTAATAGCAATTGTAATGAGAGTAATTAAGGTTATAGAGATTAAGGAGCTCTTTCTACTAAAGAGCTTTAGGCTTTATTAATGAGTTACTTTGGCTATTTTTAAAAGTTGTTTTACTTAGCATGTGTCAAACTCTATCAATCAAAATAGGAACTCACTTTTTAAGTTGCTTGTCCAAATAGCTCTACGACCAATTCTTTTGTTTGAACCTTTCATTTATTGGTTTTATGGAGTCGCTTGGTGTAGGTTTTTTGTGCCAAACAACTTCATAAAAATGCCTTATACTTATGCAAAAAGTATAATAGCAATAAAATACAATATAATTTTTTAAACTCTTTATATATGTATTTTCATTTTCCAATTAATAAGATCATAAATATTATTAAACTATGTTGATTGGAAAAGAAAAGAAGAACTATGTTGACACTATGTTTGGCGAACTCTTATCAAAGTGAAAGTTGTAGAAAGGAAGTAAAATGAAATGAAATGAAAGAAAAATAACTTTTATAATTGTTTGGATATCAAAATTGAAAATGAAAGGAAATAAATGCTTTTCTTATGTTTTGTAAATCAAATTGTAATAAAAAAAGATGAAAGAGAATATGGAAATAGACTAATATACACTTTACACTATAATATAATGGCAGTTGTCATTTCAGATTAACTTTCTTTCCACTTCTCCCCACATCCTTTCATTTCTTCTCCAAAAAATTTACCAAACACAAAAATTTCATTTTATTTCTCTTTTTTTCCTTCACTTTCATTAGACTTCACCCAACCCAAACAAAGCCTAAGAGTACGACTTGGAATAAAAATTTGGTCAATTGGCTTACCAAATCGATAGTACAGATGCTTGCTTAACAAGCTCATCTTGAATGGTTGGGGATAGCGATGTGATTCCCAAGGTCCTATGGAATTTATACCCGATCGTTCTTCTTTTCTTTAAAAGTTTGATGACATCAACACAAGATGGCATGAATCTGGACGCGTAACGATTCCAACCGATCCTGGATTGTTTACATTTTTTATGTTTGAAATTAATTTTATGTACAATATGATCAAGTGTGTAAATGATGGAAAATTATTGGGAAAAATGATTTACCCTTTTATAATAAGTAATTTATTTTTCAAAGTAATGTTAAAATTGTCATACGAAAAAGAATTCGCTTATAAGAAAAATGTTTTCCACTTAACTGGATAGTTTCAGCCGTCAAACCAATAAATAAAAATAAGGAAAAAGTTTTTCTCCAAAATAAATAAAGCATAATATTAGTTATTTAAAATTAAAACTACCAAATCCTTTGTAGTCGAGTGACATAAAACGTAACTCTCCCAAAAAATTTTCCCTTGCTTCTCCAAATTGTAAATTGTGGTATATGGTAACTAGCACGAGGGAAAAAGAAAAAAACTTGTATCTCTATAGTTTGATGTTGACGACTTTTGCCAACTTTTTCTTTTTCCTTGTCTTCCCCAACCTTGACAGGTATAGCTATATATTTATATAATATTATATGTATTATATATGTATATATATTTGTTTTAGTCATGAAAAGGATTAAAATTCATTTAATTGAAAGACTGATGTTGATACCATTATATTATGAGTATTGGCAAAGATATTATATTCAAGAAAATAAAAACTGACGCATGAGGGGCTTAGAAGCTAATTAACACTATATATAAAAACAAATTTGTCCTTTTTTTCACTGTTAACTGACAATCTAGCTACTATTAAGAAAAATAACAATAATTTCATTGACACCTGTTAACGTTTCTCCATCATGACTGGTGGAAATTTGATTTTCCGTTCATATTATAACGAATAAATATTTAACATATATAAAGTGAAAAAAATTAAAAAATATTATAAATAATAATTATATTTTATAACACATGCCAAATAATTTAATTGGACAAAAACAAATCCGACTTTTATGGCACGTATAATCAGCTATACGTCTCCTAGGCGGTTACCGAGGCACCATAAAACGAGATGAGCTAACTTTATCAACTTTGTGTATTCGAGAGAGAACGGGAGGAGTTCATGAATCACGAGCAGATTTATAAATTGGACTGATTAGTTTAGTTGTGCTTCTTATTCCACCCGAAACATGCCGGATGGCGAAAGTGATGCAACAAAATTTAATGCCTGCCTTCAATTTATATACGATGTGTTTTCCATTATTTTCTCTATTAGGTCTTTAAGTTGTCTATTCTAAGTGATGCTTAACTATCTAGTCAGAAATTATTTCACTTACTAATAAAAGATTTACTCGTTTATTTTTAATGATATGATATAAGATTGTATCATAAATAAGTCGAGTTGAAATAATACAGTGCAGTACTCGAATATGAGCTTGATTCGTGAATTGTTCAATATAATCCAAAATTGACTGCTTCTTGTTATATGATTCTTTGATAAATATGGGCCTCACCAAGAAGAATTATTTGACCCTTACGTCAATAGAGGACTTTTAATAGGTGTGGGAATTAAAGCAACTACATTGAAGTGTGCAAATGGGATTTTTTTTGTTACTATTATTAGCCGAAATAATGTTTGGCAAGCTATTCATGCACATATACATGAGGGAGGTTGGCTTTCTCATTTGGAATGCAAGCTACTGTGGTCCCTTTGCATGCGTGTTTTATGATAATTATAGGCTCGATAATGAAGAGAGAGCTATAGAGACACAACATCGGGTCAATCTTTACTTCATGGCATCTCACAACTCCTCCTATAGTCTTTTGACTTTTATAATTGTTAGGGATGGTTGTTATGGGCTAGGCTTAAGCTTGAGGGCCCAGACAAAAGAACACAGTTAATAGGGGAAAAAGTTTTAAGTTCATGCTCGATTTGGAATTTCAATCAATGGGTTTATACTTGATTTGATTAAGTTTGATTAAAATAAATTTTTCTAAAAGAAGTAGTTTTCTTTTCGGATATCTAAATTTGAATCAAACTTGGCTAACATTTATTGTCGATTAGAGCTAGGCTTGTAAACTAATCAAATTAAAAATTATAAAGTTTGAACTCAACTTAATAAAATACTCGAATAACTGAGCTAACTCTATAATTTTCAAGTCAAACTTGAGTGAGCATGCAGTTGTGTTTGAGTATTCAATTTGTGAATGACAATTATGTTGTACTTTACTCATGGGGTTGATTATTGTATTAAAGAGCTGCATCCATTTGTTTGACTTTGGTAATGGAGGAGTTTAGCGGCTTTGGTGTTGTCACGGTTGGATTGTTGCAGAGGCCGGTAGTCTGGTATGTGTGCCGAACTTAGTGATTGGGTCGTGTGGATGGAGGAGCACGACTCAAAGGTAATGGGTTGTTTATTGTGGAGTTAATGGATTAACTAAGTGGTTGGAACTCAATTTAGAGAGAAAAATGAGAAAGAGAGAGAGTGTGAGATTGGAAGTGAAATTCAGTCTAACGTGGTCTAAAGAGAGGGAGAGACCTCATTGACTTCCTCAGGAGGGGGAAGGGAGGAGGTCTAGAGAAGTGAGGAAAGAGACTATGATGAGGATTAAGCTTACAAAGATCAATGGTAAGGTTAGTGTTGCAATAAGGGCGCTTAAATCAGGTAAGGCCAGGACAGTGAGGATGACTTTGCAATTAGCACAAGAGAGTTGAATCTTTGTTGGATTGATGCCATGTGCCTGTTTTGTTAGCTTTGATGAAGATGGATGCGTGTGGAAGATGAGTTCTTCTTCTTCTTCTCTCTCGGGATTCTTCCGTATTCTCTTTTTTTTTTCCTCCTAGCAAATGTCACATGAATGTCCTATGCAATTTTCTACTATCCATTAGAGATAAGCTCATGAAATCTTAAGTTATCTTTTAAAGATATTAATCCTATCTTTTACTATAAATATCATAGATAAAAGTATTATTTAAATAATTTATCATAATAACGTAAAAAATCAATTAAAATTGTTAAGATTTCAATTTGATTCGTGTTTATCTAGTAGTTCTTTTGCATTGTCCCTCTTTCTCAGTTTCTTTATCTTTTGTCTAAGGAGGAAGACAGTTATGTGACTAAGTAACAACTTTTCTTTCTTTTTTTTTTTTTTGGACAAAACAAACGGAGTGTATCACAGGTAAGTTATTTATCAAAAATAAAAATAAAATAACTCAGGTCAGTTAATTACAAAATGCTAAACACAGGTTGATTTTTTGTAAATAATCCTCTCAAATAAGAATTCATGTTTCAAAAAATAAATCAACATTTAGATAATTTTTCTCATTTTCTTTAATTTTTCTTAATAGATATCTCATTTTACAAAATATTGATTTTTTTAATCACTTGATACCTTTTAATGTAATTTACCCATTTGTCATACTAAAAAAACATTGATCTCTATTTTTAAATCACTTTGAATGCTAAACTCTAATTTGAATTTGTTCACAAATATTGATCTCTTCAAGTGCAATTTTCCTTTAAATATGTTGTGATAATACTTTATAAGATACCATTATAGTTTAAATATGGTGTGATCCCCTTAAATATGATGCAATTATCCCCTAAATACATAATATATTTAGATTTAAGAAAAAGTTACCATCATATTGTTTCGTGAATTTTTAGCATCCACATCACTATATTTTAGCATTTAAATAGTGTGCATTATATAATATATATCTATTGTGAAATTAAACAAGAAATTTTGGCTTAATCTATAGCGAGTGATATGAACCATGCCAATCTATCGACGTAACTTGATAACAATATGTTTGATTTCAATTCCCAAGACCGTTCGTGTTTGTATGGAAACCAGGACCCATTATCTATAGAGAGACAAGAACCTTGGTATCAAGTGAAGATGCCACAATCGAATATGAAAAATTCGATTGATAAGTCGAAAAGTTGAACGCCACGGATTAGATTCGATAAGTTCAGAAAAAGTTCACTCAAGAACATAAGAAAAATCGTCTCAATTTTCATTCACAATAATTTGGTTTATTCATACAACCAAAGGACATATATAACAAAGCAAAGGCAAATCAAAAGACCTAAACAAGAAATTAAATCGTCAACTAATAAAAGCTGGCGGCCTTTAATTTGCAATAAAATTCCGAGAGCAACTTCAACCGGTAGTTAAAGTCCCTACGTCGCCGGCGTAAGCTTCAAGGCCGATGGCATTGCTTCGGTGTTTCACATAGGCTAGCCGTAGAGAACGTTTTCAAAGCCGGCTTGCTTGTTTAAAGGCTGGCGGCCTATAATGAAAGCTAACGGCTTTCCTTGCCAGCTTTGATCCAATTCACTTCAAACTTGTTCTGATCTATTCCCGAGCTTGAATTAATAATGTTGATTAGCTTGGATTCATTTTGGATGATTTGAAATTGTGTCTTCTCCCCTTGAATCTTTTGAATCAATCCGTTGATCACTTTCTTGAATCTTTTAGCTCGGGTCCTTAAAGCAAGTCCATGTGGCATCACAATTAGATCTACTCTTGGTCTTCTTGCCACGAATCCATCATTCCCTTCCTCTTGAAAAGGATTTGTCCTCAAATCTTCATCACCTGCATCAAAGGGACCTAGATCAGAAACGTTAAAAGTAGCGCTTACTGTATACTCACCTGGTGGATCAAGCTTGTAAGCGTTATCATTGATGTGCTCTAAGACTTGAAAAGGACCATTGCCTCTTGGAAGCAACTTGGAATGGCTTTGCTCGGGAAATCTTTCCTTGTGCATGTGTAGCCAAACCCAATCACCGGGTTCAAACACCATCCAACGTCGTCCCTTATTAGCTTTCTTAGCATACTGTTTTGTACGCCTTTCAATATTAACCCTGGCCTTTTCATGAATTTGCTTAACAAACTCCACCTTCTTTTTACCATGTAAATTAACAAATTCAGAAACAAGTAAAGGCAACAAATCCAACAGAGTCAGTGAATTAAAACCATACACAATCTCAAATGGTGAATATTTAGTAGCAGAATGAATGGTACGATTATAATCAAATTCCACATGAGGTAAACGTTCCTCCCAAGTTTTAATGTTCTTCTTAATTATAGCCCTTAACAAAGTAGATAAAGTCCTATTTACTATCTCAGTTTTACCATTAGATTTTTGATGACAAGTTGTAGAAAATAATAATTTAGTCCCTAACTTACTCCACAAGGTCTTACAGAAGTGACTTAAGAACTTTGCATCTATTAGACACAATTGTTTTAGGCATACCATGAAGTCGAATAACCTCTCTAAAGAACAGATTTGTAATATGAGAAGCATCATTAGTTTTGTTGCATGGAATAAAATGTGCCATTTTAGAAAACTGATCCACTACAACAAATATAGAATCCCTACCATTCTTACTTCTAGGCAATCCTAACACAAAATTCATAGAAAGATCTACCTAAGGCTCACTAGGAATAGGTAATGGAGTGTACAAACCATGTGGTTGTGCTCGGGATTTAGCTTGCCTGCAAGTAATACACTTCTCACAAACTCTCTCAACATCTCTTTTCATGTGGGGCCAATAAAAATGTTCCTGCAAAACAGTTAGAGTCTTTGTTACCCCAAAATGACCCATTAATCCACCACTATGACTTTCCCTCACTAGCAACTCCCTTATTGAACAATTTGGATTACATAACTTATCTTCTCTAAACAGATAACCATCATGTCTAAAGAATTTTCTATAGGCAGTGTTTTCACAATTTGCATAAGTTTCAGCAAAATCTTGGTCTACAACATATAATTCCTTAACATTTTCAAAACCAAGTAACTTAACATCAAGTGTTGAGATTAAAACATACCTACGGGAAAGCGCATCAGCAACAATGTTTTTCTTACCTTGCTTATAGCGAATGACATAAGGAAATATTTCTATATACTCCATCTAACATGCATGCCTCTTGTTCAATTGCTGCTAGCCCTTCAAATGCTTCAAGGATTCATGATCCGTATGAATCACAAATTCCTTTGGCCATAGGTAATGTTGCCGGGTTTCCAAGGCACTCAACAATGCATATAGTTCCTTATCATAAGTAAGATATTTCAGGGCTGCCCCACTTGGCTTTTCACTAAAATATGCAATGGATCTCCTTCTTGTATCATCACTGCTCTAATTCTTAAACCTGAAGCATCACATTCAATTTCAAAAGTTTTAGTAAAATCAGGCAAAGGGAGTAAAGGAGCATGTGTAAGCTTATTCTTTATCAGCTTGAAAGCTTTCTCTTGATCTTCCCCACATTTGAAGCTCATATTCTTCTTGCTAACTTCAGTGATTGGTGTTGCAATACTACTAAAGTCCTTCACAAATCTCCTATAGAAGCTAGCTAATCCATGGAAACATCTTACTTAATTCATGTTTGTTGGACTAGGCCACTCCTGGATAGCACGACCCTTCTCTTCATCTACTTCTATTCTTTGTGCACTAACAACAAAGCTAAGAAATACAAGTCTATCTATGCAAAAAAATGCACTTCTTAAGGTTAGCAAACAATCTCTCCTTTCGAAGCACATCAAAAACAGATTTCAAATGTTTCACATGGTCTTCTAAGTTCATGCTATAGATTAGAATATCATCAAAGTAAACAACCACAAACGTTCCAATGAAAGCACGCAAAATATGGTTCATCAATCTCATGAAAGTGCTTGGTGCATTAGTTAAGCCAAAGGGCATAACTAACCATTCATATAAACCATACTTTATTTTGAATGAAATTTTCCACTCATCTCCTTCCTTCATTCTAATATGATGATATTCTCTTTTTAAATCAATTTTAGAAAACACACATGAACCATGTAATTCATCCAACATATCATCTAAGCGAGGAATGGGATGATGATATTTTACCATGATATTGTTGATGGCTCGGCAATCAACACACATCCTCGATGACCCATCCTTCTTAGGCATAAGAATCACTGATACTACACACAGACTCATGTTCTCTCTCACGTACCCTTTTTCCATCAGCTCTTGAACCTACCTTTGAAGCTCCCTAGTCTCCTCAGGATTGCTCCTACAAGCCGGTTTATTTGGAATTACAGCTTCAGGTACAAAGTCAATCCGGTGCTCTATTCCATAGATTGGAGGTAATCCTCTAGGGATTTCCTCAGGAAAGACATCCTCATAAACCTGCAAAAGAAATACAATAGTATTAGGCAAATTGTCAGGTAACTCGTTAGTATTCAAATAAGTTTCTTTGTAAATCATCAACAACATAGGCTGTTTCATTACCAATGCTTGTCTCACAACACTTACTCTAGCCACACAATTCTCTTTTTGCAAGGATGCACTATCCTTTTCACTCACCACCAAAGTCGATCCCCTTTCGACTTGGCCTCTCTCACTCGTTCCAGCCTTCTTCTCCTTTTTATTTTGTTTTTCTTTTATGCCCTCACTCTCTTTTTGCCTCTCACTCTCTTGGTGTTTCCCACAAGATTGTTGCAACTGCATTTGATCCTCATAAACCTCTTTGGGGGTCAAAAGCTTGAGACTGTAACTCCTGTCATGGTGAATAAGTGTATATTTATTTGAAAAGCTATCATGAATCACCCTCCTATCGAATTGCCATGGCCTTCCCAATAATACATGACAAGCTTGCATTGATATGACATCACACAACACTTCATCTTCATACCTTCCAATGCGAAAAGCTATCTTAGCCTATCTGGTCACCTTAGTTTCTCCACTTTCATTTAACCACTGTAACTTATAAGGATTCATGTGTTTAGTGGTTTTAAGCCCCAATTTATCCACAATGAATGCACTAACAACATTTGTATAGCTACCCTCATCAATGATTAAACTACAAATGTTATCACCAATATAGCAACGAGTGTGGAAAATATTTTCTCTTTGTAAATCAGCCTCTTCTTTCACCTGTGCGCTCAAAGCATGTTTCACTACAGCCACTAGTCTACCCACAGCGTGTTCTTCATCACTAATATCTTCCAAAGGTAGTATTTCTTCATCCTTACTTTCTCCTTCAGTTTCATACTTCTCATCACGTATGATCATGACACGTCTATTTGGACATTGACTAGCAATGTGACCATTGCCTTGGCATTTAAAACATTTTATATCATGATTTCTATGAGTAGAGGAATCATATTTACCTTGGTTTTCAAGGCTAGTTATGTCATGTTTTTGCTCTGATTTTGTCTTTGAAATGGGCTGCTTCTCCTCCTTCTTCCAGTATTTTGATTTGCAACTGGAGGAGCCTTGATAAACTCACAAAATTGATATAATTTTCATTTATGAATTGATACTTATTTGTGTTAATTATTATAAAAGCAAAGGAATTAATATTTAGTTTTGTGTCATTTGTTCGGAATCAGGTCAGGAATGAAAATGGAAATTGGCAACAAGGAAACATGAAGAATTGTGTGAATTGGCAATGAAAAGCACAAACACCGGTGAATTTAAACTAAACGCCGCCGGCATTGAGATGGATGAAAGCGTACGCCGGCAAACTTGAAGGTAACACCGCCGGCGTTAAAAGGCGGCGTTGAAACATCACAGAGCCTAATTATTTAACGCTAGATCCAACACCACCGGCATTTGAGGATGGATACAGTACTTGAATTTAAAGGCAACGCCGGCAAACTGAGGAGTACGCCGCCGGCGTTCGAAGGCGGCGTTAAAGACCATCAGTTTACAAATCCTTACCGCTTGAATGAACGCCGCCGGCGTTGGACAAGAAACCGCCGGCGTTGGATGCAGAAGTTACACGACAGTTACATGAAAAGCATGTATTTTTACATACTTTGAGGAGAGAGAAAGGAGGACTTACGTTATGTTTTCCATTTTCAATTTCACCTGATAGTTTTAGAGAGAGATAGAAGTAGAAAATTGAGATGTACTTGGATCTTCATCAAATTTGTTCTATTTGTTCGTAGATTGAATAGAATTTGCTAACAATGATCTCAGTTACAATTTGTACAGTTTGTTTCTCTGATTACTGGTAATTTCTTCTTCACTTGCTTTGTTATTTACATTTCATGATGAATATTATCATAGTTGTTATTAGTATCTTGTTAGATAGAGTAGAAATGGTTATTAGCTAAATTTGAACGGTGGGAAATGGTGAAATCCTTGATTTTCTAAAGTGATTGTTGAACTAGTGTTATTGGGTTGTAAGAATGATGTATATCCTTGTTAAATTCAAACTAATAACTTAAAATTCGGATGAATTCAAGTTTGAATGAAATTGGGTATCTTGGTAAAGACTTTAATTTCGTTTGAATTTATATTTGGGTGAAAAATTCAAGTATGCGATGGCAAGAGAGTTTTTAATCCTAGTAGAGTCTATCATTACTGCTCAAACATTGTTTTAAATATAAGTTTTACAGAAGGAATTCTGTAATTTCTTTGATTTAGGACAATGAGTCAACTCAGATTTGGGAAACTCTTAGTTGCACACATTGAATCTGTCAAAATGCTCAGTCGTGAAAGCTATTGAGTGTTTTAGGTAGAAAAAGGTTTTCAAATTCATTTTTAGAATTTGTCAATCTTGGTAGATTCACATGGATATGCATGAACTCTAACAATTTTAATAACCCGAGTTCAACATGATTGGAGAAAATAGGATTTTATCTAAATCCCACTAACCTTACTTGTTAAGACTTGTGTGAGTAGAATCAGTAAATACTAGACATAGCATAGTGTAGATATTGTAGTAAATATTTATATAAAGAATTTGATTTCTCTTGGCCTAAATATTGAAATGAACTAATAATGTTTAGTAATTAAACTTTTCTTGTGGGATCGATACTCATTCATCACTTTATTACTTGATTGACCCAGTACACTTGCTGGAGAATTGGTTTTAAAATATTAAACTTTTCAAGCGGATCAAGCCTGCATTAGAATCAAACCAGGAAGTACTATTACCCTTCCTCTTGAGTTGGTTCTAAATTTTAATGGCCATATGTACCATGTCTTCCATCTCAACATAGTTTTGCAAATCTATCACATTCTGTATATCCCTATTCAATCCTGCCAAAAATCTTGCCATTGTAGCCTCACGATCTTCTTCCACATTCGTTCTAATCATTGCCAGCTCCATCTCCTTGTGGCACTTCTCTACACTCCTATTACCCTACTTAGGTTTTGCAACCTATTATACAATTCTTTGTAAAAATAAGAGGGTACAAATCGCTTCTTCATCACCCTTTTCATCTCTTCCCAAGTTTCTATTGGTGGCTCCTTATTCCTCATCTTATTCAACAAAAGCTTATCCCACCAAATAACAGCATAATCAGAAAATTCAATAGCATCAAGTTTTACCTTTTTGGCTTCCGAATAGTTGTTGTAGTTAAACACAAATTCAGCCTTCTTCTCCCACTCAAGATAAGCTTCAATATCATTCTTCTCCTGAAAGGATGGAATCTTCATCTTTATATTTCCCAAATAATCGTCCTCTTAGTTCCTAGCTTCTCTATACCTACCTCCATATTGCCTGTGGCTACCAACAGATCCTCTCTCAACCAACAGATCCTCTCTCAAATTCTTCCTCAGAACCCATTCCTTCATACTCTTCCTCTTGCATCCACATTCCTCTCCTAGGATGGCTTTCTCTCCTATGTATAGGTGGAACATTTCTAGATTGTTCCAAACTTCTCTCTACCTTTTCATTCATCTACTCCATTCCTTTCCTGAACATCTTTCTCATCTCAGTGGTCAGCGCATCCAATATCATTTTTGGATCTACTACTTCCTTCTCACCCTCAGAAACACCTTGGTTAGACATATTTCTCACTTGCAAGTAAACAACGTTAGCAAAATAATTCCTTACGATTCACTCCCTGGGGGGTTTCACTCTTCAGATGATTCACTCTCACTTGTGTTTACGCACAATTAAAATGTTGTTCCTCTCAAAATTTCTCTTCTAGTTCTTTAAGAACTAATTCGAACAACTCAAAGCCTAACCACAGAATTCAACTCAAACTTATCAGAGAATACAAACAGACAAAAATGAGGACATATAATATATCGATGGAGTTTTAGAACAATTGCAGGAACAAATCATTTACTAACCCTATCAATTGGATAATTTTGACAACAATTCTTTCAAGAACTCAATCAATTGAAATTTTTTTTTGCATGAATTTTTTTTTGTGCAGATTTCTTTTCTTTTTTTTTTTTTAATTATTATGATGGACAATCAAGATCAAGATCTGACAAAAATTCAAAGAACTGAAACTTTTATACCCTAAAAGATACGAACTTTAACTAAAGAAAAGATAAGCAACCTCTAACGAACCCTAGGCTCTGATACCAAACTGATATGAACCACGCCAATTTATTGACACAACCCGATACCAATACGTTTGATTGCAATTCCCAAGACTATTCGTGTTTGTATGGAAACCGTGACCCGTTGACTATAGAGAGACAAGAACCTTGGTATCAAGTGAAGACGCCACAATCGAATATGGAAAGTTCAATTGATAAGTCGAAAAGTTGAATACTACGGATTAGATCTGATAAGTTCAGAAAAAGTTCACTCAAGAACCTAAGAGAAATACTCTCAATTTTCATTCATAATAATCTAGTTTGTTCATACAACTAAAGGACATGTATAACAAAGCAAAGGAAAATCAAAAGACATAAACAATAAATTTAATTGTCAACTAATAAAAGCTAGCGGCCTTAAAAAAAAAGCTGGCGGCCTTTAATTTGCAAATAAAATTCCAGAGCAACTTCGGCCGGTGACTTAAGTCCCTACCCTGTCAGCGTAAGCTTCAAGGCCGACGGTGTTGCTTTGGTGTTTCACATAGGCTGGCCATAGAGAATGTTTTCAAAGCCGGCTTGCTTGTTTAAAGGCCGGCAACCTATAATGAAAGCTAGCAGCTTTCCTTGCCAACTTTGATCAATTCGCTTTAAACTTGTTCTGATCTATTCCCGAGCTTGCCTTAATAATGTTGATTAGCTTTGATTCATTCTGGATGATTTGAAATTGTGTCTCCTCCTCTTGAATCTTCTGAATCAATTCGTTGATCACTTCCTTGAATCTTTTAGCTTGGATCCTTGAAGCCGGTCTAGGTGGCATCACAATTGGATCTACTCTTGGTCTTCTTGCCACGACTCCATCAATGAGGGTTTATGAACTCTTTATTGCCACATTTGCTCAATTTAATAGAGGTTGAATAAAATGATTATTTATTCCCTGCATATATATATTTCTACCTTTAACTAATGAATAACAATTATATATAATTGCTACTACTACAAAATAATATATTTCAATTCCTTTATAAAATACCGGCAAAAAAAAAATTCCTTTACGAAATTAAGGGATTATACTTTGGTTTTATTCAACATAATTCCAAATGATCAACAAAAACTCATATGAGCTATTAGAAATAGATATGAGTTCTTTATTCCATTTCTTAAGAATTGCAAATTTATGCCTTTTGTATTCCATTCTGCAATCTAAATTTGCTAGTAATGTAACATGTAAGTTTATTATGTCAAGTGCGAAGTTTAAAGTCTCTTGATACACTCATATAAGGGGAGTGATTTTATTATTTGAGAAACAATAGATACATATTTTATGTTTTTACTATAAACCATAGTCTCTACACTCATACCATTACCAATTTGCTTGGGGTAGGTAGTTTGAAAATAGTAAGTAAACATGGGCAAGTCTACTCTGTGATCCAACTTGAAGCATCATTGGTAGGTTCAACCATAAGCTTAGTCTAATTGTATGGATCATGAGCAGCCATATGACCTGGCAACTAAATGGGGTGACCCATTTTATTTAAAAGTAAAATAAAAGTGAAGGAAAAATAAATATAAATAAAAAATGCTTCAATCTATTTTTCATGTGAATAATGAAAATTTACTACTATCATGGCATTAAATATGTTGTTATTTATAATACAGTGTAGATGCATGGCCCTTCTTAAGATGCTCACGCATGCATCATGTAGATCTCGTGCCTTACATATGACTTAAGAGTGTTGTTGAGGAGATGACACTTAGTGATTGGATGAGTTAGGGAGAATGATGGGAAGAAGGAATAGGAAACCTTAGCGTCTTAAATGCACAAGTGATAAGAAAGGGAGCTTGAGTAAACCACGTATGTCAACCTCACAGTTTTTGAGTAATTGGAGTAGTAACACATTTGAGTTGCCTTGCTTCATCTTCGTGGATAGAGCCTCCTTTATGAAATGTTGTTTGCCTTCTCTCTCCAAAAGTTTTTAAATGAGGAGGAGTGACTAAGTATTTATAGACACTTGGCATGGACGAGAATCGTTAGATCATCTTTGTGATTGATGGATAATATGGAGCAAGCTCAACTCAAGGTTATCTTGAATGAGCTCTCATGGGCCAATGCCAATGGTCATTTTTTATGTGGATGAGCCTAACATCCCAATAACTGAACCAAACTTGTCAAGCCTTATCACTCGGCCTGCGAGTCAAGTCAAAATAAATTTAAAATATATAATTTCAAGCCCACTTAGAGCAAGTAATAAATATCATTAAAACAATGTCTGGTTGCACTTATATAGACTTCTAAGCAAATAGTTGTTTTTTTTTTTTTCTGCTTCTTTATAATATATGACTTATTTTTATCATTGTGAGAGTTGTTTTGTGCCTTGAGTATTTAGTCCCACATTGCCAACTCTAGAAGTAAAATTGGATGTATTTACATATGAATAAATGCTAATCTTAAATAATTCTTCTTACATATGGGCTAAAGACTATTATTTTTTGCCCAATTTTATTTTAAGTTAAAAATTTGTCTTAGTCAATTTTAAACTTATTTTATATACTTTCCCATTCTTCAAATTTATCTCTTAAAAATTATTTTTAAAAGTTTTTTATAAGAAGGATATTGACTAGTTCAATTGACCATGAATCGATGGTTGGCTTGAAATTAGCTTGGCCCATCTTAGGCCAGGCTAGGCCATCCCTGATTAGACTTATGATCTGGCTAGTGTTCTAGCAATATGATTATGTTTAAATCTATATGGGCGAGAAATTGTGCAAAATTTATTTAGCAAATAATAAAAAATAATGTTAACTATGAACGTGAAGCAGCTACCTACCCCTCTACATGGACACAAAGCCAAAGTCCATAGAGGACAATAAATTGTCGTTCAAAAAACTTGCATGCATGAAACATGTGCTATTAAAATGCAAAAGCGATGGTGTGAAGAATAACGTTTACATTGAGGGTGACAATTAGTGGCATTTAGATTACGTATAACTACTGAATTATAATACGATATTAAGTGGAAATAAAATAAAATAAAATAAAATAAGACTATGCTAGAATCTTCAATTTAATTATCATCAACACTTTAAGTAATCAATAAAAGTACAGAGTGGTGCCCATATTATTAATCTATATATATATTTTTATATAGTTAAAGGGACCTATTATATATATGTACTAATTAATTCTGTCTCTTTGACGGAGCTACAGATGACCATCACAATAGTTTCCACATTCACATTTGGTTTCATCTCATACGGTGCCAACATGAGCTAACCAACAGGAGTTTTAAGAATTTTCAAACAAAGGGGGATAAAGCTTCATATTATTTTATTTTAGTTTATTTTCCTGAGCTCAGCCAAATCACATCACACTAGCTATATGGGTTTCTTCTAGGAAGCTGCACGTATATGCAGACTTCCTTTGGCCTTAAGTCGCTTGCAGAATCTGTCTTTATTACACAATATTTATTAACATGGAATGGATAATAGTCAAGAGTTTCACATGTCTTACCTTTGACCAAAGTTAAGTCCGTCTGGTCGCCTTAAATATGCCTTGTCACTTAGGATGTTGCCTCCTTTCATAACAAGTGTAAAACTACCAAAATCACTTTTTCTATATCTTAGGATCATTCATAAATTAGGGCCAAAGAAAAAAAGCATGACCAACAACCCAATGCTATCAAACTCCAACGGGGATGATGGGTTTCCATTTTATGAAGATATGACGAGTCTTGTAGAAGACGACTCTCTAATTGCAAAAACAATGACTTGTGAAGAATTCTTGGGGCACTCCACCGTAACTCAAGCCACCACTTGAGTATGATGGGCGGCTGGGGCAAGTCCTAAAGGAGGAGACTTGAAACCAACCAGAAGACGGTTGCGATCTTCAAAGAAAAGCCCAACCACGATCCTAAAGGCTAACGCCAACAATTTTAGGGCACTTGTTCAACAATTCACTGGCTGCCCCAATCCTGCCACTGCATCCCTTTCTTTTGCCACACAAAAAGGTCCAGTCAACCTAAGTTTTGGACCTGGTAACTATGTTGGCCAAGTAAGTGCAACCAGAACCACTCCTTCATCATCAAGTCCAGTGCTTCTTCCTAACCATGTCAACAATAGCAATACCTATTATTCATCAAATCATATTATCAGCCAACAACAACAACCTCAGATTCATTACCAACAGCCGATGGTTCAAACCGGTTATGGCGATCACGGTTTTGTTTCGGTCAACCATAACTATGACGGCAATATTATTGCTACTAGTGATGATTTTTCTACTAACTCGATCGAGCTTCATGATCCTCTAGGCGGCTTTGGATCGGGAGATCAGTATTACAATAATACACTCTTTCCATGATTAAATTATAGGACCGGGGTTGCTCTCTCTCTATCAATGTTAATCTCTGCTGCCGAAAATTATTATCAATATTAACATAGATATTTTACGACTTTGTAAGCTGGTTAAATTTCCCTTTTGTTTCTAAAGGTTTATTTATGTATATGTAGGAAGATAATTTAAATATTACGATATGGCTATATATTGTCAGTGTTTGACGACTTAGTTTTTAAGTTTGCAGCATTCACTTGTAATTATTTTTTTTTTCATATTGTGTCATCTATAATGGGATCTTTAGAAAATTGTTATGGCAACAAGCTTCCGCATAATTATTTTGACTTCAATATAGGTAGACTGATGAAGGATGTGATAATATTGATGGTAGGTAGGTTTAAAATATATCGGTACTTTTCTACCACTCATTCGAATACATGATATATCATACTTATTAAATTCTTTTTTCATATAGTAATCAACTGTACAATTAAATAAACAAATAAATAAATACTTTTTGTTTTCCAAAATTTAGATTTTGCTTTACCTTTGTTTTCTAGTGGAAATAAAGATACATCCAGCTTTGAGGTCTTAAAAACTAAAAATAAACGTTTAAGCAATCTATTGCATCCTCGTGTGTAGTTGTGGCACTTTAATTTTGCCACACAAGTAGGACGAAAATATATAAAAAATTTTAGCCAAAATTTACCAAGTTTCCTATGTTTTAACCATGCCATCATTTAGACTTTTTATATTTATACCATTAAGTCTTATTGTAGTTTAAGTAAATCATTTAACTAATCTATGCTTAATTATCAGACCATGTAAGTTTTTCATAAGTAATGTTATACATAATATAGATGGATTCGTACGGACAACCAGCTCTATTTAAACTTGATATCATATATATATATATATATATATATTAATGTTATGAAATTTTTCTTGGAATTAACCTATAAAAATGCATCAAATATATAACAAATACGTCTTTACTAAATTACTAATTAAGCCTTATCATTTCCTTGCTTGGGTTCTTGCCCAAGTGCACACACCAACATTAAAAGATCATAAGATAATGCTGCACCGACGAAAAAGTTTTGTTGCTCCATTCATTCATTGTATTCTAATCCAATCTCAAGCAATAATAACATACGTGTATATAGAGTAATAATAATTGTTTATTTTATTTTAAAAATATTTTATTTTTAAAATTTACTTAACACGTATTAAGTTTTTATTGGCCGAAACAGGACGGAAATAACATTTCTAGGACAATAAATATTTTTCCTCTTACATGTGAAAGAATTTATTACTTTTCAATATATGTGCATAAATTATATGCATATATATATATATATATAAATATGTGAATGTACAACTCTAACTATCAATGACCTTAATAGGAGTGTACTGTATATACAATTCAGAATCGTCTCGTTGTATTATTTCCAAAACTAATCTTGTTTGATAATGATTATCCTTTGATAAGATTAGTACAAGAAACTAATTTTTGTGAATGCTTCCCTCCCTCCTTCCCTCTTTTCAAATTAAGTCAACTTTTTTTGGAGTTTTCATCGGCTGCATAAATTAATCATCACATTATATTCCTGCACAAAACAAAACAAGAGCAGCTCCAATGAATAAAGTTCTTATAGTTAATCATTTCAATTGGTCTTTCTTGGACAATAGACTTGATGGCTCATCTTAAAACATTTTTCATGGTTGTTCCCAACAGCCAATTATATATTTATTTGCTATATAACTTTTTTTGTATCATTTGCAAAATTTCCATTCAAGTTTATATAAATTTTGAACTTGGAAGATGTAGTCCGTTGAACAATCCTGCACGTGGTAGCAAACATATAATGTACGAAATATATATTACTATAATTTAAGAAATATGTATATTAAGCATGGTATACACAAATATTATTCCAAAATTCTCAAATTTCGATATGTCCTAGACTAAGAAACGTGTCAAACTTTAATTCAAAGAGGAACTTACTTCGTAATAACTATAATTGTCTTCAAAAGTTTATGATGATAAGAATTCATTAATCCACATGGACTTAAATATCAAGTTCACCTAAGCTTTTCGTTGACTAGGGCACTGGAGTTATTCCCACTTCAAATCAGAGTCCATAACCAAGATATTCACAGTTTTTAGTCTATTAAAAATCATCTGCAATTGAAATAAAATGTTCCTAACATAGATAAGCCATCTTAGTAGTGAAATACTAGGCAAAACACGCAAGAATGCAAATCACATGCATGCCTAAATAATTACATTAATCCGCAAACAATTACAAATAGCATCAAACCAAGATTTTTTATCCGAAAGTGGCAACAAATACACAGTGCATGAACCCCATCCATTTCTTACCTTAGCACGAATACAAAAATAAACATCGGATGGTTGTTAGATAATCATTTAACCCTACACGCGTAACTAGCATGCTACAATTCCTGCGTAATTGAAATTGGCTCACTATAGTAATTCAACTTTGAG
The DNA here is from genome assembly GCA_024138025.1 of Combretum micranthum. NCBI lineage: Eukaryota > Viridiplantae > Streptophyta > Magnoliopsida > Myrtales > Combretaceae > Combretum > Combretum micranthum. The sequence goes on from JAMXBD010000742.1 coordinate 391,745, forward strand.
GAATAACGGATATTCATATAGTGATAAATTAAAATCTTAATTATATTAAATTATTATAATTTTGACACCAATTCCTCAAATTAACATAAATTGGTCGACTACATGAAATTTTGGCTCACCAGATTCAACAAGAGCTTGCCCACTTTTCTTCTTGGCTCTTAACATGGTCAGTCTAATTAAAATCCAAGTTAGACATCATCACAGGTCGAGTCTGAACCGTCACCTAGCGCGAACAGTCACCGTTGATTCCCAAGTCTTCAATGGGTTCGACCCCCTTTATGATCCACCAATTCTGACGGGTCTAAGTGGGTTGTATGTCCAACCCGGTGATTCAGTCGGGTATTGGAACTGTAAAGGGAGAACCGTGGGTCGACCTATGGACCTATCGGTTCCGATCTGAAATGTCAATAAGTGAAAAAGAAGAAGAAGAAGAAAAAGCAACTAGAACAACACAAAATCAACTACACATGCATAACTTATTATATCACTAGTGGGGCCCCTTAATTTTACAAATTCATACAAAACAAATGCAGCACACAACATCTACTCTATTGCCTCAACTATTCATTGTTAGTGCCAATAATACATACACACTAGTTTGCCTCAGTTTTCAACCGAGTGAAAAAAAGGACTGCATCTGAACAAATGTAGACAAGTGAAATTAAGTTTGAATGCTCAAATTTTTTAACGTTTGGATAGATCATCACATGTGAATTAAAGTTGATGGTGCCAAGAATCGTTTTGAAAAGAAAGGTTCACTGTTTTAATATGGAAATGTCGATACAAAATTTTGAATTTATGGAGGAGCAGATGACTTTATCATGCAAAGTGAGGAATATTGCTAGGCTTTTACTGTGTATGCGTTATGAAAATTTCAAATGCTCAAATGGTACGAGTTGGCTATAAAATGATGCGGTGATTTCAACAAATGCCCACATCAAAATTGCAACAAGTGAAGTTTGTGGATTTTACATCCTAATTTCTAAAGCTATAAAAAATTCCACTTCACTCATAATTTTAGTTTCGTCATTATTTTCATTACTATTATATCGTAGTTGAAAAACACATAGTTCTTTGCATTTTAATTTAGCTTTCTTAATTATGCAATGGAAGACATCAATAAGATATTTTATAAGGAAATTTCATCGTTGCATTGGTTTGTCTCTTTTTTTTTTTTTGTGTTTTTATGAATAAGAATTGTCAACTAGGTCACAGTTCTCATGGAACTAGAACAGGAACCGCCAAACCCGCTAGTTCTAAGGAATAGTGAATCGGCTCGTGCATGGTGGTTCCGGTTTCACGAAATCGTGAACCGGCAGTTCTAGTCCAATTCTAGAACCAACCAACCCATACAGTGATGATGTCTAATCCAAGCAAATACATTTGTAAGACAGTCAACCATTTTATCTATTTTATAAAAAATTTTGTTCCTCTTATTGCAAATTATCCGAGAAGTTCCTTGCTGAAGTCTTCAACTTTGAAACTTGTCTTAGAAAACCTTAAAATTCTTTTCTTAATTCAAAACAAAATGAAAATGCAAGTTTTACCAATGAATTTCAACTCTACAAAACTACACAAATGTTCGAAAGTTGCAAATTAAATTGGGATTAGGTGAACAAAATCAATCAATAACAACAACCAACAATTCAAAACCGAATCATATTCCTTCGTATCTCTTTGTAAGCTTATTGCATAATTTAAGCCCATAGTGTTATGAGATATCTAAGTGAGATTTAGGTTCTATGGCATTTACCTTAATAAAATGGAAATAGAACTGAGAAAGTGGTAAGATCATATTATTCTACAGCCCTTGGTCATCATTTTGAAATGTTAATTTAAGTCAAGTGAAAATCAGAAATAAAACAATTGAATGGGGTAATGATAAATTTGATTGTTTCCTTAAATTTTTTTTTTTTTGTGGTATTGATCGTTTCAAAAATAATAACATATCTGCTATAAAATGAAAATGAAAGGAAAAAACAAATAAGATTACACATTTATACTTTACACCACTCACACCCAAAACATTCATTAGCAGACCTTTACCTTCTTGAAATGTGACTTTAACCATGTGAAAATTAGAAACGAAAAATTGAAAAGGTAATGAGAAATTTGGTTATCTCCCTTCATTGATTTTCTAAATAAAAAATTTCTCATGGTAGTGATCAGCTAAACAAATAAATATCATACTCCTCACTTACATTTTAGTTGATTTTGTAAAATTAGACCTAAACTTTGAGCGTACTAATTTTATTTGTTAATCTACATGTTTAAATTCTCTAATTTTATATTTTTGTTCATTTTTTGCTATTAGACACATGTCACATCCTTATCCACTGAATTTCAGTTGAATAAACAAAAAAATATTAATTGTGTATTAAATTATCTATTTCAAAGCTTAGATAATTAATAGTACATTTGGTAAAAGCTCAAGACAAACCCTTTCTTTGATTTTTACGATAAAAATTACATTTTGTAAAGAATATCAATTCTTTTGGATAGTAAAAAATAATTGAAATTTTCATTTATTCTACATGATGTAAAATAAATAGGGTAAATGTCACATATAGCACCCAACTTTAATCATAACCTGCAATTATAAAAGCGATAATTCACAACCTGCAAACTTTCATCCAAATGGGACAGTTAATTATAAAACTTGATAAAGTTTAGATAACTATTTGCAAAATTTAGAAAAATTTCAGATAGTTAATTATAAAATGAGTAAAATTTATGCATTAAATATGATATTTACCCAAATAAACATTACATATTGATATAATTTTTGCAAACCAAACAAGAAAATATTTATTTTATAATAATAGCATACTAATGATAATTCCATCTTAATGAATCATATATAAAAAGATTTGGGACATGACATTTAATTTTTTTTCCAACATAAAACAAATAATTTAAACGTAATAAGAAAATTGAGTTTTAACAAAAATTTCTATCTTTGAAAATAAATTTTTTGGCCTAAAATTTATCATCATTAATTCTATAAATATTCTATCACAAAATTTCTACCCTAACGATTAATTTTCTTATAGTGAAAATTGTGAAATGCATACAATTCAGAATCCTCATTAATGAAGAAAGCTAAGTCCAAGAGAGAAATTTGATAATGAAATCTTAACATACTTTATTTTGACAGTTGAAGAAGTACTTATATACACGAAGTCTAACTAACTAAAGTCTGAACCAACAACAAAAGGACAGGTGAACAAACTAAAGAAAAATAAATAAATAAATAAACTAAATATAGTGTATAACTTCACATGCCCCCGTCAAGCTGAAGCGGATTGAAGACTCAAATTGAACTAGAATTGATGAAGTTGATAAGAGTAACGAAGGTTAGTGAGTCAATCAACTAGTTGATTAGTAGAAGAAACATGAGTAGGCTTCAAAAATCTAGTAGAAAAATGGTGTCGAATAAAATGGACATCAATATCAATGTTCTTTGTGCGACCATGCAAACACAGATTGTGAGCAATCATCTAACCATATTTGTTATCACAACATAATGGAAACCAATAATCAATTGATATATGCAGATCGCGTAAGATATATGATGTCTATAACAACTCTTTAGTCGTTGAAGCTATACTATGATATTCCACTTCCATTGTAGAAATTCTAACAATAGTTTGTCTCTTAGAGTTCCAACTAATTAAACTTTGCTCGAGCATGAGACAAAAACCACTAAGGGATTTATTATCAAAAGAAATTGATTCCTAGTCTACATCAGAGAACAATCATAAAAAATTATTGGTTGGATAAAAAAGGCCTAAGTCAATCAAACCTTTAATGTACCAAAGCAAGTGGAAAGTTGCTTGCAAATGAGAATTACATGGTTTAGAAACAAATTGGCTTAGTTTATTCGTCGGCTTAATGAGGGACAAATACAATAAGTGCCCGAAAATTCCATGATAAATAGAAGGATCAGAAAGCTCCGAATCACATCTCTAGACAAGTGAACACTGGTTGGTAAAGGTAAAACCATCGGCTTACAACCAGTAAGTTCAATATCAAACAACATATCAAGGACAAATTTCCTTTGATTAACCATGATACCATCATTGGAACGGCAAATTTGTAACCTAAGAATAAAAAAGGAACCTCACCTAAATCCTTAATAGTGAAAGTAACAGTAAGATAACGCTTAAGCAAATTAATAGAAGCTCCATCATTTCCAGTTGTTAACATGTCATCTATGTATAGTAAGATAGCAAGAAATAAACCAGAGTCATATAAGGTGAACAAAGAATGATCGTTGCTGGACTAATTAAAACCTTTAGAAATAAGAAATTGAGATAGTTCAATATTCCATTGACAATACGCTTGCTTTAAGCCATAAAGTGACCTTTTAAGATGACACACTTGACCAAGAGCTACTTTTGAATATCCTCGTGGAGGCAACATATATATTTCTTCATCTAAGAATCCATGCAAGAAAGCATTGTTTATATCTAATTGATGAAGAGACCATGTATATACAGTAACAACAACAAGCAAGATACGAGCAGTAGCTAATTTAGTCACTGGTGAAAAAGTATCATGATAATCAATCCCTTATAATTTAGTGTACCCTTTTGCTACTAAACAAGCTTTATAACATTCAATACTTCCATCTAGTCTATATTTAGTTTTATAGACCCATTTCAATCCTATAGCATTTTTCCCTTGTGGCCAAGAAGTCAACACCCATGTATCATTTTATTCCAAAGCATCTATTTCCTTATCCGTAGCCTCAACCCAATCATTATTTTTAGATGCTTGTGAACAACAAAAAAGTTCTTGAGTTGTAAGAACATTAGCTAAAGAAAGAAGACAAGAAGATGGGTAATTATGAAAAGATGATGAAGAAAAGAGAGTATAAGGTGATGTAGATGAAGTAACATGCAATGCATTTAGACAAGATCAGTTTGAAATATCATGTACATAATCATTCAACCATGTGGGAATTTTTTGTCATCTGATTCAAAGGTAAATAAGAGGAAACATAATCAACACCAATAGAAGGTCGATCAATATTTGATGGCAAGGAAATGAAAGAATCTATACTAGTAGAAAGAGAAATGGGAGATCTGTTAGTTGTATCTATCAAAGGAAAAAGAACAGGGGAAGTATGTTTTGATGTCTAAGATTTAAAGAAATGTGTTTGAAAGGAAATTGATTTTCACAAAGCACAATATCTCGGCTAACCAATATCTTGTATGCCACCATACCATACACCTTATAACCTTTTCGGCCATGCATATAACTAAGAAAAATACATTTGATACCCCTTAAATCAAATGTATCTCTTATAGGACGCACGTTAGTAATGAAAGAGAAACATCCTATTGTTCTTAAGTGATCATAAGTGGGCTTTGTTTTGTATAACACTTCATGTGTAGTCTTCCACCCAAGTTTTTGCATAGGCATCAAATTAAGCAAATATGTAGCTGTCGATATATATTCTCCCTAAAACTCCTTAGGTAAATTAGCATGAATTCTCAAGGTTCGAGTGGTATCAAGCAAACGACTATATATGTGTTCCACTTTACCATTTTACCGAAGTGTGTAAGGAACATAATGTTGATGTATAATCCCTAAATCGTGAAGCATATTATTGCAAGTGTATGACATAAATTCACCACCATTGTCGGTTCTTATAATGTTTGGTGTAGTTCAGAATTGGTTTGAGTTCAAAAAGTGTGTAGACAACTAAGATCTTGGAACTTGTTATTGAGCAAATAAGTCCAAGTACAACAACTATGATCATCAAGAATAGTAAGTAAGAAATGAGCAATAGAAATGGAAGGAATAGAGAATGGACCCCAAACATCAATATGTAACAAATGGAAAGGTACATCAATAAAGCTAGCACTTCTTTTGAAAGGTAATCTATGAAGTTTAGATTTATTAAAAGTCTCACAAATGAAGTTGCTAGTATCGGGTATTTTACAAGATTCTAAATTTCTTAACTTGGATAAAGAAGTATGAACAACTCTAGCATGTAACAAATGAAGTAAAGAGAAAATATTACAACGAGTGTGAATAGCTGAAGACATATCAAGACTTGGCTCTTGTAGAAAACTAGAATTCCCAATAACATCTTATTTGAGTACATACAAATCATTGAATGTTCTAACCATTGCAACATGTTGCTTAGTTACTTAGTCCTAAAAATGAAGAAGTTAGAATTAATATAAGCATACAAATGCTTATCTAAAAGTACTTTATGCGTGAATAAGAGCTTATGTTGGAAATCACAAACATAAAGCACATTATGAAGTTGCAAAGACCAAGTTAGATAAACTAAACTAGCCATTTGAACAGTCTTAATATGGCCATCTAGAAGTTGAATGCTAATCGGGTTGGTTAAAGTGTATACGTCGGTGAGAAGAGTTTTGAAAGGGGTCATATGATCAGTAGCCCTCTGTATCTACAATCCAAAAACAAAATTTTTCATTCACACTACTAAAACAAGAGAAAATATGATAGTTACCTACAAAATTGAATGATGTAGCTAATTGGTCATTATTAATCCCCTCCTTTTCGCTCAAATTTCTTGAGTACTTCGTAATATATAGAATTCATAATATGAGAATGTGAATCCTTATCCACAGCATCTATTGAAGCATGAAGCATATCAAAAGGAGTAGCAAAAGTATCAGTATTGGATTTCTCCAAACAACAATGTGTAGCAGCTGGAGATTGACCTTTACCAATTCTTTTACCCATATACCAATCCAGATAACCAACTTATTGGAAGCAATGTTCTACCGTATGACCTTATCCTTTACAATGTTTACAAAATATCTTATCGAAATATCATTTGATAACATCAATTCAATTAGGCAACATATTTTTTGTTTTGTTAGACAAAAAACCGAAACATTAGTATCATTTCCAGCTTAAAGCATCAATTGCTTTTGTTTCTCAACCTGTTAGACATGGTAATAAGCCTTGTTAATAGTTAGCAATGGATCCAAGGAAAGGATTCGATTATAAACTAATTCAAATCCTTCATTCAATCCCATAAGAAATTGTAGAGTCTAGTCTCCATTTCAAACTCATGAATCCATTCTTTCAAACGACACTTACAATATTCAATCCTACCACAATCACAAGAAGGATATGCATGTAAAACTTGTAATTCATCTCAATCTCTCTTCAATCTGTTATAATAAACACCAATTGGTTGATTCAATTGTTTTATATTGTTTAATTCATTTTGCAATTGGAAAATTAATGGTTCATTACCCTAGCCATATTGCTCTGAAACTTCTTTCCAAACTCAAAGGCAGATTATGTATACGAATGATTCTTAGAGAGATTACTAAGCATTGAATTTAAACACCTAACCGTGTTGTCACAACAGGTCCAACGAACTAAATCAGGAGAATTTGAATTAGGTTTCTCTATAATACTATCAATGAAACCTAATTTTAATTTTGCTCCGAGTCTTATTTTAATCAACCTACTCCAAGCAAGATAATTTGAACCATTAAAAATGATATTCCCTATCACCATGCTAGGTTTGTCTAAATCTGACGTGTATAAAGGATTCGAATTTACCATTTCAATTTGTAAATTTCGATTTGTATTTGAAACTAACTCCATGTCGAAGAACAGAGAAGTAAACAACAAAGGAACAATATAGATAGATCTTACTAGAAAAGCTCTGATACCATGTGAAATGCATACAATTAAGAATCCTCGATTAACGAAGAAAGCATAGTTCGAAAGAAAAATTTGATAGTGAAAGCTTATCTCATGTTATTTGACAACTAAAGAAGTATTTATATACAAGAAGTCTAACTAACTAAAGTCTAAACTAATAACAAAAGGATAGGTGAACAAACTAAAGAAAAAAAAAATAAGTAAATTAAATGTACTATATAACTTCACAAGAGTCATTTAGAATCTATTCCTATCCTAGCTTATGGACCCCCAAATGTCGATTTTTTTTTTTTACACTTTTATATTTAAATTTGAAAGTCATTGAGGGTGAAAATTGTGCCTGTCATATTTTTTTGCTTTTTCTTCATATTTAGGCTCATATGTTTCAACATGGCCTCTCATATAATACTTTTTAAAAATATAATAGAGTTAATAAATTTTGTGTAATCAGTATAATTAAATTAGTGCTTAACAATTTCAAATGTAAAGTTTAATAAATAAGTTTTTGATTAATTTTATTTTATTAATATGTTGACTAGTTAAAAAAAATCAATGTTTCACTTAAATAACATATTAATGTTTTGAATTCTTAAAATAATTAAATATTTTTTAATTATTTATTGAAAAATTTAATATGTTATTTTTTAACCATTTAAAAAATTAATTTATTTTTTAATTAATTGGAATGTTGGGTTTTATTTTAAATTACCTTAATTTAATATTTTTAAGCAAAGTAAAACTATTATAGTATATGTATATACCATGGTGAGCACTGAGCAGTGAAAAGAAAGAAAAATGGGGCCCGGCCACTGTTCCTTACGACACCAAATTAGAGCTGACAGATCCCTTGCCTCCTCTCCAGAATGCGCCCAACTCCTAGTTTCCAGTCTTGCCTTACCTAGGTCCGAGGATGTGGTCTGCTCCAACTCGTAGACCTAGTGCCTGTCCGACTTCATTCGGAACTCGGTGTACCGATACAACACGGACTAGGAATTGCACTTCAAATTCAATTTCTCTCAGAATCCGCGCATCCTCCCACCACTATCCTCTTGCTAGCAAGATCGTGGTCAAAAGTAAGTCATCTCCATCTCCTCTATCTGTAATCGCGCCTGGTTCTTTTCTTCTTTTTCTCTAATCTGCTGTTATTATCTACTATTATACTTGAGGAATTCTCGATTTGCCAAATTTGTTATTGTTTTAACTTGGCAGCCATTGATCAAGTATAAGAAAAATATGGCCTGTGCTGAATATTTTCATATGTTTTCGCTTTTCGGAAGTTTTGTTTTGGACACCCATTGATGTATGGTCACTTGAAAGTTGTTTTTATAACATACGGTACATAGTCAAACACTTGTTTGTTATATTTACAATGTTACACTTAGTAGCCTTTGGTTAGGTTATAAGAACTGGATAGGATAAGAGATTGAACGGCAGAGTACAAATTCTGTTGGTATTGTACCAAGTTTAGTATGCGCAGCATTAGATAACACTGGACAAATTCTCATTGAGAGATTTTATTTTTGTCCCGCTCTGATATTTTTGTACACAAAAATTTTTAGATTTTGTAAGCAAAATATGGTACAATAGCCCTTATATTATCCAATGCTATAAACAATTGTGCAACAGAATCCTACCTTAGACTTTCAAATAATAAGCATTTTTTATGGTTGAATATATCATTTAACAACTTCAAATTTGAATTGTATAATCTAATGAGCAAAAGTTCAATTGGATATAACAGTTAGTAATTCCATCCTGCAGGCCTAGGGTTGAAAAGAAAAAAAAAAAAAGGAAAAAAAAAAACATTTGTTTGTGGAGTGATAGAATTCATATTATCCCCAAGATAGACAATGGATGCTGATGCGAATATTTACTTTTGCAATAGTCCAAGTTTTGTTTAATCTAATGCTAGGATTCAGTGTGTATAAATTAGCCGGCTTCTTTTGAAATTCAATTTTAAAAACCATTATCATCCCTCTGCTTCAATTCGGCTCTGTCTCAAGCTTGTTACAATAATGAGCATGGATGGAATTCCTACTTCTACTGGTTGAATTCTTCTGAGCTTTGAGCTGTTCCTGTTTTTAATCTAATCTCCTCCTCTTCGGATGCTTATTTGCTGTCCTGAATTCATTATCTCGAACTTAGCTGGATCAATCACATTCTAACATTTGTATGATAATAATGGTTTGTCTAGGTTGTTTAAAAATGATTTGCTGAGATGTTCTTGAAATAGTAAATTTGGGATGGCAAATATTTATATGCATTCTCATTTTTCTTATGCAGATTTACCGTATTCTGTTGGTGAAAGCAGCCTGTTAAAATGTTTTCCAGTTTTGGCCAGATAGCTGATGGTAAATTTTCCCTGATTCATTAGGCAACATGCTGGACTATCGTTAATTGCTTCCTTCTTCACCATCTTCATATCCTGATGGATTTGCAGTTAAACTCGTCAGGGATGAAGCAACAAAAAAGTCCAAAGGCTACGCCTTCATTCAATATACCTGCCTAGATGACGCCGTCCTTGCCTTAGACAATATGGACTCCATGGTTTTCTCATAAACTCTTCCTTGTATCCTACACCTTTTGTCATTGATCAAAATACATGTATCACATTCTTTTTCTCTTCTTTACTTGCTTTGTTACTCCATGACCTAAACCTTCTATTTGCCTACGCAGAGAATTGATGGTAGGGTGATCTATGTAGAAATTGCAAAACTTGGTAAAGAAGCTAATGGATATCCAGTAACATGTGGACCTCTGTAGAAAAACAGTTGCAAAAGGACGATTTAGACCAGATTAACAAGTGAACTTCGAACAATTTGGAGTCTTGGCTGATGTTGGGTTTGCTTGCCAGGTCACTTTGCCTTTGCTCATGCCCATTTTTGTTTCTGTATATAATATTCACTGATAGAAATAATATGAGGAAGTTAAGATAGTTCGTACTGGATATAAATGTAATGGTGCTAGATTGTAGTGTTGTTATCAGAAGTTATCACTAAGAAGCCTCCCTATTCTATGAATATTATGTTCTCTCTTCCTTTTGTTTGTGTAACTTTCTTTACATGTCCAAATTTATGGTCATGCCAGTGCTTTTGCATATAATCTGCAATATGCAATAGTGCCATGGTGATTGCACATTGCCTCTCTTTAATCTTACAGAAACCTGCAATATAAATAAATTTTCCTTTTTCTTTGAGTAGATACATATAGGAAAGATCACCCATTTCCCTAAATCCATCTCTTCTGACAATTTCGCCCATGCTGTCACAATGCCTTGAGAGTACACCCTAAACTACCTTGTAGGAGTGAGATGTTGGAATAGCCATAATCAGGGATAACCGTAACTGCCAAGACCATATTCTACAAGTGTTGTCTACCCTGCTGTAGTATTCTAAGCTAACTAAAGAATCTGATATAACTTTTACTGGTTTTACAGAGTCTGCTATAGCTTGATTTGTAATCAAGCTCCTATTTATTTGCTAAGCAGTGTTGGAATGTGGAGTGTACTCATTATGGGCATCGCTATGGTGGATAATTGGTTGCATTAGACTTTCCTTTTCCCTCTCATTTCCTTGGTATATTAAATGTGCTTTATGCCTAGTTAAGATTACATTTTTTCAGCAAACAGATCCTCCTTTTCCTCTTTTTTAGTTTTTTAGTTCTTCCATGGAGATTACATAAACTGCAGCCATTGAAGATCAAAAGAACTCTTTTCAAGTACTCTAAGAATAGAGCAGAGAGGTGCATCTAAGGGCTCATAGGATCCATAAGGGTAAGGATGATCTTAGGATGCAATTCGTGATTCTAGATACATTAAGAACTTGTAATCTACAATAGAGTTCCACTAAATCGATCAAGGTATTCATTTCATGATACACAGAAAATATTTAGGTCATATAAAATTCTAAGATCCTATAGCCTTGGTACTTTGCAAACGGGGACTAGGTAATGAATATTGTTTCAATCAATTTGAGAAAATGATGAATGAGAACAATTTTATGGTGTTCTTAACTGCCTGAATGAATTCTGTCATGTGATTGATGTGTTGAAGACATAGTTGGCTTTACCAGCAACAATATATATTTATATATATATATATATGTTTACTATGTATGGATGATTGTTATCCTTATGTATGTGTCCTTGAATGGATGAATGTTTGTTGTCTTAAAATCAGAGTCTCAATTGTATCCCACCAATGGTAATATAACATATGCGCAAATTAAAAACCTATATAAAAAGTTGCTCATTAAAACTGCCAGCAAATATTCATCCATACGTATGTATCCTTGAATGGATGAATGATTGCTTATTAAAATCAGTGTCTTAATTGTATTTGTACCAATTGTAATATAACATGTCTACAAATCAAACAATCTAACATAAAAATTGCTATTCAAAACTGTCAGATATTTTGATGGCAAAAAAAAAAACAAAAAAAAACCTGTCGGATATTTAATCATGATTGATTGAAACAAAATTAAGATAGCAAAAATGAGACAACAAATATGCATCGGTATGTATGTATCCTTGAATTGGTTAGATTTTTTTTTTATCTTCTGCTGGGATTCCTTTTGGCATGTTGAAACTCTTAGTTAAATTAGATATGATGAGATTCTTTTTTAAGGCAACGTTGTCCAATTGCTTAGGTAGCTTATTATTGCCTAATAAATCAATAGTCATGGTATTTAAGAATGAAATTGATTATTAGAGACTGTGAGGGAATACAGTAGGCTTCGTAAATGATTAAATATAAATACGAATAATTATTTTGTTTTGGGATAATTGTGATCTTTATTTCTATAAAACAAAAATCTATTCTTTTTTTGACCATTTTTCAACTTTTTTTCATCCAGAAATTTTAATACATTTCTCCAAACACCTGGGCCAATCTATGCATCGTGAGCCAGTACATGCATGACATTAACAAAACTAATGATGTATGGTTTTTATCATTAAAATCTTTTTAGCTAGCATTGCAAACAACAATGTTGTCGATACTAACTGAACTTTTAAAAGAAAAAAAAAAATAGTTTACTAACTGAAATTTCGAGTTAAAATTTTTATGTCACCATTCCTATAGACAGTTTGAATTTAAGGAGTTGCTCTAACTGAACTTAAAAAAAATAGTAAACTTCCGTTACTCTTTGAGACTTTCAGGATCTTTTTCAGTTGGATTTTGTTTCTTATTTTAAGATGATGAAACAATGGGGGAAGATGCCGTTGTGCTTAGAAAAGTTTCCTGAACAACTTTCTCATGCATTAGGCCTATACACTCCGATTAGTGACTGTGTTAGTGCTGATTCTATACCGAAAAGTAAAAACAAGGGTTTTCAATTTGAACTTAAGTAGAAAAAGTAGGATTCTCTTAGAGAGAGAACGTATGTTTGTTATAATTTGGGACTAAAATTAGGTTATGTATGGCATAATTACTTTTAAGCGAGGAGAATGTCTGTGTTTGTGTTTGTGTTTTTTTTTTTTTTTTTTTTTTTTTTCAGTTAGTTTGTTTCTTCCATTGCCTACCTGTGTATTCCAAATTAGAATTTATTTTAACTCTCTGCTACGTCTCAAATACTCATTTACTAAAGGATATGATTGTACAAACCAAATTTAATGAATTGTCTCAAGTAGTATTTATAGCACAAAAATATCTAATTTAATGCTAAATTTAACATATTAAAAGTTTTGATAGTAAATTAAACTATTATTAAAAGTTCTATTAGACTTTGCAAAATCGTCCCATTCTTTTTTTTTTTTTAAATTAGTCATACCCATTGTGACTGTCCTTTTTTCTTCATTAGAGTTCATACTACTTATTTAAAGATCTCATCATTCATTATCATAAGAAAAGTTTACTTTATTTAATACTAAAATCAATTTTTGTTCCACTCTATGGAGCAATATACAATCCATTTGAGAATAATGAAAATTCTCCTTCACAGTTGATATTAACTTTAGTAGCTTAGTTGGTATAAAATAAGATAGAAATTGTTGATGGTCTAAACTAAAATAAGGGCCACCTAAACTAAATCCAGCCTACAAATGATTTGGATTGTTGAACCGAGCTTGGGCCTTGACCATGCTAGCTGCAACATAAGGCCTCACCTAGGTGTTCATCACTCTAGCTTGGCACCTGACTGCTACCCTCAATGCTTCATTGGTCCTGCATTATATTCCTCTTGGCACTTGTCATCGGTTGGATCCAACACACACAATAGTGGTGTAGTGGGTATGCTCTACATCCTCCATACCCACTGCCTACCACCTACCTGCTTGCTCACTCATTCATGATCCTATGACGCTCGCAACCGTCCAATCAATCAACTATAATTATCTCTTTTCCTTCATTAAGAATGGTAATATCGCTCGGAATTTATAACACACATAGTATTTGCTAGCTCGTTATTATGATTGCTAACTTAAGCATCAAAGTGGTCACGTTCGGCCCATACTTGACGTATCATTAATCGAGTTTCTGCTTTGTAGATCCTCTATTACATCAATCTTAGCCTAAATTCTATATATCCAACCTCTACCAGATTTGAGTAAGCGATAGAAATAAAATTAGAATTAATTATAAATAAAAAAAATAGTTATTTTTTATTATCACTTTAAAACTTCAAAGGTAGAGATAAAAATATGCGATAAAGACAAAAAAATAGTTATTTATAAATTTTAGGTTTAATAATTTTTTATTTTACTAGTACTAACAATTTTCATAAAAGAGAAAATGTCTCTTTTAGTTCTTGAACTTTAACGAAATGAACAATTAAGTATCTGAATTTAAAAAAGAAATTCAATTTCATACCTAATTGAGCTTGTCGTGCCTCTAAACACTACAAACTCAACCATTTTTTAACACGTGTTAACTACTTTAAGAAACGATAAAAGAGTATAGTAGTGAAAAATGGCACAAAAAGTTTAATTAGGTACGAAATTAGATTTTTTAAAAGTTCAGGTACCTAATTGTCCATTTTGTCAAAGTTCAAGTATAAAAAAAGACATTTTCCCTTCATAAAATAATCTTATTACAAATGAGACCATGAATAAGTTTGTAAAGAATAAATAACTACTCAAGACAACTAAAGTTGGTATACTTTTTATTTATAACTTTTTTCTTCTTGCTAGAACCAAATGTGTTGCACATCATCTCTTATAAATCGACACCTAATAATAAGGTTAAAAATAATTTCAAACTTTTAATTAATATTCCTATGCTACATTTAATTTTTTTATGTAAGAAAATATTTTCTAAAAAGTAAGATTGAAATTTTTTGATATAGTTTATAGATTATTTGTAGAGATTTTTACTTGATTATCGATTCATTTAAAAAAATTCATACAAATACAAATTAGATTAAAAAAAATATTACAAAAGTACTGAGTTGTGTCGCATTGTGGAGATGCCACACTAAATTTATGTATATGCTTGGCAACACAAATAAGATACAAAAGTACTCATACTATATCACATTACTGATATGTAGTTGTGGTTAGAGTAGCTATAGTGCATCGTCTATGTTGACGGTGGCGGTGGGTAATGGTGGTTTTGCAACAGGATAATGTTAGTGTTAGTTTTGAGTTCGAGTAGGGACTGATGTAGTAGGGACTGATGTAATCGTGGGGGGAGGGGGGGGGAGAGTGGGTTGGGGGGTGCTACCCACCTTTCCCCGCCAGCTTTTTGGAAATCGTGTGCTATGTATAATATAGGGGATATCACATATTTTAAAATTGGAGATAAGATATCTAAGATGTTGTTGGTGTAGTGGAGGAGGATCTAAACTTATATCCTTTAAGTTAGAGGGTTGATTCTTCATGTTTTCATTTTTAGCCTATTTTCTTTTTAATTTTAAAACTCTTTCTTCCTTTCCACTTGCTTGTTCCTAACTCTTTAGTCTTTTTCCTTTTTTCAATTTTAGCTTTTGTTTTGCTCTTTTCTTTGCTTTGTTCTTTTTCCCCCTTTTCCTTACCATATCCTTGTTCATTTAGTAGTTTTTTTTTTTTATTATTATCAAGAAGTGCTTTCAATGTAATCAAGGTTTGGAAAAAGAAACAAAGAGTGCAATAAAACCTTTTTCTTTTTATTAATATTCTTATCTTTTAAAGATTTTCTAATAATTTATAATTTTTCCTTTCACAAGCTTATTCAAATTTAATTAACAAAAAATGTTTATCAAATTTTCCAACATCTTAAATTTCATATTTGAAAAGTTCAAAATGTCATAGACTACATTTAAATATTTATTTAAAAGGCTTGTTGTAAATATTTTTGATAGATTTTTTTATGTTAATTAATTATACAATATTAATAGCAAAGGCTTTATAAATATATGGAATGAATCGGGATATTTGATTTTCCATTTTATATGATTGTCAAAAATTGAAAATACAATACTAGTAAAATATACATAAAAGGGCTTAGAAGATCCCATTGATGCATGGATTGAAATGAAAGAGATATGATGATTATAGTATGAATTTTTCATATTTTATTTATTTTTCTTATACTTATGTTGATGTGTTTACTTTTTAAGCCCTTCTTTTATTGATTAATTTTATTTAGGGACATGAAAGGAAATTTAATCATTATTAATTTACTACATATACATTAAATATCATGAACCTATTTTAGGGCAAAAGGTCTTTCTCTACTAGTGCTTGTTAGTAAATATTTTGGTAAATTTACTAACATCATTTGTTATAAATAATTTGATTTTTGAAGTTATCAATCATGAGATATCTCATATATTAAAAGCAATTTCTCAATATATATTATGAAGATTAATTTATATAAATCAATACTTTTATAAGCCCTTTAGTGAACGTTTCTTACTTATACGAAGCATTTCATGATATTGTTTATTTTACTTTACATTTTCAATAAACAAAATATCTTATAAATGTAGATAATCATCACAAAATGTTACACAAAATATTATTTATAGTATTATATGGTTTAATTTTTTGAATTAATGATAAATAAATATTTCATAACATGTATTATAATTATAAGAAAAATGAAACAAATAAATCTAACATCGACTTGGAAAAGGAAAAAGATTGTGCCCCTCTCCCCCTAACACCCCCTTCCCCCCACCCCTACACCCGCCCCACCCACACACAAACACACGCATATACCTAACGTAACAATTTTGCACCCCATCCTTGAGTTTAGAGGTAGTTAGAGTTTGGCGAAGCATGGGTTTCGGCTTGTGGCGAGGTGGTTGTGGTGTGTGAGCGAAAGAGAGAGGAGAGATAATCATTGAATGTGTTTTTGGTTGCTTGAGGCTGGTAACATCTAGCATTTTTGTAAAGTGATGCAACTTTTATTGCAATTTTCTGTTGTGATACAATTGTTTATATGGCTATCTTTAGTAATGATTTTAATAATGTATTTTTTTTTCAAACCAAATTCAAGAAAATCAATTTTTGTTTTAATAAAACTCAACTAAAATCATGATTGCGATTACACTAAATCTAAAGAATACACTAACCTAAAACATTAATGAGGTTTAAATTTTCAAATCTAAGCAAAAATTTTAGTAAACATCAATTTCCATGCATAAATGTCAAGATGAAAATAATTACTTCTACTAATTGTTTGGAATTAGATCTTTGTTTTCCAACCATCACATTATAATTACAAACAATTGTTATCATTTCAACAGCATGATTTTGCATAGGGACTTAGATGATAATCGGCAACACTAGTGCTGGATCAATAGATATATCAAGCACCATGTGAACGTCTTTAACATTTCTTCTAACCCTTTCAATATTCCCACCTCATGTAGGAACACTCTCATAATTGTTTTCATATAATTAAAATGTTGGTAGTTTTTTAAAAATAATTATAGACATGTGATTTAGCATTTGTAGAGATTTTCATTTATTTATCAATTCATTTCGAAAAAATTTAAACAAATACAAATTAGTTAGAAAAAATTACAAATGTATCAATGTTATATCGCATTGTGGAGATGCAATACTAAATTTGCATGTATGTTAAGTAACAAAAATCCAATACAAATGCACTTATACTATTTCCATTACTAATATGCGGTTGTGGTTGGTGTGGCTATGGTGCTTCGTGTATGTTGATGGTAGAAATGGTTTGTGTTTAGCTAGATTCTATTTCGGTGTACATAGGTTTCAATCTTGCGCAGAGTGGAGATAGTGGTTTTGTTTGTTTACGATGTGTCTACATGGTCACGACGAGTGGTGTTGGTGTTGGTTTCGAGTTTGGGGGTAGTTGGAATTTCATGGCATATAGGTTTCAATGTAGGAAAGTTGTTCCCGAAGGTTGGAGGTGGTGCAAGATAGAGATTAATCAATTGAATGTGTGTTTCATGTTGGTGGTTTTGGCTAGTACTAAGGTGATTGTGGTGTATGAGCTAGAGAGAGAGAGAGAGAGAGAGAGAGATTTACCATTGAATGTGTTTGGTTGTTTGAGGTCGATAGTATGTCGCATTTTTGCAAAGTGAAAAAACTTGTATTGCAATGCACATTCTTATATTGCTATTTTTAGTAATGATCTTAATAATTTATTTGCTTTAAACTAAATTCATGAAATTAATTTTTTGTTCCAATAAAACTCAACCAAATTTATGAGTAAGATAGCATTAAATCCAAAGATTATATTAGCCCCAACATTAACGAGATTTAAATTTGCAAATCTAAATGAAAATGTTAATTAACATCAACTTCCATGCATAAGTATCAAAATATGAATGATTTCTCCTACTAATTAGTCAAAGTTAGATCTTCCAACCTTCATAATGGATGGAACTTGTAAGGTAAAATAATTTTAAACAATTGTTACTGGTTTAATTATATGATTTTGCAAAGGAACTTGGATGGCAATGGGCATTGGATCAATCGGAATACGAACCTCAACATGAAAATTCAACAACATTTCTTGTACTCCTTTTTAATATTTTTAGATGATGCGGGACCATTCTCATAATTGTTTTCATATAATTAATATTTTAACAATTTTTTCTTAAATAATTATAAACATGCAGTTCACCATTTTCTAGAGATTTTTACTTATTTACCAATTCATTTAGAAAAAGAAGTACACGAATACAAATTACAAAAGTATCAATGCTATATTGCATTGTGGAAATGCGTCACTAAATTTGCACATATGTTGCATAGCACAAATACAATACAAATGCATCTATACTATATTGCATAACTAATATGCGGTTGTGTTCGTTTAGCTGTAGTGCTTTGTCTATATTGATGGTGGAGGTAGTCATATTTGGCTATGTTATGTTTCAGTGCGCATAGTTTCAATCTACAGTGGAATGGGGATTGTTGTTGCTGCTAGTGGTTTTGAGATTGCATGGTTGCAATTGGGTGATGTTGGTGTTAGTTTTGAGTTTGGGGGTAGTTGGATTTTAGTGGCTTATGGATTTCAATATGGGGAGTAGTTCTTGAAGGTTGGAGGTGGTGTCAGATCATGGTTGGTTGGTTAAATGTGTGTTTTACGTTGGTGATTTTGGCTAGTAGTGAGGTGGTTGTAGCGTGTAAGATAGGAAGACAGAGTTATATATACACACATATATATATATATATATAGAGAGAGAGAGAGAGTATCGTTGATAATGTATGTTTGGTTGTTTGATGACAATAGAATATCGCATTTTTGCAAAGTGATACAACTTGTATCACAATTTTCCATTGTAGTATACATGCTTATATCGTGATTTTTTATAATGATTTTGATAATTTACTTACTTCAAACTAAATTCCAAAAAATAATTTTTTTTTCCTAATAAAACTCAACCAAAATTATGATTGAGATAGCATTTAATCGAAAGAATATGCTAGTCACAAACATTAATAAGGTTTAAATTTGGAAATTTAAACAAAAATGTTAGTAAACATCAATTTACATGCATGAATATCAGTATCTAAATAATTACTCCTGCTAATTAATCGGAGCTAGATTTTGGTTTTCCAACCTTCACATTTACTTTGAATCCATAATGGATGAAACTTATAAAGCAAAATAATTACAAACAATTGTTATCAATTCAACAGCATGATTTTTCAAATGGACTTGAGTGACAATTGACAATATTAGTGTTGAATCAGTAGGAATATAAAGCTTCATGGGAATATACCTAACATTTCTTGTACGTGTTTCAATATTCTCGGCTAATGTTAGATTGTTCTCATGGTTATTTTCATATAATTAAATTTTTGATAATTTTTTCAATAATAATTTTTGACATGTGGTTCACCTTTTGCGGAGATTTTTACTTGTTTATTGATTCATTTTTTTTCAAATCACACAAATACGAATTAGAAAAAAGAAAATTACAAAAGTAAAAATTATGGAGTTGGGACACTCTTATGTAACACTAATGCAAGCAAATATATGTGTACCTATACTATATCGCATTATTAATATGCGATTATGAGGTGTGATTGTAGTGTTTCATCTATGTTGATAGTGGAGATTGGTTGTGCTAGGCTAGATTTTGTTTCAGTACACATAAGTTCTGGTCTTGTGCGGATAGGAGTTGGTAGTTATAGATTGTAGTTTTGCGACTATGTGATTACAATGAGGTGGTGTTGGTGTTGGTGTTGGTCTTAAGTTTGAGGTGGTTAAAATTTGGTGGCTTATGTGTTTCGATGTGGGGGAGTAGTTCCCTAAGGTTAGAAATAGTGTAAGATGCTAGTTGGTCAGTCAAAAGTGTGTTTGTTGTTGGTGGTTTTGGCTAGAAGTGAGGTAATTGGCCTGTGAGCTAGAGAGAGAGAAGATATCGTCGAATATGCATTTGATTTTTTAAGGTTGCAGTGTAACACATTTTTGCAAAGCGATATAACTTATATCATGATTTTCCATTGCAATACATAAGCTTCCAACACTAATATTGGTAATGATTTTGATAATTTATTTGTTTTAAACTAGGTTTCAGAAAATAACGTTTTATTCCAATTAAACACAAGAAAAATATTTATTGGGATAACATTAAATCCAACAAATATACTAACCCCACACATTAATGATATTTAAATTTGTAAATCTAAACAAAAATGTTAGTTTATATCAACTTTCAAGCATGAATATTAAAATGCAAATAATTACTCCAACTAATTGATCGAGATAGATCTTTGTTTTCCAACCATCACATTTACTTTGAATCCGTATTGGACGAACTTATAACATAAAATAATTACAAATAATTTTTACCGATTCATCAACATGATTTTGCAAAGGGACTTAGATGGCAATCGCCAACATTAGCGCTGGATCAAAACGATTATCAAGTTTCATGTGAACATAACATTTCTTGTACTCCATTAAGTATTCTCAACTACTGCAGGACCGTCCTCATGATTGTTTTTTTTTTTTTTATCATCAATATTTTTATATAATTAATATTTTGATAATTTTTTAAGAATAATTATAGACGTATTTCACCATTTGCAGAGATTTTTACTTGTTTACCGATTCATTTAAAAAATTTACACAAATACAAATTAAATAAAAAAGTACCATTGTTGTGTATTGTGTAGATGTGACGCTAAATTTGCATATATGTTGCATAACACAAATGTGATAAAAATTTACCTATATTATATTGCATTATTAATATGCGATTATGGTTGGTATGGCCATGATGCTGCATATTTGTTGATGTTAGAGGCGAATTGTGTTTGGTTATATTCTATTTCGTTGTGCATAGGTTTCTGTCTTGCACAAAGTGGAGATGGTGGTTACGATTGGTGGTTTTACATTTCCGTGGTTGTTACAAGGTGGTATTGGTTTGGTTTGAGTTTGGAGATAGTTGGAGTTTGTTGGCATATGGATTTTAGCATGGGAAAGTAGTTGTCAAAGGTTGGAGGTGGTGTGAGATGATGGTTGGTGAGTTAAATGTTGTTTGGTGTTGGTGGTTTTCAACACTAGTGAGGTGGTTGTGGTGTGTGAACTAGAGAGAGAGAGTACCATCGAATGTGTGTTTGGTTGCTTTAGACCAGTAGTAAATTAATGCAAAGCAATAAAACTTGTTTCACAATTTCCATTGCAATACACATGCTTATATTGCTATTTTTCAAAGTGATTTAATAATTTTTTTGCAAAATGCTATTTTTCAAAATGCTTAAATCTAAAGAATATACTAACCCCAAACATTAATGAGGTTTAAATTTGTAAATCTAAACAAAAATGTTAGTAAACATAAACTTTCATGCATAGATGCTAAAATGCAAATAATTACTCCTATTGATTGGTTGTAATTAAATCTTTGTTTTCTAACCATTACATCTACTTTGAATCCACATTGGGTGGAACTTATAAAATAAAATAATTACAAACAGGGGTGGAACCAAGCCAGGCTTTTTCCGATTCAAGCTCGACTTGTTTAAATCCTTACAAGCTCTTAATGAGCCAGAATATGTAGGCTCGAGCCTAAGCCCATTAAAGATTTTCAAGCCTAAGTTTGACTCGTTAGGCTCATGTAACATATATAATTATATTTATAATATTAAATTAATATAAATAATTATACATAATATTATACTAAAATTATATGTGTTGTGTGTGTGTTAAATGAGTTTTTTAACGGGCCTGTTCACAAACTTATCTCGTGAGCTCTTAATAAACCTGTTCATGAACGACCTCGTGAGCCTAAAGAGAGCTTAAACCTGGCTAGCTAAACGAGCTTGAGATAGAGCTAAACAAGCTTGAGATTGAGTTTGAACTCAACTCGTTAAGGTAAATGAGCCAAGTCAAACCAGCCTTGAAATGAGTTGAGCTTAAGTAACTCGTGAATAGCTTAGCTTGTTAGCTCTGATTACTAACAATTATTACCAGCTTAACATCATGATTTTGCAAGGGGAGTTAGGTTGTAATTAGTGGCATTAGCGCTAGATTAATAGGAATATGAAGATCCATGTGAACATGTGTTATTTTTCTGATACTCGTTTCAACATTCTTAACTGATAAAGGATCATTCTAATGATTGTTTTCGTATAATTAATATTTTCCTATAAATAATATATTGGCAATTTGTAAATAAATAATATATATATATATATACTCTTATGATTTACATTTTATAGAAATTTTTACTTGGTTACTAATTCTTTTCAAGAAAATTACTCAAATACAAATTAGATAAAGAAAAAAATTACAAAAGTTCCAATGTTATATTGCACTGTGGAGATGTGACACTAAATTTCACATAGTTGTGTAACACAAATGCTATACAAATATACCTATACTATATCGCATTATTACTATGTAGTTATGGTTGGTGTGGCTGTGGTGCTTTATGTGCGTTGACAGTTGAGGTGGTTCGTGTTCAACTAGATTCTGTTTCGGTGTGCATGGGTTTCGATCATATGTAGAGTGGACATGGTGGTTGTGATTAGTGGTTTTACGATTGCATGATTGCAACAAGGTGGTGTTGGTGTTGGTTTTGAGTTTGGAGATAATTAAAGTTTTGTGACGTAAAGGTTTCGGCATGGGGTAGTGGTTCCTAAAGTTCAGAGGTAGTATAATATATGTTTGGTCATTCAAATATGTATTTGGTATTAGTGGTTGTAGTTAGGGACAAATGCAGAATTGTTGTATTGGGGGGGAAGGGAAGCCAATCTTTCCCTTTCTTAAATTTGTAAAAAACCAAATAATTTTTCTTATAATCATACCATATATTTTGAGATTTTTTTTTTTTTAGGAAAAGAAAAAAAATTAATTTTTTATAATTACAAAAGCGCTTTCAAGTCATAAATAATCCCAAAAACAAGCAACTTGAATCTGGTATCTTAAAAAGATCAAGAGATCAGTTCATTATATTTGTCTTAATCTCATCTCCTCAAAATATAAGTTAATAAATAAATTTGTTTCTTAAAAAGATAAGCTTAACATGTTTATTCTTAGTATTTTTTTTTTATACAATAGCATATTTTGTAATTTTTTAAATTATTTTTTTCCTTTTCCCATTTATTTTTTAGAGATGTAAGAAAGTAAAAAAAAAATATTATAGATAATAATTATAATTTTGCTAATGTGAAAGATGATCATTTCATGGGTGCTTAAATTCCCACTAAATTACATATACACAAAAGGTATTTTAGAGATGATATAGGAAACTACTTTTTATGATAGCTATCTATATTTACAAAATATTTATTTATTGAAAATGTAAAAAGTAACGTACTAATGTATTCAAATATCATAAAATGCTTGGCAAATATAAAAAGTAATTACAAAATAACTTATAAATATAAAGGAATCTTTCATAAATGTCAAAACTGCATACACACACACACACACACACACACACACACACACATATATATAAAAGCTATTTTATGATAATAGTTTGAAAAATTATATTATTTTCACCAAATAATTCTAATAAATATACAAAAAAAGCTAACAAATTTTTAATGAAACATTACATGAAATTTTAGAGGATCCACTACTAAAATTAATAGTTATATATCATAAGATTTCTTTTCCTATCCTAATCAATTATTAATAAATTAATTTAAAGGAAAAAACAAACTATGTAAAATCTGAGTAGTGAAGAGTGAACCTTGACAATCCAATCATCCGGACTTGTTTTGAAATTAGGACATTAAACGCAATAATGTGCCGTATGGATTCAAACATGCGACCTCTAATAAAATACAATTTGCCTTAACTAGCACGTTATAGTAAAGGAGTTGAACTTTTTACATTCTAAGAATATTACTAGCCTTTATAATATTTTTCATTATACATATAATTAATTTATTTATTTTTCTTAAAAGGGGGGCTGGGGCCCCTCCAGCCCTCCTATGGGTCAGTCCCTAGTTGTAGTGTTTGTGTATGAGAGGGAGAGAGTACTGTCGAATGTATGTTTAGTTGTATGAGGCTGGCAGTATATTTCAATTTTGCAAAGTGATATAATTTGTATTGTCATATTCTATTGCAATACATATGCTTATATCACTATATTCGGTGATGATTACAATAATTTATTTGCTTCAAACTAAATTCACTAAGTAATTTTTCATTCTAATTAAATACAGTAAAAATTTTGATTGAAATAGTATTAAATCCAAAGAATATACTAACCCCATATATTAATGAGGTTTAAATTTGTAAATCTAAACAAAAATGTTAGTAAACAACAACTTTCATGCATGAATGTCAACATACAAATGATTACTTCTATTAATTGGGCGAAGTTATTTATTTGTTTTGTAACCAATCCACAGTGGATGGAACTTATAAAGTAAAATAATTACAAAAATTTGATAACAAATTTAGTAGCATGATTTTGTAGAGAGACTTAGGTGGCAATTGTCAACATTAGCACTTGATCAATAAGAATATCAAGCTTCATGTAAACATACTTAACATTTCTTGTACGCCTTTCAACATTATCAGCTGATGCAGAATCGTTCTCTTGATTTTTTTCGTATAATTAAGTATTTTTATATAATTAATATCTAGTTAATTAAAAAAATAATAATCATAGACATGTGGAGATACAACACTAATTCATTTATAATTAATTTTTTACAAATAAAAAAATTACTTTTTTACTAATTCATTTAAAAAATTACATAAATACAAATTAGATAAAAAAATTCAAAATCATCAATGTCATGTCGCATTGTGAAGATGCAACACTAAATTTGCATGTATGTTGTGCAATATAAGTGCGATACAAATGTATCTATACTGTATCGCATTACTGATATTTGATTGTGGTTAATGTGGTTGTGGTCCTTTGTGTGTGTTGGTAGTGCAGGTAGCTTGTGTTCAGCTAGATTCTTTTTCAATGCGCATGGGTTTTGGTCTTGTGTAGAGAGGAGATGGTGGTTTTGTTTGGTTGCTTTGTGACTGCGTGGTTGCGATGGGTGGTATTGGTATTGGTTTTGAGTTTGGGGCTGGTTGGAGTTTAGTGGAGTATGGATTTCAACATAGAGAGTAGTTTGCAAAGGTTGGAGGTAGTGCAAAATGTTAGTTAGTCGGTCGAATATGTGTTTGGTGTTGGTGGTTTCGGCTAGTTGTGGTTGGGAGGGGAGGTTGGTGTGTGTGCCTATAAGAGAGAGAGAGGAACACGGCCAAATGTGTGTTTGGTTATTTTAAGCCAATAGTATATTGCATTTTTGCATATTGATACAACTTATATCACAATTTCCATTACAATGAACATGCTTATATTGTCATTTTTGGTAATGAGTTTTTAGTATATTGACAATGCTATGTCACACGCGACACCAAATTTATACATGTTGCATAACACATATGCGATACAAATGCACTTATACCATATCGCATTACTAATATGCGGTTGTGGTTAGTATGGCTATGGTGCTTCATGCGTATATGGTGGAGGTGGGTCATGTTCAATCAGATACTATTTTGGTGTCCATGGTTTCGGTCTTATGTGAAGTGGAGATAGTGGTTGTTGTTAGTGGTTTTACAATCGTATGGTTGCGATAGGATAATGTTGGCGTTATTTTGAGTTTAAGGGGTTGTTAGAGTTTGATAGCGTATGGGTTTTGGCATAATGGAGTAGTTTTGAAGGTATGGTGGTTCATCGGTCGAGTTTGTGTTTAGTGTTGGTGGTTTCAGCTAGTAGTGAGGTAGTTGTGGTTTAAGAGAGAGAGGGGATACCATCGAATGTGTGCATATTATTAGTAACAATTTTATTATAGTCACATTTATTCAACAAAGAAAACATGCATATTGGTTTTGTTATGAATCACAATCTACACAAATTCTAATATCATGGCCTATCAATAGGTACACAACTAGAAGACTTTTTTTTTTTTTTTTTACTTAAGTCTAAGACTATTTCAGGCAATCTCAAGATTAAGCTCAAGCTAGAGGACATTGTCAAGTTCAAGTTCAAGTTTCTTAATAAATTCAAGCTTCTTAATATTAAGCTCCCCCTCAAATTAGCACTCCCTCTCACTTACGCATCCAAGTAAAATTATATTTTGTTAAAAGATATGATGTTCAACTAAATGACTTAAGTTATACTTAATAAACAACTCATTTTTAAGTACAAACACATGAGCCTAGTGTTTTTTAAGCTTAAAAACTTTATTTTATGATGCAATTAAGCATTAAATCTCGGAGACTATTTTTGATACCAACTGAAAAAAAAAAAATCCATGTACCACCATGCTAAAACTCAAAGGCGGGTTTCTAATCTAATTTTAAGCTCACTTATGCCAACCATTATCTCTTTTACAATTTTATGCCTAATTTATGCAATTTAAACAACAAAACATAAATAAAGAGATAAGAGAAGTGAAAACAACACTAGGTTTAACGTGAAGTTCGGCCTACCCCTTAGTTTCCAAGGTTCACAATGGTCTTACTCAATAGGAACTTCGCACCATCACATTCAATTCAAACAAATGTTCCCATGGAGCTACAATCTTATATTGCTCACAATGAGAACTTCACTAATGCCTCATACGGTAATAACTTCACCACAACACACTCAAACACTCAATACAAAAACATGTAAGTAGTGCCTTACAAGATTTGCCATTCTAAACTCACTAAATAATACTACTCACATTTTTAGTTAAACTAACACACATACAAAATGAGAGAGAGATATAAAATATTCCCTTCAAAATAAGCCCAACTCTCTACTCTTCATCACACAAAGATTTCATTTTTATAACCTCTTCAAAGGAAGTAGCCATTGCCCTTAAAAACTTCTCCAACATTCGAATAAAAAAAGCTCAAACTGGTAGTTTTAGTTGTACCGACTCATCGATGCACAAATTTTGTGCGTGTTACTTTGTACTGGTGAGCTAGTGGGTGGCATGATGACCCCTCAAAAGTGCCTAGAAAGCTTAGTTAGTGATGCACTTGTACTGTTTAGTTGGTACACTTTTTACTTGCAATCCCTACTAAAAACACAAAACACAAAATGCAAAAAGCAAACACAAAAATGTATATTGCATATTAGCATATTACAAATATAGTTTTTTTATTAAGTACAACTCAACTAAGTCATTGAACATTTGTGAATGCATTTCCCCCTCAAAATAAGATTATAACCAAGTGCATGACTAAAAGAAATTTTTTTTCTAGGTTACTTTACATTGACTTGAGTTTAAAAATATTTTAGTCAATCTCAAGATTAAGCTTAAGCTAGAGTGCTTTGTTGAGTCCAAGTTCAAGTTTCTTAATAAGTTCAAGCTTCTTAATATTGAGCTCAAGTGGCTCACCAGAGGCTAATCAAGCAGAACTTGAGTTTGAAAATTAATTAATCTGAATATTAATATCATTTTAATTTGAATAATTTTTTTTACAATAATTCAGTTTAAACAAGTTTAATTAAGTCAAACTCGAATTATTTAGGCTGCTTTGAGTCTAGTTTAGACTCACTATCTCAACTCATTTATGGTCTTATGTCTAAATGGATGGTAGATAATGCAAGTCGCAATTTGCATCTATAGAGTTTGGTGTAGGGCATGAATTATGATCTTGTAAACATCCAACATGTGGATTTTAGAGATATGAGTTCTTAGGGTTTTTAATAGGTCAAAGGATAAGAGGAATAATATGTGTCTATACTTAAACCACAAACGAGTTTTTGCAAAAGAACTTGTTGTTTATAAAAAAAGGGTAGATGGACATGGACAGCTAATTGGAATGTTGATAGTATTAGCAACTTGAAAAGTGGAGCAAGTTCTTGTAAATTTAGCCAAAACACAGGTTTCAAGACAAAGCCATTAATCTAAATGATAACATACTTACAAACCACAATTATGATTGGTATATCTTGATTGGGAATCAATCAGAAGTTGGTTTAGCAATTGATTCATTTTTATTTATTTTTCTTTTCTCAAAAACTCATAATTGGATTTACTTAGATTAGACTTTGGCCATTAAAAATAAGTACTTAGCTTAAATTTTTTTCCTACAAATCAATAAATGCAATCTTGGTTAATCATCATTGTTGCATGGTGGTACACCCGACGGAAAAAGCAAATTCAATTGCCAAAATTCGTTTTCTTAAGAAAGTTGCATTATTGTAGCTAAGTTCTTATGAACCTTTTTATTTCTACGCACTATATGAAGTAGCTGTATAAGAAGATAAGGATCTTCCTTCTTCGGTATCTTAACAAGCGCTATTTTTTTATAATGTTTAGGGTAATCAATCCATGTAGATGATTATTAATCGTGTCAGTTATATGTTGTATGGTTTTTAGTATTCTTTTCAACAATTCACTTATGATTGTTACTATACTATAGAATCTTGAACATATTTGAAAATTCTAAGATAAATTTTTGATAAATCAAACTAACATAATTGATAAAGATAAATTATACCCATCATTCATAGAACAAATCATACTTAATTGTTATGGATTTTATAGAAATCATGATGAGTTGGTACTTAAGTGTGTTTAATTGTCATATTTCAAGTCTTGAAGGAATTATATTGCAATTGGAACAAGTTTGGAGAAATTTCATCATGTTTGGAAACAAGGAACACTGTACACTGGCCAAAACAGAGTCTACACTGCCGGTGTAAACTTCACCATGGGCAAAAATTTAATTTAACACAACCAGCATAAGAAAAAAGAACATTAGCCTTCATTTTTAAACTATGTGCTGGCTCCTGGGAATCCAACATGGCTGGTGTATGGCCGACATAAGCTGTGAACATAATTGAAAACGTTAACACCATCAACAATGCCATCGGCCTTCATCAAAGATAAACACTAGCGTTTAATATTCAACATTGTACACGGGGTCTTGGAGGATTTATGCTGCCGACATTTGTCCGGTGTAGACTATATACAGTATTCAAAATGTTAAAGCTGTCTCCAACACTGCCATATGCATCGCCAGTGTAAAGCTCTCAGAAATTTTGACAGATTACGTATACTGGCAAATTTTGATTCTCTACCACCGGTGTAGAAGCCGATGTAGACGTAGAGCTGGCAGTAAAAACAAAGAAAGCCGGCAGTGTTCTTTTCTTTGATTTAAATTTATACGAACACTGGCATACGTCTGCGTACATTTGGTAACCGCTGGTGAATGTAGTGGCTATTGAAATTCCAAGTTTTGTTCTATAAGATGTGCGACCATATCTGATTTTTATCATTCCAAGAATTTGAAAAGCCTAGAAAAAGAGAGAGTATTATATTAGAATGAATAGCTAAGTTCTTTTTTTCTAACCAAAGGATTGTTACAAGACTCGGTTCTTTAAGAATTGCGGATCGAATTAAATTGTTTTTATTATCTTGTTTGATTGATGCAAATTAGAATCCATTTGTTTAATTAGCAAGGTGATAATCTATCAATTAGAATATCAAATCCGTAATTGTTTGATTGTCCTAATGTTTGTGGCATACTAACATGAATGATTATGGGATAGGTAATCGATTTATGTTATGAGGATATATAATCTTATCTAAATAAGTCAAGCGTTTGATTTATTGGTCAGAATTGATTGCCTCTCTTGTTTTCATGCTTTTGATAAATTAAACCCAAAGAGCTTGTTTTGGTTATCGAAAAAGTAAAGAGAGATAGATTGTTGAAGCTTGTTAATAGCTATAATCATTTTATCCAAGATAAAGAACAGATATTTTTGTATCAATGATCAATTTTGTGAACTGAGTTGTGAAAACACCTTGGTTAGGAAGTTTTTGATATTGAATTAATTCTTAAACTGTGTTTGTTTGCTTTAGATATAATGAGTTTTCTTTGATTTCACAAACCCCCCCACCCCCCCTCCCCCTCCCTGGGTTTTTCTTCTCGTCTTCATCTAATTTCTAAATAAAAATAGATTTTAACAATCTCTATGGATCGACCCTACTCACTACTATATACAAGTTATATAAATTTTCAGTGTAGGATAATATATTTATTGGATTCAACGTCCATCAATAAACCTATATTAGCTCTTTATTTATTTGCACATCTTTATTTTCTTTTTGTCATAACCTATGCCATGCTTCAACATTGAACTGTTAGCTTTAATTTAGTTTTAATCACTTGATACAGATGTAGGTGATAAAAACCTCGAAGAAAACCTAAATTCAGTGTCATGTTCCACTTAAACTCCATGGGCATTACATTTATGACGGTAGATGACACGAGTTTTATAATTGACAAAGGAAAGCATAGGTTTTATGAGTGGAAAATGGTGAAACAAGTGTTATGTTTGTGTAATTTTTCCATATTGTTGTTGTTTATCTTCTGAAAAGTTTAGTTAATTCTTGCTTGCCTCTTTCCCCTCATTTGTAGTTATGTTGATGCTATTGGCTCTGGAAATGGCGTTTATGAATATGAAAGTTCCATAGGCATGCTATTAACTTTGAGTTTGTTCTTTGATCTTACATTCACTATGGCCTGATGCTGAAGCCTACTTTACTTCTTTTCGAAGTAGCTTGTATTTTATCCATATTCGCTCCAATAACAAGTTATTACAGTTGTTAATTGGTTATATAAAACGAATCACATTTTATCTTGAAAGGCATTACTAAAGAAGGAATGATTGAATCTTCTCCAACAAACCATTGTCTCGCTCCTTCTTTTAGTTATAAATTTTTCAAAAACTGCTCTAATCCATTTCTATTTCACGATTTGCAATTGTTTTTGCTATAACATCTCTTGATAAGTGAAATCCATCGACAAGTTCGAGGAAACAAAACAGACGTATGCGATTTCAATATCAGATATGATGATGAAGATTGTTAAAGATTACAGCTAGTATGTGATGCGTAACTTGGAACATGGATACACCGGGAAGGATTAAGTAGGAAAAGTGCTTGAGAGCGAACATGGGTTTAAAAGGATTGAGGGAAAAGGTGAAAAACCACAGAGAACGTGGGTGAGAAGGTATGATGCAATTCTACAACATGCTACCATTTCTCTATAGTTCCTCTCTACTGTTGTTGAAAAGATAAAGTTGAAAACAATCATTAAGCTTTTTTGAATTTTCATATTACTCTTCTTAAATATCATACTCAAACAGTGGCAAAAACTTCTAGTCTGAATTGTAATTTGGGTAGAAAATGCAGACAAATTGGTTACTGGTTTCCTTGAAATGTTTAAAGGCTACCATAAAATGGTTGGTGTTCTCAATGCTATTATATTGTACTAGCTTCTCTTCTTATATACCTTAGGGATTGTTGCATTAGTGATTTTGTGAATGACTAGCAAACCATTTCATTTCTAGGGGATAGCCATCAAAGATCAAATCTAGGAGCAATTGAGGGTGAAGGTGGGAAAAAAAAAAACCAACCAAACCGTACTAGACTAAATCGAAAATATGGTATTTTTTTATTAACAATTTGATGTAAAAAATTCTCAGTTCTAACCAATTTGTAAATTTATGATTAGTTTAAAAGAATAAACCGAACCAATCCATAAAATCAAACTAAACTTTTTTAGACAAAGATAAAAATATTTTCCTTACAATTATAAGTTTTACTGTGATGATTGATTAAATGTCATATATGTTCTTATAATTTTATTATGATGAATATCAGTTAATAATAACTCATTCCTTTTTTAAAATTATTTTTCGGTTTAAGATATATTCTTCTGTTGGTAATTTAATATTTTCATTAATTATTTGAACTCAGTAGAATATGAATTTTTTTATTTAATTATATATCTTATTATACATTAATTTTTCATTTTATATTTCGTTAGCATATCATTTTTATTCATAATGGCTTTTGTCAATAGATATTTTTTTTTACCAAATTTGTTAATAAATAGTTTATTGAATGATATTTTTAGAAAATTATAGATTATATTTTACTATGTATTAATCATTGGGTATACTATTTTAGTGATTAAATGATATTGTGAAGGATTATGGATTATAAATGTGATAGATTTATAAAGTATTTTGTTGAAATTTATAATATGAATTTTGTATATTGATTTTAATATTTGAATATCCAAATAAATGTAAAATATTAGAATTGAGATTTTTTCTATTAGAAATTTGATTTGATCTATAATCCAAACCGAACCAAATCATTATTTAATTGTTTCGTTTAGAAAAAAAAATCATAAATTATTATTTGGTTTAATTTTAGACCAAACCGATCCGCCTTATTCTAAATTTAGAGGCCAGTAGATTAAATGAGTTGTGTACAATAATGAAGACGAGTACGGTGATTATTATTATAGTGAAAGCAGCGAAGAGGATTACATTAGCAGTAAAGAATCTAAAGAAGACAATAATAAAGAATGGCCTTCTCTTTTGCCTTGCTTGGCCGTGATCCTCCGCACTGAAGGAGGTGTAAATTTAAATAATCTTCAATTAGTTTAATATCAATTGTATCTTCTTCTATATGGTGTGAAAGCAAGCAACTTTGACATTAGTGTAAGAAGTTCTATGATGAGCCTGTTAAAGTGACTAGCATACAGATCCCCACGCAATGAAGATGGTGGCGGTATTAATCTTCTAGCGGACTTTATTGTCTTATATAAATCCATAAGTTTACCCCATAGCAGGCTTATTGTCCAGTCTCTTTCCTTGACTAAGTACATCTCCTCCTCGTCCTCATTTTTGTATAGGGTAAATATCATACTTAGTATTCAAAATTTACTAAATTTTGTAATTGCATACTTGAAATTCAAAACTACCAAACTGATACTTGAACTTTGTTCAATTTTTACAATTTGATACTCCACTTCGCCTAGTTTTGCAACTAACTATTTCTATTTTGTCTATTTTCAAAATTAACTACGTAATTAAGGTACTATAAATGATTAAAAAAATTTATAGATAGCAAATATACAGTTTTACCTATTTAAAATTTGAAAGTGTCAATTTGATATCTGAGCTTTATTTAGTTTTTGCAATTTGGTACTTGCGCTTTGTCTAGTTTTGCAACTAAATATTTCATTTTTATCTATTTTTGAAATTAACTATGTAAGTCAATACTATAACTGCTCGTTCACTTCGCTATAATTACAATTCTATTACAGCATTATTCCTTACAAATAGCTATTACGCCGTTTAGTTTACTGAATAGCGATTCCACAATGAATCTCTATTACACAAAATATTGAATAGCTATTCTTTATTCAAACCAATAAATATCAATTCAATGCTGGAATTGTCTTTTTTTTTTAAAATACTACCATTTAAATAAAAATTTAATAAAAAAAATCCTATTATAGCTCTATTCCATTCCTTTGTGATAAGATTCCATTACAACCTTATTCATTCAGTGAAGTGAACGAGCCGTAAATGATTAGAAGAAAGTTATAAATAAAAAGGGATAATATCAAAAATGGTTTCTAAACTTTGGCAAAAAGTTGAATTAAGTATATAAAGTTTAATTTTGAATAATTTGATACATGAATCAAGTTTTCATGGATATTTTTCCTACATTAAGTTTGGTTTTGACAATTTTGATACTTGAACAGAGTTTTCGTGGACTTTTTTCATAATTGATTTAACTTGCTTTAGATATGAACAAAGTCTATGAAAACTTGTTTCAGATACCAAATTATTCAAAACCAAACTTTAGATATGGAAAAAATCCATAAAAAACTTTATTCAGGTACCAAATTTGTTCAAAATGAAATTTTAAGTACTTAATTAATTATTTTGTGAATATTCATGTACTATTTTTGTTATTAATCGATAATAAATTGATAGTTTAAAGTTTAAGATGTGATTACTGAAAAAAAAAAGTTCAAATTGTTAATTACAAATGTCACTATAAGAGAATTTAAAGAGTGCAACAGAATTTCAGCTAACTTTTTCCCCCGAGAAGTAGAACCGGAACATTGAGGCATCTGGTGTGAAATTAATGAATATTGCCTTTTCCATATGAATCGGATGTCCTAGGCTCTTAGGTTTAGGGGACTCGCCACTTCCTGATGGAAATTTCAATGAATTATATACCTTATGGCATATATAAGGACCAGGAAACATGATCCACATAATGAGGCAGCCATGTGAAAACGTTGGATCTGTAGCTTGAACTTTAAAATTCTATGGCGAATAAGTTCAAGACTAATTTTATTTGGTTTAATTGTTTTATCTTTATTTATAAGTATTGGTTTGTGGAGCCATGTTTGCTTATTATCGATCCACAAATAATTTAATCAAATAATATTATTAAATACATTTAATTGAATGTTTATAATTAAAATCAATTCAATTGAAAAAGAAAATGCAACACAAACAGAAGATGAAGGAAAAAAAAAAAAAAACAGTTATTGGTAGACATCCTAAAACCAGGACTTAAAAGATTACCAAATGATGTGGACCTGAGTATATCCCTAAAAGAGTCCCGGAGTCTCAGGGATTCCTCTAGGAGATTATCCTTGTGGCTTGTCCAGAAAAACCTGAAACAACACATACAAGATAATTCCTAGCGATGGAGGAAATGAGGTGGGAATCCCTTGACGATGTGTCACTATAAGTAGATTAGTGTGGTCTAATTATGATATGGATTCCTTCTCACCATACAAGGGGACTGATAAAAGCTTTAAGAAAAAAGAAAAATGAAGAATGGAATGGTTAGAAATGATCTAATAAGGATTTTTTTTTTTCGTCATTCAGTAGTGAAAAAGAGGGAACTCGAATGTAACACATTCCACTTGGGACTTAAAGATAATATCACTAGACTACAAACCCATTAGCCTTTTTTGTTATTTTTTGTTTTTTTATAAATTTTTACGATTTTATATATTTTAGTACGCTATTTAATTAAATATCTTTAGCAACATTATATCAGTAATTAAACTAATCTATATGTGAAAGACATGTCCACCATTTAATACTTATAGAAAAAGGAAAA
Source organism: Combretum micranthum (assembly GCA_024138025.1). Taxonomy (NCBI): domain Eukaryota; kingdom Viridiplantae; phylum Streptophyta; class Magnoliopsida; order Myrtales; family Combretaceae; genus Combretum; species Combretum micranthum. The sequence continues at coordinate 427,208 of JAMXBD010000742.1, forward strand.
TACAGATATGTAAAATATTAAAAAAAAATAGACATAAATATATTTCAAGTATAAACATGGGGATGTAAAATATAATTTATTCTAAATAATATCCAATCTCTAGTAAGTCTAGTTAACTTTTGAGTCATCGTCCTCAAACTCCAAGCATAATATTATTATAACAGGACCTAATAACTACCAAAAAACGCCATTTTTATTTGTTGCAAGCTACAACACTGCCTTCTCATACGCCACTAAGATTCTCTAATATCTAGGCTCACTTAAACCTCTTAAATTATTCTTAAAAAAGCACATACCAGTATTGTTATCTTATAAATGTTAGTGGGGTGACTAGGATACTCTATTGGTTAATGAAAAAACAGTGATATTGTATGATGGGATTTTGTCGTGGATGAGGATATGGATATGGATGTGGATGTGGAATCCAGTTGCAATTGGCTATTCGTTTACTAGATTGTCTGGTCGATTGTGTTGTTTCATAATGTAAAATGACGTCTGAAATTAATGCTTTCCCCAAGGAAGAGTAAATAATTCATTGATACTAATGAACTATACATTGGAAATTGTTATGAGTAGGGGACACAGCAGGAAATGCCATACATCATATGAGAAATTTTTTTATAACCATTGGTTTAGCTGAATTTTTTTTATTGCTTGTTATCTCTTAAGATCAATTACAGAAATTATATTGATATTTATATCTCTTTTTGGATGACAATATTAATATCCTTTACATTTTGGATACTTTTATTTGAATTTTACACTATCATACTCTTTTTTTTTTTTAGAAACAGCTCTTAAATGTTAAAAATAGGCTCATGGAAGGCAAAGGGAACAAAAATAGCTCGAAGTTTTATTTCCCTAACTAAATCTTTAGTGATTTAAACGTTTAATTAAATAGAGTTAAGGATAAAAATAATGTTTTTAAAAAAAATTACAAAAATGTCATTGGGTTGAATAATTATATATAAATAAAAGTAGGTTAAACTTGTCTCTTAGATAGATGGTCTTTTTAAAAGATAAGCTCAACACAATTATATTGAACTTGTTAATCTAAAATATGAGTTTAATAAAAAAACTCATGCTTTCTCTATCTAATCTCCATTGATGATCCTTTAATATCCTAAATTAAAATAAGAAACAAAAATCCAAGAAAAAATAAAATTATAAACTCCAAAAGTATAAAACAATCCTTTACAAGTTTAAATAGCATTTTTCAAGGTCTAAAAAGCCTTAATCGGCCAGCCTTGATTACTTTGTTTTAAGAGTCGGAAATCAACCATTGGAATGGTTTAATAGGTTTCTAGCTCTTCTAGCCACTTCGAGAAAATGATTTATTTTCAGTATATTGATTATCCCATTGATCCATGTAATTAAAATTAATCCCATCAACATTAATTGAAGAAGAAGAATATGAGTTTTATCTGTGTTAATTACAATACATAAATTAAACCTGTCTTTTGAAAAAGTGAATTTAGTAAATATATCAACCCCGTCTCTTCTAAAGATAAATAGAAATGGATTTAACTAGCTTAACTTTGTATTATACTCCATTCATTGACAATTTTGAAATTTTTTAATAAAAATATTATTTTTTTCCCTTATTCCATTAAATAATAAGTATGCCGAACGTGAAAAGTAATTACACACAAATATACAAAATGAGAAACCGCAAAAATATAAGTTAATTTTCTATGATTAACTTAAAACCTTGTTTTTATCATTAAACGCTTCACTTAAATATGTTTTATGGATCTATGACAAAATAAAAATAAAAAAGAAGGAAGAAAGAAAGGTTTTATGGCAATTGTTCTTACGACTCCTGGACTCCTGGTGTCGTGGAATGGATATTCAGCATCCGACACGGCACATGACAATTATATAAGGAGGAATCCATTAATCAAGTTCCAATAGGACCACTTGGCTTGGGCATTTGACGTGGCTCTCTATAGTAGGGGCCTATTTTTCAGGCCTTGAGAGAGGTTCTTTAATTCTGGGACCCTTGTTAAGATTAAAAAAAAAAAAAAAAAAAGGTATTTCGTGTTTTTTAAAAGCGATTTTATAGTTTTTTTTTTTATTAAGTATATTATATAAAAATATATGAGATTAACATAATCTCAATAGATATAAAATATCTTGTGTAAAGAATTTTAGAATAAAATAATTAGATTCTTTGGAAAAAAAAAGTCATGAATATGTGAAACTTTATGATGATCCAATCTTATAATATATATATATATATATATATATTTGAACATACTTAATGTGAATTATTATTTATTCTCTTCTCTTTTTAAGTAAATTATTATTAGGTGTGCTGTGCACATAAAGAAAATGATAATTTATAATGAATTACTGTTCTGTAAAATGATAAATAATAATTTATATCCCACATCCATAAATTACTATCTAATAATTTAGTTTCTAACTCTAGTGTATTTCTATTGAATTATAATTCAATTCCTTCCTTATTCGTTATTGTGAAGTGAAGTGAAGTGAAGTGAAGTGAAGAAGCAATAATTAATTAATTATAGAAGTTCACGTCAACAACCAAAGCGAGGTCACGGGCGTTCCTTTGAGAATCACATGCATGCACAGAGACTGACTTGCGTTAAGCCTCATATGATAATGCTAATAAAATCAGTGTCAATACTATCATTGTTTTTATTTATTATAGGTAACATTATTTGTTTTCTTATTTATTATTTAGTTTCATGGCATGTGCACCTGAACGTAACTGAGGAAAAAATATATTATATTTAAAATAAAATTATTTATTTAAATTATGCAATAAAATATTTTATGTAACATTACTCATTTCAGTTAGACTTATTTAGACTAGATTTACCTAAAAATAATTTTTTTGGGTCTAATATAATAATGTAAATGTCTAAGTCCAACCTAAATTGTTTACTTGACTAACATTTAAGTATAACACATTCTTAATTAAAATTGTAAACTAGTCAAAACTAAATATGGAATTAAATTTGAAAAAATATCAAGTTGAATTTGGGAGTTTTTTTTGCCAATTTATAATTTTTTTAAATATTCGCCAAAGAGGTGTCAATCCAAAATAATCGACTAAAATTGCATATTGAACATGTGTTTTATGTTTATTTTCATAAATAAAAATCACATATTAAAAATACGATTTTCATCTAAATTTTCTAGCCAAGTTGCATTCTCTACATATGATTTATTTGTAAGCCTAATTCACATTTTCAAGATACAATTTTAGTGGGGTCATTTTGTTAATTAATTTGATCCCAATCCTATTTTAATAATTATTTTTTAATTTGAGCAACTTGTGGATAAGTTTGACTAACTTACAACATATAATAAGTGAAAATAAAACTATCGTGTACTAAAAATTTTTAACTTTTTTTATCCAATTAATGTCTCCTATAATTCTTAGGGAGATAAAATCCAACCCAATAAGTGTTAGGTTCTGGAGTATGCCTTCAATGGGAGGGGAGAAATCCAATAGATATAAACCCAAAATCTTAAAGCAATGGGTTAATGAGTCTTCCCTCTTATAAACTCTTCACACAAGTCACATATTTTTCACGTGGGATTCTCACACTTGCACCGTAACAATCTCCCCCTCAGGTATGAGTCTCCACAATGGGGTAGGCTATACTCCCCCTCAATAAGAGCTTGTCAAACTGACTCCACTAAACTCCCTTTGTGAATGGTCACACACCCTCATCATGGGTTTCACAGACGAGTCATACCACAAATCTCTTCTTTCCATATGGTGAACCAACCATGGGAGATTCCCAGCAGAACCATCAGCTCTGATACCAATTGGTAGGTTCTAGAGTATGCCTTCAATTGGGAGAAATCCAATGGGCTTTGTGAATGATTGCACAAATGGGCTTTAGACACCATTTATAACCCAAAACCTTAAGGCAGTGGGTTAATAGATTTTCCCTCTTATAAACTCTTCACAAAAGTCACATATTTTCCATGTGGGATTCTCACACTTGCACTCTAAGAGACACGTCGTGAAGCGTGTAGATTGTATACAACGAAAGGTGTAGAGACATGCCATAAGACGTGTGAATTATTACACTGAGAGTTGTAGAGACACACCATGAGGTGTGTGAAGGGACAAGATGTTGGTCCTTATTCCGGTATTCCACCGGTCAACGATGATGAAAGGTGTTCAACCTAAAGCGATGATGAAGAGAAGAAACAGCAGAACAAGATGGGTGTCTCTCCTCAAGCCTAGTTAGGACATATCTAGAGAGAGAAAGAGAGGGAATCCTAAAGAGAGAAACTTTAGATGAATAGATCTTGTTTCTTTTTGTAGAAGGTGATGAATCGATAATCCACTAGAGAGATCTAGTGATGAACAATAATCTGTAATTCCATCATATTGTTTATAGTGGATGAATTTGTGCGTTGCTGGTCTGTGGTTTTTCCCACTTTGGGTTTTCCACGTATATCCTGGTGTTGTGTTGTTTTCTTTATGTAATTGTTTATTTGCATGTTATCACCATTTTTGGCAAGAGGAAAAAGATTGGATTTTTTTTTTTTTCTAACAATAAGTGTTCATACCATTGGATTGGAAGATCTTGCGAAGAAGAAGAAGAAGAAGAACTTTTGTAGTGGCATGTAGTAAAACACTTTTTTGGGCAAATAAGTAAACTAATAACAGTTACATGTTTTTTCCTAAAATGCTTAACAGCGGAGAGGAGTTGTAATTTTCCATCAAGTATATAGCTATTTCATAACTATGGTAGTAAATAAACAAAATTGATGTGATAAACAATATTTTTGTTAACACACACCAAGCAATTCTCAAAATTTTTTAACAAAATTTTTCGAACTTTCCCTTCAAGATACACTAAAAGTTTTTTTTTTCAAGATTTTTGTTTTTAAGTTTTCATTTTGAACATAATATTTTAAAACCAGGTAAAAGTGGGATATTTGGGAAAAATATAATAACGAGAAATCTAAGTTTCTAAAGACTCGATATTTTATATTATTTTATTTAAAGACCTTCCAGTTAATATGGTAACACAAACTCTATTATGATTTATATTTTAAATCTTAGGTTTCGAAATTGAAAAAATAAATAAATAAAGATCTTAAAACGAAATTATAGAGAAAGAAAACGTAAATCTTCTTGTATGTTTTTCTTTTATCATTTTCCACCGTCAGTTTGACGGAAAAATAGGCACAGTAGAGGGGTAGGAAAAAAATCAACCCTGGTAAAAGTATCGAATCACAGGTTTAACGCGTAAAAAAATTGGAATTCCTACTGGAATAAAACCACGTGAAAATGGCTAAACAAGAAAATTCTTTAACATATTGCATAATAATATATAATATGTATGATTTTTAAATTCACTATCATCCAATAGATACCAAAATTTATATAATAAGTACGTTGGTCCAAAACCCTAGGGAGAAGGTGTGCTCGCATTTTTATTTTGTGTTTACCTCTTGTAGTAATACATTTTTTTTTTTTTTTCCTTTTGGCCAGGCCAGGCAGTAATACATTGACATTCTACTTTTTACTTAGAAGTTAGGTATTGAAATTTCTAGAGACAATGCCATGATTTATATTTTAATTTTTACATCTTTTTGTAATTATAAACTTAAAGTTTTAAATGACTAATTTTTATATATCTAATTAGATTATTTGTTGCTCATGCGATTTATTTTCTATTAATGATACGGATTTTTTTTTATGTGGCAATATAATCATCGATGTATAATATAAAAAACAAAAATAAAACATTTAGGGATTGGTATTGTATTATGAATAATTGCTTAGATGAAAGTAACTGATATAAGTGGTAGTAAATAAACATATAATTAGGTATAAAATGAAGTGTAAAATACTGCATTAAACTATTTTTTTATGAATATCATTATATTTTTGGAAAAAAATTGTCATAATTTTATAAAAATGTAATCTATCTTTATATAAATAATGATTTTAATTATAATCATGGCTTTAATTAAGGGGTATTGTATTGTGTAAGGGTGTTAGAGCATCCAATTCATTGGATCTTTTATAGGTCATTAAATTACTACATCAATATCTAAAGAATTTTTCACTAAAAGAACATTATCATTTTATCAGTAAAGTTTTTTACATAAATTAATTCACTTCTTTTTATATTTTATGTGTCTTATTTATTTTTACATAATATATTTTTATAAAATATTAATAAAATATTTTAAAAAACTAAAAAAACTCCCCATATCCATAAGAACCTAAAAAAAAATACCCAGAAACTCTAATGTGATGCTCTTATCCCATTCTGCAATCACCTGCCTACAGCAAGCGAATCAAGCCATTCTCCCATGTCATATGTCGGACCTTTCTTTTGTCCAGACTCCAGAGCAAGAAAAAGATGAGTTGGGTAGAGAGAGGAAGTGACAGCAGTTAGCAGGGTACGTCGCAGTCGCAGTCGCAGTCACAGTCACACACAAGAGAGACGTGCTGCATTTATCTTTGTCTCTGTGGTTTCTGGCTGCTGTTCTCCTCCTACATCTCCGCTCTGTCTCTCTACCCTTCCGACCAAGCATGAGCTTCTTGGAAATGGAGGCCATATCATCCACCCTCCTCGTACTGGCCGTGTGTATCAGCTTCATATCCCCTTCTGCTTCTTCTGGTATGTTCTCCCCTTTCCTCATCATTTATTGATTTTTCTCATGATTCCTTATATAAATATAGATGATATCATTATTTATTTGTTGATTTACGTTACGTGATTGGTGAAGATGCGGATGGCGTATATCTGCATATCCTGAGGGATGAGGCTGTTGCAAGGCTCCATCAGCTTGGAAAGGTCCTTTTTTTTTTCTTCTCTTTTTCATTTTTATCTATGCTAAACTCTTTATTATCTACAGAAGAAGGAAAGACGAAGATTCATTTCTTCTGATCTGTTTGTTATTTGGTTGTTAACATATGCTGAAATCATATCAAGTTATACTCTCATCTTAAATCCTTATTACATCACCCCGTAGTAATGTACAAGGTCGTCAGACTCGTGATTTTATTTGCGGTAGAAACCTGTAGAAAGAGTAGATAACCATAGGCTACCAAGAGTCTACGCTAAAACAATATTAAATCTATTTTAAATAAGAAAATTTTCATTATCACGAACTCGTAAAAATGGTACAGGTTGGCTCGCGATTTTAACAACTATAATATGTACTGCTGATAGTAGTATGCATGTTTCAGGTGATCAGGTGCAATTGAGAATTTAAATCTTGTCCTATAAAAAAAAAAAAAAAGAACATGCGTGTGTGCAATATTTCTTTCTTTTGTTTTTTTGTTTTTTTAAGGTTTTGTGTGCATGACAATAAATATAAAAGAGACAGAAAGCGATGAAGTGCCAGTGCTGCTAAAGTGACTATGTATCAGGTGAGTGATGCTGAGGGATATTTGGAGAGGACATTCATGAGCCCAGCTTCTGTGAGGGCAATGAATCTCTTGAGAACATGGATGGAAGATGCTGGCTTGACAACGTTAGTTTTCTTCCCATTTTTTTGTTCCTGAATAATTTATCTCGCCATGTTTTCGGTCGACATGATTTTGATGCCTTCAAATGTGTTTATTAGATGGGTGGATCATATGGGGAATGTACATGGCCGAGTTGATGGAATCAATCCGACTTCAAAGGCTCTTTTGGTTGGTTCGCATCTGGTATTGCCATTTTACTCTACACTTCTATGTCATTACTGTCTCTGTTATGGTCCTTCATTCAAGGGAAACCATCAACACATTACGTTGTGCTATATCCGGCCTGATGGTTGACAGCTCTTTGCCTGACAAAGGACACTGTTGTTGACGCTGGAATGTTCGATGGGTCATTAGGTATAATCTCAGCAATAGCAGCATTGAAAGTTCTCCATGTTAATGGAAAGTTGAGCAGACTAATACGACCCGTTGAGGTACCTGCCTATCCTTCTAGTTTTCTGCTCTTGCTTCCTGGTAGATTTCCTTACCGAAAACCATGATTTCCAGTTGTTAGTATTTACTTGGTAAAAAATTCCATCAAAAAACATGCTTGGTTATTTGAATTAGCAATGCATGTAATTGCAAACTCAAGGGTATGACTCTTGAGTATTTGCATCACAATTTATGGCACTGGATTGAGGTTATGGGAGGATTCCAAGTTACAGTTCCGACTCGCTCCTTCACAATGTGTCATAAGTAAATCAGTAAAGGCTTATTTTTGCAAAGTCTTTTATGAACATAAACACTTGGTAAAATTCATGATTTCCTTTATTTTTTTAATCTTGATTTACCATTGTTGTTCAAAAATGGACCAGGACACAACATCCTATCTTACATTTTATGTTTTACAAAGTGCTTTCTTCTCAACATACAATCTTCCTTTCCGCACTCGATTACATTGAGATTCCTTGAAATGTACCGGAAGCGTTAAAAAAGGAATTGGATACAGGTTACAAAGAGGAATGCAGACGCTAGAAAAGAACTAAGCTTTGGATATTTGTTAGGAAACTTGACAGTGCAATGTGGATCAGCTGCAAATGGGTTTATATTTGAAGTATAAGGGGAATGATCATTTAGAGAGATGTATGCATAATAGTAGCCAAAGGTAGATCAAAATATGGGATTGACCAGACTATTTAGAGGCTTATGTCTTAGTAGTAAAGATATAGTCAAATACAAACTTTTCATCCTTAGCTGCAACTTTTGGTGGCAGTCAAGTTGTCACAGCCTCAGGTAACAGATCTGGTCATTGGTTGATCTTTACCAAAGCCAACCTAGTGGAACCTATTGTATATCTTACTACTGATTGAGATGTCTTTGATCTCATAGAAGACACTAACTACAGATTAAGACTAATCGAGAAATGTCACTGACAATACTTTTCTTGTATATCTTATTACTGATTGAGATGTCTTATTTATACAAGCCAAGTATTACCAAAAGTAAATATTCATAACTAGACTAATTGAGAAATAGCACCCCAATGGTACTTTTCTTGCTTATCTTATCAGCTGATTGAGACATCTTATTCACACAAGCCAAGCCACTACCAAGAGTAAATATTTATAACTCTGCTAATTAGGATTCAGAAACTTCAACCAATGTTTTCTTTTTCCTAAGATACTGAACGTATGAGGCAATTTGGCATAGAAAATGCATTCCTTCTTGAGACTTTGTAGAGGTCGTGTTTATGGAATTACCATTAAATTTTAGTCACATTTTGGGAAAGTTGTCCAAAGCTCATCGAATGTGATATCCCTGAAACAAACATTTATATATTCATACCCTTTTAAGAATTAGAAAAATTGGCCTGACACATGTTTGGCTTGTGATTCCATTTATAGTGATGTGTTCATTAATATTAGCAAACATGATACCTCCAAATACTTCAGGAATAGGTTGATCATAAAAGACAATTTTAGACTATTTCTTAAAAAAAATGTTACCAAGGTCTTTGAAGCTGTGCAATTGATAAGGTTAAAGCACTAATGCCCCAAAAATGTTTTGAAGCATAGTTTGGATGAGGAGGGCCTATACAGCATTATGAAGATGATAACTTACCCTCTTAGCAATCCTGTTCTATTGCGTGGCATCAATACAAGATGATTCATGTGCAATTCCCTTTCAATGAAAGAAATTGTTGAGACTTGGGTTCGAGTATACCTTAGCATTATCTATTTGAATATGCTTAATAGCAACATTGAATTGGTTGGGATCATGTATAATCTCAATATATAATCAGACATCGGATATTTCTTTCATAAGATATAGCGAACTATTTTTGGTATCATCATCAACAAATGATATAAACAACAGATATCCGTTATGATTAGGGTGTTCTGATGGTTGAGAGGCAACTTGGTTGCTGCTGGAAAAAGAACCCCTTGGTGGTCGGTGAACCCACGTGTCACACCTAAAAGAAGTGATATCAATATTTTGGAATTAGCAACTATGACAATCATTTAGAAAAAATGAAGATGGATGACTAAGTAATGCAATTCTCTTAGCGATATCTGCAAAGGTCTAAGTTATTTGCACAACATATTAGTCCTGTAGTAGGTGAGTCACAGCAATAGACATGGTGTTTCAAAATAGAGGACGCAGGAAAATTCCTTGTTTTACCATGCTTTTATTATTTAATGTTTTCCAAGCTTACATCACATGAGGAACAGCTCTTGGGGAACCAGCTATGCTAATCCATTGTTGGAAAGCATATGACAGCTTTTCATATTTATTTTCAAGACACCGTGCCTTCCAGTGCATAAAAATGTGCAAGCTATGTATTATTGTGAATTTGGATATCTCAGAAACCTATATTTGCCTGACAGCTATGGTCTCTGTACTGAATACAGGTTATTGCATTTAGTGATGAGGAAGGGGTAAGATTCCAATCAACCTTTCTAGGCAGTGCTGCCATTGCAGGAGTTTTGCCAGCTTCAGCATTGCTAAATTCCGACAAAAAGTTTGTATGAAGCAACTTACATCTTATTTTTTTATAACATTGAGTGCGGTACTGATTTGAGCGTCTATTTTAGTGGTGTAACTGTGCAAGACGCTCTTAAGGCCAACTCAATAGATATTACAGAGAAGCACTTGGATCAGCTCAAGTATGACAAGGACTCAGTTTGGGGTTATGTTGAGGTGTGTAGTCATTATTTATAAGTCAAACTGTTTAATTTCATACATATGTTCCCACCCATAAGTCCCTAATTATTGCAGTTCTTTTAAACTACTGCAGCTTCACATTGAACAAGGTCCTGCTCTTGAATGGGTAGGGATGCCTTTAGGTGTGGTGAAAGGCATAGCGGGACAAACAAGGTTGAAGGTGCGAAAGAACTATCATGCTTTATTTTTCCAAATTATGTTGATCAGATATAATTGTTTAGCGGTGCTACAGAATCATAGTTGATAATAGAGTTACCAATGGCTAGTTGCATAAGATAATGTAAAAAATTGCTTATAGCCTGTTTCTTTTCTATTTGATGTACAATTTAATTAGATGCAGTTTATTCTGCTATTGAAAATTTTCCACTTCTCTAGATATCAAAATACACATAATAACACTCAGAATCTTGTTGTGAATGGTATTACCTTGGCATTGGAACAATGTAAGGAATTTAAGAGGCCTTAAATTGGGTGCACAGCAGTTATGCCCCATTATTTCCTGTCTATATATTATCAGTTACGATCTTCCATGCAGAACCTTTGAGGCATTAAACATGGGTAGACAATCATGAGTTCTTTGATGCAAGCCTAACAAAGTCCACTTATAGGACGTTATGCAACTCTATAACATCCATTTCTGCCATTCTAACTACAGCAGCCTTGCAGGTAAGCGTGAAAGGTTCCCAGGGGCATGCAGGAACCGTCCCAATGGCTATGCGTCGGGACCCAATGGCTGCTGCTGCTGAACTTATGTTTTAATAGAAAGTGTTTGTAAACATCCTGAAAATTTCCTTTCATATGATCACCAATGTAAGGATATGTCAGTTGAATCACTTTCAAGTTCCCTGGTGTGTACAGTTGGTGAGATTTCACCCTGGCCTAGTGCAAGTAATGTCATTCCAGGACAGGCAAGAATGTGATGCTTGGGCTTTCTGGCAGCAACAAGTATCTTAAGTGTATTTTAGCATCAATTAACGCTGAAATTGAATGCTCTTGACTGGACTTGCTGTTTGTAGGTAATATTCACTGTTGATATCCGTGCCTTGGATGATATGGGACGTGAGGCTGTGATCTATGAAATATCTAATCGTATGTATCAAATATGCGATAGACGTGATGTTTCTTGCTTAATTGAGCGCAAGGTATTGGATATACAGTTGTGCTCTTTCTAGTCTATTTTGTGGAATCTTTGCTAATAACTTCTGTTGATTTTGTTATCAGCATGATGCGGGTGCAGTTATGTGTAATTATGACCTGAGAACACAACTGAAGTTGGCAGCTCAGTCTGCACTGCAGAAGATAACTGGTGATTTCAAGGATGAAATTCCAACCCTCATGAGTGGAGCAGGACATGATGCGATGGCCATCTCACATCTGACAAAGGTTTGTTGGGTGCTTTCATTTTCAATCTTTTATGCAGCATTCACAGAAAGTGATTGTCCTGATCTCATTGCCATCCATCTCACAGGTGGGGATGTTATTCGTTCGTTGTCGGGGAGGCATAAGTCATTCTCCTGAGGAACATGTGTTGGACGACGATGTTTGGGCTGCTGCTCTGGCAGTCTTAGCTTTACTGGAAAACCACATGTAAAAATATACATGAAATAATGTATAGCTACTCCTTATTCTTTATAATGATATCATTAATCACTAGTTCCATGCATGTGCATTCCATTGCCACACCCTTTTGTTCAAGGGTTGGTTCTCTTCACTTACATATCCAAGCTCGCATTAAACCTAGTATACTTAATACAAATGGAGATTTATGCTTCTGCTGAAATGCAGAACAATTGACAAAAATATTTTTTAATGGCGTATTTCACTGTCATTACTTTCAATACCCTGTATCAAACCAGGGTTGATTTTTTTTATTTCATGTTCCTTTCAGCATCAACCTTTTCACCAACTTTATTTCAGCAATCTCTCTTTCCAGCCTTAGACATGGTATCTTACAACTTTCTGCAAATGCTAAAGCAGGGCATAGGGCACTTGTATATAATAATAGTATTTAGCAAAGAAGGGAAGTTCTTCTTAAGGTCAAATGTTCTCAAATGGAGGGTTGAGAGCAACTGCCCCTTCTGTATATACCTTTATATATGTGATGACTGTACAGTGGCCTAACCTGTCTTTGAAGTGCCATCTTGTCCATTATTTAAATTGTTGAAAGTAGGGACTCAACATTGAATCTTTATATGTTATGACAAGTTGATGCAGCATTTCAAGTGTTCATCTTTGAGAAAGATGAACTGGATAGGGAGCCTAGGATTATTTTAGTCTAGCAGTGTGAATGTTGGTCTCTCTAAGGGGATGGACTGATTTTGTTTCGCTTTCACAACAAATGTAATATATGGTGCAATTCTTGTTATAGGAGTGAGATTCTTTAAAATTTTAATTGCTCAAAGTTATTGTTTACTGGTTTTGATATGTTAGATGAATGGATAATCTTCAATTCTCTAAAATATACTTCGTTTTATTTCTATTATTTTATTTGAATCTCTGTTAATGGTGACCATGTTATTGTTTTAGTATTTTATCCACCTGTCTAGCCAAACGATTTCCAATTTTTTCGTTTTGGAATATAAGAAACCATTTTCTTCTAGAATTTCACATAAAATCTATATGTTTTAACTACTGGACAACAAATAAATGAGTTTTTGTCTATTAAGAATATTTGGACAAATTAATTGATCAAATAAGTTTCGTGGCAAATTAATTGCTCTTATACTGCATAGACATGCAATTTTAGCTTTACAATGAAAACATGCAAATTTTATTGTTATGGGGAAAATTACATGTACGTAGCTGCCTCCACATTTTGCAGATTTACTCTCACAGGTCTTATTACATTAATACATCAAATATTCATCATATGTACATAAAAAAACCCATACTATTCAACAAATATTCTAACATATCACTAGTGATTAGTGAATTCCACAACAATCCTCAACCCCATACAAGCTTAAAATACCATAAGCGCGATTTCCAAATTAAAGTAATCATTTAACCAACGTGTCAAATCAACATTCACAATAACATCTATAATGAATGGTAAAAATATATATTTACATTACAACGAGTTATCTTCAATACAAGAATAAATCAAGTACCTATAATTCTATATAGAATGGTATCAAAATTGATATGAGGATTCCTGTGTCTTTTTCTCCTATTCTACTGTACTATATCTCCTTATGGATTCTCAAAGCTGTTATGTATTGCTCACCATTTTAAGTTGCCCTGGTTCTACATGTGTTACTCTCCTATATCTAATAGTGTTGGACATCATGGTCTCATGGAAGCAAGCGAAACAATAGTTAATGAGAAGGATAGAGCAAGATCTACTATCAAGGAGTCCATCAAGGTGAACGATGGAACATCAAGACTATGCTAAACTGGTAGATCTACGAAAGGATCTATGGGTAGGTGGATCTACTAAAGGATTTATAGGAAGACTAGGAGATCAATCTAATGGTAGCTACTGACGATGACCCTAACCTCGTCTTTGTCCTCTCACTTAGGTCAGAGGCTTCTTTGGGCATTGCTCCTACTAATCTAGAGGGGAAATGTGACATATTCATGACCATGTAATGTGTGGCTCTTGTAGGTGCTAGGGCTTGTGCTTCTTTTGAGGTGTTAGCTTGTTAAATGTAATCAAATGTATCCGACTGTAAGAGCAAAGCAGGTTAACATGAAAATAGTATGTGCATAAGAATTAATGTAATGGTTTAGGATAGAACACTTACCAAAGCACATTGAAGCACTCCAGTGCGCCATATGTACCACCTCATGACGTTGTAGTACCACTAGTAGTAATTTTTGGAGACCATGCTAGGCAATTGTCATCATGGTATAGCTCAACTAAGCTTAGTCTCCAATCCTTCCACTCACATATATATATGCATCATGTTCTTTGTTCCAATCCTCATCAGTCTCCCCACTTGAGTTTAATCCATGGAAGTATTTGTCTATCTAACAAAATGGTAGTATCCACCAAACCTTTGCTAAACTGTTGGACAACTCTATCTGAAAAGTACATCTCTACTATATGGAAGCTAATAAGGGGAACATGTGCAAGCCATAAATCACTACCATCCCAATATATAGAGGAAATGACTCAAGTATAACAGAAGTGAATGACATTTGATATATTTGCAGAAAATAAATACATGCCAGTTTACAATACATAGAAACAACTATCCAAATAATGCAATTGACAAGTGTATTGTACCTAGTTAGGGATCCGACGGTCTAAAGCTTCCCGATAATGGGAGATGACATGCATCAAAACCCGTGTAAGATTTGAGACATCATGCCATGGATATGCTAGTAGGTCAATAGGTGGGACAAGTCTTTGTGCCTTGTGGGAAATGCCCATCTATGAACAAGTAAGGTCGTCCCTCCCATCTCTATTGTCGAGGTGTTTATTGCTTGACATAAATATCTATATAGGCTTTGGAGGTGGGATGATTCCCAACTATACCCTCCTACAACTTGAAGATCCTCTAATAATAGAAGAAATGTTAGATGGATGAACTTAGAGAACTTGTCCACAAAGATGGTGCCATTTATCACTTGTAGTAGATATGTCCTCACGTAACGCAAAATGGAACACCATTTGTTTTGTCAAGTGAGCTCTAAAGATGTGCTTAAGCTAAGCTAAGACATCTTAGCTTGTTACTAAGAAATAATATCGTCTTTGTCTAGTCTCAAATCTAATAGGTGGGCACACAAGTGTGGCCAATAGTCCCATGTGTGTCATTACTTCATGCCCATCAATGGACTAGCTAAATGGGACTATTACATCTAGAGGGTTAGCCCACCCTCTCTATGTGACATATGAAATGTATGCCCCTCTAGTCTCTTTGTTTCAACAAGAGTTGCAAAAAGAGTCCAATCTAACTATATGAAAGGCAGTTTGATGACCCTAATGAAGTTAGTCTATCTCAAGTATAGGTTTATCCTAGTGTTGTAATGTAGATGCATCTCCTATAGGTTCTTCATAGATGCCTCACTTTTTAGCATGTAACTATGTAAGTATAGGGTGCTCCTAAGATAAGGAGAAAAAAAATGGATGAATGTTACATTATATATTACCAAATTACATAAACAATTTCAATAGATGGTAGAGTCATGTTGTACATCTCACCACCACACAGCCTTAAATATGTGACTTGTGTGCTCTTTTAAGGGTGATCTATTAGTTAGGATCGACTTTATTTGCATAAGAAAAGGTAAAGATCTTTTATATGTTTATAAAATGGTCGAACTTATAAAATTAATTAAATATTACAACTTTTATATATCACAATCAAACAAGCATGTTACATATTTATAAACCCCTTAACCTCTCCATGTGACATATGAAATGTATGGGTCTCTCATCTCCATCTCTCAATAAAAATGGAACCTCATCATCCATACATAACGAATTAATGTGGTATATTTTGTAATAAGAGTCCAATCTAATTGTATGAAAGGCAACTTGACCACTCTAACAAAATTGATCTATTGCAAGTATGAGTAATGTTAGTGTTATACTATAGACGCATGTCCTCCTTGTTCTCTACAAATGCCTTTTAGTTACGACAAATAAGTATGGTATAGTTCTACTGATAAAAGAAATTAAAAAAGACGAGGAAAAAGAAGAAGAAGATGAATGTTACATTATATATTACCTTATTACATAAACAATTTCAATAGATAGTAGAGTCGAGCTATATACCACTTCTCACCATAGAAGCTTGAATATGTGATCACATTCTCTTTCAAAAGTAATCTATCAGTTAGACTCGACTCCATCTACAGAAGAAAAGGTAAAGATATTTGAAATTTTTATAAAATGATAGAACTTTTAGAATTAATTATATAGTACAACATTTATATGTCATAATCAAACAGACATGCTATAAATTTGTAAATCTTGTTGGTTTGGTAGATTTGGGTAGCGTCTTTTATTGTGTCTTTCATTCCTGCATATTTCACAATAGTTATTTGTTGGTTTCTCTTAAGATCCATCTAGCTATAGTATCAACAAGTTTATGATCTTCCCTCTATCCCTGATTTGTTATATAATGAATGGATTTACGGGATTCCTTCTTCATCTAGCCATGTGCGCTTATCCTCAAGAGATTGAAAGTAGCATTATAGCAGACAAGCTAGTTTCTCAAGTGATGCCACTTCTTAATTTTTTTAATACTATCCATATTGATGTAACCATGGCCGTAAAGGCATGTGAGTAGGGTATTTTGAAGGTCTGGTACTTGTTGTAGCTACATATGTTGTTTGAGATGTCAACTATTGACAGTGATCACCTTTCTTATCATAAGTGGTTGTGTATGTGTCTGTTTACACCTTAAAAATGTCACTCATTAAGTTATATTGGGGTCCATTTCTCTATCTTTTTAGTAGTTTATTTGGTGTAAACTTGCGCTTTATTAATAGCTTTCTATGTCTTATTGCGTCTCTTCTTGAAATAGCTCACGCAATTGTAGAATACTTTCAATATTGAGGCTGATACAAGCAATGACCTTCTACCTTCAAAACGATATTGTAGCTCTCATTGAGACTAGTTTTTATTATGCCATATCTAAAACCTCCATCATGTGCATGTGTCTATTACTCCCTGAGATGCCTACAAAGTAGTTTAGAGCATTTTGTCACCTCCTCCATATAGAATGTAAGTTTTCTTTCTTGTGCATGGAAAACATATGTTGATATTAACTTCTTTAGATGTGCATTTCATACTTAGTGTTGAAGTTGCTAGTGACATGTTGTATACATAGCCTCCATCTTTAATTACTAAAAATCACTAGTTATAACAATCTATTAATATTATCATGATAATGTTTGGCAACAACCAAAATTTAATTATAATTATAAAGAATAAATTTAGAAAACATTTTCCAATGGAATAACTATTATTTAACTCCTTCCTTATTCTATATGGAAGAGTTATTATGATACTTTGTTGTATATTACCGATAAAGATGAAGATGATTGTTAGGCTTGGACTATACATTGGGCTTGCAAAACAAAACATAGTTTGTGCTATGCCAAGGCCCGTCTCGGCCACTTCAATACCTAAGTTAGTTCGCATTCAAAAATTGTAAAAGTCGGGATAAATATAAGGGTATTAAAGTGACATTACCTTATTAGTGGTACACAACAAAGGTATATATAATAGGTAGATTTCAAACAACTATACAACTCATGGGACCATGGAGAACTGGGTTGTTGGCAATGGTTATTGAGAATGTGGGGCAAAGCCACTAATCAACGTTTAACTATGCCTAAAAATGGAAACATGGAAGTTGGGAAGAATGTGCTAATTGATCTTGGCTCAGGATTCGCCTAACTGTAGTATTTGGTAGGCCATCTTCTCCAACTAAGGGATTTAAGAATCTTATAAAGCTTGAAAATGAGGTTGAGTGGGTCGGGCCTAAAACTTATAAACTAGCCTTGATAAGCAATAAATTAAACTAGGCATAGGAGGCTCATAATACATATTTGATCATCAACACAACTGAATTACTATAACATAATATATTGTATAGTAATTTATGACCTCCCTCATAAATTAATGTGTTGATCCAAATCCCATATTAAATCATTCTCTATTTCAACATACTCATGTAGCATATTCTCCAACTAATCAAACCATCATCTCTTGCCCCACCTCCCACACCACAACCCCCTTCCCCAGTCAGAGTGGTTCGTCGCATGTTTGGTTATGATGGCAATGGATGAAGAAGGAAAGGATAAAGCTTGGAATTATTTTTTAAAATAGTAGGTATAACTTACATAGGATGGACATGAATCGGTTTGGTTTTTTGTTGTCTTAAACCAAGCTATTAAATAACACTTTATTTTGGCCTAGATTATGGATTACATGAAAATTATAATTAAAAAAAAAACTTTGTTCTAAAATGAGGACAGTTAATTTTTTTTTTATGGTAGATCCATATTTGGAATAATTTGAAGTTTGGCACATATATCCATTAAAACCAAAAGCAAAATGAATAATTTTTATAATCTTTCATAGCCCGGCTCAATTCATGAATCTTAAAGATGAAACATTATGGAAAGGATATATTTTTAATAAATGCCAAATAAGAATTCTTCACCTTCAAGAGCGGTATGAGTCACTAGTAAGTCTCGCAGTTGAGAATTAAGATAGAGAGAAAATTGAAAAGCAAATATGAGAATGAGAGAGAATGGTGAAATCTGTGAATGGATAGATTGAACACTTAAGAGAGACTGGGAAAATTAGAAATGGTAGGAATTAGAGTTAGGGTTATATTATTAGGGTTAGGTTTTATTTCTTTACTCTTTATGCTTTAGTGAATTTATTTTTACTTTAATTTTTTTTAAATGGTTTGACTTGGATTGGATAATGCACTTTTGATTATGCATCTTGAGAAGTCAATTCAATTTGCAATCCCAACCTTTAGAAAAAAAAAAAAATCCACAATTTCGATTTAGTCTGGTTCGATTTGAGATTTGATTTGATTTGGTCAATTTTTTTGTCCATTCCTAAAGTTAAGAACAGGCATTTCTTATCCACACGAATGGATGCTCATTCCTAAAATGATGAAACGTCTTTAATCCCATGAAATAACAATTTAATATAATTTAATTTTTACTCCACCAACTTAATCCTGAAGTGCTTTAAGTAAAATAAGGTTAGAATAAAATAATAATAATTTCGAATCTAACGTGTAATATGTATCATTTCCCTTGATTTTGTGACTCAAGGGTTCTTAAGCAATGCCTAATCAATCTTCTGCACTGGTAGGCCTAGAAAACTATCTTTATCATCAATAGAGGAAGTCAGCAATTCCAAGCTAACTCCACTATAGATAGGCAAAAACTGCTGTAGAGATCAGTAATGCATGAGGCATTTGCAGTTTGCCACTTAAAAAAACCTACCAAATAGGTATAGATACAACAGGGTCAAAGGGCGCAATTATCAATAAAATTTTTTTGACACACATGGTAATAGGATTGGGAAAATATTCCATAGGTAACAGCGATTACATGCAGTGAGTAATTATCAATTATATTTTAACACGTGAAAAAGATAATTGATAATTTATAAAATAACTATCATTTGTGATTATGAATATGAATGTTTGTCAACAAATAATTAATACTTATTCAACACGTATATATTACATATGGCGAGCATTACCCACTATACCTTTTCGCACAGAAGAATGGGATTTTCCTTTTGTAATTTGGACCGTTCGTGGAGGTCCAGTATGCCGCACAGGATAAAGATGCTTAAGACTCACACATTGGGTGGTGGGAAATTTCATTTCATTCATAGGACGTGCGTCTCTTTTACGAGCCTATAGTTTCTGAATAGTCAAAAGCAAGTTGTTCTTGGTGTTCCCCACAAGACACTAAAATTGTTAACAACGTTATTTGATTCGAAATTGCATCAATTTTCGACCCATATTCTTTTGGAGGGTATTTATCAAACGGCAACTTTGGAGGTCATGTCTTCGTTCTTTGTTGTCATCTTTACATTAAAAGCTTGCTATGGAATTATCAAATCGTGTCCGATTCCAATTGCCAGCAGGAACTGGGTCCATATTATATAAATATTTAATATTTTATAAGCCACTTTTAAGTACTTCATTTACCCAAGCCCCTCTACCAGACATTGAGCAAATTATGGTATGTGTTGAAGATACATGGATTGTGTAAAATAAGGTGAGAGTTAATAAATGTAAGATAGAAATAATACAGTAAATCGATTTACAGATTTTACTAAAAAAAACCCTTAAATAATTTGGGCTAAAACCCCAAAAATTTCATGATGAGAAATAATTAAAAATTATAGCTTCCCCATGTTGCAAATCAAAACAATTAAAATTCTCTCTTCAACATCAAGAAAAAATACATAGACTCTCTTTTCTATCAAGAGAAAGCTTACTACTCCCTATAACTTCTTTAACTTTTCTCTTTTCTATCAAGAGAAAACTCACTACTCTTTATAACTTCTCTTTCTTTTTTCTTAAAGAATAAGGTATTTTGAAATGATTCCAAATGTAAGAATTCAAGTTTATTTATAGATTTTATCTGGAGAAGTAGAGGAGTAAGTTTGACCGGCGATACATGATTTTTTTGAATATAATGGGATTAAACTTAAACAAAAATTTTTATTTACGAAAATATCCAAAATTTTTAAATCTTACACCAATTGTACCTTCGATCAAAATCCGACCAGTTATCCAATAGGATGCTAACGTGGAAGAGAATCTCTACTAAAAAATAGTTTATATCTCCTAGTTGGCATATTCCTCCTCCCTCGGCACCCCGCACTGCGCATCTTCTGTTTTTTCTTATTCACACAACCCTATAACAAAAATAATCAAAACAATTAGAAAAATTCAAAATCCAAAAAAAAGAAAAAAAAATTAATATATATTTTATCTCCTCAACTTTTCATCCTGTCAACCAAATGGAAAAAAAAAAAAAAATCTTTCATTCTATTTTCTTCTATTTCTTTACTACACATTGAATCAAAAAGTGGAAATGAGCTTTCTTTTCTTTGTTTTTATTATCTTTTATTTTCATTTCTGATTGTTAGTTGCTGAGATGGAGGAACTCAACTTCGATGGAGATGGTGGCAACTATACTACACGAGTTATGTTTGTGATGTTAGTTTTAGTGTATGAGGTGGCTCGATGGGAGTGACTTAGTGAGTTAGAGAAGAAGGCTATGGTGAGTTGAAACTTGGTGGTTGGTTGTTTAGCGTTTGGATTCTTATTATATGACGTTGGCCTAACGTAGTGTGTTCTAATGGTCCAAGTGTGGTTGGGTATCGGTGTAGTCGTAGGTTCGATAACCTTTGGTGTGGAGAATACAATGGCCTTCGTAGTAGTAGTGGTCTATGTTTTAGGTCTTATTTGCGTTGTTGTTGGTCAAGCTAGCTGGGATCTTTTTATAGAGAGAGAGAGAGAGAGAGAGAGAGAATAGCACAAATCATTTCCATTTGATCTTTGCTACAAGCCATTATCTCTTTAAGATTTTAATACAATTATTTTGTTATTTGTAGTAATACAATGGATTTTGGATTTTTTTTATTTGTTTTGATTATACTTTTATGGGGTTTTATGAAGAAGAAGAAGAATATGCACGAGAGATAGAGAGAGAGGAAAGAATAAAAGAATAAATATTCCAACTAGAGAGAGGAAACTATTTTTTTTAATAGATTTTCTTTTTCACATCAGCATCTTGTTAAATAAATGACTAGGCAAAAGTATATTTGGTACAAGATTTAAAAGGTTTGGATGTTTTGGTTGGTAAAAATTTTATTTAGGTACAATTTTATTATATTCAAAAAGTTCAACTACCATTGGTAAAGCTTTCTTGAAGTATGAAGAAAAATTAAGCATGGTTAAAATATGTATTTTTAGCTTAGTTAGCGTAGTGAAATTATTGTCCTTTCAATTATTGTTTTGAATAAACATTAGCCAAATGTGTTAGTTTAAACTAGGGGTAGACAAAAACATTAACCGAACCGAATCAATTCATAACCGAATCAAGCCAAACCTAAAATATAATTTTTTTAACAATTTGGTATAAAAATTTTCCAATCGAACCAATTCATAATTTATAGTTGGTAGACATCACCACGGGGCGGTTCTGAACCGCGAACCGCCCCGAACCGTCACCAACGGTTCCTTACTTGGGAACCGCCTCGTCAGTGACAGTTCCAAACGGTTCCTTAGTTGGGAACCGCCCCAACGGGTACCACGGACACTATAGGTATTGTTACCCTTGCTCAATTGGTGAAAGGTGCTGCCTTTGGGGCAGGTAAAAGCCTCAGGTCTGGGGTTCAAATCCTAGAGCCTGCAGACTGGATTCAACTCTGCCTAAGGGTAACAATACCTATAGTGCCAGTGGTACCCGTTGGGGCATGCGTTGGTTGGGGTCACCATGATGCAATGGTGGTGTCGGCCATTATCACTAGGGGGCCAGTGGTGGGTTTGTCTGCCCTGGCATCACGAGGTGCTGCCTTTGGGGCAGGCAAAAGCTTGAGGTTGTGGGTTCGAATCCTAGAGACTGCAGACTGGAATTCAACTCTGTCTAAGGGTAACAATACCTATACTGCCCGTGGTACCCTGCGGGGCATGCATTGGTTGGGGTCACCATGATGCAATGGTGGTGTCGGCCATTATCACTAGGGGCTAGTGGTGGGTTTACCTGCCCTGGCATCGCATCGCCGTCCCTGAGGGGGCGGTGGGGGGTGTGACATAAAAAGGCGCCTTTTTATGTCACACCCCGCCCCTTCAGGCGACGGCGATGTGATGCTAGGGCAGACAAACCTACCACTGGCCCCTTAGTGGTAATGGCCGACACCTCTTACCAGTTGAGCTGCAGCTCAATTGGTAAGAGGTGCTGCCTTTGGGGCAGGCAAAAGCGTCAGGTCATGGGTTCGATTCCTAAAGGCTGCAGACTAGGGTCAATCCACCCTGAGGATAACAATACCTATAGTGCCCGTGATACCCTGCGGGGCATGCGTTGGTTGGGGTCACCATGATGCAATGTGTGGTCGGTCATTACCACTAAGGGGCCAGTGGTGGGTTTGTCTGCCCTGGCATCACATCGCCGTCGCTTGAGGGGGCGGGGTGTGACATAAAAAGGCGCCTTTTGATACTATATGTGGCAAAACTTACTTTAAACCTCTTACTACAATTCCTAAATAAGAATGTTAAATTTGATACTATTTTTATCTCTCTCTTCCAAACAACAATCCTAAGATAATCTTAGTATTGTCCATTTAATATTGTTCATTAGAATGAAAAGGAAAGAAGCAAGAATACCGTGAAATATTGGTTGGACAGGGAAAAGGACTTGAAACCAACAATTAAACCTAGATTTAGATTTAGTCTAACAGGCCATAAAATTCTATTAAAAAACATAGGAAGAATGAATTATATGATGTATTGCGAGGAAAGGCCCCCTACTACAACTATTGTACTGCAAAAAATTTGTTCTATCAAAATTGTCCTTTTGATTCGGTGCACGATGGGAAGCGGTTTTTTCCTGGTTCTTGACCATTTCTACGATCCGCATAACCGGTCGATAATTTATGGTATAATTTAGCTTAAATATGGAATTTGATAACTCAACTTTGGTGAAAATATTTATTTTAGTATATAAATTTTGAAGTGATTTTGTGATACCAAATTAAATTTTTCATGATTGCTTTTACTACTTTTAATACTGTGGTTTTCTAACAAAAATAAATGCAGCATATTATTAAAGATTTACTCATTTTTTAACGTCGTTTAGTACTGATAGGCCATTCTTTCATGTGAACAATATTAAGTATATTGTAAAAATAGGCACGAAAAATTTGATGAAAAGTTTATATATCAAATTAAATTTAAAAAAAAAAAAAAAAAACTTTCCATCAAATTTGACAACCCTTCTTATATTTTGAAGCTATATGTGGCAAGATGCTCATTCTTAGGTGTGTTTTAAGCCGAGAGAATAATCCAAGGGTGTACGTTAGTTCGTTATAAAAGGGTACACGATAACTAAGGGTACGTAATTACATAACTTCATGTTCTTAGCCGACAGAAATTGCCTACCTTGTTAAGGACGACCATGGTCGATCAGGGAAAATGTGGTTTGATTTTCCCTGTCAACGTGAGTATTGTATTAGTGAATAATCTAAAAAATTCCTATAAAAATCTAATGACTTGTTCATATCGCCTTTTTAGGGAATCGAATTCTAATTTAATAATAATGTAATTGGGGTATGATGACTATCGCGATAATCATTTAGTTTAAAAAAATAAAAATAAATAATTATTGAAATAAAGATAAAATCTTTCTAATGTTCTTAATCTTTATTATAGAAAGAAGATAATTATATAGGTGATATTTTTAAAGCAGTGATGTTTATAACCAGCTTGAAAAATGAACTATTAAATGTCAATTCATGGGTATGAAGATATGAATTGCTATTCATCATTTTACAAAATAGTAATTCATACGAATCTATTTCCCTCTCATGAATATCATAATAGCAGTTTTACATAAAATGATGGAAGATTGAATAACTATTCATGTAAAGATTGACTCGTGATACTCTCTGAAGAAGCCATCCAAAATTCTCCATTAATGGAACTTCATGGCAAGGTACTTTATAGGTCCTCCGTCCTCTTCATATAGATGTGTGAGACAAAAACACATGCCACTCAACTCGTGTTATCACACAAGACACAGACTTCGTGCGGTCAAGAATTTCCCTTGGAAAAAGTAACTCCATTGAGGTTGTTAACTAGCTCTTTATGTCGTCATTTGGCATTTACATTATTTCTCTACGTGAACAAAAGCCATAAATACCAATGGAAGCATGAGCTCAAGCTCAATACCCTCACCAGCTTCATAAACCTTAACAAATTAGCACTCCTCACCTCGAAAACATAGACTCTGTATTTCGTTCCATTCCTACATATTCACTGTTTCGGGGCAAAGCAACGATGACTAGCAAACCCAATTCGTTAATTTGCTTCCTTGTTGCTTTGCTCTTTCTTTCCATTGCTGAAGTATCCGCCCGGTGCATAAGCGATCCAAAAACCGAAGGATCCGAGAAAATTCAAGCTTTTAAGTTTAAACTCTCAGCTATTTTCTCGATCCTCGTAGCTGGCATACTAGGTGTTAGCTTCCCAATCTTAGGCAAGAAATGGCCTATTCTACATCCCGAACACAACATGTTTTTCCTAATCAAGTCCTTTGCAGCTGGGGTTAATCCTAGCAACCGGTTTGTGCACATATTACCGGATGCATTCGAAAGCTTGTCAAGCCCATGCCTCAGCCAGACTGTCTGGGAGGATTTTCCTTTTGCTGGACTTATCGCAATGAGTGCGGCTATTGTTACGATGGTGATCGACACATTTGCAACCTCGTACTTTAAGAGGGCACATTGCAATAAGGCTAGGCCGGTTAGCGCTGGTGAGGAGGTTGGAGGAGAGCAGCCCAGGGCCATGTCGACGTCCATACTCATGCGACGCATGGACACGCTCATGGCTCTGGCTCTGTGTTTAGCATTAATGAGGCCCTGGAGAAGGAGTTCCAGTCTTCTCATGATCTTATTCGCCATCGTGTGATATCCGAGGTAGGAGGATACGTTTTACTTGATAATAGTAAGTATGAAAACCACGTCGTAACTACTCAATTGATTATGGATCCAATTTCAATATGGTAGCTGAACATTAAGCTTTTGGTTTTAATCTTTTCATAGTACTTTGACCTGTTACGATTATTGATTTAAAGAATGTAAATGAGTCAACTTAAGCCAATATATTATTGAGTACGAACTTAACCTGAAAACTTAGAAGCTTAATCTTGATTGAGCTTATTAAAGTGGCATTCGATAAGCTTGAATTTGACTCCACCAAGCTTCAAGCTTGTGTAGGCTTTTTTCATTTGAAAAATCTTTTTTTTTCTTTGAAAATCAAATAATATTGATGCCCTAATTCGAAACTAAGTCAAATTATACTTAAGTTTGATTTTGAGCTTGATCTATCTTGTAAGCTTTTCAAGGTGATAGATTCAATAAACAATTAGATTGAGGCAACAAGGTCGAGCTTGACTTGATCAAGCTTGTGTTCTCTTTATAGTGGAGAAAACCCTTTTTTTTTTTCTTTTTTCAATTCCTAGCCCAATTAAAATATACACTTAAGTTTGATCCAAGCTTGATCTAGCTTGCAAACTCATCAAGCCAATAAACTTGATAAACTATTTTAATAGTTAAAATTCAAACTTTAGTTAAATTGTAACCAAATCGAATTCTAGTAGTTCGCTAATACGTGTGGTTTATTATATTTATAAGTTTAAGCTTCTATGCAACTAAATTCAGTGAGACAATACAACATGACACTGCATGCTATTTAACCAAACTCTTATACGTACACAGGTATTGGAGCTTGGAGTTGTGGTCCATTCAGTTATAATAGGAATCTCACTGGGTGCTTCCGAAAATCCAGACATCATAAAACCTCTTGTGGCTGCCTTGACTTTCCACCAGTTGTTTGAAGGCATAGGCCTTGGTGGATGCATCTCTCAGGTTGTTCTAACAGCCATTTCACTTATGCATTGCTTAGAACTTTTTCAGACATGTTATAATCTTCTTCCCTTTTCAATAATGGCTGTATTGGTTCGAGCAGGCAAGATTCGACCACGGGCCGGTAGCAGCAATGGTGGTGTTTTTCTCCTTGACGACACCGTTGGGGGTAGTAGTTGGAATAGGATTATCAAGCTTCTACAATGAAAACAGCCAAGGAGCACTTGTTTTGGAAGGAGCTCTAAATTCAGCATCAGCAGGCATATTGATATACATGTCTTTGGTTGATCTTATTGCTGCTGATAATATGAACCCCATTTTGCTAAGCAAACCAAAGCTTCAGCTTGGAGCCATGTTGTTCCTTCTGTTGGTGCAGCATCCATGTCCTTATTGGCCAAATGGGCTTAAGATTTCATGTCTTGAATGATCTGCTTCTTTCAGTAACTTCTTTCATTTCTTTTTTTGATCGAACTACCTTTCTTTTTTTGATCATATGAATCTTCAATGCAACAAAATGAAAAGAATTGGATAGCAAAAGATCTTTTTTCTGTTCTGTTATTTGCTTTGGTTGGATGAGGTAAATATGGAAATGGATGCAGCCTAATCCCTGCTGTCCCGGACCTGATCTTGGTTATGGAGAGCCTGACTCACCAGTGGGACAGAGGATCCTTTCATTTCTAGGCTGAGAGAGCGTCTTGCGTTGAATCATATTTGCCATGCGGGGATGAATCCGGGATTTAAATGATAATTTCAGTTTCATTGCCCTTTTCATGCTTTTTCTTTTTTTCTTTAATTCGAACATCCAATTTCCCATGTTTGAATTTTTTTTTTCAAAGTTAAAATCGTGATTTCTGAGTTCTTTGAAATCAATAACTCTATCTCTATAGGAGGCAGAATCTTCTAATAGAATGGCGATTTCTTATCACACTAATGTATTTATTTCAATACCCATCATATATTTACTATATTACATGTAATATATATATATATATATATATATTACAGATGGCTCTGTTTACAAATACTACCATATAATATATACATATTTCATGTCATTCCATGACATTTTTTCTTATAAAATTGGATTTGTCATTTTTATACTTATTTCATTTACCTCATTCTATTTCACTTCAAATAATTACATTTCTAAACTATTTCTGTATGTCAAATGTGATACTATCATATCTAACACAAATAATTTTCGTTGAAAAATTCAAAAATTAGAGGGAAACCTTGAACTTGAAATGCAGTAAAATATATATACTTATTTAAAGATTTGCACTTAATCCCTTATTAATAACGATATGTTGAATTTTTTTTTAGTTTTTTCCAACTAAAATAGTTATGGACTCATAAATGTGGTATCTGAATTAATTTAAATAGCATAGGGCATGACGATACCAAATGATGACACGACCAAGATAGATGAATTCCATGTCCAAACCGAATCAAACACATACCAATAAGAAAGAAATATGAAATTGATGTATTTTTTTGAGGTGGTTTGAGACATTTGAATGAAAATGGGAGGACATGGATGTTTATAATGTTTCATATCACTCACAAATACCAAATACTGACTAATTTGTACCCAAAAGTGGGATTGATATTACTCACTATTACTAATAAAAATAATAATTCTAATAAAAATAATATTATACGGTTCATCGCAATCAAGCAATGATCGATGTTATTCAAGTAAAAATACTAATTTTAATAAAAATAATATTATGCTCTATTTCTAAAATACGGTTTAGCGCAATCAAGATGAATGATGTTATTCATTAAAAAATTACGAACGCTTACACTCGATAACATTCAGGACTCATTCATAAGTTCAAAGAGTATTTTCTAATAAAAAAAATAATTATTATAAAGTTGCAGTGAAATAAAGGCTATCAAACCCTAAATAACCTTTCAAGACATATCAAGCACAAATATTATAATAAGTTGAAGTGTTACAATAAAAATGAAAAAAAAATGATCATCACATTTGGTATCATTATGACTTTTTTGGAATTTTTTAACCGTTAAACCTCACTCTCATCAAACCGATCAATTATGGCGATTATTTTACACTTAATTTTACTACATGCCCTATCAATATATATCTTGTGTTTGAAATCTACTTTATCGGTATGTTATATCAAATAAGAGTGTTTCACCATCCTTATAATTCAAAAATCCTAATTTTTACTATGAATTGAGACTTTATAGATTATATATTACTAATATAGATACCAACTGTTAATGATCTTGTAGCCTAATGACATCTTTTCTGATCTTTTATCTGAGATGCCTCAGATTTGAAACATTTCTTCCCATTGTAATTAGCCCAAAAAAAAAAAAAAAAATCTAGACGCCGACTGATCCTCCTAAGTGTATCAATGCTCTTGGCACTTCTTGCATCTTTTAACTATTTTAATGGCATCCTTTTTAGTGGCTGGCTTCCATTGGTCAAAAGATGCTGAAAGTGTTAGGAGTATGCCCTAATCAACAAGAGTCCTACTAACCCCATGTGCCCGTGATAAACCCCCGGCCTTTTGCCTGATGAAGATTAACATCCTCGACCCTTTCCCAATACCATATGCCAGCACCAATATATAGTTGTGGCAGTTTAACTATTCCATCGTGTGGGCAGAAAGTCGAAGCAACAATTAAGATCACTAAGAGGAATGTCTGAGAGCTTGTCTAGAGGACCATCATTTGTAGGTTCAACGTCCCACACTACTGTTACAGAAAATGAGACCGAATTCAATAATCAAATTTGAATACACTTTTGTTCATACAGGCAAATACATACACAGCATACTCCTATTCCAAAGAGCAAGTCAAGGCTACAAACAAGATTAAGGAGTCGCAAAGAACTTAGGCCTATAAGCCCTTTAAAATACTGTGGGTATATAGGATTACTTCAAGATTGTCAATAAAGAAAAGTCCTTTCAAGCTTACTTTTGGAATCAAAGGTAGTCATGCTTGTTAATAGAGAATATCTAATCATAGTCAAATGGGTCAAACATTCTCTTTATAAGCTAATGGGTCCATGTAGGTCCTTATAAGTGCTTGGATCGAGAAGCACCACAAGGGTCCCTAGCTCATGGTGACCTCGACTAAGTGAAGACCTTGGCATCACACTAAAACCCTTTAAGGGCCTCGGTCTAGTAAAGACCAAAGCTCATGACTCAATATTGCTTCCTAGCTACACACTTACCGAAGACCATGCCTTTACGTCCCTCTTGAATCTCCCCAAGAAGCAATTCCAAGCTTAGCCATTTCCTCTTACATGAGGACTAGCTCAGGTTTGAGGTCACCTCCCTCCTCATGTACCCAAGCCATGTGGAGCAAGATCCCAAGAGCTCCCAATTGAGGTATGGCCAAAGACTATTAATAAACCCTTGTCCTTAAGCATATAGGTATCTGATCTTGACCTATCTTACATTGGTATTGACTTGTCTCAGGCCTTCCTACTCCTATAGCATCTTACTTTTTCGAGTCCTCCACTAACTTAAGCATCAAAGTGGTCACGCTAGACAATCCTTCCATGCCCCATTAACTGTGTTCTATGTGTGCAAGTCCATCATCATCTAGCACCTTCTTTATGGATAGATTACCCCTTGCAACAATGCCTCTTGAATTGGACCTCCTTAATCCTTGAACACAAAACCTTGACCCTAGGGTCAACAAATCCAACTCTAAGCAAACCTTCATATTCTTGAAGGAGTTTGAGACTAACCTACCTTTGAGTTAACGCCTATCAACAAAATTTGATTAGGTAATATAACAAAAAAAAAAGTCAAACATAAGGTCTTTTAACCTAAGGAATTACTTTGTAGAATATTTAAGGCATATCAACAAAAGTCAATTAGGTAATATAACAAAAAGGTCAAACGTAAGACCTTTCAACCAAAGGAATTAGTTTGTAGAATGTTTAAGGCAATCACCTCACGAGAGAAAAACTAGTTTTCTACTTTGAAGAGCAGATGGGGTAAGAGAAGAGGTCATACTTAGATCGTAGACTACAAAGACTTGATGACTAAATTGTATACAAAGCTTGGAATGTCAACAACCCCAACTATACTTTAGTGAATTCTTTATAATATTTGCTTCAGCTAAAAATCTAATGAAGTATGTCTTAAAGGGAAAAAAAAGTAACTTTTGCTATGATTTTTTTTTTTTAAGCAACAACTACTTAATATTAACTAAATACACATTCTTTACTTTTGAGATAGCAATCTAAACCAAAGTAACATTCCTTTCCTCTTCATTATATCTACTTTTGTATTTTGAAAGGTTATAATTATTTTGATATGTTGTGTCATTCATACCATTATGTACTCACATAAAGTTATAGTATGTCACATTCGTTTATTGGATTAGATGACAGTGTCTACCATAACCTATTTAAATATATAATTTTAGAAACCTTTTCTTTTCAATCTTATTAAGATTTGACCTCCTTAAAATTAACAATGGATATTGGCTTTTTTTTTTTCCTTATGGTACCTTTTGTTTTATTTTTTATATTTTAAATCTTGCCTTGTCAAAAGATCCCATCTTTTTAAAATTTCCCAATGATTGTTATCACTTTATTTATTCTTTTATTGTATTAAAAAAACTTTCTTAAAAAAAGGTAAATTACATTACAAGAAATCACTACTTGAGATGGATTCATTTAAATTTTCAGTGGTAAAAAAAAAAAAAATTAATGTTTCATAAAATATGTAAGTATCAAACATTTGAATAATTTCTTATTAAATTGTTCAAATTTTCTTAATGATGCCTAATTTAACTTATTTATCAAGCATGTTTCATTATGGGGGTTGATTTCGCTAGTAAAGATTAGGATTTGGAAACACAGAAAGCTGGTCAGTAGTGTGCCAAAGGGTTGTCCAGCACTGCCACTCCGATGTCTAAATTAGTCATAGGTCGCTTCTCTAGATAATTCAAAAGGTAGTTACAAGTTTTGAGTGTTCATATTTGTCTTACTTGGTTAGAGAGAAAGACTATTTATAGTTGAGGTCATATGAAATGGGGCCCACAAAATCTTTTATGTTAAGCTAGTACTAGAGTTGTAAATAAGTCAAGACTACCCGCGAATTACTTGAATTTAACTCGACTACAATCGAGTCGAGCTCAAGTTCGAATTCAAATACTTTATTCGAGCAACTCGCGAGTCTAATTGAGCTTTTTATAATTTTTTTAAATAAAAATTTGTAAATTTATCTTTGTTCTATTTTCAAAGCCTATTTTTGTACCTTGTTTCTTCTTTCATATCTAATGATTTGCATTTATTATATTTAAGACCAAATCAACTAAAAACTTAATTATATTTCTCGGTCCTAATTTTTTTTTTTTTTTGTTTAATTGATTTGTATAGGGATAATCGAGCTTAATTGAGTCGAGTTCGAGTATCAATTCGAGTCGAGTTTGAGCTTAAAAATCAAAGCTTAATTGAGTTTGAATTGAGTTTCGACCTTCGGGTTTTACATTTGAGTCGAGTTCAAGCTTGGCACTGTATCAACTTAACTGGACTCATTTACAGCCTTAACTGGCACCCTAAGTTGATAGCTGACCTGGTCTTGAAAAGCTAGGCCCATCTTTGGTTTGAGGTGAAGGAGATGGCAAAGCATGGAGTGTGGTAGGACAATAGGTGTCGCCCTTGCCCTAATGTAGGATATAATGTATTTTGGAGCACATAGCAAGTCAGAGGAGTAGGCTTGTTAGGGAGCTCGTGTGGTCACGTTGTTGAAGGTCTCCTCTTAGGAGTCGTGACCTGGTGAGTAGAAGACCTTAGTTTGATGTTGAATCAAGGTCCTTGGGGAGATGATCTTGAGAGTAAAATCTATGGCAAGTTGAATTCTTAGAGAGGTTAGAAGTCAAGTCGCTAGTTAGGGTGAATTCCTTGTGGAGCAATTGAACCCATGGGCTTCTAGGTTTGCCCATGTGAGACTTGTAATAGGCCGATTGAGCTACAATATGTTATTTAACATCAACAATGTTCAATCCTCTTAATTACTACTAGAAAGATTAATACATTAATTGCTCGTTTACTTCGCTGAATGAATAAGGCTGTAATGGAATTCCTATTACGGAAGAATGGAAGAGAATTGTAATAGGATTTTTCTTTATTAATTTTTCATTTAAATTGTGGTATTTTGAAAAAAAGACAGTTCCAACATTGAATTGGTATCCATAGGTTTGAATAAAAAATGACTATCCAATGTTTTGTGTAATAGAGATTCAATTGTGAAATCATTATTCAGTAAACTAAACGCCATAATAGCTATTCATAAGAAATAATTGTAATGGAATTACAATTACAGCGAAGTGAACGAGCAGTAAATGAATTTTTCCATGTTGATATATTAGTGCAATTTACAATTTAAAAAATAACCAATAATTGTTATCTCATTATAGATAATCATTAGTTTTTTTACATAAAAGAAAAAAAATTGTAAAACAAACATTTCTTTTTCATTTTTGTCATACACCTTTTTACAATCTTTGCTATTCTATGTGCCCTTATGATATGGAAATGCTAGGTCTAGTCACTTATTCTTTATGTATGACGATTTGTGTGCAAGTTGCTATGTACCAGGTAATATATTTTGTTTCAAGTATAATGTATTTTTGTCCCAGGTGTAAAATATTTCAAGTCAATATATCTTGTTTCAGGTCAGTATATTTGTTTCAGGTGCAAATATATTAGGTGTGTGTTAAGTCAGTATATTTTGTTTAGGTACAACTTGACCTAAGTGCTTCTCTTATGATATATATACAACTATTCTTAGAAAAGATTTGCTTATTTCCATTCTCTTTGTTTTTTTTTTTTTTTTCAAAAGAATTTAAGATGTTAAAAATCAAAAGTCATTCTATTTACCCGTGCATTATGTGCACTGTTTCTGTAGAGCAGATCTTTTTTTTTTTTTCCTTGAAGAAAATAATGTCTGGCCAAATACGTCTTCATCCAATGTTGCTATTCATCATTTTAAAAAATAATAATTTTTAAATTTGTCTAAGAACTTTTTTTTTTTCGGTCGAATTGTTTGAGAACTTTATTCATGGGAAAAGGAAAAAATATTAATATTTTTATAAATAATTACGAAAATGCCACTGGGATGAAAATAATCCCAGAAATAGGCAACACGGCCTCGTCTCTTCAAGAGACGAGGTCGTTAGTGCCTGACCTCGTCTCTTCAAGAGACGAGGTCGTGCCGCCTACTTGGCCTCGTCTCTTCAAGAGACGAGGTCAGGCCAGAGAGTGCCTCGTCTCTTCAAGAGACGAGGTCACGCCAAAGAGTGGCCTCGTCTCTTGAAGAGACGAGGCCAGGCTAAAATCAGCCAAATCCTATTATATTTCTTGAAAAAGCAAAAATTTACATTAAAAACCTTAAAAACCTGTCAAATACAAATATAAACAGCCATAGAAGCCATTAACCATCCTCCACCATGGCCAAAAAACTAACAAACTACATGTTTCCAAGCTCAATCGAAACTCACATTTCCGATCCCAATCATACACAGTGCAATGAAAATATGAGTATTCGTAGCGTCAAAATACATAATAGGAAATGAAATAGAATGAAATCTATACATACAAGAATAATACAAGAAAATAAGAAGCTACGTACCCAAAAAGGAAAAAAAAAAAAAGAAGAAAATCTATCTATCGTCCACTAGTCCTACTACTGCTGTGTGTCCCTGCTCCCTCGTGCGCGGCCTCTACCCGCCTCACGTATGTCCTCGGGAATGGGGTACGCTGATGATGAGGATGCGGTGAATATGGGCCAGTCTCTGTAACTGGAGGGGCTCCTCTCCCGTAGCAGCACTGTACTGATGGAATGGGACAGGGTCTGGCTCGACCTGTGTAAGGCCCTCCCCCATATCATGAGATGGCGATGGTCGCCTCTTCTGTGGAGCCAAGGGAGTGTGGAAGTCACTAGATGATGGGTCTGGCATGGGGGTGTCCACCATGGCGTAAGAAGTGGATGACGGGCCAACCCCGTCATGAATGACCTGAGAAGGACCAGACTCATCGAATGGAGGTAGGTCGGACGGCTCAGGCTCATCTCTGACCTGTATACCTGGAGCCCGAGCTCGCCCCCGACCCCGCCCACGCCTCTCTCTAGGAGGATGTCGTCTCTGTAGGGTATGAGGCTGTGGGTCACCCTGTGCTCCTGCGGCTGGTGGAGCTGGTGGTACTGGATCATTGAAGTTCAACCCCATAAACTCATCCACTACACGACAGACATCTCGTGCAGTGGATGCAGTGAGCTCTGGGGGCATGTCTGGGACGCTAGAAATGAAATCAGCCTGCGAGTAATAGCAAATATTTATATCAGTTAGTAGGTAATAAGTCAGTACAAGTCAGTAATAGTAGAGATAAAGCTTACAGAGGCGGTGATCTTACCATGTATCGCATGATAGCTCCCGTACGACCGATCCAGCGTCGGGTGATCGCGTGGTACCACTGGAAGTAATCGTCAGATGTCCCAGCCGGCAAATCTGGCATCTGTACAATGCAATCACGCCGAGCATCCCACTCAGCAATCCACCTGGCGTGCTCGGACTGCCAGTTCCACTCGGAACGTCCCCTCATGTCAATCTCATGGAGGGGTCTCATATCAGCAGGGGGGCTGGTATCTCCTGGAAGCCGCTAAACTGTCTGAGCACTCTATCCGGATAGTAGTGCTCGACAGGTAGAAGCATACCAATGGTACTCGGGCACGCCATACATCGTTGCCTACCAGGCAGTATGGTGGAAGGGCGGGCAGTATGGAGCTGTATGGGTCCCACACCACCTGTGGAAGTAGCAAAAGTGATC
Source organism: Combretum micranthum (assembly GCA_024138025.1). Classification (NCBI taxonomy): domain Eukaryota; kingdom Viridiplantae; phylum Streptophyta; class Magnoliopsida; order Myrtales; family Combretaceae; genus Combretum; species Combretum micranthum. The sequence continues at coordinate 462,776 of JAMXBD010000742.1, forward strand.
AATGCATTAGAAAATGATCGTACAATAGCAATTTAAGAGTAGATGACAATGGAAATCGAAAGTGATCTACGGCATACCTGATGCGCCATCTGTCGATCAAAGAGGCGCGGTACTCAATCAATAGGTGGGTCGACACACGGGTGACGTCGAAAGTCGCACCCCAATGACTGATAAGTGGGCGGCCTGCGGTAACAGAGGTCAGCAGTCGCCGTACCGGGGCAATGTGGGGGAAGTGCTCCCATGCCCATATCTGCAGGACAACTAGTGGTCCTGCCATGTCTCCCGTGTCGACGTCGGAAGCCAGACATAGCTGCCTGTATAGCCAAGCCAAACAGGCTGCTCCCCACGCGTGCTGCCCTGCCTGCTCGAAATCTCTAGCAGCTGGAGGTACATAAGATGGACGTAGTTCGAGGATTTGTCTGCGACAATGAATCCCCAAGCAGCAGCAGAATGTATGCTCTGGCATGACGTCGGATCATCGCGTCATCAGCAAAGTCCGGTAGGTCGCTGAAGTGGCTATCCAACCACGACATCTTCAGCCGCCCTCCATCCATGTCGACGCCGGGGACTGGCCGAACCCCTAATAACTCCTCGCACAAATCTGGCCAATCCATGCGAGCCGTGCCAGTAACGGCCAATCCATCTACAGGGAGGCCCGTCAGGATAGCAACGTCCTGCAGCGTCACAGTCCACTCTCCCGTGGTCATGTGGAACGTATGTGTCTCTGGGCGCCATCGCTCGACCAGAGCTGTAATCAGATGCCAATCAAGCTGAATGAAAGGCATCTGAGCCGCGCCTATGAACCCTGCCTGGGCCAGGAATGGCACAACGCTCGTCCACATCTGTGGGTATACCAGCAGGTCGCCTGAGCCTGGCCTCTCTCCGACGACAATGAAGTACCTCATGCTCCTACAATAAAATGAACATGTTTATTAAAAACCATAAACACCGCAACGAACAAAACTAGAATCACTGGAATAGATAAATAAACAGACCTGCCCATCCCAGGCTAGAGTGGACCTATGTACAGGCTGCTGCGTCAGTAGTGAACTATCGATCGGTCCGGGATCCATCTGCAAAGAAACAATAAGGAGATATTATTATTGACGACAAGTTTGCATTATAAACATGCACGAAAAAACATAATGACAGTCATGACTCAAGAATACATTGTGCATAACGTTTGGAAATAAATAATTACCACCACGACTCGACTGCCCCGTAACTAGTCTACCCGCCGATCCCGTATTTGGACAACTTCTTATGTTGTGGCCCTGCTCCCCACAACAATCGCATGAATAACCGCGGGGCCCTCTCGAATGTCCATCTCGTTTTGGAATCGTTTCTCCCTAGGTCGACCCCTTTTTCTAATAAGTCCTGGATTAGGGTGCCACTTTGGTAAGTCCAACCGCGTCCAGTTTGCCTTATCGGCTGCGGGAATGAAGGAACGACCATACACTCTTAGTTGGTGATCCCACCTGTACCACTGTCCCACGTAGGCAACACAATCCATGTGCATTGTCCCCATCACTGCCATCGCATGCGAGCATGGAATTCTATATGTCTGCCACTTGTTACAACTACATCTACATGATCGTAACTCCACTTTTTGTATGTGGTCCCCCTTCTGACCATACATTGTTGGACGTGGTGCAGTTATGACCTCGTATATCCGTTCTTGGTATCGAAACAAGTAACTCTATGGGAACTGGATATATTGTTCCATCGCTCAAACTTATTCGCAGCGTATTCTGTGAGCAACTTACCCATACTCATGGCATCGCTTGCTTCACGCCTTTGCTTATTAAATATGGAGTTGCATTGTAGAAGGTTTTCTTCACCAATGCAGCCACAGGTAAGCACCTGGCGTCTTTTATAACTGAATTGTAACTCTCTGCCATGTTTGTTGTGCCAAGGCCAAATCTGACACCTTCATCGTGAGATAAAGTCCACATGCATGGGGGCAACTCACGAAAATATCGTGCTGTCCAAGGATTGCTTTGAAGTGCAGCATTGAAATATCCGTGGAACTTCCGACTCTGGGTTTGATAGGCAGCTCTTTTAACAATTTCCTTACATTCCTTACTTTTTGCCTTCGAATTGAAGTTGCTTGCAACATGACGGATACACCAACGCCAAGGCCACCCCCTAGGCCACACCGCATTCTCACCTTCGACCGCACTCCTGATACCGGCATGCCGGTCCGATATCAAGCAAATATTAGAACGGTCTTTGACGACATGTTCCAGCACTTTTGCAAGGAACCAACTCCATGTATCCGCCTTTTCCTCTTCCACAAGGGCATAGGCCAACGGTACTATATGATTGGCCCCATCCATTGCCACTGCAATAAGCAATTTGTGCTTGTACTTGCCATACAGGAATGTGCCATCAACTGTGATCACAGGTCTGCAACAATTTAACATGTGTAGCTTAGTCAGTGACTATCAATAACCTACAACAAAATTTAACAATAAATACAATGCATACCTGCAGTAGTTGAACGCCTCAATGCAAGGCCCAAATGCCCAAAATAGCTTATCTAGGAATACGTGGCCGGCAGTATTTGAATCTTGAGTTTGCCACTCAACCTTTGTTCCCGGATTTGCCTCAGTAATTGCATTAAGTAGATGCGGAAGCTCCACATAAGATGACTCCCAACTTCCATACACCTGCTCAATGGCCTTTCTTTTTGCCTCACGAATTCTCTTCATATGAACATTATACCCGAATTGTTTTAATATATTCGTTTGGAGATCCTTCGCTCTCACATCTGGAGAATTGCGGATCTCCAATATTATGGCCCTGGACAAGCTGGTGGAGTCCAACTGAGAGTGATCCTGTCCAGTTATTTCATCCAAGCAAGTGTGAGGTCCTTCATATTTAGTGATGTGAAACCACCCACCATGTTTCTTATAGCTGCCTCTTAGTCTCCACTTACAACCTCTGTTGTGGATATCAGTACACTTCACTGACCATGCTCTTGGGTCCGAATCCACTACCTTGAAGTTGTAATGGTTCGTTATGTGCCACATTTTAACTGCCCGTATGAGATGATCTTTGGTCTCAAAACGCATCCCGACCTTGAATTCATCACTGAAGCTCCAATTCCCAGCACTCATTTCCTGCTCATCATCATATGCTGCGTAAGTACTACCAACTTCAGCACTGAAAAACGGAACTGCCGCTGAACTCCCTACTGCATCAACGTCAGTAGGAGCAATAAAACGGTCCCACCTATTGCCCCTTCGTTGTACCCGGGCAATGCATATTGTTGTGCAATTACTTCAGCATTAACATTTTCATCGTCATAGTCTTCGCTGGATTCACTTGCCGATGAGTCTTGCCCAGCATCCATATCATCACCACCTACTGATGTAGGTACAGAAAATTCAAAGTGACCTAATTCTACTTGTGCACTGCCCATTGTCTGAACTGGAGTGGAGTTGGAGTCTACAAACCCCTGGCTTCCAATATTTCTATCATTGCCCATTCCCCTACAGCTGCCTGTGATAATTCAATTTCAAAAATCTGCACATAAACAGCCACTGAGCCTTCTGTGTATAGCAACATCTCTTGTGCCGCATCATCATCGGTCACTGGAATAATATCATATCGTAGCGTCCTATCTCCAATTGCTACCCTATGATATAGCTCCACCCGATGTGTACACCTATTTACTTTCAGTCTATTGCAAATAATCTCCACTATTTGCTCATATCTTGCATTCCTGCTAACACTGACCATAGCAACAGGCCGCTTATCATAACCAAAACCTTCATCCCCTTGCACAATATTCCCATGAGCGTACAGTACGAACTTCGCTTTATCCATTTCCTCACAAATCCTGCCATCTCATCAAAATTAGCTTCCACGTATCAAATTCAAAAAATCACACTTATCAATTGCATTCCTCCAAACAATTTAACATAACTCCTACACCTACACCTCCACTTTCAAAGCAGGAATTTAATTTTATAATCTCCACTTTCAAAGTTGAATTTTAAACCGCCATACCAATGCTAACGTCCTATGTGAATAACAAAACAAGTGAAGGAAGCCTTTTTTCTTTCATAACTCAACACAAGGGTGAAGTTTTATGTGACAATATGGGGAAGTTATAGAGGAGACAATTGTAGATATTGAAGCCTAACGGGGTTAAAAGGTAGATATGAAAGTAACGAATTGGTTAGGACTTATGTTTTTATATTTTGCATTTTAGAACCTGACTTTTTAGAATACTTATAGCAAAAAATAATAAAGGTCTTTTGTTAAATCATTTTTTATAATTTCAATCTTAAAATAGAAGATATAAATATATAAACCAACCAAAATAAAAGGATAAGTGTCAAATTAGGTACCTGAACTTTACACAAAAATTGAATTTGTAACCTAAACTTTGAATTGATAAATTTAATACGCAATCAAACTTTATAACACTACTTTTATTACCCCATTTACACCATTTAAAGTTTTAGATTTAAAACAGTTTATTTTTCCCCCATTTAAATCACACCACACAACATAAATACATAACCAACATAGTTTTAATCAATTTCAACTTTGAATCATCAACCAACATCATAAGTCCATCCCACGTACTTATTTCTTCTAATAATTCATCCATATAACTAATTAATCACCCATTTCATCAACAAATACAGAATTTACAGCATCTTAAACTCAAATCCCAAGTCCTACATGCCACTTAGCTAATCAATAACCACGCAACATACAGTCGGCGTACGAATCATGCTATAAAATTATTCTAACACCACATACAATCATAATTCAATAATGCAGCATGAACGATTCAAAAAAAATACGAAAATCACGCGAAAATCCAACCTCAAAGTTCGCCGTTCCCCGTCGGTCGTCTCGCTTCAAATCTCCTCTTTTTTACCCTCCTACAACACCAAACGCTACAAAATCAACTTTGAAAACTCGGGGATGAGCGATTACACTGATTTGTGGATTTGGTGCGCCTGAAATGGATGGGAATTCGCGATTTCAAATTTCCGATTTGGGATTTAGGGTTTGCTCTCGGATTCAAATGGGGGAAATGGGGAAGAAGAGAGCGCGGGAATTTTAAGTCGATGACCTCGTCTGTTCAAGAGACGAGGTCAGTCACTAATGGCCTCGTCTCTTGAACAGACGAGGATATGCGCGGTGTAACCTCGTCTCTTCAAAAGACGAGGTCACAACATATTAGGGCCTCGTCTCTTGAAGAGACGAGGTCAGGCACTAACGACCTCGTCTCTTGAAGAGACGAGGCCGTGTTGCCTATTTCTGGGATTATTTTCATCCCAGTGGCATTTTCGTAATTATTTATAAAAATATTAATATTTTTTTTCCTTTTCCCCTTTATTCATAATTAAAATTTATTATTTTTATCCACAAGCTTTTTTAAACTAATAATTACGTACGCAACGAACACTACCCTCCTCTCTCTCTCCCCTCTTTTTCCTCTTCCTTCTAAACCCTAACCCCTAAAACTAAAACCCTTCACGCTTCACTGCCATGGTCTCTTCCATTGAGTTAGGGAAAAAAGCTTGAAGAAGCAGCACCAAACCCTAAGAACGACCAATATTCAATAATCCCTCCACATTCCCTTGTTAAACCATGTTTAAACTTGATCTTAAGTATCACAGTAGAATCTAATCAATCATATGGTTACGTTTAGGTTACTAAATTCAATTTAGGGTTTTCCTATCATAAACTGCGATGAAACTCTTTCGAATTCTTTATCAGGCAACAAATACGACCCGTAATCCATCCTATATCAACTTAAGGAACTTGCGCCGCCTTTATTCGGCTCAGCCGGAGGCTCATCCTCGCCCGGGAACAGCATCTTCCGATTCCGAAGATAACACGAGCTTTGCGACTGCTCATGATTCCGTATCGGCCACCACTTCTCGGTACAGCCCTGCTGCTTCTGCTAGTCAATCCGCCACTTGGGATCAGAAATACAGGAGGAGAGCTGATCGTGTGATTTTCGGGCAAGAAGCAGCGGAAGAAGAAGAAGAAGAAGAACAAGGAGAACAAGAGAGGAAGAAGGTGGGTAATTTGGAGGAGGAGAGCCGGCAAAGAGTGCTTGCTAGGGCACTGCTTGAGGCTGCATTGCAGGAGAAGGACGAGGACTATGTGGTCAAGGAGGAGGACCAGATGTCCCTTGCCGTCGGGATTATCGGTGCTCCTAATGCCGGCAAGTCTGCTCTCACTAATTATTTGGTCTGTTTTCATTCCTCTTTCTCCTCTTAAAGATTTGTGTCTTTAGCGATGTAGTTTCGTTCCATTCAAACCATTCAGCTGGATTAAGGTTCATAGTTTTGTTGATGTTTCATTTCATTTTGGTTTGTTTTCATTCATCTTTCTACTCTTAAAGATTTGTGTCTTTAGCGATGTAGTTTCGTTGCATTCGAACCATTCAGCTGGATTAAGGTTCATAGTGTTGTTGATGTTTCATTTCATTTCACAGCAGCAGTTGTTGAATGGAATATATTGAAAGATTTTGGTGCAACATGTATATATGAGTTAAATTTATGAGGGGCTTAATCCTAGATGTTAGAGTGCTACTGCGAGCTTATTTAAAGATAGCTTTTGTAGGAGTGTAGAAGATTGTCAGTGTTGTGTGGAAATAGTATTTGAAACAAAGGTAAAGGCTTTAGCGAGGGTTTTAGTGGTTACACGAGCATCTATAGATTTGAAAGCCCTGGATAATTATTGAAGCAAATGTTTTTTGTGAAATAATTTGAGGCGGTGTAAATTTTTTGGGGAAAAAAGATATGTTGTCTATTACCCCTCATGCGCTAATCAGCTTACCTGATAACTCTGGACACTACAAGTGCTGCATGCACTACTATCCTTTTTCAGCTTTATGTAGTCATTTTATTTAATTATAAGAATGAGGTTAATGCAATGCATATCAGCCTCTTCTTTCTCCTTGCAGCCCTTGGTGAAACATCATCTAATATTGTTCTTTCGTGTGATAGGTTGGGACAAAAGTTGCTGCTGTCTCACGGAAGACAAACACAACAACTCATGAGGTCTTGGGCGTGATGACAAAGGGAAACACTCAAGTGGTAAGTTGCTGTGAACCATCCTTTTTATGGAAATCGCAATTAATTCCAACCTACAACAATACAACCACCATATGCCCTCTCGCAAAAATTCCCTTATTCCCTTCTTCCTAAAAGATATATGATAGCTCCTTTTCATTTAATGGTGATATTTCTTTACCAAAATGACACAAAATCTTATTTGAACCAAAGGCACCTGCAGTAATCATTAGGAGCACAGCACAAAGTGCTCCCAGCTAGTGCACCATTAAGGAAAGGTTGGACGTGTATGAATGCAGCCTTTCCTTGCATGTTTGCACCCTTAGTACTCAATAAAATGCTAGTAAATTGTCACTGCAAGATGAGTTGCATGAAACAGGTTGACATATACTATTTCAGGGGTATGTAGACATCACATTCCAATGCTAGCTCATGCACTGCTATATCTAATGCTTTCCATCTCAGGATCACACTGCCTGCCCTCTGCGTGTGATGGAAATTTTATTTGTTTGCATTCTACATGCTTTTATCTTTGCTCAGTGCCTAAAAGATTTATATTAAATCGTAGAACTGTGTTTTGCATGCTATGTCCCTCTCAGATGAGTATGTTTACAAGATCACCTCTTTTTTATTCAATTTCTTAGATCGTATCATCCTTGGCGTTATAATTATTGGTAATTGCTTACTTTGGTAGAAAGCTAGTATATTAGTAATAGCTTCTGATTTATCCGATCAGACCTCCACATTTTTGGACTTTTTGTCCTATACATCATAATTTTTGGCCCGTCGTATACACTTGACAACTTGTTGAAAGCTTTTAACACAATTGAACCTATTAGCTGTTTCCTTCAATTACATTTTGCTAGCATATTGGGGGAATATTGTGAGTGCTTAGTTCAGTTATTTGGTAAAATCACTGTTTTATTGCAATAAGATCTAAAGCCTATTCTCACTCATTTCTTCTACTTTCTTTGCAGTGTTTCTTTGATACTCCTGGACTTATGTTGAATTGCAGTGGATTTCCCCATAAGGACCTAAAAGCTCGTGTTCAAAGTGCATGGAGTGCTGTTAATCTCTATGATGTTCTCATTGTAATATTTGATGTCCATCGACATCTCACCAGGTTAGCACCAGTTGATCATGTGGTCTAGTAGAGATTTTGTGCTTTCATTTGGTGGGTCTAGGGTTCATTTCTTATTTTTCGATGCACTTTCCCTCGAAGCAAGGGGGGAAAAAAGGAACCCTAGCCATATTGCTTTGTTCTTGTATTATACTAATTTATGTTACTCTTTTTGTTGATGTAGACCTGATACGCGGGTGATAAAATTGATTGAAAAGATGGGATCGCAAGTACATTCTAAGCAAAAGCGCATATTGTGCATGAACAAGGTTGATTTGGTTGAAAAAAAGAAGGATCTTTTGAAAGTTGCTGAACAATTTAAAGATCTTCCAGGATATGAGAGGTTAAACTTGTTTGTATAAATATAGATGCTTGCAAATTGATCAATACCCATGATTGTTTTGGAGCATTTTGATTCGAATGAACCTGGATTCAGGTACTTCATGATTTCAGGGTTGAAAGGTGCTGGAGTGAAAGACCTTTGCCAGTACTGATTGAGCAGGCAAGTGACAATTATTTTCCCTATGTATTCAACCTTTAGCTTTTAAGCTTCTCTTGACTCTTTGATAGGTATTCACTTGCGAGTAAGGAATATTTTCTTAATCTCTAATTCCTTTTGTCAACCATTGCTCTCTTTTTTTTTTTTTTTAAATAAATTAAATACATTTTATTGAAGAGCTAGCCTTTTACTCTAAAATAAAATTAATAATAAAAAGAATAAGTAAATAAAGAAGGAGAGGTACCATTTTAGAAATCTAAAAATCTTCAAGAACAGATATATCATCTTCTGTACCTGTGACTTGCTGGATCCATGATTACAATTTTTTCAAATTCTTTATGATTCATGATCTGCTTGAGTCCAAAATAAAATTGTACACTTCTTTCTTGGTGAGAAGGTTTAACCTTTTTAAATAGAAGATTTTCTTGTTTGGGTGATTAATTAGCAGTTACACTTAATATGCACATTTTATGAAAATTGAACTTTGGTGAATTTCCAGTCTTCTAACACCTTAGTGAAGATGCTTATATTATGATGTCTTCTTGCCCATGTGAATGAACTGAACCAATTAAACCTGGTGTACTCATGATTTAAATTTCCTTCTCAAAATGTATTTCATTTTTTTATCAATCAAGACTTTTATCTATATTATAGGGACTTTTCTTTCTCTAGTATGTATACAAATTTTAGAAAAGCAGGATGACAAAACTCATTTAGGCCCTGCACATGTGGTTGTATACCTTCCTTTGTTTAATGTATTTTTTTGAATTAATTAAAAAAAAAAAAAAAAAAACTCATTTAGGCAATAAAATACCTCAACTACTTACTGAAGAAATATATAGTATTTCACCTAGGACCATAATGGATTCTTTAAATGAAGTGTTGCCAAAAGCTCTATTTAATTAGTCTTCTCTTACACAGGCAGTTCAGAGACCTTGGGATGAAGATCCAATGATGATGACTGAAGAAGTCATGAAAAGCATATCACTGGAAGTTGTCAGAGAAAAATTGTTAAATTATGTACATCAGGTACAACTCAGTGTTTCCTTGTTTGTCCTCCCCCTCCCGTTACCTGCATACTCTTAACTGGGAATGTTCTAAGGTTCAGATATGAGGATGGTAGACTGAGGATCTAAATGACCCTTTTCAGGAAATTCCGTATACCATTGAGCATCGTTTAATTGACTGGAAAGAGTTACGAGATGGTTCACTTAGGATTGAGCAGCATCTTATTACTCACAAACCAAGTCAGCGGAAGATTCTGGTTGGGAAGAACGGCTCTAAAATTGGGTATGTTTTCTGCTAGCCCTTTTCTTCTTTCTTACTCAGTTTCATAGTTTGCCGGTTATGTTGAAGCTGTGCTGAAGCTTGGAGGGTTGGTATTAATTAAGGCCTGGGAACTAAAGCATGGGTTCTTGGTTCATATTTGGACAACTAACAGGACTTTTTTTTTTGGATTAACATAGCACAAGGTGTTGTGGACTGAAACGTGCATGCTTAATACTTCTAAATAATATTCACATATAGTTCATTCAATTATTAATTTCATGTATAAAATTTATACTTATTTAACTTCTTGTACGATTGATGTACTTAATAATTATTTTATATTTAATTTTGGCACACATATCGCAGGTGCGTGCTGTTAATTGGACCAAAACGCATATAAATCTTATATTGATGTTTTTATTAGTAGGTGGTCCAATTAATGCCATGGTCCCTCTCCCTATGTTAAAACACACTGTAGACAAAGATGTGCTGTTTCACAGATTACTTCGAGAACCCATGTCCTCTTACACATTGGATGCCATTTTACCCATAACATGGTATTGGCTTTTAACCAGGATGATTGGTGTCGAAGCTAATGAAGAGCTGAGATCTATCTTTAAGAGGGATGTGCATCTCATCCTTCAAGTCAGGGTGAAGTGATGGTCTTGGAAGAATTAACTTGGCTCTTCTGAAGAAATTCATATACATACCAGATGGCTTGGGACCTTGCAGCTTTGCTGATTGGCAGGGGAAAGATGCCAAAGGCTGGCTTGGACTGCATACTTTGTGGAGGTGAAGAAACACTAGAATGAGGAGCTCTTTGTTTCCCGCCATTGGCTTATGGAGAGACTATCATCTAACGCAGAACAACGCCAGAATGCAAGCTATCAACAGGAATCCTACCTTCCGTGATCCATGTAAAGACTTTGGAGGTGCAAGGCCACTTTTTTACTCTCTCATATGTTGAGTTGAATTGGCCACGGATGCTGCTGAAAATTTGGTAAAGGAAAAATCTTCTTGATTTCTCATCAAACATTCTTCTTCTTCTTCTTTATTATTTTTGGTCGATGATGTATAATGGCATGTGAAAATATTGTATTCAATGAACTTTTACCTCATGGTGCCATGAAAAACCAGTATGTAACTTTAATTATAATTTGAGATTGCTACATTAATGTTTCGTGAAAGAAATAGAACGATATTACTTAAACCATTAATCACCAATAATTCCAGAATGGCTTGGGGTTCGAATAATTAGGGTTCCAAGGACGGGCCGAATGTGTTGCGCTACCCTATATTGTCTATTATGGACCGTATTCTTAATAAATCTAGCCATGTTTTTTTATCTTTTGTTCCATCGTGTCTGTCATAAATCATAATATATGCTGCCAAATGCTTATGTGAACGGCCAAACCATCTTAGGTTAGCTTCAGTTGTTTGATATTTATCTGTATCGTGTTTGCATTTGTAATCTATTTATATCATATCTGTATTGAATTTGTTTGGTTTATTTGAGTAAAATTATTAGTTTTCTAATGGTATCTATTTCTTCACAAATATTTATTGAAAATGATAAAAATATGATATCAAAATTATTAGAATATAATAGAATGAACAAATTCTTAGTGCTTCGTTGATATTAGTTTTTGTTGATTCATTTTCTTATCAATAAATATTATTCCAACTTCCTCTTGAATAGTGTTATTTCTTGTCTTATCCATTCTTGCATAACCACACAAGTTGAGAATTTTGATCCCACCCTCTTTTATTAATCTTCATAGTTTATTGCTTAGAATTTGCATTTGTTGAGCATTTGAGTTACAGCTATATGGTAGAAGTTGTCTTCAATTTTATGGCTACCAGCATAGGATTTTTCACTCATATCTCCACTTTACCTAATATCTACCTTGTATTCTATACCTGACATATTTATGTATCCCCCCATCAAAACTCTATCTTAAGGGTAGATCTTGTCCTCTAGTTTCTATCCAAATTGATCTCCACATATTTACTTAATTTCAAATATGATCCCCTCTAAAGTTAAGAAAACTTGGAGCTTGATATTGATCCTAGTCTCCACTCATCTATCGAAACAATGTTGTGGCAAATGACATACACCCTGATATTATTTTTCTGGTATATTTGGTGGTCATGGTCGTGTTAGCTTAATGTCTCTATTAAGTAATTTTATTTTTATCCATTTATAATATTTCTTGTACCAAAAAGTATAAGAGACAAAAATGTAGGTTTTGCTTACTACCATGAAGGAGTTTCATCTGATACCAAATGTATTTCATAAATCAAATATGATATAATGGGACAATTCTATCTAGTCATATGAAAAATCTTACAACTAAGGCTGCCTTTATGTGCTTAGTATACTGACTCTTATTTTTTGGGTGAGTTTCATTGACAATACCTTAAGTTTTTTGTTTGTAACATTTTGGTATCTATACAAGATGGTACTTGAACTTTTGAAAAGTTTCATCGAAGGTATCTTTGACGGAATTTGTCCATTTTTTCTTTAAAATGTTGACGCGGCAAGCAGATTCAAAAAAAAATTATTTTTTCTATCCTAGTTAGTAGAGTAAGTTTCATTCACGATAGTTAAACTTTCTTACTTGTAACAGTTTAATACCTTAAAAAAAAATCTATACCATGATGGTACCCGAACTTTTTGAAAGCTTCACACACGATATCTTTAGATGGAATCTGGCAATTTCTCAAGTGATTCGCTGATGTGAAACCCAAACTTGATTTAAAAAAAAAAAAAAAAAGATAGTGGTGGTGATGGTGGTAGTAAGATTCTAGTTGTAAAAGTGAAACAATAGTGGTCATGGCCATGTTAGTTTAATGTCTAATGAAGTAGACGAAGTGACAAACAGGTACATGAGAAAGCAGGGTATAGTCTAGCTGTCAAACCCCCCACAAGATATCCTAGTTATAACAATACACCATGTGAAACAGTAGTGGTCATGGTCATGTTGGTTTAATGTCTGATGAAGTAGAAGAAGTGACAAATAGGTACCTGAGAAAGCGGGGTATAGACTGGCTGTCACACCCTCATAGGACACCCTAGTTATAACAATATATCATGTAACCAACTGAGACCTCCAGAAGGTTACATAAGTACCTATATAACTAACATTCCCTTTATGGACTGAACAAATAAAAGAGGATTAAAGGTTGATTTAAAGCAAGAAATATATTGAATATATATAAGCCATAAGCTACGATAATATACAAGTCTAGGTCATCACATAATTATTGCATCCATAGTCTTCAAGGGCTTCATCAGAACACTTTTACAACAAAACTTACAAGAAAAGAAAAATATAACTTATGCTATTACAAACATCATTACTAAGTCTCTATTACAAAATAAGGTATTCCTTCTAAACATGGATACATAGGCCTATTTTCTATCTCAACTTCCACACCTAGTCTTGGTCTTGGTTTTCTTGCTTATATTCCTATAAAATAACAGTCTAAAGGGTGTAGGCATAAAAAGCTCAGTAAATAACGAAATTTTAGCACATTTCACTAATATCAAACAAGTTTAGTTAACAATCATATGCAATGCATCCACCAAACATATGTAACAAACATGGTTTGAATAACTGGAATTCAAACCTATAGGGATTTATGCCCTCCATGGGGGTTGAAGGATCAATTAAGTAATTCATGCCCATGATAATCACAAAACTAGAGAAGGAACTCTTCTAATCTCATTTACTATTTTCAATTATATATAATATACATACGCTCCACTTCTCTTAGAAATTGAAAATTCCCACCGAGTATCAACACTTAATATAGGTGACCTCCTTCGAAGCCTGCTTAGTTCCTATGAAGCTAATAATCCTATGGTAATCTTAACCAGATCCACTGGATTCAACAAGCATCACCACAGAATTGAACTGTTAATACGTGACATGAATACCATGCTAATGCAATTATGATGTCATGGAATGCATATTGGTTTAAGTTTAAGAATCCAAAAGTTTTATTCCATATTATTCAATGGTCACACCAAATTTAGACATTCATAATTTCAAACTACACACTTGTTATCAAGCAAGTAGTTGGCACTTTAAACTTCAAGATTTGTGATTCATTCATAAAACACATACTTACAAGATTCCAAATCCCATGCACTTGTTCATTTTAATGGTGCTTGTACTATGTTCTACTATAATATAACTACAAACAAAGTAAAAAGACTCAAGTTGCTCACCCTTGCATATTGCCTCAATCCTCATAATAATCACTTGGGAAATCCAGCTCTGATATAGGGTTCCTATAAGATAGAAAACTGTTGCGAACTATTTAATAAGGTAAAGAAGGATTAAAAAAGATCTTAGAGTTAAGGAGACAAAAAAAAAAAAAAAAAACCAAAAGCCATACGCCCATGGCCACGCTCCGTATCAAGGAGCGTAAAATTAGACGAGGGAACAGAAAGGGCTAACCCTTACTGCCTTGTAGAGAGGGGCGTATAGGATAGGGCAGCATACAGAGACCACCATGTCCCATATGAAAGGGTATATATTAACCTAAACGTGGGTATAGAGGCTACCATGTCCCTTGCCACGCCCCATGGGGCAGGCGTATGTGCTCAAAAATACTTATAGAACGCACTACGCCTCCACCACGCCCTATGCTCATCCAGCAACGAACTACACTTTTAAACTTTATATTTTTACACCTTTAACTAACTTTAAAAGTTTCATATCCATCAAATACACTATAGCATCATCATATAAGATTCATTTTCACCATTCTTATTTTTATACAACCTTATACCTATACAACTTCGCACCAATTCCACAACCAACCTTCATAGTCCATAACATCCATGACTTAAGACTTCATACGACAATTTTATAACTCCTAATCTCATATCTAACAACAAAACTCATAAACATCCTATTCATACCAACAATTAACATGAACACTTGTCTTACACATACTTATAAAAAAAAAAAAAAAAAAAAAACTAAGAGTTAACTTATCTATACTTACCTTGACTTGAAGATAAAAGTTCAGCTTAAGTTTCTTGATGATTTAAGAAGAGAAATTGAAGATTAAATGTGGAGTGTGTGTGCGTGTGTGAAAAACGTCATTTGGAGGAAGGAAAAAGAAGTGAATTCTCTACCTTTCTAAGTTGATAAACATCTTTTATAAGTGAAGCAACTTTGAATTTTAAGGCATTTGAATGTTATAGTGTGTGCGTGGTTATATGATAATTATGGTGATGTTAGAGGCTTAGTTTTGCATAAATTAAACTTGGTTTATGCATTAAAACGAGTTTGATTTAGTGCACCATTTGCTTCTACATATTTATTGCATTAAAATCAACAACTTTTAAATTCAATACAAAGTTTAGAAAAATTTAGTTTACACGTTCTATATAATTAGATAATTTCTTACAAGAATCTATATTGATATTCTTGATAATTTTAAAGTCAAGTTTATGAAATTTAATTTTCTGAAGGAATTTGAAAACATAATTTAGTTCACGAAACTTGAAATAACTCAATTGAAAATTTTAAATTTCTATTCTTACTAGATCTATTTTACAAAATTATTGTAATAAAATTTATTCAACATTCCATATATTCTAACACTCATGTTCAAAATACATAAATTTTAAAATCCATTTCTAAGCTTGATTTATGGAAAACGTGGGAGTTACACTAGCCAGTAGTAGTCTCATAATAACAGGTTCTTATCTCGATGGAAACGAGCTAACCTCGAAAAAATTAGCACCTTTGGTATTGAGCTATGCCGATTTTTGGCCAAATTCCTTCGTTTATGGTATCAAACGGTCATTTTTAGTTTTTGGTAAGTTTAATTTTTCTTATAACTTTTTATAAGAGTATCGATTTTGCATGCCGTCTTTGATTTTAATTTTATGTTTTCATGTACTTTGTTTTAAGACTTTTTTATTTTTTGACAGTTTCGATTTTATTTTTTACGGCTTTTAAGCTAATCTATATATTGTATGCTTTGGGGCAAATGGAGAGACATATATCATATTTTCAAAAAAAAAAGAAGAAGTCTCATTGCCTCTTATTTCCCAAATTTTGAATTTTTGCATAAGTTTTGAATTTTGATTCCAACAACCTAAGAATTCTCAGAATCAATTGGTGTTTAAGATCACAAGCTGAGTATTTATGTGCAAGTCAACAGTTTGCAATAATCTCTAATTTATCTGTTGTGTTAATGTCTTCGTTAAGTAATTTTTTTTAATCCAATTTTAATATTTTTTATACCAAAAAGTATAAGAGACAAAAGTGTAGGTTTTGCTTACTAACATGAAGGGAGTCTCATCTGATACCAAATGTATTTCATAAATCTAATATTTATAATGGGATTATCCTGTCAAGTCATATGAAAAGTCGTACAATCAAGGCTACCTTTGTGTGCTTAATATACTTAGATCTTTTATTTTGGTGAGTTTCATTGACAATACCTGAATTTTTTATTTTGTAATAGTTTGGTACTAAAAAAAATTTTATAAAAAGACGGTACCTAAAGTTTTGAAAAGTTTTACCAAAGTTACCTTTGGATGGAATCCATCCATTGTTCCTTTAAAATGTTGACGTGATAAATAGATCTAAATATAAAATTTTTTTTATATCCTAGTAGGCCAAATAAGTTTCATTCATAATACCTAAACTTTCTGATTTGTAACAGTTTAATTCATTTGAAAAAATTATATCATGATGATACCCGAACTTTTAAAAGTTTCACATGCGGTAGCTTTAGACAGAATCCAACCATTTCTCAATTGATTCACTGATGTGGAACCCAAACTTGATTAACAAAAAAAAAAAAAAAAAAAAAGATAGTGGTATTGATGATGGTAGTAAGATTGGAGTTGTAAAAATGAAACAGTAGTAGTCATGGTCATGTTAGTTTAATATCTCTATTAGGTAATTTTATTTTTATCTAATTTTAATATTTTTTGTACCAAAAAGTATAAAAGATAAAAACGGAGGTATTGCTTACTATCATGAAGGGATGTTTCATCTAATACCAAATGTATTTCGTTAATCAAATATGGTATAATTGGATTATCCTATCTAGTCATATGAAAATTGTACAACTAAGGCTACTTTTTTGTGCTTAGTATAGTCAGACTCTTATTTTTTAAGTGAGTTTCAGCGATGATACCTGAACTTTTTGTTTGTAACAGTTTGGTACCTAAAAGAAATTTTGTACCAAGATAGTACCTAAACCTTTGAAAAGTTTCACCGAAGGTCCCTTTAAATGGAATCTGTCCATTTTTCTTTTGAAATGCTGACGTGACAAGTAGATCCTAATACAAAATTATTTTTTCTATTATAGTTGGCAGAGTAAGTTTCATTTATGATACCTAAACTTTCTTATTTGTAACAGTTTAATACTTTAAAAGAAATCTATATCATAACAGTACCCGAATTTTTTAAAAGTTTCATGTACCTTTAGACGGATTTCGATCATTTCTCAGGTGATTCGCTGACGTGTAACCCAAACTTAATTGAGGGAAAAAAAAAGATAGTAGTGGTGATGGTGGTAGTAAGATGGGAGTTGTAAAGGTGAAACAGTAGTGGTCACGATCATGTTAGTTTAATGTCTCTATTAAATAATTTTATTTTTATCTAATTTTAATATTTTGTACCAAAAAGTATAAGAGACAAAAAATGTAGGTTTTGCTTACTACCATGAAGGAAGTTTCATCTGATACCAAATGTATTTCATAAATCAAATATGATATAATGGGATTATCCTGTCTGGTCATATGAAACATCGTACAACTACAGTTACCTTTATTTGCTTAGTATACTTAGATTCTTATTTTTTGGTGAGTTTCATCGATGATATCTAAACTTTTTTGTTTGTAACAGTTTGGTACCTAAAAAAAATTTATACCAAGATGGTACCTAAACTTTTGAAAAGTTTTACTAAAGGTACCTTTGGATAAAATCAATCCATTTTTCTTTTAAAATACCATGGCAAGCAAATCCCAATAAAAAAATATTTTTTCTATCTTAGTTGGTAGAGCAAGTTTTATTCACGATACCTAAACTTTCTGATTTGTGAAAGTTTAATACCTTAAAAAAATCTATACCATGACAGTATCGTAGCTTTTTAAAAGTTTTACACACGATACTTTTAGATGGAATCCGACCATTTCTTAGGTGATTTGCTGACATGGAGCTTAAACTTGATTAAAAAAAAAAAGATATCTCTTTATCCTAGTGGTATAATTTTCTTAATTCCTTTACTCACTCTCCTTTCTGTCTCCCCTTGCCATCCTCCTTTTTTTTTCTTTTTATAATTTTTTTTCTAGTTTTTAGATTGTAATTATTAGATAACATTACAATGTCTAAAAAAATATAAAAAAGAAATTAACCCTAATAACCAAACTCTTCCAAATTGGACGGATTTGATAATTAAAAAAATAAAGTTTCGATTCTACGTTAGAGGGGATAAAAAAATTATTATAAAAATGTCAACTATGATAGAGAGTTATCTTTTTTTTAATCAAGTTTGGATTTCACATTAGCGAATTGCTTGAGAAATTATCAAATTTTGGCTAAAGGTACTGTACATGAAACTTTTAAAAAGTTCAAGTACCGTAATGGTATAATTTTTTTTAGGTATTAAACTATTATAAACCAGAAAGTTTAGGTATCGTGAATGAAACTTACTTTGCCAACTAAGATAGAGAAAATATTTTTT
Source organism: Combretum micranthum (assembly GCA_024138025.1). Classification (NCBI taxonomy): domain Eukaryota; kingdom Viridiplantae; phylum Streptophyta; class Magnoliopsida; order Myrtales; family Combretaceae; genus Combretum; species Combretum micranthum. Next base: position 481,452 of record JAMXBD010000742.1, read on the forward strand.
TTATTCGGGTACAAAGCTAATGTTTTAAAAGAAAAATGGACAGATTCCATCCAATGATACTTTCGATAAAACTTTTAAAAAGTTTAGATATCGTTTTGGTACAATTTTTTTTTAAGTACTAAACTGTTACAAACCAAAAAGTCCATGTACTGTTGATGAAACTTACCCCTTATTTTTTTATTTGAAAGTTTAAACTCCTAAATCTTGAAAATTTGTGTTATTAGACCCTACATAAACCTTTTTTCATTAATAAAAATAATAGGGATAATGTCATGAATGATATTCGGACTTTGAAAAAATTTATTAAATTTTAAAATTGATCAATTTAATATTTGAATCAATTTAGTACTTACAAGAATCTAATAGAGGTACTATTAGCGTATATAAAAAGCTCTTTTAGGTATTAAATTGATCAACTTTAAAGTTTAGGTACCTAATTATATACTTTGTCAAAATTCAGATATTATTCATGACATTAACCGAAAATAATAAAAAATAGAGAAAATGTCAAAATTTGCATATAGATTTTCCACAAAAAATTCATTTTGATACTTGAACTCTAAAATTATCAATTTAATATACAATCAAAGTTTTTCTAACTATTTTTACTATCTTAATAACATCATTTACTTTGTTTCCCAGCATAGAAGAAGCAAACTATCAGTATTAGACGATGTTAGGGGTGTTTGTACAAATTTAATGATATATTATCTCTTCTACATTGCAAACAAAATAAACAATATTAAGAATGTAGTAAAAACATATAAAAAAAAGTTTAATTGGATACTAAATTGACAACTTCAAAGTTCAAGTACTAAATTAAATTTTTATGCAAAATTCAAGTGCCAAATTTGACATTTACCTTAAAAGATAAATGAAAAAAAGAAAGATTATGTATAATAAAATATTCAAAGAAAATGAAAGTTCTCTCTTTTTCATGATTTTACACTTTATACATAAAATGATGAGCAGTAGATAATTTCAATGGGAGTTATGTTTCGAAAATTCTTAGTCTCCCAAAAAGAAAATGATAAATGTCACAATGGTACCTAAACTTTGACAAAATATATCATTAGGTATCTGAATTTTGAAATTGATCAATTTAATATTTAAAAAAGCTTTTGCATATGCCAACGGTATCTTCGTCATACTGGTTAAAAATGTTATGTTGGATGATGGTGCTAACCAATTTGATAGAAGTACTATTAGTATATATAAAAGGTTATTTTAAGTATTAAATTGATCAATTTTAAAAGTTCAGTACTAATTGCATATTTTTGCTTAAGCAACATTAACCCAAAATTAAAAAATTTTGTTGGAAAGCACTTCATTACGCCATCCCAGTCAGGATGAATCTGGTCAGGCGAGATACTAATGCAGACTTCAAATACACTATGTGCGAAGAAGAGGTCGAGATCACCGCGCATTTACTAAAAGATTGCAGTGTTCTCTTGAATGGCGGAGTCAGGTGAATGACTCGAGGGAGTCTGATAACTTTTTTTTACTGGACTTTAGAAACTAGATGAAGATAAATGCGAAACCGAAAGAAAAAAAAAAAAGGGACAAGAGGAATCACTCAAAACCGTAGCAATGCCTCTTTGTTTTCAACATATAGAGTAACTGGTATTTATTTATGAGTAAAACTATTAGTTTTTTATTAATATTTATTTTATTTATAAATCATAAAAAAAAATGATGTTAAAATGAATAAAATATAATAAAATAAACAAACCTTAATGATTAGGATGTGAGCGACCAAAACTCACAAAATCTTGTTGCATTGTGCAAGGATAAAATGAAGATGGTTGATCAAGTAAAAATCTACTATACCCCAAGGGAAACAAATAAACATGCAAACTTTCTAGGAAAATGAATAAAATATTACTTTAAAAAAATTACGAAAATGCCATCGAGAAGAAAATATTCCCGATTTTAGGCAACATGGCCTCGTCTCTTCAAGAGACGAGGTCATGGGTGCCTGACCTCGTCTCTCCGAGAGACGAGGCCATTAGTGAGTAACCTCGTCTCTTCAAGAGACGAAGTCAATGGAATTTTAACACCGCGCGTCATCTTCTTCTTCCCCATTTCCCCCTTCGTCCAAAATCCTAAATGTTGTTCCCCCATTTTCCCCCTTCGTCGGAAACCCTCAAATCCACCCCTAGTTCTTCCAATTGATTCCCTCATTTGGCAATCTCAGAGCTCCCAAGGTGATTATATTGCAATTTCATGGATAGGAGGATCAAAAGCGAGAGATTTTGTGTGAAACCACCGACGGCGAATATTGAGATTGGATTTTCATGTTTTTCCATATTTTTTTTAATCAATCATGCTACATTGTTGAATGTCGATTGTATGTGTTGTTAGAATATTATTGTTACGTGATTCCGATGCCGACGATTTTTTTTTCTTCTTGTATGTTATATAGACATATATGTATAATATTTGCATAAGAAAAAATATTGTCCTAAATGGTTTTTGTTAGATAATTATTTTAGGAAATTTAGTATGAAAAAAAAATTAAAATTAACTTCTATTGTCGTTAAGGGTGTATTCAGTACTTTAGCTTTAGTATGGTATGGAAATTTGCGAAGAAAAAATCTAATATTTGTAAGAAAGTAGAGTAGCTTAGAAAATTAAATTTGAACTTTGAAAGTGGAGCTGTAGCTTCAGGAATTATGTTAAATATTACGAGGAATGCAATTCATAAGTGTGATTTTTGTGAATTTGATGCATTGGAGCTAATTTTGATGAGATGGCAGGATTTGTGAGGAAATGGATAAGGCGAAGTTCATTCTGTACGCTCATGGTAATATTATGCAAGGGGATGATGATTTTGGTTATGATAAGCGGCCGGTTGCTATGGTCGGTATTAGTAGGAATTCAACATATGAGCAGATAGTGGAGATTATTTGCAATAGACTAAAGGTAAATAGATGTACACATCGAGTGGAGCTATATCATAGGGTAGCTATTGGAGATAGGACGCTATTATGATATTATTCCAGTGACCGATGATGATGCGCGCACAGAGATGTTGGTGTACACAGAAGGCTCAATGGCTGTTTATGTGCAGATATTGGAAACTGAATTGTTACAGACACCTGCGGGGGGAATGGGCATTGATAGAAATTGGGAGCCAGGGGTTGGTAGACTCAAACTCTACTCCAGTTCAGACGAAAGGCAGTGTACAAGTGGAAATGGGTAACTTTGAATTTTGTGGACCTACATCGGTAGGTGGTGATGATATGGATGCTGTGCAAGATTCATGGTAAGTGAATCCGGTGACGACTTGATGATGATGAAAATGATAATGTCGAAGTTTTTCGACAACAATATGCTTTGCTCGAGGTAAACGAAGAGGAAATAACTGGGACCGTTTATTGCTCCTACTGATGGATGTAGTAGGGAGCGCAGCGCAGTTCGTTTTTCAATGCTGAAATTGGTAGTGCTTACACAGCATATGATGAGCAGGAAATGAGTGCTGGGAATTAGAGCTTCAGTGATGAATTCAAGGTTGGGATGCGGTTTGAGACCAAAGATCATCTCATACGAGCAGTTAAAATGTGGCACATAACGAACCATTACAATTTCAAGGTAGTAGATTCGGACCCAAGAGCATGGGCAGTGAAATGTACTGATATCTATAATAGATTGTAAGTAGAGACTCAGAGGCAGTTATAAGAAACATGATGGGTGGTTTCACATCACTAAATAAAAGACCTCACACTGCTTGGATGAAATCACTGGATAGGATCACTTTCGATTGGACTCCACCAGCTTATCCACCCATCTGTTGATTGAGTACTGCGCTTCTTTTGATCGACAGATGGTGCATTAGGTATGAGATCTGTTCCCTCCTATTCCTCAATTGATTTCCAATGTCTTGTACTCTTAAATTGCTATATACGATCGTTTATTTATGCAATAGTTCACTTTCCTACTTCATCATGTGTGGGACCCCTATAGTTCCATATTGCCCTCCCTGCCTCCATATGCCTAGCGGGTAGCGATGTTTGGTGTGCATGGGATCCCACTAGTTTGCTTCTACTAGTCGAGCACTATCCTGACAGAGTGCTTAGACAGTTTGGTGGTTTTCAGGGATCCCAGCCCCCCTGCCGACATGAACCCTCCATGAGATTGACATGAGGAGACGTTTCGAGTGGAACTGGTAGGCCGAGCAGCCGGTGGATCTGATGATTACTTCCAGTGGTATCATGCGATCACCCGATGCTGGATCGGTCGTAGGAGCTATCATACGATACATGGTAAGACTGTCTCTATAAGCTTTATGGACTTGTACTGATTTGGTAGCTATTCACCGATATATATTTTGCTATTACTCGCAGGCTGATTTCATTTATAGCGTCCCAAACATGCCCCAAGAGCTTACTCCATCCACTGCACGAGATGTCTATCGTGTAGTGGATGAGTTTATGGTTGAATTTTAATAATCCAGCACCACCAACTCCACCAGCAGCATCAGCACAAGTGACCCACAGCCTCAGACCGTACAGAGATGACATCCTCCTAGAGAGAGGCGTGGGTGGGGACGGGGACGGGGCCGAGCTCATGCACCAGATATACAGATAAGAGATGAGCCTAAGTCGTTCGATCTACCTTCACTTGATGAGCCTGGCCCTTCCCAGCTCATTCATGACGAGGCTGACCCGTCATCCACATCTTACGATATGGGAGACACCCCCATATCAGACCCGTCATACACTGAATTCCATACGCCCCTAGCTCCACAGAAGAGGTGACCATCGCCATCACATGATATAAGGGAGGGCCTCACACAGGTCAAGCCAGACCTTGTCCCATTCCATCAGTATAGTGCTGCTACTGGAGATGAGGTAACTACAGTTACAGAGATTGATCTATCTACACATCATCCTCATCTGCGTACCCCGTTACCCAGGATGTACGTGAGGTGGGGTAGAGGCCGAGGATGAGAGAGGCGGGACACACAGCTGCAGCAGTAGTAGATGATAGATTTTCTTATTTTTTTATTGTTGTATATAGCTTCTTACTTTTTTGTATTATTCTTGTATGTAGCTTGTACTCCTTTTTTCTTGTACATTTTATGAGAACAATCAGTCAGCATTTCATATTATGTATTATGAGTCTATAAATTCCCATATTTTGATTGTACTATGCTGAGAAAGTATCACAATACTTTTGTGATTGAATGATTGGGATTGAGAATGTGTGTTTGGGCGGATTGGTATTATAACTGTGTTGTGTTCGGATTGGGTTTGGAAATATTACAGTTTTTTAGTTATTTAGTCATGGTGGAGGATGGTTAATGGCTTGTATAGCTGTTTATATTTGTATTTGATAGTTTTTATATGTAATTTTTTGGTTTCTCACGTAATAAAGTCTTATTTGTACAAGTGGAGACTGACCTCGTCTCTTTAAGAGACGAGGTTATTAAGGAAGAGACGAGGTTACTAATGACCTCGTCTCTTGAAGAGACGAGGTCTGAGAGACGAGGTCCTTGCAAAGAATGGACCTCGTCTCTTGGAAAGACGAGGTCAGACACTTATGACTCGTCTTTCCAAGAGACGAGGCAATGTTGCCTAAAATCAAGAATATTTTCTTCCCGATTGTATTTTCGTAATTTTTAAAAGAAATAATATTTTATTCCTTTTCCCCAAACTTTCTAGCAAATAGAGGATTGGAGGATCATTTTTCCAGTCTTCGGGATCATTTTAATTTCTATGTTTTAGATATTTGATTATGTATTTAGGTCTTTTACGAGCTTGTTTTGTTAAGGATTAGCAAATAATGGCTAGATCCAACTGGTTTTCTTTTTCTTGTATTAAGACTTTTTTCTTGATGATGAATGATGAAGATTTAACGAAAAAATAAAAAAAATAAATAAAAGGTTAGAAATCCCATTAACCTTGTTAAATTTATTACTGCTATTATTTTCATAAAATTGATAATGTAATAATTGTTGATCAGATGTATATATACTATATAATTTTTTTATGATATCATATTTTTAAACAAATAATTTATTAATTATTTAATTGGTCAAATTTATGTCAAATATTTCACGTCTCAGTAAAAATATATATATACATATATATATGGTGTCACTTTGATGGTCTCTACCATAAAATATAGTAGAGAGTAATTATGATCTCTTATGGTGATGGCTGAAGTCGAAACCATCGTGAAATTTTTTAATAGAAAAAAAATTAAAAAAAAGCAATAAAATTTAATATATCTAGTATTTAATAAAGTTTCAAACTTTGTAAGTAAAATTAAAAGAAGACATTAAACAGTAAAAATGTTACTTTATCAAAGTTTGCTATTTTACTTGCCTTAAACAAAAAAAAAGTTGGAATCCTAGAATTTGATAAAACAAAATGTTTCGCGCCTAAAACCCACAGTTGTCCAAGAATCATCACGTCTGTTCCATTTTTCCGTTTAATTTTGCGGCGTCCGTGCCCTAATCGGCGCGACAAAGAGAAAGAGATGCCGGTGTCGAAACCCCAAACATCGGACAACAGGATAATTGCTCACATCGACATGGACTGTTTCTACGTACAAGTGGAACAGCGTAAACAGCCCCATCTCAGGGGACTGCCCACTGCCGTTGTTCAATACAATTCCTGGAAGGGCGGCGGCTTGATTGCTGTCAGTTACGAGGCTCGTGGTTTCGGTGTCAAAAGGTCTCTCTTTTTTGCCTTTTCATCTTCTATGTTGTAGGAAAATTATGATTATCGAATCAAATTAAGTGTGTTTTACTTGTTTCGTGAAAATCGATACGAATTCTGGAATTGCTTTGGTGATTTGTTATAGTTAATGCTTTGCAAATATCAGCTCAATAAATTGTGCTCTTAATTTGTAAAAAATTAAGGGTTTTGTTTAAATGCAAACATCTTCCTGAGCTTTTCTGATAATTTAATGATTGAAACGTTAGAACCGCAGTTGTATTGTAGTAATTCCTTGAGGTTACTAGTGGATTTTAGCAGTCAGTGATAATGTGATATGAAAGTTATACGGAAAAATGACAACAGAAAATGGGAAAATTATTTATTTATATTTAATTGTATTCATCAATATCTATCAACATCTTTCATAATCCGCTGACCAAATCACTAGTGTCTATAAATTATCAGCGAAAATAAGAAAACTGAGCTAAGGCCTTGCAGCCATGTGACATGAATACTGATATTCCAGCAAGAATGACCCGACTTTGATTTTATTTTTTTAATTTGTTTTTGGGTTAATTCAATATATTCATTCAAGAAGGTGGGCACGGTCCACTATGTACAACAACTCAAAACTAAAAAGATAAAAACTACTCAAGCTTTCAAAAGAGCAAAAAGACAGCATATCATATTGAGTACAAAAACATAGTTTAAGATAAGCCTTGCTAGTGAAGAAGCATATGGGATGTGTTTGCCAAGTCGTTAGGAGTTTCTGGCTCTCCAGATGTAAAAAAACTACAAGAGCAGACTTCCATTTGGCAGACAGCTGGTTCAAAGGAGAGCGACTCAATCTTTCCATTAAACCAAGCTTTGATTCTTCCCTCCCCTAAAGTTGTAATGTATAGTAATTGCCCGAAAAGGAAAAAAGAAAGATGATTGTTTCAGTTGTTAAGTGTCAATCAACATTTGCCTCTACCACTACTTATTACTAAAAGTCACTGTTCACCACATCCAAATAAGATTACCATGCCAGAATTTGTATATTGTAAATATATTACATGAAATATGATTAAATGATTGAAAAATGTGTTCAGGTCCATGCGTGGTGATGAAGCAAAACAAGTATGCCCAGAAATACAACTGGTTCAAGTACCACAGTTTTCGTGGTAAAGCTGACTTGAACACCTACAGAGAAGCTGGCTCTGAGGTTGTTTCCATCCTTGCTCAGAGAGGCCGATGTGAGCGTGCTTCCATTGATGAGGTTTATCTTGACCTCACCAGTGCTGCTGAAACTTTGCTTGCTGAAACTCCACCGCACACCTTACAAAATATAAGTCAAGAAGCTCTTAATTCACACATCTTGGGTCTTTCCACTACCAATCAGGTTGTAATAGTAGGACTTGGACTATAGTGTAACATAAGCTACTGCATTGTACTTTTGTCATTTTATAGTAATAGACAATTGTGATTTCAGCTTCAAAATGGACAGGTGTGGATTTCAAAATGCTTTTAGCTCCCAAAACTTTTTCCTATCCTTACCAAAAGTGATTCCAAAACTAATGGTTGGGGTCATTAGGGGAGGTTGGAAAGTAAATTCACAGTCCATGAAGTTTATAGAAGTAAGCATGTTTTGGTAGTTTAGAGATTTTAAACACCTGAGCGATAGTTTTGAGAGTGAAATCGCAATTGAACTAGTAGCAGTACTTATAATCATAAGAATAATGATGATGATGATAATGCCATTGAAGATGTTACATTACGCTCATTGCTTGTCTCATTCCTTTAGTTCAAAATAGGGAATTGAATGACATATTACAGTCGAATATGCTTGTGATTCTCTTTTTCAATACAGCATCTTGATTCTCACTATCATGTAAATTAAGGAACCTATGTTCTTATAAGTTCTTTTTAGGTTTTGACTATAGTACCTACATGTGAACTCATAGGATGGTGGCAATGTGCAACAAAATGTTCGGGATTGGTTGCAAAAAACTGATGCCCATCATCGTGATAAGTTATTGGCTTGTGGTGTCCTTATTGTCGCAGAACTAAGAATGCAAGTTTTACAGGAGACTCAGTTTACTTGTTCAGCAGGCATTGCTCACAATAAGGTTGAAAAATTCAACCAAGATACTTGCTTAACATTTTCTCTAAAGCACGATCAGATAGCTTATATTACTGCATCTTAACAGATGCTAGCCAACTTGCTAGTGCAATGAATAAGCCTGACACAAACTATTGTACCCTCTTCATCCGTAGAAGAATTGCTCAAGTCCTTCCCAATCAGAAAAAATGTAAGTAGTATGTTTTCATGAGATAGTATTAAATTTGTGCTTTCTGTTAGAGGTGCTATCGGGTAACAAGTCTACTTTTTCCTTGCCCAGAAAAGAATAAATAAAAGTCTCCTTTTCTTAATTTGACAAAATAGAAGTTGTTATGAATTTGTTTCATGGCAACTGCAGTCACTTGTTTGGTTTGTTTGATTGGCTTTGAAGGGTTTTTATATTTTATTTTTATTTTATTTTCCAGGAAGCAACTTGGAGGAAAGCTAGGAAGCTCTATTCAAATTGATCTAGGTGTGAATACTGTTGGTGATTTGTTGCAGTTTTCAGAAGAAAAGCTGCAAGAACACTATGGCATAAATACTGGGTAAACGTCTACTCATATTCTTTCAAGTTTTCTACTCCACTGGTCTAATGACACATTAATTTTCTAAACTTTGGATATATTTTGGCCAACTCGTTAAAATTAACTTTCTTGATAAACCTTTTGAACATTGGTAGGTAATGTTTCTGGCATCATTATTGTGCAATATGTAGTAATCTGCTAGTATTCCAGCTGATCTGTGCTTCTTATTCAATTTAGTACTTGGTTGTGGAACACTGCAAGGGGAATCAATGGCGAAGAGGTTGAAGGACGTTTCTGCCTAAGAGTCATGGGTCTGGCAAGACATTTCCTGGTCCTCGAGCTCTGAAAAACACTTCCTTCAGTAAGAACTTGCAGCCTAAAAATTCACAATCTATATAGTTTTGTGTGCACAGTAGATGCCTGATAATTTCTGCCTAATAATTTATTTTTTTACATATTCTTAGGTCAGATTAGTAAAAACCTTCATAGTGTGGGGGACCTATGATTTCTTAGCTATATTATCTCCATGCTAAGTGTTTTCCTTGCCTCCACCTCAATTTGCTTGGAATGCTTGAATCGGCATACTTCCATTAGCTTTTTCCTTTTGGCTTGACGAAAAAGCATGGGTGGACTAGTGTCCCATTATTCCTTTTCTCGGTAACTAAGGTGATTGCATTAATTGAAAATAGGTGCGTGTGTGTTTGTGTGTGTGTGTACACATAGTTTTGCCAAATTCCCAAGTAGAGTGGCATTGCTATGCATCTTGGCTCAACAAAATTGCACATTGTGCCACTGGAACAGTCTGGATACTCTCAGAACACAAAACTGCTAGCATACTGATACATGTAGTTTTGAGCCAAAGAACATCTGTTGGACAATGCTTCCCTAAATGTGTCTCATTATACTCCTTCCAGATGAGGTAGACAATTGCTTCTAATGTCACCCTCTGAGAATGATGACTTGAGAATGAGATGATGAGAAATTAATTCTCGCAAAATGCTGGGCCGCATTCCATAACTGCTCAGACAATAGATGTGATCCTCGTGAACGTGGTTGCGAAGGTAGAAAATTGTTTTTTGGGATCATTTCCATGCAGTTGATTTGTCTAATAACAGTTTTTTATACATGGTCATCTGAAAAATAAAAGAATATCTGGAGACTGATTTTGGGCATTGTACATACTTAGACCAAGAAATTAATGGCCTCTGCTTCAGGAATTGCTTTGATACAATCTTAATGGAAATTATCCATTATGACTATATAAGGCGATCTTCCTTTGGTTTGTCAGGACATACATTGGAGAGTCTGCTTATGTTTTTCCAAAGTTCACCCACTGGAAGAGCTCAGGTTCCATATCCAATAATTTAACACAATCTTGTTTCCTTAGATAGAAAATCAATATGTTCTACCAGACATCAATAGGGCAGACAAGTATCCGACCACAATGAAATACAATTATCGTGTTCTGCCTCCCATTGTGCAGCATCGTCCCTTAGTTCTAGCATCCTGTTCTATGTCCTGGGGCATCCCCTGCTGGCCTTATTTTCAAATAGCTATTGCCATGCAGGAGGTATGTGTTGACCCATGACCCACTCTGGCCGAAGATCCTTTCTCTTATTAATACAGAAGGCACCAAATTCTGGCTATTGAAAAGGAAAATTAGAAAGCTACTAGACTAGCTTCATTTGTGCAGCCTTGTTGGAGATGTGCAATCTACAAATCACAGTTCACCATGCATAATAAGTTCACATAAAGCAAATCCTTTATCCCATTCTTTGAGATATTTTCAACTTCATAGATGGTTGGCCAAATATACAAAATATTTTTAATGGCGAAATTCTTAAAGGATCATATTCCAAAGCAATTATAATGCTAGAGAATAATAATGAGCTCAATGTGATTGCAGTAAAGTCAATATTGAGAGTAAGCATGAGGTCAAATTTGAGTAATGAGTTCTTTTGGATAATGTCAGAAATTTTATTAATAAAATTTGAGTAATGAGTAGTTTATAAGCTGCTTGTATCACTTATGTTCCTATTGCCTCTTTGATTTATCTATGTATACCTTGAATAGAACGACAATTAACTCAGTTAAAAGTTCAAACTAGCAAATTTTAATGAGGTATGCATTTATATTCAATACTTTTCCTCATGTTTAGTCATGCATGGCAATTGGCCAACGTGGATCCACTTAATGGGGAGTCTAAAAATATGCAAGTACCTTAGGACCTCTTACTGTTCTATCATCCTAAGTTTGAATCAGATGAAATTACAGGGTACTTCTATCTTAAATTTGATATCATGACTAGTTTATTTAAAAGTTCAAGCTTGGACCTAAGTTTAATGTAAATCTGAATTTACTGTGCTAACAGATTGGGAGATCATTAATTATATCCTTTGCAACATCATTTTACCCCAATTTGATCTCATTTTGGGTCTATTTGTTTGTTAGCAGGTTACAGATACAGACACTTTTTTCAAACTTTTTTCAAACAAATTATTTATAAATAATTAAATACAGATAAAAAAAAGTTGGTAGTTTTTATTAAAAGATCAAATAGATCAAATATAGATAAAATATAAATATAAATCAGACATAGTTACACATATCATTTTGAAAAAGATATAGATACAGATGAAAAACAGACAATTTAAACAGACCCTTTTTGGGCTTTAATCTCAAAAACCAAGGGAATTTAAAGATTGAATATAAAATTACATCAAACCTATAACATGTTTTATTGACTTCATAAGGGTGGAATAGAATAATTAGTACTTACTTCTAAAATTATTACTGTGTTTAGTTTGTGTAATTGCTATTGCATAAAATTTATTTTATTGTGAATAAGGAAATAGAATTTTCATATGACTAAGTAAATAGCTATTTTGTGGTCTTTCTAAATATATGTCCATTAGTCCAAATCTACCTACAAGAGCCTAGCCCAAACAATGGAACAATGAACTAGGATAAGGTATATTGGAATTTTTAGATACATTCCTAATCTATTACTAATATCGGTGTAAGTGTAACCAAAGAAATAATTGCTGTTCTTCTCTATTCTAAGTATTGTAATAAATGTACCAAGGGTTTTGAGATTTTAGGTATTTAATGGTATTGAAGGTTTAAGCTTGTTGATTGATACTTCTCTGGTTTGATATTTATATATATGTGAATCCCCATACTTACACGTGGGATGAGATATGGAATAAGGCTCATCATATGGATTAATTATATATAATTGAATTATGTAAAGACATGAACCTTAGAAACTTGTGCTCTGGTGCATTTGAAATTGAATGGAACCAGTACAAATTTTCTTGTAATTTAAAATTGTAGATATAGGTGCACCTTTTCATTTATATTTCAAGCTACTATTCTTTCTTTTTGTTGCTTTTTCCCTTCATCTTCAATATTTTTAAAAAATTTCTAGGACTTTGGGATGAATTGAGAGGCAAACCCTCCATCATGCTGTTCCTTTTTAAATTTCATCCAGAGACCTAAGTTCTATGGACTGGATGATGATGAGGATGTCTGTCAGTGGTTGCTATACTTGAATTCTGGTGGTGTTGATCGTAGAAGATATTCCTTGATAGGCTCCGTTTGCTGTTGATTATCCAGAAGAAGAGGATGTAATAAACCTTTTGAAAATTTTTGTTTCCTTCTCATATATGTTTTTTTCTCCATGAAAGTATTGGAATTTCACAAAACCTTTAAAAAGAAGTGCATTTAGACTGCTAAATGACCATGTTACTTCAATAATATACATTTTATATATTTTTTAGTAGTCTAAAGGCACAAATTTAAAAAAAAATTCTCTAAATGCTTTATTTTAAAGGTAGATGAACTAGTGCACATGAAGCAAACATGAGGGGGCCTATTTGCAATTTACTCGAAATATTAATCAAGAAATCTCAAGGCAAAGAAAACCAAGGGGCTGCCAGCCAGGAATGATTCATTAGGTCAAAACAACACCACAGAAAATGATTCTGTAAGTGAGGCAACAATCTGACCTTGGATATCTGGTTTCAAGGTGCATTGAACCTTTTTAGGCTAATTTCTTCATACCCAATGGTTACATCGTTGAATTGTGGGGAGCAATTGCATGTGAGGTAAGGGAATGATAAAGAAGCGACAAGTGTGAAGAATTGTATGGGTTGAGTACATTGTGAGGAATTGCATGGGTCAAACACAAATGTTTTTAGAGTCAATTCCTTATTAGTAGTTGTACAATTAAGGACAAACTAAGGTGAAAGTTAGTAGGCCTGTTTGACCTGATTTCGATAAGTTGAAGATGATAAAGAGTGTAAAAAACGAGATAACCTTGACAGGTTTTTAAATAGTCTATAGGTAGAGGATAATAGAAACGAATCGAATTGCACTCATAATAGGGGATAGAATTTGGCCCAACAGTAAGGCATTGCAATAAGAACATTGTCGGTGGGGGGATGTTATACCACATCTGATGATTGGACACACATTATGAGAAGAACCAATAGTGGTTTGTAAGGCTAAGGTAGTAAAAACTGGGTCAATACTAAATAGAAACTTTTTGGTCAAGTGATTGAAAGATTTTACTAGTCACCCAATGGTTGACTATTGTCTCCCTTTAGGCTAGAGTGTTACAGATTTCTTGATGTTAATATACACATTAAATTTTTGAGTGCAGCTTGATATTGTAAAGTTTCCCATGATGCAGAAACATGTGGTTAATATTTAGAATTTCATTGTTCCTGTAGTGTGGTGATGCCTGCATTGCAAGTGAATCTAGAGGTTTAAGCAAATGGATTTTAGAAACTTATCTAGTGTTATCTTATCTTAATGTATTATTAAATGCACAAAAAGTTCAGTTTGAAAAAAGTTTTTGCTGTAATCTTCATTTGGAAATATTGAAGCCATGGAAATGCTCGAATTTTTGTGTTTCTATATCAAGAATAAGCAGCAATGCTTATTCATACTACATCCTTTTTATTAAGTACTACAATAATACTGCAGTTTGGTCAAAATGATTTCTATGGAATTGCTCAATGCTTGCATATTAGCATCTCTTTGATCTGCCTTCTTGGACGACAGGTTAATCAGTCCATGAAGAGATAAGTGGTATACTTGAGGAAGGGGCTTCCAAGTTGTTTCTTCACTTCACTTTTGATGCAATAGGACTAGACATCTCCAAAACTCTCGTTGATTCTTTTCCTTTTTATTTGTTGGATGAAGGTGCGACAGTGGCTCAATGAACTTTGTGAAGAGCTGAGTGAACGCCTTATTGCTGATTTGGGGCAGAACAAAAGGATAGCCCACACACTGACTCTGCATGCAAGAGCATATATGGTTAGTTGATACACGGAGACTAGAGTTTCAAGATCTTCACCCTAGTTAGCTTTTGTTCTGATCAGATTTTTTAAGGAATCATGCAGCTTAATGACACAGATTCACATAAAAAATTCCCTTCCAAATCTTGTCCATTAAGATATGGACCTACAAAAATTCAAGAAGAGAAGATGATGAACCTGTTTCAAGGTGGATTGCGTGAATATTTGAGCTCCTTCCGGGATATGTCACATGGAAATCAACACAGTGGATGGGCCATAACCGCTCTTTCTGTTTCAGCCAGTAAAATAGTTGATATACCATCTGTAAGTTTGGTTTTACCATTCAGCAAGATGTGATTGCATTGAGGACTGATGCTGCATTTATAAGTATGTTCTCTTTCTTTGCACTTTTTGATAATGATCGGTTGTGCAAATTTACAAGGTTCAGTAAAAATTGTTTGCTTCTATCTTTTCATTGTTATTGGCATCAATTTGTAACCTTCCTCAGGTTGTCAAGATCACTTCAGTCTCTGTTATCCATGTGGGTCCATTTTGTTTCCTCTTTAATTGAAAAAATTATCTGGTTGCCTTTTAGGCGAGGCATGTCTGTTATGGTATCTTTGATGCGCGATTCTTATGACACATTGTTACTTTATAAACATGTGTGATGTAATTGTGTTTGTTTAATATTATTCACTTTCCTTGAGCATGCTACGTTTACTTGGTAATGATGTACAAATCATGTTTTACCACTTGATGCTTTATCCAGGGCATGCTTTTGTAGGGAACACGTTCAATTATGAAATACTTTAGTGGTCAAAGTCAGCGTTGCTCCTCATTAAAGCCTTTACATGAAAATTTTTCCATGGAAACTGAATCAGTTTCACTCTCAGGTACTTTTCTTCTAGTGAGCACTCTTCTTCTTCTTTGAGCTACAAATTTCTCAAAATTCCAGTTTCTACTTGCCTATCAGAGGGAGAATGCAATTCAGTTTCAAACATTGCTGAAGTACCGATGGAACTTCCTGATGAGATGGAAACTACTGTGAAGGATGGTATAGCTGTGCTGGAGCCATTAGAACAGACAAGACACAGCAAATCTGTAGGTGCTTGTAATGGATATATTTATATGATGTTGAATTTGACATCCTGTGACATGACTTTTCTGTGATTATATCTCTCTCTGCCTGTACCATTCTCTTTCAATGAAGTAGGTTTTAAAGATTACATTACTTTCTTTGTTCCCTGATTTTCTGAGTCCATTGTCTTACATGGCCCTTTTTTCAAATGAACCAAAAAGTTTCATCTGCCGCATGATGACAATATCTGTCATCCTTTTACTGCCTTGTTTGATATGGCTCTCCTAAAATTTCTTCTGGTTTATGCTTCACCTTTTCTCAAAGCAGGCATGCTTCCACCCACCATCTGCCGCACCATTGCCAGGTACTTCTTATTATTGGTCTCTCTCTCTCTCTCATTCCTGCCCTTGATGACATTTCAAGCTCTCTTGCATAGGTAGAGAAAGCTGTTCAGAAGATGTCACGTTGCCCAAAAAAAAATCTCATACCGAAGGTTTTGATATGATTGCTGGCAAATTTGTGGAACAGGACAAAAGAAATAAATCAGCAGACAAGGTTTGCTTTTCATCCCCAGTACTTGATATGTGGCTAATGGTACCATGGCAGTGATGCACTTAATTTGCAAGCCAGTTCTTTCTTTCATTAACGCTATATCTTAATTATTTAGGTTTAGGAAATCATATGAAGGATCACCACTTCTGGGTTGTATAACCCGCTATTTCCAAGTTATTAACTTTTGAACGATTAGATCATTTTGCAGACCTACCTCAAGAAAGTTGTTCGCCTATTCTTGACAATAGGCAACTATTGTCAAGTCTAGAATCTTCTCTTTGAATGCCAAGCTCTGCTGGTCAATGGTAGCTGTGTAGCTTGCCATACATCTAATGGTTTGCTGGCAGTGCTGGATATTGTCAAGAGTTATTAGCAGCTACTCCTCGCCATCTAAACAAATAAATGTGTCAAAAGGCCACCTGAAAAGCATGACACTTTCTTAATGATTTTGAATCAAGTTTTGCCTTGACTTTAACTGAACAGCTGTTTTAAAAAAAATGAGCAGGTATAAGGCTTCTTCTATAAGGAAGAGGAAAGATATCTCAGATGCTCACGAGCTTCCCTTATAATGGTTTTATTTCTGAGGTGCCTGTTGGCATCCATCTTTAATAAATTGTTTTTTTTTTTTTTAAGTGATAGGGCCTTCTATTTCAAAACTGAATGCAGCTGACTTCTGTTTCCTTTTCTTTTCTTTCTTTCTTTCTTTCTTCTTCTTCCTTTTTTTTCTTTAGTGAATCTGTTCTTATTTTGGCTATAGCTTGTAATTCTCTATTGGAATAGTGAATTCAGATATGAGGAGTATTGAGTTATTAATTGTCAGGAAGAGTAGTCCAAAGCATTTTATTTCATAAAAAAATACTTGTCTGGTGTAGTTAGAACTGACAATCTGGAAACATAGGGGTCTCTACCAAACTTGTCAGTAAATTTGAGTCTCAACTTGTTAACATGAGCATGCTGCAAGAGTTAATGAAAGTAAAAAGCTTTCGGTCGTTCAAACATGCTGTTGTGCATGCTCTAGTCCAAGCAGTGTTTCTTTGCAGGTCCATCTTTAGCTTTCCTCGTTTGTATTGTTGCAGGGGAAATCTTCTATCTTGAGATTTTTTAGGAAGGTTGATTCGTCGCATTCACCAAAGCAGGAGTATGCTGTATCCAGTAAGAGTATTATGGCAGAGTCAGACTCAGGTGTCGTTTTAACCAAACTTTATATCCCTACTCCTCTGCCATTCTGATTCCTTTTTCTTCCCACTTTTTCTCTATTGTTGTGTTACCTGCAATGCTCCCCTGCAGGTTTACCATCTACACGTGGCAGATCAGAGGAACATAATTATGAGCTTCCAAGAGCTAGTTTCCATCCAGAGCCAAAGGCTTGTGTGGGTGATAACATGAATCAAGGAGAGGAAAGGGAAATAGGGCATTACCATGTTGATGACATTGATCCTGTGTACTTAGTGAATTGCCACCAGAAATTCAAGAAGAAATCCGTGCTTGGATTCATCCTCATAAGCGTCCAATGGTTAAACGCGGCTCTAGCATCACTAATTATTTCTGCCCACTAAAAATGTATAGGTTTCTGTTTTCTTGGGCAGGGGTGTTATCTTATTCGCTCTTCATGTATCTTTCTTGTATGGTTCTAATTATTAGGTTGTCGGTCCTTTACAATGACTTAGTTGTATTTTATATAAGATGAACATGGGTGAACTGATAGAAGATATCATGGTAAGTGAACACTAGGAGAACTTGAGAAAATAAAACTAGAGGGGTTTTATTTGTTTTTTTAATTCCATATAATAACATATTACTCGTGTATCTTACATGCAATTTCTATGGAGATACTATAACTTTTCATTAATAAATCGCATATTAAATTTGCGATTTTACTTCTATTTATAGCAAAATGCATATTTGACATCAAATTATTTTCATGCAATTTCTTTATAAAATTAGAATAGCATCTAGAAGATGGGATTTTACATTGATATTTATATAATTAAAATTATGTGATTTATATCTAATAATTTATCCTTTTTACAATGGATAGCATGTGTTACATCCCAGTAGAGCCATACATTCCTTATCACGGATATTAATTCAGAAGGAAAACGGGAGGGAAACTAGGATTCCAATCCAAATGGAGATATCCCATTTCAGCCGAAGGATACATATTTAAGTCAGATGATTAACTTGCAAAATGGTCATATGAAAATTTTATTCGTTACCAAGAGTGTGTGTATTTTTTTTAAAATACGAGAATTTATTTTAATTATGCTGAGGAAATTAAATTTTTATTAATTTTATAAGTCAGATGATAAAATAAAAACTTTATTCGTAACTTTTTTTTATATAAATACGGGAAATAATTGCTAATATAGTTATTATCAATAATAACTTTTCGTTGTATATTATAAAGTATTATCTTTCCGACCATTAAAGAGAGAAATAAAAAGATTCAAATCTGGTTCGCACGTCATATGAGCTATCAGGGTAAAAATACCAAATACTTAGGGACAAGAAATTCCAATCAGACAGTGAACCCTTCTAAACGCATTCAGCACCTAGACCAAGATGTTACATTCTTATCGTTTTCTGTAATTCCAATCTTAAAAAGTCAAGGTTTACATCCACGTTGCCATCAGCTGACGTAACCGAATTGGCAATCTTTTCATCGTTTTAACTTTATCTTTCTTGTTTTTTATCTGAATCAGATTATTTATTAAAAATAAATATATAAAATATATATATTTTTACTTATTATACAGATCAAACACTAATATAAAACAGATCATCTAAATAAGTAAATATAGCCTAAAATGATTGAATGACTATCGTATTCAAACGGCACGTGAAGGGAAAGAAAAACAGCACTTACGTATGAAAAGGAAATATCCCTGTCGGTTTGACAAATCCATGCAAAGAAAATGGCAAATAAACTTGCGTACAAGTTCCAATTGGTGTTGGTAACAAAAGAACACAAAAAAAAGAAGAAACTTCTCACGTGGGTTTGCTAGGCTGAATCCTTACCTAACGAGATCCTCTCCTTTTTTTTTTAATATATATATATATATATATATATCACTTCACTGGACACGTATAAACGTTTTTAAATCGACACGAACAGTTACTTATTCCTTAAACAGTATTAGAGGAGCATTAGGAAAACAGATTGCTATTGCTCCCAGCCGAGCTTGCCTCTGCCAGCCGTTTTGTAGCTAAAGGATAAATAATATGCAACTTGGTAATGGGATCTATCGATATATTACATAGAATGATTAATAACATATAAATACTAATCAAATTTTTATTGGCAGGTAGTTTTATAAAAATTATATATTGTTTTCTCCACTTGTTTAAATATGGTATATCACACTCATTGATTTTTTTTTCAATGTCTTGATGGTAAAAATTCTTATGTAAACTAGGTCATGTTGGCTAAATCAAGATACGAATACCATTATAATTATTTTTCGTCGTATAGATGTAGATATTTCCTAGATCCCTGTCATATCATCTTTGGGTACCAAAGGTCAGACAAAACCTAAGAAAATGCACAAGAATCCAAAATCTATAGGTCCAGTCGTTGGAAAAGAGCCAAAATAATCTTTTACTGATTAGCAGTGCCAACCTATTACTTTGGAAAGGTGAACCTGGACAAAGTAATCGGCAAGATTCCTCAACTTGCTTATTCTCTGCTATTATTTCATACTCCTCTTTTGTTACCATTAATGCTGCTACCTACTAGTACTATTAAGTGACACAAACAAGGCCTTGCTTTGGAATAAGGAAAAAACCTTATTTTAGCTTCATATACTTGACAGAAGACAGTACAATGACTTCTGTAGAAGAATCTGGGAAAGAAAGAAGCTACTGGAGATGGAGCAAACAAGACTTCTTTCCCGAAGAATCTTTCAAGAGCTGGGATTCCTATAAGTTTGCCCTCTCACAAACGTGCTTCCGTCTCAAGGACAGAATCACCAGCAGGTCTGAAGATGGCAATGAACTTGGGGAGATGCGAAAACGAAGTGAGAATGATATGAAACGTTGCCTTACCTGGTGGGACCTCATATGGTTCGGGTTTGGGTCAGTAATTGGAGCCGGCATCTTTGTGCTTACTGGCCAAGAAGCACATGACCATGCTGGACCAGCCATTGTACTATCATATGTAGCCTCTGGCATATCCGCGATGCTTTCTGTCTTCTGCTACACAGAATTCGCAGTGGAAATCCCCGTGGCTGGTGGTTCTTTTGCTTACTTGAGGATAGAACTTGGGGACTTCGCTGCATTCATAACAGCAGGGAACATACTCCTGGAAAGCATTGTTGGAGGTGCAGCAGTAGCTAGATCTTGGACTTCTCATTTCACAACATTACTTGACCGTCCTGCCAATTCACTGCGCATCCACACGGATCTCACACATGGATACAACCTCCTTGACCCTATTGCTGTTGCAGTTCTGGCTATTGCTTCAACAATTGCGATGATAAGCACTAGACAGACTTCCTACTTTAATTGGATTGCCTCTGCAATCAACACAATTGTGATTCTGTTTGTGATAATTGCAGGATTCATCCATGCTGACCCTTCTAACTTAAAACCCTTCACACCTTTTGGAGTTAAAGGAATCTTCCAAGCAGCAGCAATTGTTTATTTTGCTTATGGGGGCTTTGATAATATTGCCACCATGGCTGAAGAAACAAAGAATCCATCAAAAGACATACCTCTGGGATTGCTTGGATCTATGTCAATCATCACTGTCATTTATTGCTTGATGGCCCTTTCACTTAGCATGATGCAGAAGTATACAAATATCGACAGGAACGCAGCCTTTTCTATTGCTTTTCAAAGCGTTGGAATGAAATGGGCAAAATATTTGGTAGCTCTTGGAGCTCTCAAGGGCATGACAACAGTTCTCCTTGTTGGGGCTCTTGGACAAGCAAGGTATACCACCCATATCGCACGGGCTCACATGATACCACCTTGGTTTGCACTTGTCCACCCAAAAACTGGGACACCCATTAACGCTACACTTCTTATAACCATATTAAGTTCTCTCATTGCATTTTTCTCAAGCTTGGATGTCTTGTCATCTCTATTATCTGTGAGCACTCTATTTGTTTTCATGATGATGGCAGTTGCTCTACTTGTTAGGAGATACTATGTCAGAGATGTTACACCAAAAAAAACCTCTTGTGGCTAGTTATCTTCTTGTTGATCATTGTAGCTTCTTCAATGGGAACTTCTGCTTACTGGGGACTGAACCCCAATGGTTGGATTGGTTACACCATAACTATTCCCATTTGGTTCTTCGGGACAGCAGGGCTTTCATATTTTCTACCACAGCAGAGAGTACCAACAGTATGGGGTGTTCCTTTAGTTCCCTGGCTTCCTCATATCAATTGCCACAAATATCTTTCTCATGGGGTCCCTCGGTTCTGATGCTTTCATAAGATTTGGAATCTGTACCATTGTGATGCTTATTTACTATGGTCTGTTTGGTCTTCATGCAACCTATGATATGGCCCATCAGCAGAACAAAGCAAAATCTTCACTGGCTGACAAGAAGAATTGGCAGTTGCACAGCTCTAGATCTCTCAGCTTTAATACATTTTAGCAGTGCATTTCTTAATAAATATAAGATAGCAATTTTTTAATGAGCAATATCAATAGGTTCCAATCTACCACCGGTCACGTAGGGAAGGGGAAATGGGAACCCACAAGGAAGTTCTTGGAGTTATCAGCATAAATTAGACAAGTTGACTTGTTGATCTCATTTCTGCACACTTTCAATGTTTTATACCCCTCTTAGTGTCCATTATCGTTTTTCTGTAAAATCAATAAGTTTCTTATATGCCTTCCACTTACACTGAGTTTTAAGGCCTTACTTGGTTTCTTTCTAGAATTCACATCCTAACATTCAATATTACATTATATAAGGGATTGACACGATAGATACTTTAGAATGTGCAAAACGTAATCACAATCACAATATCTTTTATGCTCTTAGACAAATTTATCAAATATGTTACAAAACAAAAATTGATATACATTTCCAGTTAAATACTATGATAAGTTTATGTTGTCTCATTTAATTAAAGAAATATTTGATAACACCTATAGTTACACCAGTCTGTGTTTATACTATTCTAAGCAAAACAATCTAAATCCGACCTTACCCGAAAAAGCTAAAGAGCATCTACAGCAGGGATTAGAACTGCATATATGTATATAGACTATTCTACTTGATAAGCATATACCAAAGTTACATGACAGCAACATGCATAAAGGAAGGAAACAAATCGCATTTGTCATATCTATTGTCTATAGATAAGATCATCAAACCACTTACACAAACACAGAATATTCAGTAGCCACAAATACTTTTTTGCCAAGGCAATCTTCTAAGCAAAAATCCCATGCTGCTACATTGAAGTGCCATTCTCATCCACAATTCTTTTATAATATCTTCAAAATAAAAGAACAAGAAATTCTACTAAACCTGGATCACGGAACAAAGTTAAAACCACTGTATGTCACTTTTGAAATGACGAAGACGAGATCTTGATTACATAGCCAATCATGCTTAAGGTCTGGCTTTGGCATCAAGTAATTTTCCATGGTACTCTTCAACGCTTACCACACCTTTTGGTCCTGCAGAGAACAATTAAAATCAACTGCAGAAAATGATAATCAATTCACTGTAATAAAAATAGTTAATTATTTTTGTTTATCCAAACAATATAAAACTAGTTTTAGCATTGCAGCAAACAGAAAATGGAAGAAAGGAAGATCATGCAATGACAAAGCTTACTATGCATGAATAGGTAGGGAATAGCTATTCCTTCCCTTCTATACTTATCAAGGGCCTACTATAGTGCTTATTTAGAAGGAACGGCTATTCCACAAAATGGGAAATCCCTCCAAATAAGGATCAACCATTCAGTACCAAGACCCTGCATGTCACGCGACCCTACCCCCCTCCCCAACACAAACACACACACACAGACACAGACACAGAGACACACACAGAGACATAGACACAGACAGACACACTATTTGAACCAATGGAGATAAAGAGTTTAAATCAACATTCAATAGCATTAGAATTCAATCAAAACACATATAAATAGTTACATATACTAAGGGGCATTCTCCCGCAAAGAATATTGTTAAGAGTCGATTACAGTCATTCAGAGTCTTTTAGTTTCCTAAGGAAGTCTAAATAGAAATGAATATAACTTCTAAAGGAAACGCCTAGCTCTTGTACTTGAGCTGTAGGGTGCCTCTGTCTAAGCCAAACAAACGAGTGTTGCAACAAATAAAAACTGCAGGAACTGCACTAGCTTAGTGAGTGAAAACTTCCAAGATACATTCATATAACATCATACAAACAAGTGATTAATCAGGCAAGTGGTATGCATCAAACATATGGTAATCAACAGACATATGACTAGTCGGAAATCATATGTAAATGAAATTTCGCCCTCCATTCCAGGTTAGCATTAACAAATACTGGGTACTACTAAAATATGCCATTTTTAGATCGATCAACTAACTCATAACTTCGTTTGTGGATCACGATTAACCAACTCATTATTTTGTTTATGGATCACGAATAACCAACTTTTACTCCGTTTTGGATTACGGGGCAACCAACCAATGCTAATGCTCTATCCCCATTTGTGATATGAATGAATCCATATTAGTTATCAATTCCAAATAGTCAATTATGCCAATTTCTTAGATGATCAATCAACAATTGCAGACGATCAATCTTAATTCATTAGTTAATCACCCGGCCTCAATATTCTTTATTAATTTTCTCATATCATCAGCAAACATAAATAATTCTCATTTATCCCCACCATACATATCCATTTATCTTTACCTAAAATCTAATGCAACTATCATTACAATTACATACAATAAATGGAATCGAGAAGAAATACTCACTCAGCCATTGGAACACCTGTCCTCTACTAGCAATAGTCCGGTGCAAGGGAGAAATACCATAATGATTCACCTAAAAAAGGAAGAAATACCATAATGAGTTTTCATCACTTAATTAAACAAAACTAGTAATTTCGTAATTCACGTTATTTGAGAAATTCCCGACTTAAAACGGCCGTAACTTGGTCATTTTAACTCGGAATTTCGTAAATTATATATCGATTTCTATCTATTTCGAAAGATCTATCTAATTCTAATATTATTTCCAAGTTTTGAAAACATTTGGATCTCGAAACATTCTGATCAGTAGCGAAATCCAATTCCAAAAGATAGTTTTGTGAATGTTTGAAATGTTTCTACCATATAGATCAAATATACATACAATATTGATGATTTCCTATCATGAATGGCATGTTATGAGCTTGATGTATGCATGCCCTTGATGATATTTATTAAAAGAAAATTTTAGAAACTCTTTATTTTGTAACACTCCATGAATACTTACTCTTAAAAAGACTAGTTTCATGACTTTGATCATTCTCTTTTGTTTTGGAATTATTTCTTAGGAAGATCTATTTATCCTTGCTAAACTTGAGTTTTTATTATATCTATTCCTTAAGGCCTTCATTTCTTCACAAAAATCTCCATTTTATACTTTGTAAACGTGTTTTCAAATAGGGGCTATTCCTAAATCCGAATTTTTGTATAATTAGTTTTTGAGTGATTTATTTGAGAAAAACTTGTTTAATACTTTAAAATTTAAGACTCTATTATACCTATCCCTTAATGACTTCATTTCTTTAATAAAACTTCTATTTTGAGTTTGGAAAGTAGGACTTTTCTTGTTATAGGTCTCCCTAGGAGAGACCCGTGAGCGTGCTAGGAATTTTACAAAGAGGACGGATGAGACTTTTGTGGAATATTGGTTAAGGTTAAAGGAGTTATGCGAAGATTTTGCTTTGGCAAGAAATCCCCGAACTTTGGGAGAAATGTTTAGATTTTGGAAAGAAGGGTTAAGGTATACTAGATGGGCATCAGTTGTGGACCGAGTGAGGTATGACCCCATGAGGAGAAGGAGATGGACCAAGTTGGAAACCATCTACACCATGGAGAGGATCATGGTGGAATACGGGCGTGAGCCCATGACAAGGGAAGCCACCTTCATCCTGAAAAACGAAGGAAACCCAATCCATCCAGACTTCCGAGTATGGACTAGCATAGGGCCCCTCTATGTTTATGCACATGACGACCTTTTTGACCATCAAGAATGGAATATAGCAGATGCACGAAATCACATAGTTTGGCATGCCGTGTACATAGACATCCTTTCAGCTTATATAGGCATCCAGCCTCCAATCGCTAGAGATGTTGGTATGCAATTAATTAATGCACCTGTACTAGGAGGAAACAATGAAATTGAGGATGTTGAGGAGGAGGAGGAGAAGGATCCCGAAGAGGACCCGAACTGGGCAGAAGAGGTAGTGCCAAGGACCTCCACCCCTCCCATAGGGATGGAGGAAGATGTGAACCATGAGCCCAACCAAGCCATTGGGGATTTTGACCGAAACCTAGAGATCCCCGATTGTAGTAGAAAGGAACCCGAGATAGATCCCACAGTTTGGAGAGACATCTATGTTGAGAATGAGTACCCTTCAGTGATTAATAAAGTGATTCCTGAACCCGTGGTCCCTGAACCAATGGAAGTGGAGAATGAAAAGGAGATGATTATGAGAGAAGCTCAGGAAACAGTGAACCGAGCGTGGGAAGAAGCGGCAAGAGAGTTAGGGATAGAAGAAAACCATGTAAATGAACAAGGAATGAGAGTTGGAGAGGAAGAAGCAAACCATGAAGAAGATCAAGAAGTGGGAGGAAATGAGAAGGATGAGCAGCATGATCACGAGATTTTGGTTCGATCCACTAGGAGAAAAAGGCTAACGGTGAGAGAATATCTAAGCCAGTTCATCCGTCAGGATGATGGTAGTTCTTCTAGTAGAGGACGGCTCCCTAGCCCAACCCCCGACGACCCGAGTGAAGATTGAGGAGAAGAAAGCAAGTTTGACCCATAGAGTCCAAGTAGAACTTTTTGGTAGAAGGCAATGCGGGATGCCAATTTGCCTTAGGTTTCCTTTAACGGCTTAATATATTGTTTCTTTTCTTTTATTGTATCTTTTGTTGTTGTGGGCTAGAAGGTGATATCTAGGACTAAAGTTAGATTAGTGGCTTGCCAAGTTTTGCGAACTTAAAATTTCAATGTAAATCCTTGTATGGCTCGCTCAATTAATGAAGTACTATGTTTTTGTTTCAATAGAAGGAAAATACTATTTTTTATGTTACAAAGATTCAAAGATTTCGAGCAATCATGTTATGCATTAACTATAAATAACATTAACCGCATTTAGTTGCATGAGCACCACTTCATTCATATCATCAATCTGAACTTGTGATTTTATTGCCTTATATGAGTTTTTTTTATTTTATGGCTTTCTTATGATAATAAAGATTTATAAGATTGATTTTCCATTTTGAAATTTATGATTTCTCGAATTTTTTTTTTTTTTGGTCACGAACCTTGTATATTGAATTAACTCTTACAAATTAAACTTCAAGAAGACACTAAAACTTACCAAAT
Source organism: Combretum micranthum (assembly GCA_024138025.1). NCBI lineage: Eukaryota > Viridiplantae > Streptophyta > Magnoliopsida > Myrtales > Combretaceae > Combretum > Combretum micranthum. The sequence continues at coordinate 508,251 of JAMXBD010000742.1, forward strand.
AATGTGCAACAAACGTAATCGAAGGAATTGTAATCAAGAGCAGGAGCCCCTCCTAAATGAGGCTAGTAATGAGAATCTACCTTACTACCCACAACCTAATCAACATGAGACAGCACCCCCAAATCCTCAAACAGCAATGATGAATGCGATAGGACAGCTAACAAACTTGCTAAATGCATTCATCCAAACACAGAACTTTTCACCAGCAACTTAATCCCAAACAGAGCATGAGGGATTCAGCACCACCACCACCACCACCACCTACAGCTCACAGAGGGATGACTGCAATTCCTCTATCCCCAGAAGAGCAATCTTACAATGCACTTTTTCCCCCCTCCACCTTATAGGAGATATCAAATGAGCTCTTTGTCGGATTTTATCAAAATTAATTGTTATTTTGACAGGACGTTTGGAAAGCCCAATGAAGCAAAGAGTGGTTAGCGCAAGTTAAGCGCTCTTTCATTTCATACGAGATTCCCCCATACCTTCAGTTGGAGTATGGAACTTACATGCTAAGGTATAATGCCAGGGTGTAGTGGGAGTCGAAGAGGAGAAGCTTGTCTCCACCTATGACATGGGAAACCTTCCGCAAAGAGTTTTTGGAAAACTACTTCCATCTAGTCTCAGAGTACGGTATAGTGCCGACTTCTTGCACGTCAAGCAACGGGGGAGATCCAATGAGCAATATGAAACAGAGTTCAATCATTTACTTCAGTACGCATCAGAATCATTCCGAGATAGTGAAGAGCTAAAAAAGAAAGTCTTTTTGAAAGGTTTAGATGAGGACCTGATAATTAAATTGGAGGAATCTAGGCTAAAGAATTATCTGGAATTGATTGAAAAAGCCCGTGTGATTGAAGGGGCTAAGAAAAGGAAGTACCATGAACCAGAAAAGAGAGAATTTGAAAAGAGGTAGTTTGACGCCTCAAGTTCTGGCTACAAGGGCAAGAGATATAAGCTCTATTAAGGATTTAAGGACAACACAAGTGGGAAGCCCACTCAATCTAAGGCCAACATCACTTGTTGGAAGTGCAAGGAGAGCCATTACCTAAGGCAATGTCCATAGTTAAGGAACAAGTGCTTCTTTTGTGGCGAGTCTGGTCACATGGTTTATGCTTGCCCAAAGAAAATGGCTGTGACTTGTTTCATCTGCAAAGAGAAGGGGCACTTGGCTTCCGAATGCTCACAGAGGAAAAGTGTGGCAGCTCGACCTTTTCGGACTTCGGGCATGCCAACACCATGCGGTTAGGAAGCAAAGGGGGAAGTCGTGCGGCATCTGCCATGCACAGGATGCGACTCTATAACTTCGAAGGACAATGGATGGTCGAGGATGATGATGATGAAGATGTAGAGTTGGCCGCCCTGGATCAAGGAGATGGTGTGGACAGCGGCCTAGTAACAGGTCAAAAGCAAAACCCTCTTAAGTTATAAGTTCTTTATTTAACGGTTTTCTTTAAAGGAATTAAAACTTGTGAAAAGGAAAGCTGGAACCTCAAACCTCAGAATAGGTAGTCGCGAGAGTATTTTAGGATCGAGTAGTGATGGATGTTTATCGACTACAGGACGCATAAGGATGAATAAGTGTGAAGCCTATGTGTTGTTTGGCACGGAAGCAACCCACTCATTTATCACTACCAGTCTGGCTAGACGGCTTGGATTACCGATAGCCGCGACTATCGCCAGCTTAAGGATTAAGACACCCACTGGAAGTGTCGTGTCAACACGCGAGATAATAAGAGATTGCTTGTTGGAAATCCAAGGACATATTTCTACGAGTGATTTAATAGTCATGGAAATGAATAAATATGAAGTTATCCTCGGTATGAATTGGCTAAGCAAAGTTAATGCCTTATTGGATTGCCAACAAAAGGTGATAAGCTTTGACGATCAGAGGAAGGAAAGAGTGGAGTTCTTTGGAGAAACCACAATTCAGAGAGAGTTTGGGCTAAGTTCTTTTGAGTTAACGATGGAAGATGAGGAAATAATCCCTATAGATAGTGTTTTAGACGAAGACGAAACTCAAGGGAAGAAAGACATATCCTTAGTGGATGAATATGAAAATGTATTCCCTGAAGTACTACCCGGATTGCCACCGAAGCAGGAGATTGACTTCGAGATCACCTTGGCTCCAAACATAGAACCAATATCAAAAGCACCCTACTGGATGGCTTCAGCAGAATTGAAAGAGTTGAAAACCCAGCTACAAGAGTTGTTGGATCAGAAATTCGTAAGACCTAGTCTGTCGCCATGAGGCGCATCTGTCCTATTTATGAAGAAGAAGGATAGATTCATGAGGTTGTGTATCGATTATAGAGAATTAAACAAGGTCACAATCAAGAATCAATACCCTCTTCTAAGAATAGATGATTTGTTCGATCAACTCCAAGGGGCGAGTGTATTCTCATGCATAGACTTGCGTTCAGGTTATCACCAGCTAAGGATTAAACCTGAGGATGTGCCAAAGATGGCCTTTCGTACTTGGTATGGACACTGAGTTTTTAGTGATGCCGTTTGGACTAACTAATGCACCGGCTGTATTTATGGACCTCATAAATCATGTCTATAAACCCCTTTAGGACAAGTGTGTCATCGTATTCATCGATGATATTTTGATCTACTCGAAGACCAAGGAGTAACATGAGGAACATCTCCGGATAGCGTTGCAAACCTTAAGGGAGAATAAACTGTATGCCAAGTTATCCAAGTGCGACTTCTAGTTGGACAGAAGTTCTAGCTACAAGGGCAAGAGATATAGGCCCTATCAAGGATTTAAGGACAACACAAGTGGTAAGCCCCTTCAATCACACGGGCTTTTTCAATTAATTCCAGATAAGTCTTTAGCCTAGATTCCTCCAATTTAATTCTCAAGTCCTCATCTAGACCTCCCAAGAAGACTTGCTTTTTCAGCTCTTCACTATCTCGGAATGATTCCGGTGCGTACTGAAGTAAATGATTAAACTCTGTTTCATATTACTCAATGGATCTCCCCGCGGCTTGACGTGCGAGAAGTCGACGCTATACCGTACTCTAAGACTAGAGGGGAAGTAGTTTTCCAAAAACTCTTTGCGGAAGGTTTCCCCTGTCATAGGTAGAGCCAAGCTTCTCCTCTTCGACTCCCACCACACTCTGGCATTATACCTTAGCATGTAAGTTCCATGCTCCAACTGAAGGTATGAGGGAATCTCGTATGAAGTGAAAGAGCGCTCAAATTGCGCTAATCAGTTTTCCGCCTCATCAGGCTTTCCAAACGCCCCATCAAAATAACGATTACTTTGATAAAATCCGGAAGAGCTCTTTTGATGTCTCCTATAAGGTGAAGGGGTAGAAAAGGTGCATTGTAAGATTGCTCTTCTAAGGGTACAGGAATTTCTGCAGTCATCCTCTGTGAGCTGCAGGTGGTAGTGGTGCTGAATCCCTCACCTCTGTTTGGGATTAGGCTGCTGGTGAAAGTTTTGTGTTTGATTAATGTATTTAACAAGTTTGTTAGCTATCCTATCGCATTCATCATCACTGTTTGAGGATTTAGGGGTGCTGCCTCATGTTGATTAGGTTGTGGGTAGTTGGGTAGATTCTCATTACTAGCCTCATTTGGAGAGGCTCCTGCTCCGATTATGGTTCCTTCGATTACGTTTGTTGCACATTATTTTGGTAACTTTTAGTGTCTTTTTGAAGTTTTAATTTGTAAGAGTTAATTCAACATACAAGGTTCGTGACCCAAAAAAAATAAAATAAAATCTAAGAAATCATAAATTTCAAAATGGAAAATCAATCTTATAAATCTTCATATTATCATAAGAAAGCCATAAAATAAAAGAACTATATAAGGCAATAAAATCACAAGTTAGATTGATGATATGAATGAAGTGGTGCTCATACAACTAAATGCGGTTAATGTCATTTATAGTTAATGCATAACATGATTGCTCGAAATCTTTGAATCTTTATAACATAAAAGAATAGCATTTTCCTTCTTTTGAAACAAAAACATAGTACTTCATTAATTGAGCGAGCCATACAAGGATTTACATTGAAATTTTAAGTTCGCAAAACTTGGCAAGCCACTAATCTAACTTTAGTCCTAGACATCACCTTCTAGCCGACAATAACAAAAGATACAATAAAGAAAAGAAAGGAAAAGAAAAGAAACAACATACTAAGCCGTTAAAGGAAACCTAAGGCAAATTGGCATCCTGCATTGCCTTTTACCAAAAAGTTCTACTTGGACTCTATGGGCCAAACTTGCTTCCTTCTCCTCAATCTTCACTCGAGTCGTCAGGGGTCGGACTAGGGAGCCGTCCTCTACTAGAAGAACTGCCATCATCCTGACGGATAAACTGGCTTAGATATTCTCTCACCGTTAACCTTCTTCTCCTAGTGGGTTGAACCAAAATCTCGTGGTCATGCTCCTCATCCTCCTCATTTCCTTCCACTTATTGTTCTTCCTCATGGTTTACTTCTTCCTCCCCAACTCTCATTCCTTGTTCATCAACATGGTTTTCTTCTATACCTAACTCTCTTGCCGCTTCTTCCCACACTCGGTTCACTGTTTCCTGAGCTTCTCTCATAATCATCTCCTCTTCATTCTCCACTTCCATTGGTTCAGGGACCACGGGTTTAGGAATCACTTCATTAATCACTGTAGAATACTCATTCTCAACATAGATGTCTCTCCAAACTGTGGGATCTATCTCGGGTTCCCTTCTACCACAATCAGGGGCCTCTAGGTCTCGATCAAAATCCCAAATGGCTTGGTTGGGCTCATGGTTTACATCTTCCTCCATCCCTATGGGAGGGGTGGGGTCCTTGGCACTACTTCTTCTGCCCAGTTCGGGTCCTCTTCGGGATCCTTCTCCTCCTCCTCCTCCTCTTCCTCTACTTCCTCTTCAACATACTCAATTTCATTGTTTCCTCCTAGTACAGGTGCATTAATCAATTGTATACCGACATCTCTAGTGGCTGGAGGCTGGATGCCTATATGGGGTGGAAGGATGTCTAAGTACACGGCATGTCAAACTATGTGATTTCGTGCGTCTACTATATTCCATTCTTGATGGTTAGGTTCTATGCTAGTCTATACTCGGAAGTCTGGAAGGGTTAGGTATAAGATCATGAATGTCAAGTATAATATGAGCATTTAAATAATAGATCTACTACTTAGGATGCATAAAATGGAGTTTGAAAATATAAAAATAGATTTTTGTGCAAGATCTTTACTTTACTCTACTACTAAATGCATGGACATGAAGACCATCATACAAAAACACATTCAAATACAAGATCTACTCTTGTGATGGTTTGATATTCATGTAGTAGTATTTTCTTATTCCTAGTAAGAGCTCATGGGGACTTAAAATATGAAAATACTCATGAATGGTCTTGTCATTAAGGTTAAGTGGTAGAAAGGTTAAAGATCCATCACCCCATGAGGAGAAGGAGATGGACCAAGTTGGAAACCATCTACACCATGGAGAGATCATGGTGGAATACGGGCGTGAACCCATGATGAGGGAAGCCACCTTCATCCTAAAAAACGAAGGGAACCTAACCCTTCCAGACTTCGAGTATAGACTAGCATAGGACCCCTCTATGTTTAAATATTGTAGTTTATAGATCTTTAAGTAAATGAGACAAGAAACTCAAAAAGGAAAATTATTTATTTGAAATGGTCAAATGAAAATTCGGATGGTTTCAAGACCATGCCTTAAAAACCCTTTTATCAACTCCAAAACTTATGTTTTATATGAAAAATGAAGGTTATAGGTAATAGATATCATCAAGTGATAATTTTTATAAGTTGAGATGGGATTTACTAAGAAAAATATGTAAAACAAGGAGCAGAAATAAAGTAGAAAATTTTGAATTGCTTGCCATTTTAAGAAATTCGTAATTTAAGAGTAATATCATGAAAACACCCACTTTCCAAACTCAAAATAGAAGTTTTATTAAAAAAATGAAGTCCTTAAGGGATAGGTATAATAGAGCCTTAAATATTAAAGTATTAAACAAGTTTTTCTCAAATAAATCACTCAAAAACTAATTATACAAAAATTCGGATTTAGGAATGCCCCTATTTGAAAACACGTTTACAAAGTACAAAATGGAGATTTTTGTGAAGAAATGAAGGCCTTAAGGAATAGATATAATAAAGACTCAAGTTTAGCAAGGATAAATAGATCTTCCTAAGAAATAATTCCAAAACAAAAGAGAATAATCAAAGTCATGAAACTATTCTTTTTAAGAGTAAGTATTCATGGAGTGTTACAAAATAAAGAGTTTCTAAAATTTTCTTCTAATAAATATCGTCAAGGGCATGCATACATCAAGCTCATAACATGCCATTCATGATAGGAAATCATCAATATTGTATGTATATTTGATCTATATGGTAGAAACATTCCAAACATTCACAAAACTATTTTTTGGAATTGGATTTCGCTACTAATCAGAACTGATCAGAATGTTTCGAGACCCAAACGTTTTCAAAACTTAGAAATAAAATTAGAATTAGATAGATCTTTCGAAATAGATAGAAATCGATATATAATTTGCCAAATTCGGAGTTAAAATGACCAAGTCGTTTTAAGTCGGGACTTTCGCAAATGACGAGAATTACGGAATTACTAATTTTGTTTAATAGTTTGGTTTAATTAAGTGATGAAATACTCATTAGGGTATTTCTTCCTTTTTAGGTGACCCGAGATTGACGATTCCCTTCCACCGAACTATTACTACTAGAGGACAGGTGTTCCAATGGCTGAGTGAGTAGTTCTTCCCGATTTCATTTATTGTATGTGATTATAATGATAGTTGTATTAGATTTTAGCAAAGATAAATGGATATGTGTGATGGGGACACACACGCGCACACACACACGCACATGCACACACAAAGACAAAAACAAAAACAAAAATCTACCCTTGAAATCCTAAGTAGCTTTCATTGAAGACATGCTTGGAATCCCAACCGGTCTAGTCTTTTACCCTGAACGGTGAAACATGTTCCGGATACTTTCTGAACACAACCAAAATCCTAAGTCCTATCTTCTTTATGTTAGAACCATATATTTTCTGGCATAGTGTGTTAAGAACCTCTTAGATGATGTTAAGTATGATATCAAGAAAGTACAAGTTGAGCAGCAAAAGAATTTTAGTCCTCCCAACCTCATATAAAACATACATCTAGGCAATAGATATGCAAGTGCGCACAATTTACATACAGACATGCATATACATACTAATAGCAGTGATATCTTCTAAATGAAGTCTCTTCCACTCTCAAGAGTTCCTTGCAAAGGAGGAATTAAGCTACACAAGTAACATAGTTTCAGCCAATGCAGAAGTTACCACTGCAAGCAATAGAAACTTTTCATTGTGCAGTAAATATAATATAAATTTTGAATGACAGATAAAGAGATATATTATTCTTAGACATGAATAGACCATCATACATGATCACACTATCAATCATGAGTCACATTTCAAGGAAACTTTTAGAAAAATTCTTAAGAATGAATTTGGAAAAACAAGAAGAAAACTAATAGAAAAAGGCTTCTTGGTGTACTTATGGAATATTTAACTCAGTTACCTAAAATTTTTCATGCATTGACTAGCCTGGTGGTCCTCAGAGAAAAATCTTAAACTTGTATATAGCCCCTTACCATCTTCTTTTGCCATTGCTACAACCACTCTCACTGCCAGCACTGGAAAACCAGGCATTCTTTGAGCAAGATGACTGAAATCCTGCAGCTTCTTCTCCCAGCAAGCCTACCACAAAGTTGTTTCTCATCATCAAGCACCTGAACAAATCCTTTTCTTAAACCAACTCATGAGAATAAGGAGCTCTCAATCCCTTTCTCTTGTAAATGAGCTTCTTCAGTATGTCGGCTCAACCTTATCTGCCTGCAAGAAGCAGCTTTTGAGAACATCATCAAATAGCATTAAAATAGGGACCTATGAAAACTACAAATCCTAGACATTGATGTGTATTTACACATGCACCTACAAAGGAAAACCATTGAAGAAATGCAAATGCCCTAGATAAATAAAAGTAATTGGCAGAACCTGTTCGAGAGTGTTTTATATGTTCTGTCATTGCTTCTACTGATGTGTATTTACACATGCATAACAGCATACCTACAAAGGAAAACCAATGAAGAAATGCAAATTCCCCTGATGAATAAAGTTACACTGGTCGAACCTGTCCAAAGTTCTTTTACTTTTATTTTTTATTTTTTATTTTTTATGTTCTATCATTTGACTTTATCTTACAAGTTGATCTATATACTCATTTCAATTGGCCAAAATCTATCTCACGCATTTATAGCAAACTATAATGAGTGCATATGACATTGAAAGAAGCCTCCCAAAAATGAATGACAGAAAACCCAAAAGGCAACGGAATGCATTTGTTTTAAAGACCATGCAATTGAAATGCATGATCTACACTATATTCATGTCTCAGTTTAGATTGACAACTGTCGCTGCATGAATTTTATTTGCTTATACACTAGAAATGACATCTGTTAAAGTAGTTGATAGGTTAAAGCCAAATATGTAATCACAATCAATTACCTTTTAGAAATAGAGGAGCCTCCTTTTGAACATCTTTAGGTAAAGGAGTTCACTTGACAAACAGCTTGCTGTGCCAATCCCATGGCTGTCCCAGGAAATAAGATCTTTCTCCTGCTTTGGAGAAATCCAAATAAGGCACTTCTTAAAATTCCACATTTCATTTTCTTCTCTTTGGATTCACTACAGGACTACGAAATCAAACAATAGAACACAGAAGGATTATAGCAGTTTACATGAGAGGGAGAGATTTTTTCACCTTTTTTATTAGCAGATGCAACACCAGCACCCACTATGCCATAGATCTGATGATAATGTCTAATGCCACCCGTATGAACTAAGGTGCAACCCACTTCAATTGAAGAAATCAACCAACTAATTGTAGCTATAAATCAAACTGAAAACAATTTGTCTCTGGAATTAAATTGAAGCTGCATTTTCATGGCTGAATTCACCTTCACAAGGGTTAGATGATTAAAGCAACATAAGTGGGAGGACAGGACAAATGGAGAAGGAAAACAAGACAGATACATGGAGCAATATATACCAAAAATTCAAAGTACATATCTAAGAGGGAAAAAATGCACTAGTGTAAATGCTATTAATCCCAATCACAGTTTTGAAAATAAAAGAGCATACAAGGATCAAAATTCATCTGCAGGTCATACAAAATGCAGGAATTTACTCAAAGGAGCACTGAATTAGATGAAGATGCTGATGCATCAACTTCCTATTGGGTCCGACAACTCATTCCCCAGGTTTCCCCTAAAAAGAAAGCAATAGTGAATATACATGCCAGTAAAATATTCTTGTTTTCTTTCCCATGCAACAAGATCTATATATATTAGCAACTGCATTCACCATGTCATTTTGCAGATTGGATGGCATAATTGGAAATCAATCACAAAGTTACCCTCATTTGATTAATCACCAGAGGTGATGTCATCAAGTAGAAGTCAGCAAACAATGTCAATCCAACACTTGTTAATGGCAGCTTGGACTTTCTTGGGTTTGCAAAGCTGCTTAACAGCCTTCTCCCAAGTAAGTACTTTTGGCACCAGACATTTTTGCAGCATCACCTTTAAGATTCTGGAAGCCCCTTCAGTTCTCTGCCGCTTGAGTAACATGATAGCCAGCTCATCTAAAAATTCTCTCCCATCATGAGGTGGATCTAGATTTTCAGCAAGAGCCGCCAAGAAAATGTTGCATGTCCACAAGTCCGGATCACAATCTCTTTCCACCATGCTTTTTAGGAGATTTATGGCACGGGAAACATAACCTCTTTTGCATAAAGCATTGAAAACAATGTTGTATGTTACTACATCTGGCTGGCATCCAGTGTCTTTAAAAAGCATCTCATCAAAGAGTTGTAAACCCCTCTCTATTGCTCCAGCATTGCAAAGTCCATGAATCATGGAGCTGTAAGCTACCACATCAGGTCTAAATCCTCTAAGCAACATCTCCTTCCATATCATCTCCGCCTCCTCGATTTTGCCCTCCTCACATAAACCATGTATGTGCACGCTATAGCAAACCTCATTCCTCACGTCAGCCTCTATCTCTTCCCACAAACTAATAGCTTTATGGGCATCACCTGTCCGATAGAAGCCCCTAAGCAGGGAGCTATAAGCAAAGGCATTCGGTGGGAACCCACTATTCCTCATTTCCATAAGAATTTGCTGGGCTTCATCCGTTTTCTCTTCCTGGCAAATGCCATCTATCAGAGTACAATAAATAACCGAATTAGGTCTGAATCCCTTCTCCACCATCTCCCCCCACAATCTCCTAGCAAGTTCAAATCTTCTTTCCTTGAACAACCCACCAAGGAGGGCAGAATAAACATATTCATTCACACAAGAACCTCTATCTTCTAGAAACTTAAGAACAGCCAACCCATCAGCTGCTCTTCCATTTTTGACAAGACCATTGATTATGGTACCATAAGTTACATCATTTGGCATGCACTTACAAGCAATCATCCGATCAAGAAGACCTACAGCCTTATCCAACTTCCCTCGGAGACAGAGACCGTGTATGAGAGTGTTGTAAGTAACTTGGTTAGGCACGCACCCTTTCAGTAACATATTATCGAGAAGCTTCGCAGCCCGTCCCAATTTGCCCTGTTTGCACAATGCATTGAGCAATACATTAAAAGTGGGAGGATTCGGAAAGCAGCCCTCGGACTGCATCTCATCCAAAAGCGAAACCGCCTCCTCGATCCTACCTTCCTTACAAAGCCCATCCATCAATGTACAATAAGTAAACACATCCGGGACACATTTGTGAATCAACATTTCCTCTCTAAACGTTTCTACAGCCCTATCAACAAGCCCTAATTTACACATAGCCTTGATAATCAAATTAAAACTAAGAACATTCGGCACGAAACCCATATCACTACCACCACCACGATTAACAAACACGGAAAAATAGAATTCTAGGGCACGTGCGTAAAGCCGTTCGTGGATAAGAACATTGACAACGGAATTGAAAGATCTTACTGTGCGCTTACAGCGGAAATCACAAACCATCCTGTAGAACAAGTCGAGGGCTTTATCGGGCAGGTGGGCATTGCCATAAGCCTTGAAGATCGTGATGAAGGAAGTTTCGAGGAACAGTCTGTTCTCGTGCTTCATTCGACGGAGAAGGTTTTCGAGAGAAGTAAAATCGCCGGAGGTGGCGTAGCTTTGGAGTAGGGAATTGAAACTGGAATCACCCAGCCTGTATTGCATTTGTGTTCGCGTATGGGGTTTTGGTGTTGGATTTGGGGTAGTGCTGAGGAAGATTTCCATTGTATAAATAGAATGCAAGAAGGAGAAGATGAAGAAGGGAGGGATAGATGGTTCAAGTTCAAGCAGCTTTTCAACTTGAATTTGTTCAGGAAGGGCATTCCTCATTCCATTCCCTACGGTTTTTTTTTTTTTTTAATTTAATAACAAACACTTCAATTTTCGATTTCGATGGGTTTCCGCCGTCCTCGGCGGAGCAGAAGTGGAGAAGGGGTCGTCGAACAGCCTCAGTAGAGAGTAGAGAAACTATCTGATGGCCCCTTTTTTTTTTTAATTATACAAATGAAAGACTGCCGGTTGGGAATAAATTGTCTAAACTGAAAAAGCATAACAGAGATTGGTATTAGCTCAAGTCTTGCCTTTAACAAATTAACTAACTTGGTACTTTATTTGTTATTTTGGCCAAAAAAAAAAAATCCAGTGTAAAATATATATATATATATATATATATATCTAGCACCTTTTTAAATTTAGCATAAAAATATATTAAGGTATTTTTTGTGATTTGTGTACAAATCGTCCCTACATATCCGTACATGACTTAACCTAATAATTTCCAACAAGATAGTACATTTTGTTTTTTTTTTTTCTTTTGGGCCAATTTTTTTGGGTATTTTAATTTTTTTATTTCATTGCAATTTGATAAATTATTTTTGTTTAAAACAATAATTTGTAATTTATATTTTACTAAGGAATTGCTAATTGATATTTTATTTATCTTTCCATATATACAGTAAGACAAAAACTACATATAAATCTTATTGATTGGATTTTTTTCTTATTGGTCCTCCATTTTGAGACTAGCCTACAAGGCCCTTTTTAGCATTAGCACAAAAAATAAATGGCACATACTCCATGAAATTGCTATTATATTTCCTTCTCATTTCGTGTAAAATTATTAGGGTAAATTACACCATAAGGTCCCAACGTTTGGAGGTAAGTTTATTTAAGGTCCTAACGTTTTGAGTGGTTAAAGGAGATCTCAATATTTGGGGTAAGTTTTAGGTCCTAAAGTTTGAAGAAGTGGGTTAATTTGGGTTCCCACAGACATATGTTAACATGAACGAATATTTAATCAAAACTCAAAAGACTCTTTTCTTATTGGCACGTCTCTTTATGGACCTAAATTGACTCATTTTGTTTAAACGTTGGGACCTTAAATGAACTTACCGCAATATTGAGATCTCTTTTTAATCACTTAAAACGTTGGAACTATAAATGAATTTACCCTCAAATGTTGAGGCTTTCTAGTATAATTTACCCAAAATTATTATTACGGTATTTAGTTATACTTTAAAACATGACATCAAATGGCAACTATGCTTGAATTGTTATTTTCAAAAATGTTGTTGATGATTAATTATAAATAATGAGCTCTCATAGCTCAGTCCAATCCATTGCATGTTAGGGTTGATCCATTAAGCTTATGTTTAACCTATCTCGACTCATCGTGAATCTCAAAGAGTCTTAACTTTCCCCTCGGCTTAGGAGACTGACCTACCAAAACATGTATCCAATGAACCTTAAGCAAGGTCACTCGACATATTCTTCTTAATTGTCAATGATTCCACCAAAGAAGATAGTTAGACGTAGATTAATGACTTAATCTCTATGTTTGTAATAATCATCTTTTAACTCACAACTACTCTAGGATTATGCAATGTATGTAGCCATTGAGAGTTTGGTTCCTGTAAATATCTCCTCTGCTCACTATAGAAGATCAATATGTTATTATGGTAACTCTAATAACCTTTAACCTCTATGCATTTAGAATGCAATCTGACTCGAGTATTGGAATGGCAACGCCAAACAACCCTTGGCGCAAACTGACCGTGTTTTGTTTTGCAAGCATAGTATACAAGTCCAAAAGTCTGATTCCAACACTTACTTTACCTTTTATCGGATTTAAACAAACAACAAATACCAATATCTTCAAAACTACACACCATTAATCTATGTATATTTGTTATATAATAGGGATTTTTCTTTTATAATAGGGCATTATAGATATTTTACTATTATTCTAATGTAATTCCTTGTTTTTTATGTCAACCAAACCTCGTAATAGTCATATAATTGCTATTATTCCTTTATTATATTCCTATTGATTACAATTCAATATTCCTCTTACTCCATAGAGTGAACTAAGCAAGCCTACAAGGTGACAACAAGTTAAAGAACACATAGTAATCTATATCTTACACATTCTACCTAATGATCACTATGCATGTACACTAGTTAACTACATGAAAGTATATCATACACTAAGTGAGAGTTAACCTCGCCCACTATAAGTGTCCAAAACACACACACACACACATATATATATATTAGAAGGGAAAGCCATACCCCTTCTATCATTCACATATAGCCTTAATCTTTTGGGCTTTTTAAATAATCCTCTAAACTTCAATGTATTGGTATTGGGAAAAAAATTGTATTTTTAGCTTCATTGAAAATATTAAAATCAAAATTTAAGAGGCTGTTAAAATACGTTTTGATAAGTTTAAAGGTGTTTTTGTACCGAGATCAATTAAGAAATGTCATGTTCAACTTTTTTGAGATATTTGCCAGTTTATCAATATTCAAGCGATTGTTTGAAATATCCCAAAATTTTGGGTATATCCACATCTTAGCTAAAATATATTTTTCTTTCATCAAAACATAGTTACTTTTTTATGTCAACTAAACAATATAATAAATATGTAATATTCCTATGTATTTGATCCAGTGATATAAACACACCATTAATCATTGCTTAAAAGAAAGTATAGAACAGTAAAAAGACACACTAACGTTGTATATCCCTATCATTAGAAATAGTGTAACTTAGAGAATAAACATCACTATGGAGGTCACAAACTATCCCTCTTCCATAAAAAAGTCTTTTAAATACAAATTTAACACTTCCTCCAAATAATTTTCTATCATTAAAAAAAAAAAAAAAAGAGTAGCCATAAGTGTATGAGATTGATTATAGTGGTCACGTACACGTTATGTATGTATCACGTAACATATTGACCAAAAGAAATGACTTGTGATCATATAAAGCATAAGTAAGAGAGTACAGGTTAAGGTAGAGGAGAAGGTTAACCCAATAGGACACTTATGACATTACTAATAATGAAGAAATAGCATGAGTTTTTTATTTGAAAAGGCATTTGATCTTTTTGAGTTGGAATAGCAGTACAACATTGTTTCAAAAATTAGATCATTAAAACAAAGGTAGACTAGGGATATTTATAGACCTACAATTGACTGTCAGAGTTAGTCCCTTACTCCCTTTTATTAATGAGTGTTAAAATGGACTCTCTTATTGACTTCAGTCCATTAAGAACCTTTAATACCTTATGAGCCTTCTAAAAAATGCTTGAATTGGTTAGGGCAAGTCCAAGAGGCATTACTACAATCCTATCATACAAATTGTCACTTGATCATCTTAAGAAATACAGGCTTGACTCTTAAGACCTTCTTACTTTAACAAAAAATAAAATAAAATCGAACTTTAAAAAATTAGCTTATAAACCTCGTAAGTCAAATATGATCCTCTACCATAACTAAATAAGTTTTGAAAGCAGCATCGATCCTTGTACTTCTTTAAAACTATGTTGAAATCACAATTAGTCCATGCCTATTTGATTTGTTTAATCATTTGGATCTTTTCCTTAGTAATATACTACAAGTAAAAATATTATTATTCAACTTTGTGCCGAAATCCAACACTCTTTAAAGTCTAACTCAATTTTATGTTTTTAAATTTTTCATTTTAAATATGACACATCTCACAGTGTATAAGTATTGTGTAATTTAATATGTTCATATGTCCTTTGACATTAATCCTTTTGTCATTCTTCATAATTCATCTAGCTCTAACTTTGTTTCATTTCCTTTTACTTACTCCATCACAATTGAATTTTATCTATCAATTATGTATTGCTTTCCATTTCAATTGTGTTAAAAGGCTTTGATTACCTTTGTATTTGGTGTCATGTCCCAAATTTTGAGGATGATAACAGTTTGTCATGTATCTAAGTCAAGTAGTAAACATTAAGGCATACTTGATAATAGGGTAGTTTTCTATGTAATTTGGACCTATTGAAATCCCACCCATCATGGGTGGTTGATTTGTAACAAGGAAGTTGAATGAAAATGATTTTTCATAAATAGTCATATATTATAGCTATAAACATCCATAAGTGTTGAAAAGTAAAGGAGCTTCAAGAGGCCCATTACAATACCAATAAAGTCTCTCTCTCTATATATATATAGCCATTAAACCTTTTATAGAAAAACTTAAAGAAGAAGAAGAAGAAGAAGAGAAGAAGAAGAAGAAGAAGAGAAAGATCTCAAGCTCATAAAATAAAACCATAAACAACTAAACTTGACACTGTCTCTCACGTTTTCCTTTCCTTTCCTTTCCTTCCCCTTTATTGTTCCCCATATGTCTATCAATTACATATTTTATTTCTATATTCTTATTATTATCCATCTAATTACTAATAAGTGCTAACTCTAATTTACTAAAGTCTCCTTTCTCATACACTTTACACTATCTTTTAGGATTGCAACCAGGTAGGTTCTTATATGGTATTTACTATTTAGCCTGTCCAACCCAACAAATAATATCCTCCAGCATTTTGGACGGGTTTTGGGATCTTTTACAATACCCTAGTGTTTTAGATCAGGTTTTAGGATGAGTACAAAACTTATTGGAAACCTAAACCTAACAAAAGAGAAAAAAATTGTACAAATTAAAAGCAATGCATATGCAATCCACAGTTAATTTTATATTAAGAGAATCCCAAGAGTGATTCCATGTTACTAGTATCTATTTGCATGGTATTCTTAAATTAATTAACTTCAAATAATGATATTAGTTAGTTCAATTTTAAATGGCACAACCATTTATATCATGGTTACTAAATGGTATTAAATATATTAACAGTTACATGTTACTATTTTTTCCTTTTTTTCCCCTTCAAAATCAATTTAAGAAAGTTAAGATTAAAAATACTAAAAATAAGTTATTTAAAGGAGGATGCAACAATAAAAAAGAAAAAGGAAAATAAAATCATACATATTTTGCTTCAAAATAAGTTGTACTTTACATATGGCTTTTAATGCGATTATGGAGTTTGGTACCTTATAGGATATATCAAGCGAAGTTCGGAGAGAAAAGCCATATAGAGTTTGGAATGGCCTTTAGAAGGACCTACAGGATGTAGGGATGAGTTTAGATTATTTAAATAAAAAAAAAAAAAAAAAACCTACCATGGTTGAATTCAATTACATTTTCTTTGCTTTTATCCTTTTTCTAATTTTTAAATTCCATAAGTTTTGTTTAATATGTCATAAGATTGAAATAGTTGAAAAAATAAAAATAAAAGACATGTTTAATACCATTAGTATAAATATATATATATATATATTTATATATGGATGACCTTGACTTTTGGTTATTCGTGTCCTTCCACCTGCCATATTAAATGTTGTAACATTTTCACCTGCTTGTAACCTACAGTGTATATGCCCTATAAATATATACTCCCCTATAGTTTATAATATACAGGAAATTATGAGGATACAATATCATTCTCCTTATATTTTACTATTCTTTTTTGCAGTTGTTATATTGTGAGTGTTTCTTATTTTTATATAACATGTTTTAACATTATACTTTAACCAAGCAATCAATTTTAGGTAAGTAACAAAATTTTTATCTTATAAATTTCATTATGTCAAATCTCACAAAGTTTAAGTTTGTGGCACTTAGTATTATGAGAAAAAAATCATCTATCATAGATGTGAGATGTTGAAATTCATTTAGATGTTGTGGTTCTTGGAAATACTATAAAAGAAGAAAATGATACTTCAATGCAAGATCATGCAAAAGCAATGATTTTCCTTCGTCACCATCTTGATGAAGGACTAAAAGCAGAATATATTACTGTAAAAGATCCACTTGTTTTTTAGAATGGAAAGGAATGACCACTAGAAAACAGTAATCCTCCTTAAAGCTCGTTATGATTGGATGCATTTAAGATTACAAGATTTCAAAATTGTGAGCAAATATAATTTTGCAATTTTTATAACCAGCTCTCGGTTGAAACTTTATGAAAAAAATGTTCTACCTTTCATGCTTCAAATGTAGTCCTTGCAGCAATAATATAGAGATAAAGGTTTTAAGAAATATTCTAAGTTACTTTCATACATTCTTGTGGCAGAGCAAACTAATGAATTGTTAATGAAAAATCATGAGGTACGTCCTACTAGTTCTACTCAATTCCCTAAAATGAATGTTGTGTTGTGGCATATAATAATGAAAATATAAGGGCATGTGGTCGTGATCATGGTAGAGGTTGCGGTTGAAATCACAATTGTGAACGTAGTTGTGGTCAAAATTATCACGATGGTCATAGTAATTCTAAAAATATAAATTACCACAAAAAGTGAGATAACAATAGTGGAAAATAAGATTCTAAAGATGTTGAAAGTAAATGCTATCATTATGGCATGTTTGGTCACTCGTCTCATACTTGTTGCACAGCTAAGCATCTTGTTGAGCTTTAGCAAGCATCATTGAAGGAGAGGGGAAATAATTTAAAATCCAATTGTATTTTTCTAAATGATGATCCTTTTGATATAACACATTTAGATATCGCTAATTTCTTTGAACCCATGGAGAAGCAAAATTGATATCATGAAAGCTTGCAAGTTTTATTATATTTGATGTCAACGTTTCTATTTTATGTTGGCTGTTTTAGTGTAATGTTTTTCTATTATCAATTCAATAATAATGATATATGAGGCTAAAAGTAAATTTTAATTATGTCAATTTATTTTAGTTAATCCATCATGCTAGTTTTTGTCTAGTTAGCAAGTTATTACATGATTATTAACCATGTGATGATTATAGTTATCTAAATCCATGAATGCATTATAATATCATTTTTCTTCTTAACCATTAATTATAATAGCTTCTTAAATAAAATGAAAATAGAATTAAAAAAAAGGGGATAAATGGTGATGATCCCATTCTATATGACATATGTATGATGATTAAGGAGTTTTTTTTTTTAGTGATATATGTACATGAAAGTAAAGGTGCTGCTGAATATTTTCATGATATATTATTATGTTACATATAATTGAATTTTGACATGAATTTAATATACAATGAGTTTTGCTTATTCTGATTGTTTGTGATTTTTTTATTTTACTTGGATAGAAAATCTATGGATGCTTCTTCACTCTTAATTGGATCAATGACAAATGAAGAAGATATATGTGTTGCGGATAGTGTAACTACTCATATTTTTCTCGAAGATGCGAAGTATTTTTCTTCTTTAAAATTGGGTGAAGCAGTAATTATTACTACAATATCTAGTAACATAAAAATAATTGAAGGCTCCGGAAGAGCTAAGATATTATTACTAAGAGGAACAAAGCTTGTCATAACTCATAAACAATGCATTATTTTCTCTCTCATAGAATTTTTTTAAGTTTTAAAGATATTTGTAATAACGGATATCATATTGAGACTACTAAAGAGGGAAACCAAGAATACCTCTATGTTATAAGTATTATTTCAAAGATAAAGTATATAATGGAAAATTTTTTCACTCTCTCCTTTGGTTTATACTATACAAAAATTAATGTGATTAAAAACGAATTTTACAGTGAACCAGAAGTTTACAGATTTGAATATTTTACAATTTGGCATGATCGATTAGAGCATCCTGGTTCTATAATTTCAATTCACATGAGCATCCCGATTTTTCAATGCAATGCATTTTTCTATACTACATGCTGTTAAGGAAAATTAATCATAAGGTCATCGGCATTGTGTCACCTGCATTCTTAGAGTGCATACAAGGTGATATATGTGGACCTATACATCCATCGTGTGGAACCTTTAGATATTTTATGGTTTTAATAGATGTTTTATTAGATGGTCACATGTGTGTTTGTTATCATCATGAAATCTAACCTTTGCAAGATTACTTGCTCAAATTATTTTATTACAAGGACAATTTGCAAATCATCTAATTAAGACAATCCGTCTTGACAATGCTGGTGAATTTACATCCCAAACTTTTAATGAATATTGTATGTTACTTGGGATAAAAGCCAACTATCCTATAGTACATGTTCATACTCAAAATGGTTTAGCGAGATCATTTATTAAACATCTTCAATTGATAGCTAGACCATTACTCATGAGAGCTAAACTCCCTACTTTTGTATGGGGATATGCTATTCTATATGAAACAACACTCATATGTATTAGATCAACAAGTTATCATAAATTCTCCCTGCTACAATTGGCCTTTGGTTAAGAGCCAAATATTCATCTAAGAATTTTTTGATGTGCAGTGTATGTTCCTATTACTTCACCACAACGTACTAAAATGGCCCCTCAAAGAAAATTAGGAATTTATGTTGGATATGAATATCCCTTGATAATTAAATATCCTGAGCCTTTAACAGGAGACATGTTTACTACATGATTTGCAGATTGTGATTTTGATCACATAACATTACCAATGTTAGTATTTCTCTTTTGATGTTTTGATGATAACAAAAAGATTAAGTATTACAAATGAATTTATTGAGTATGCAGAAATCTCGATTTAATGTGATAAGTGAAGTAAAAGTTTTCAAGAACTAAGTAAGAAGTTATGGAAATTTAAAGATAAATCAGAAAGTAATTCAGAGACAAAATAAAAAGACAAAAGTATTCAGAAGGAAACTCAGAGAGTGAAACGGCTGATCGACAAGACAAAACTACTCAGAAGGTAACTCAGAAGGTAAACTGGGAACAAGAACAGAATTCGCACAAAAACATCACAGTTCGAATCTTTCAAAATTATTTCATTATTTTGAAGACCCAGCTCCAAAGTTGAGTGTATTTAGGTAATACATTCAAATGTTCCACAAAGTTGGTTATTATATCCAAGGGGATTCGAATTTTTTTTAACGAATAAAATCTCAAGAACTCATGACAGAAAAATTAAATTAATCAAAGATCAGATTATGTCTGATATTTATGGCTTGGGTTTATATTCAATGATATTACGGAATTCGTTTTGTTTTATTATCAAGTTTGACAGTCAGATCAAGAAGGAAAGATTCTATCCTATTCTTTTGGGATTTAGAAGATATTTCACGAGGAAGTCTATCTTCAAGACGGTCAAACAACGATATGGATAAACATCAACGTTATCAACAGCAAGATAAGATTTGGATAATCACAGAAGTATATCAAGCACAAAATCAGGAACTACTGGAGATTATCATCTATCCAATTGTTTTTTAATTCAAATTCGCTAGCCGTTTTCAACCGAAGAAAAAGGAGAATTTTAAATTTAAATATCTCGAAGATATGAAGACAGTGAGTGTGTGAAAAAGACGAGAAAAAAAAATAAAAAGCCTTCGAGAATCTCTTGCTAAATTACAGTCATTCGGAATTTTCTTTGAGCTGAAATTTTAGAAACGTTTATTCCTTTGTTTCAAAGCTTTGTATATCTCGAATGAGATTTGTGTAGAAGTGAGAGTTATATTTAGTCTCTGTAGATCAGTAAATAGCTTGAGTGAAGCTAGATAGGCTGAGCAGAGTGTTTGAAGTTCCTTGTTGAAGAACAAACTTGTATTCTCATTTCTTTTGGATATAGTGGAACATACCGGTGTGGAATACCGGGTCCTCGGCTTGGAGCTGGAAGAGAGGATTGACGCTCGAGGCAGAACCTCTATAAATCGATCTTGCAATCTCTTCTCTACCTTATCTTTTTAATTTCGTGCATATTTTATTGTTTATTCTTGCTGCATTATAAACTCAGAAGACCAGTCAGAGAGTAACTGGAAATTTAAGTTCTACTGAACTTTGAACTAAGAAGATCAGTCAGAGAGTAACTGGGAGCAAAATAAATTTTTATTAACATATTGTTTTTATTATTTGCGAACTTGATCTTGTCTGATATTATTCAAAATTTATCAATATATTTAAAATAGAGTTTTAGAAGCCATTTAATTTGAGTAACTAAGCAGAGTGAATTTGGTTGAATTTTAAAAAAGGTTAAATTTTATTAAATAACCAATTCACCCCCTCTTGGTTATTCTTTCGGGACCAACAACCAATGTAAAGGGGAGCAAATAAAATGTGGAAAAAATGATATCATGCATACTAATAAGCGTCTAAAGTCCCTTATTATATGTGCTAATATGATGTTATATTATAAGAATTGTATGTGATTTGTAAAGAAAATGACACTTATTTGGTTAAAATGGTAATTTCAGGAATGAAAGAAGATAATGTGCTTAATGAAGACATTTTGATGAGTTAAAGGAGATTTTGATAAAGAATTGAACAAAGTGAAGATTTATAACATACATGATCATTTTGCACAAGTTGTGCAAAATACTAGTCTAAGGAGCAGAATTTAATCGACAATTGATTTTAAAGTGCACAATGAGCTCCATAAGTCGTGTATCATGCATGTGTAGAAACTGGAAAATGATCAAAAGCATTTTTGAACCTACATAGGCATCCTGCACGAGGCTAAGCTTGGGATCATGCAGCCCCTTTTTCTCACGTTATCATCAGTTTTAATCCTACACAGCCTCGAACAGGTCATGTAGGATGGTCGTGTAGAGCCTATTTTAGGTTTTTATAAATAGATACCTTAACTGGTCATTTAAGAGACAGTTCTTTATTCCTGCAAAACGTAAAGAGAAAAATAAGTGCTTTTGAGTGGAGAAACACAAAAATTCATTGAAGATCATAAGACTTCATTTTGAGGGGCTTTAATAATGACGTCTTTCTATTTTTCTTGTCTCTATCATCGTAATTATTCATCTATAGAAAAATAGACCTTTACCCTAGATCTTGAAAAACCTCAACCTTAATGTAGTGACTCAATTGTTTCATTAACGGAAGTTTATGCTTTCTTGAGTTTATTCATGTGTTATTATTGTTCTTTGATTTAATATGTGTGTAGTATTAGATTACTATTTGATTCTTATTAATTAAGTCGAAAGATCAATTAATAAGATAGATCTAGCATTAATAGAGAAGTTTGAATATGGCTTTAAACATAGACTACGTAAACTTATATAACTTTGTTAAGGAATCTTGAACTTGCATGCTAGTCTATGTGCAATTGATGGTGAAAGACATTTCTATTAATCATATATGGTTGAAATTAATATTCTTGAAAGAGATAATTAATTAATTAAAGAGTTCCTACAATTCAAGAAGCTAAGGGAACCATTAATGATATTTCATAAGGAACGAATTAAGGGGTCAGTGGTGAATCAAGATTAGGGATATGTTTGTAATTGATATATTTTTGGAAACGTGATATTCTTTGTGCTAGGGTAATTTAATTGATTAGTTATTAATTCTTAATATCATCATTCGATTTAGACTAACTAGATAATGGATTTAGGGTAAATATTAGTAATTACAAGTCTTGGTGAACGACCCATGTATTAATCTATGTTATAATCGATAGGTACGCTTGTCTAGGATTAATCGTAGAATAAATATATATATAATATATATAAGGTTTTAATTTAATTTGATTAATGCGATTTGTCGTTATCACATACTTCATCATCATCTCATCTAGACACAAAAACAAAGCATTGTGAACAAGAAGTTCAAAAGATAATTGTAGACACCCAATTTTTGCTCAATTTAAGGCTAAAATTTATGATAAAAATTAATATTATGTCGAGCTCACAAAAAAAATAGTAAAAAATAGAAAAAATAAAAAATAGCAAAAATAGCACAAAAAAAATCAAAAAACAGCAAAAATAAGATAAGATATAGAAGTAGTAAGAAAAATAAAAAAAAAGGAGAGAAAAATGAGAGTAGTAAAGAAAAGTAAATTTAAAAAAATTATTATTATTCTTTTTAAAAAAATATTTTAAAAAATTATTCGAGCTTGATATAATACATATTTTTATTATAAATTGTTTTTAAAGTTAATTAAACAATTTTTCAAAATTATTTTGTTTAATTAAATGCAATTTTTAAGAGCCTTAAATATTTTTATGTCGAACCCAACCAGGCACAGGCTAATGGCCTAATGGTTAAGACCACTGACCCAGACCCCAAGCCCAAGCCACAGGTCATGGGTTCGAACTAGCTTGGAGGCATAAATTTTTGGCCTTTTGTCCTCATATTTTTTGTTCGAAATTAACCCGACTCATCCACTTTGGATCATGATTTGAATGGATAATCTTTGTTCTTTTTCAAAATTGAGGATGAGGATTCAATGTCGGCATGGGATAGATTGGATTTGTATTAAATGTGTGTGAAAATCAAGCCTCAAACAGCCCCAATTTTTCAGTTGAAAATTGGGAAAAATTTTCGAAAATCTGGGAAAATTGAAGAATCATCAATGGCGGCTGATCAATTCAATGAATTTGAACGATTCAATTGATCCTATACAGAGATAGGATCGAATATTCGAGGATTTGATCATCAATTTCATCAGTTACGAACAAATCAAATTCCAATTTTCGAGTTAAATTTTTTGCGAAAAATTGGGAAGTCATTAAATGCAATTCGTAACTGAAATCTGGGAAAATTGAAGAATCATCAATGGCGGCTGATCAAATTCAATGAATTTTGAACGATTCAATTGATCCTATACAGAGATAGGATCAAATATTCGAGGATTTGATCATCAATTTCATCAGCTACGAATGAATCAAATTCCAATTTTCGAGTTAAATTTTTTGCGAAAAATTGGGAAGTCATTAAATGCAATTCGTAACTGAAATCTGGGAAAATTGAAGAATCATCAATAGCGGCTGATCAAATTCAATGAATTTGAACGATTCAACTGATCCTATAAAGAGATAGGATCGAATATTCGAGGATTTGATCATCAATTTCATCAGTTACGAACGAATCAAATTCTAATTTTCGAGTTAAATTTTTTACGAAAAAATTAAGAAGTCATTAAATGCAATTCGTAACTGAAATCAGACCATGGATCTATAAATAGGAATGATCCATGAACAAAAGGCACACAACAATTGCAAGGATTACTCAGAGATTCAAAGCATTCGAAAATTTTCGAAGTTAGGGTTTAGAGAGAGAAAATCACAAATTCGAAGTTTTTGCATCAAACTCGATCCAAATTGAGTGTTTAGAGAGCTTTAGGAAGTTGTTCTTAGTGATCCAGTGTTTTTAGATTGCTCAAAGAATCCAGATTTAAGCTCTGCAAATTTTCGAATCTCAACCGTCGATAGCCACCAGCTCGAACCACCACCTGCGGCAGTTCTGGGTGGAAGCCACCATCTTCAGTAGATCAGACGACCCAGATTGAAAGTCAACAGATCAGACGGCTCTGATCAAGTAATCAGATCGTGCTTTCCGATCTAATCCGAACGATCCGACGGCCCAGGTGAGTTTGGATTATTTTATTATATATTTAATTACGAAAAATAGGAAAAAATAGAAAAAATGCAATAAAAAATCCAGAAAAATTCAGAAAAATCTAGAATAATTAGAATAATTATTTTTTGTGTAAATTTATATGTTTTAGCAATTTGTGATATTTTTGAATATTTTGTGAATATGTATATGTACATAGTTTGCTTTAGAAATGTATATTTGATGCATGAGATATAATTTTAATGTGTTGTATTTGTAATATAACTTTGATGTGATGAATTTTGAATATGTTTTAGATATTGATATTAATTGAATTTTGAAAATAATAAAAGATAAAAAATGAAAAAAATGAGTTTTCTAAAACAAAATTGTTTTTGTTTTCAAAAAATACTTTGGTTTAAAAAAAAGAGCAAATGAATGAAATAAATGAAAAGGAAAAGATTTTTTTTGAATGAAAGAATTTTTTTTACATGAAATTGAATGAAATTTTTCAATCTAAATTATTTTCATATAGCATTAAATTAGCTATGAAAATAATAATCAAAGTTTTTCAATCAAATTATTTTCATATAGCATTAAATTAGCTATAGAAATAAACAAAGTTTTCATCCAAATTATTTTCATAAATTTGCTATGAAATAATAATCAAAGTTTTTCATCCAAATTATTTTCATAAATTTGCTATGAAAATAATCATTAAAGTTTCATCAAATTATTTTCATAAATTTGCTATGAAAATAATCAAAGTTTTCATCAAATCATTTTCATAAATTTGTTATGAAAATAATCAAAGTTTTCATCAAATCATTTTCATAAATTTGCTATGAAAATAATCAAGTTTTCATCAAATTATTTTCATAAATTAGCTATGAAAATAGTCATCCAAAAGTTTTCAATCAAAATATTTTCATATAGCATTAAATTAGCTATGAAAATATTTAATCAAGTTTAATCAAAATTGATTTTTCATGTAGCATTAAATTAGCCATGAATTATCATAAAATGATTTTAAAGAAAAATGATTTTGGACTTAAAAAAATTGCATTTTCACGAAATGAAAATCAATTAATTAGATCATAGGATTATTAAAAAATAGTTTCATAAAAACTCAAAACTTAATGAATTTAAAGTGAAAAGAGTTCAAAAATTAAAATTGATCAACAAACTAAGGTTCTTTTCAAAAGAACTACGTTTTTTCTGATCTCGATTAGCGAGTACGTAGGCACCTATGGGGCAACAATAAAAAATGAAAAAATATTTTTTTGTTTATCATTTTGGTTATTTTTGTGAAATTTTTTAGCAATAAAAAATGTAAAAATATAAAAAGAAAAACAAAAAATGTGACTTGTAAATATTTTCATTTGAATTTTTGAGCATATAAAGGATAGATTATAAATTTAAAATTCCGAAAGTGGTAACTGATTTGGTTTTAATAGGTTAGCCCCAGAATCCATGATATCTGGTTTTTAAAAAGTTTGTTTTTTTTTTAAATCAAATTTTTTCGCAGACTAGTAGCTAAGTTAGGATCAACCGACCCATTGATTCTAGCTTTTGTTTTTTTTCCCGATTTATATCGGTGGCGACTCTAAATCATTTTCAAAAAATTTAAAATTTCTCTTAACCCCTAGTCGAGGATTCGTGTTAAATGGGTTCGGGTTTAATGTGAATCAGTTAGGAGAAATGAACCAGATAGTGGAAAAATCCAGGCTCGATAATAATCCATTTGCAAAAATTAGCAAATCAATTGCCAGATACACTTGCTGATCTAAAGTGAATAACTAAATCACATTATTGACAGTCAAATTTCCAATTTTTATTGATATCCCGAAAGGATGATTTGATAATATATGTCAATCACGCCTGAAGCGTGGAAGAGCTCTTGGTTCTAAGGATAAAAATCCTCAAAAATGAAAAATAAATGATAAAAAATATTCTATCGAGGAAGAGGATACTAATATAAATAAACTTCCCGAGGTACTATAAGTATTTGATGCTGATAAAAATGAGGAAATTTCAATAAATTATGTTATTTTTAAAAAGAGATGGAATAGAAATGGAATGATCAAAAATCACTATTTTACGTATAATGTGGCCTTGGGTGTTATGAATATAGATCACGAGCCATAATGTATTCAAGAATGCTAAAATAGAGATGATTGGTAAAAATGGAAAGATATAATACAAGTAGAATTAAATTCTCTCAAAAAACATAAAGTTTTCAGACCAGTAGTTCCTGAAACCTATAGGTATAAAATCACTATGAATAAATGGGTATTCATGTGAAAAAGAATGAAAAAAATGAAGTCAAGAGATATAAAGCACGACTAGTTGCACAAGGCTTTTCTCAAAGACCTAGAGTTGATTATGAGGAAACCTACTCTCCTGTAATGGATGTAATACTTTTTGGTATCTTAATAGTATTATAGTACATGAAAAACTTGATATGTGACTAATGGATGTGATCACAACTTACCTATATGGCTCACTTGAGAAATTTATTCAACTGAGTTACAGAGATCTTTATATGGATTAAAACAAATTAGACGCATGTGGTATACTCATCTTAGTGAATATTTGTTACGAGAAGGTTATAAAAATGACCTAATTTGTCTTTGTATTTTTATAAAGTGATATGGATATGAATTTGCCATAATCATTGTTTATTTGGATGATTTGAATATCATTGGAACTCTTGAAGAGCTTCTAAAAGTAGTAGAACATTTGAAATGAAAGACCTTAGAAGATTTAGAAATTCTACGTTGGCTTACAAATTGAACATTTAGAAAATGGTATTTTTGTTCATCAATTCAAATTATATAGAAAAGGTCCTCAAACGATTTTATATGGACAAAGCATATCTACTGAATAGTCCAATGGTTGTTTGGTCACTTGATGTAAGCCAGAATCCTTTTCGGCCTCGAGAAGACAATGAAGAAATGATTGGTCTTAAAGCATTGTATCTTAGTGCAATAGGTGCACTAATGTATCTTGCTAATAATACGAGGCCTGATATTACTTTTCCGATTAATTTGTTAGCAAGATATAGCTCTTCACCAACTCAAAGACATTGGAATGGCATTAAGCATATACTACGATATCTCTAAGGAACTATTGATTTGGGATTTTTTTACACAAATGTATCTAGATCTCAATTAATTGGTTATGCAAATGTAGGATATTTATCTGATCCACATAAAACTCAATCATAAACAAGTTATTTATTTACATATGGAGATATAAACTATATCTTGGCATTTTACAAAGCAAATAATAGTTGCTACTTCTTCTATAATCCTTATGTTTTTCCTTAACTTAAGTTTAGAAATGAGAAAGTTAAATTTCCATAAAAATAAAATATACCAAAGATAAGGTTATATGACATAAGTTAAATATTTTTTTTATACCAAAGATAAGATTATATGACATAAGTTAAAATAATTTTTTTAAGCATGAATATATAACTTTAATTTCTAAGTACAATGTTAATATTTTGAAATGAACCGCGTAAACATAAAACTTTAGACATTAACTTAAAAATAACTTGTGTGAGATTTGAAATCTAAAACTTGTCTTCAATATTATTCTTTTGAAATAATTAATGATTTGTTTGTGCCTTAAGTAATATCCGTGATATCATATTGTTCATCTTGTATACATTAATTTTTATCCTACACTTAAATTTCTTTCAAAACTATCCAAAGGTTTGATGCATGCGTTTTAGCATAAGTTTTAATGAAGAAGGTAAACTTATCCATTTTTCATAAAGTTTTCTTTATTAATTGCTAGAAATGATATTTTCAAACTAAGTACATTTTTACTCTCTTACTTGTAAAAGAAGCAGCTAGAATTTGAAAAGTTACATCACTGAATATCATCCACAAAAAGATAAATACAAAACTTTTAAAATCCGTTACACTAATATAATTTCATATTTATTACAATATTTATTTATTAAACATAAAATGGATAATAAAAAAAACATAAAATGGATAAACACAAACTTCTTTTGCTACCACTTTTATTGTGAAACCCTCTCTTTCATTTTATATACTTTTACAACTAAAACACTTCTTCAAATTCTCAACTTTAATATTAGAAAACTTTTAAAAAATCACATCACAAACGCTACCTTAGTGTATTTTGAAGAAGTAGGTAAAGCAATCACACAGAATGCAGCAAACAAACTAACATAATTTTTATTTTTAAAGTTATAGTAAGTTATTTTTTGTCATATACACTAGTATGCATACATATTCTATGAGTTTGACTATGTCTATGAGTTGCAGTATATTTACTAAAAACTTATTAACAAGTATAACTTTAGTTCACAAAACAAACATGATAGTTTATGAAGTAGAGCAGAAAAAACTATACTAAGTACTCACATTTGAACTTTGGTTAAATTAAAGAGTGATATATTTAAGTTTAATTAGTAAATTCATTAGATATAGTTATGTTTGAAGTATTCATACTAAACCAATCGTTAGCCATTATTTAACCCTCAAATCAATCTGGGGAGAAATTAGTCTGTTAAGTGAAGTAAAATAACTTTGTTGTTTTGCTTGTGAAACAAATCAGGGCCAAATTCCACCCGCGGTTGACACTAAGTACTTATGATTCAAAAAAAAGGGGAAGTGTTTTCGGTTAGAGCATCAATCATGGCATGGATCGTGCTGCAATTTAAGCTATAAGATATATGCATAGCTGCAATCTTTTGCCCTGTCTAACTTTGTTATAGTAATGCCCGATTGATCTCAAATTAAAACCAATGATGTCAAAACCAGACAGCCCGTTGTTTCGATCTGGTTCAATTGAAGATGGCCTTAGAAACAAGTTGGTCTATGTTAGAAACTTGTTTTTACATTGAACTGATCATACTCGATTGACCTGGCTGGTTCAACGTGACCTGGTTAACCCAGCTGAATCAAACAGGTCTGGATGCCGCTTTAAAAAAAAAAAGAAGGAAGAAGAAGAAAGAACTAAAATTAAAAAAAAAAAAACAAACAAAACAACAAATAAAAATAGTCGAATAAACCCTAAGTCCTTCCCATAGTCCTCACAAATTACGCGGCAACATGGAAAAAGACAATAAGTTCGATGGTGCTGATAAGATGAAGATTCAAAAAGTCTATAAAACCTGAGCCTAAACCAAGTGTTTTGGGGATACCATATTCTTAATGTTCCAAGTACTGCACTTGCAACCCCTTCAAATTCTTCTTAACATATCCCTTCTCTCTTGGCTACTTTTTCAAGCCTAATGCTTAGCTTTTTCTTGGAGAAACCGAGCACGCTCAGTTTTAAAATTTTATCTTTTCCATGGAGAAGCCTTAGGCCTTGATTTCTAGTTTGTTGTTTTCAATATGATTTGATAAAGAGAGAGAGTATAAGTTCAATTATGTGATGTCAATAGAGCCTTAAAGAAAAAATTCAAATGATGGTAAAAAAATAATAAAATCAAATATTTATTTACTGAAGCCAGAGGTCTTGTTTGCCGTCAACCGTACATAGATGGCTTGTCAAAGTGTATTTAATTATTTATCCAGAATAATTGCAACCAAACCAAGTGGATAAACATTTGTTTTAACCATAAGCTTGAAAAGGGTTGAATTATATGAATTATAAAAAGTAAATGCTATTGGTGTTCAAAAGGTGGCTAATTTTTAATATCATTTTAATATATAATGGCGAAGATCAGCAATTTAAAACAAATATTTGTCGATTATTAATATTATTTTAATAAAATTTTTCAAGTATAATATCAGCGTATATGATATATTAGTCTATTAAATATTTTTCTTCCTAAATAGTATTAGTAAAGGAAAAATAATATGACACATGATATGATATATATATGCACATATACATTGAGGATATTGATATAATTAGACTAATGGAATTTATTTAATTGTATAATTTATATTTATTTATCTTTTATAATTAAAATATAATTTTTATTTTTATTTTTTATTGACTTTGGTTCAACCCTTAGTTAAACTCGGTTCAACCCCTTGACCCCTGAATCCCTGACTTGTCCAGGTCAAACTCCAATAAATTCTGACAACATTGATTAAAATTGTAATTTTTAAGGGACTTCTTGAACAAGATTTTAAATTTGTTTTGCTTTCTAGGACGTACCCTCGAAACCCTTCAAGGGTCGCTGTCCCTTGACCTCTGTTTAATAACTGGCTAGCAAAAAATCGTGGCTATCTATATATTGTGCCTTATAATTTCTTCAAGACAAATGAGCTTGGGAAATTAAGATATGAGTCTAGGACACTTAGGCATCAATAGGAATTCTTGTTTAGCTATATACTTAGTAATGTATGTTTGTTACTTCATGAAAACTATATAAAATCAAGACTTTCCATAGACTATTATGACAGCTAAGGGAAAATGCACATGTGAGTAACTTGATTTTTTCACGTTGTTTATGTATGTAAAATAGCAGCATAAATTACAATTACAATTGTAACTAGTTGTATATAGAGATGGGAATTATGCATGTTGTATGATGTTAGATGGTGGAAAGAATTCCAATAATATAGTGATAGCCATTTATGAGATAATGACCATGAAATGTGTATTGAGAGTCGTCTGAGATTTTTATGGTCATTGAATAATTAGACTTAATCATATTGACTATTGAACTAAATGGACATGCATTGCACGATTGCACAAACTGCCTTTATTAGTAATTATGCTACATATTAGATTTATGTTCTCTAGTAATGCTTAGTTTTTCTAGAAAAAGAAATGAAATTTGGGCATATGTAGAGTTACCACTGTTCTATTCATTCCACGGGACTAGGTAGGCACCTAAAGGAACATTACATGTGTTGTTGATGTAAAATGGTCAATACTTAGTGGAGGTTGTAAGTTCTAAGGTTAAGTTAAGTTCTAAGACACTTAAATATAAATAAAAAGAGAAGATAAATGATAATCCTCCATCTTTAGTTAGTCTCTCATGGGCGTGAATTAATGTTGATCGATTCTTGAAACCCCAGTAGGATAGCGTAAATCTTCACCTTGTTTAGATTTCGGTTATCTAAGCTTATATGTTACATATAGTTGATTGATGTATTACATATATTTATTAAACAAACTTGTTTGATTCTTTTCGATAAGTGTTGTGGTCTAGTTATTCACTGAGCTATAGTTTGCTCACCCTCCTATGGATTTGTTTGGTTACAGGGATCATTAGAGTATTTAGAAGTTAGTGCTGATATAAGTTAGCAAACGAGTCAATACTAGAATAGAGAAAGAACATAGCATTTTGAGTAAAGAACAATCTAAGAACAATATTTATATAATGTTGATGTAATAGTTAAGAACTCAATGTAAGTGGTATGTAATGCTATTCTTGTATGAGATCTATATGTAATCATTGATTTCTTATCCTAAGCAACCTTTCGATTATGTTATAACTGCTTATGCCATGGGCATTCTTGTTGTACAATGCTTGTGTGCATTTTTGGAAGCTTCAGATGGTTTAATACAAATGTCTATGACTCTAGTTTGTGACATGGTGCATCGATACTGGTAGGGTACCTTGTGATGGTGTGACATATTCAAACCATGCTAAGATAATAGCAATTGATGAAGCAAGTAGAAAATATATTTGGTTAAGATCTATAACCAAACATATTCGAGGAACATGTGGTTGATCTTCAAATAGTGAAATCCCAACAACAAGTTACGAAGATAATGCAATGTGCATTGCTAATTAAAGGAAGGATACATTAAGGGAGACAAAATAAAACACATTTTACTAAAATTCTTTTTCACACATTATCTTCGAAAGAATGGTGAAATCAATATTCAACAAATTTGCTCAAGTGATAATATAGCAGATTATTCACCAAGGCATTACCTACTAAACATTTACGAAATTGGTTCGCTATATGGGAATGCTTTGACTTAAAGATTTCCAGTGATATTGTAATTAAGGGGAGTTTAACACTGTACTTTTTTTTCCTTAACCAAAGGTTTTATCCCATTGGGTTTTCCTTGGTAAGGTTTTTAATGAGGTAGTAGCTTTTGAAAAATGGACATCCAAGAGTGAGTATCATAAATATATATATATATATATATATATATATTTATGTGTGGATGTTCCTTTGGTTTCCCTTGACTTTTGGTTATCCATGTCTTTCCATTTGCCATATTAAATGTTATAACCTTTCACCTACTTGTAATTGACAATGCATATGCCTTATAAATAAGGACTCCCTATATTGTATAATATACAAAAATTATGAGAATAGAGCATCGTTCTCCTTATATTTTCTTATTCTCTTTTATAGTTATTATATTGTGTGTATTTCTTATTTTTATATAACAATCATAAGTTCTATTTGTAGGTTCACAAGTGTAAATTATAAGTTAGACAAGTTTTGTACGTATAAGAACTTCTAATATTACATATAGATTACATTTTTAATATCACATAAACTTAAAATTTATATAAAGATGGGAAAAATCACAACTAGATTTCGATTTTTTGAAATTTGGCAACCTAAACTTTATAGAATACATATGCAAGTACGAAATCATACCAAATATTTTATACTTTCTCATTCTAATGAAAAAGTATATTAGTGATTATGCTAATTTAAATGCTTAGCTTTCATTTCTATTTCCAATTTAAACCTAGCTCCAAGGGAAATCTATTGAGCTTTTGATAAGCATAGGGAAATTGCCCTCATTAGTGTGTTGATTATTTGAATTGCCTTTTAATCCAGCCATATATATATATATATATATATGTATATAATCTGTATAGTATCTTTTATATAGATATTGTGACTGTATAAAACATTCTATTCCATTTCATTCTACACCAAATATGACATTAGGGGTTTCTTAAGTGTCACATCACATCGTAAGCAACTTTTCTTATTTGAGCGAAGTTACTTAATGGTTTTTAAAAACTTTTGTCCCATGATAGCATTAGCATTTTTCTTTTAAGATTAATTAACAAAAAATATAAACAAAATTACAATTTATTATTATAAAATATAAATATAAATTTATAAATTATTATTATTTTTATAATGATTAAGCAGGTAGATAGTGGGTAGGGTATGAATGTTTTTTTTTTCTTTTACTATTACAATAGGGGATGGGGAATTCAATCTGGTACATCTCACTTCAGAGACTAGAGAGATGTCATTAGACTATATTGCCATTGGCGGATAAGGTATGATGTTTACTAATCCCAAATTTAGACATGTTTATATTCGCTAAATTCTATTTTATAATGTTCACTAATTTCTATTTGCATGAAAAATAGTATAAATATTTATTATTATTTGCTTTTTTGAATTTTTCATCACTTTTTTTTTATTTTAATAATTTTTTTAAGATTTGGTTAAACTCATCTCTTTAACTTACCCAAATCTGAGATGATTTTATTGTAGTTTGGCATCTTTGTAATTTTCTTTAAATATTATTATTTATTTCCTTTTCTCTACAATTGAAAGTTTGCTATTCCCTTTTGTTTTCCATTCTTTTCTTTTTTAATTCTTCTACTTTAAGGGAAAAGGAAATTAATATTACTGATATTAAAATTTATAAAAATATTACTAGAATGAAAATAATCCCAACAACCTCGTCTCTTCAAGAGATGAATTTAACACTGTCAAATATACAACAATAGCCACTTACTAAAAATCATTAATACAACATATTATTTACACAATATTCACATGTTAGAATCATTTACAGTCACATGTACCAACTCATACAACCTCAAACTCAATCAATCCTCTACCACAAATAATAATGGCATCAAAACATCACCAACATCCAATCCTCCACCAATAATATAGTAAAAAATAATAACAGTAAAAAAAAACACAATATTAGGAATGTTTGCACTATTGTCTAAGTCATTACATGAAAAGTATATACATGGTACAAACAACTATCATGAAACATAATCATAACAAATGCTAATTTCTACTCCCACCTGCTCCGCCTTTGTCTAACAAATGCATGCATGGCAGCCTAGGTTGATTTAGATTCTACCGGGGATGCTCCATAAATGGATCAACCGAGTTAGTGTGGCATCCCCATTTCCACCATGTGCATTGTAATGGTGAAAATGGATGGGGTCTGGATCTACTTAAGTGAGGCCCTCTCCCTTATCATCTGGAGGTGCCTATGAACCTCTACATCTAAGCTCTCAGGCATAGTGATGTCCAACTGATGCAGATATGAGAATAATGAAGGTTTAGGCTCATCAAGCTGAGCATATGGGGGCAAAGGCTCACCTTTGGTATCTCCAACTCTGTCTCGGTCTCATCTTCAACCCCATCCCCGCCCCCACCTCTCTCTCTAAGGCCTGCATCTTTGTGCCAACTAAGGCCTTCACCACCAATGTGATCGGGGATGGACTGATGTTGGTGGTGGTGGAGGATCATTAATATTGAGCCCAATAAACTCATCTACTACACGAATAACCTCTCATATAGTAGCTGGAGTGTCATTTGGTGTATGTTAGGCACCTGATATATGAAATTTGTCTGCAATTAACAATAAATATAAAGATCAGGACATAAAGAACAAAAAATAGATCCATAGATATCATATATAAACATTGAACTTACCATATATCGTATAATGGCTCCCGCATGACTAATCTAGCACCATATCCATTTCCATCCTTACCCTGCTAACTTAGAAAAAACAACATTGAATGCATAAAAGCATGACAATAATATAAATTGTACTTCTATATTATCAATTACATTTTATTTTTCAAATGTTTAATAGAGTGAACATCAATCTGAATCTTTGAAATTATCAATGTGGACCAGTATTGTTAGAACTGAATTGGGGGTTCACCCTAACGTACCAGGGGATTAGGGTTGGAAGGTCCAATCAGATTTAACTAGGGGTTGA
This sequence comes from Combretum micranthum, assembly GCA_024138025.1. Lineage (NCBI taxonomy): Eukaryota > Viridiplantae > Streptophyta > Magnoliopsida > Myrtales > Combretaceae > Combretum > Combretum micranthum. The sequence continues at coordinate 543,923 of JAMXBD010000742.1, forward strand.
ATTGAGGTCAACAAAAATATTAAGAAATAATTTATAATTTAGTTACTAATGCTAAAAACTATGAAATTATAACAAATTATAAGTATAAGTAAGCATTTTCATTTTAATTATCTCTATCCTTTTATATGTAAATCTTATCGATTTCTACAGAAAAATCAAAGTATCCAAAATATTTATATTGAAATGATGATGATGAGATTCAATCTAAACAAATATCTGAAAAGACATTAATCTAGATGACGCGGCACAAAATATCCAAAAAGGATAAGGTTAAAATGTTTTTGAAGAAGAAAATATAAAAAAGCTCAAATCTTTTTAAGAACACATCTTCTTCTTTAGGAAAAAAAAAAAAACCATCTTCTTTCTCATTATTCTCACTCTCTTTCTCTAGAAACCAAAAACACGAAATAGACCCGCTAACCAAGACATAACCCTACGACTCACCACCATGCCTACTACACGAATTGACCCATCTTCACAACCATAAACCCGAACCAAACAAACTCGATAATTGCCTTACCATACTCACCTTCTTCTAGCTTCATCGAACAACACCCTTTAACCCACAAATGTCATTTACGACTTAAAGAAAAAGACTTTGGGAGCATTCAATTTGACCACTCTAGTTCATTCGAATCGTAACTCAAGTGAATTGTAGAGAAGGAGTTCCAACCTTGATGCTAAGACACGACCATGCAAATCACTTAAACCCTGCATTGACCCATTCAACTGGACCCAAGTTACTGGTTTTTTTATTAAACCGATCGGTTCAATGACATGGCATCGGGTCTTTACAAATCTGGTTCTTAAGCAAGAATCAATCCTGCTTTGAGGTCGATTCACGATTAGATTGATTGAATAGGCCGATCCGGTTCGGCTATGACTACATTGATGTGGACATTAATATCTTCAATATCTTTTCTCTTTAATTTAGAGAACATTACAAGTAAAGAAATCATTATCTAAGGTAAAGTTTAAATTGATAATATCAAAGTTTAAATTGATTAAAGCAAAAATCAATATCTTAACAAGCATGAAAACATGTTATCTTAGATAAATTTATTTGTAAGATAGATAGGCACCTTTGGAAGCATGGTTATCAAAATCGCGAGTTTATAATTTTATATTTTTTAATTAAAATGATGAAAAATTATGAAGGTACAGACTATAGGTAGAATTATGAATTTAGATATGTGATTCTATATGTTTATGATTCTACCAGTTTTGCACGATTTTATAGATTCTATAGATACTGGTGAATAGTAAAATTACTATTTTGACAAACATGTTTGAAAGTAAGGATTATCTTTAAATGAACATCAACATACTTAAAGATATTGATTAACTGAATGAGCTTTTTCTTTTCATTTACTTGCCCATACTAGATTTATCATGAGCAAAAGTTTGTTATTGCTATGACCAATGAAAGGACATATATGCTGAAGCAGGAAAGCAAAATACAATTTAACTGATATATCATTTATTTAAAACCATTAAATTGTAGTTTTAGGACCCAACATTTTCTGTCTAGAGGTAAAAACAAGATATAGTGATGATAGCTTATAGTTTAATTTTATAATTGTGACTCGCAGAATTTAGTTTACATGCACAAATTATCAATGTTGTTAGTTACCTACAATTATCAATATGACTTCATCAATCATCAATTTAGCTTACATACATGAATTTAAACACAATGCAACATTAAACACCATTAGAAAACACAAAAAGGAATCAAAGGTAGTTTTCGGCAACTTACGTGTCGAAATTGAGCTTTATGTACGGAGTTGGCAAAAAATCATTTGGAATAACCACCGGTTGAACAAGATAATCCAAAAAACACCTTAATTTGGCAGAAGATGGTGGGAAATTGAAATTAGGGGCGATAGGTGGGAAATTGAAGTGAGTAGATAACACAAAAAAAAAAGGCACAACACTTTTATTATAGATATCATCTTTTAAAAAGGGGGTTATAGCCCACATCCACCTTCTTACCATTTAAAATTGGGTTATTTTTGTTTTAATAGCTTTTTTATTCGTAATTTTTTAAAAATATTGATAGTATTAATTGCCTTATCCGCCCTTTTAAACACCCGGGCAAACACGGTAACATCAGTCCTATGAAGCGCTGGTAACTAGGCAACAATGTCCATCCCCAGCTCCACCCTCACCTTCACCACTATTCCTTCAGTCCCTCCAATCCCAACCCAACGAAACCAAAACCCCACTTCCACTTCCACGTCCAACAGCATCTCACTCAACCATCACAAGAACCGGTCTCAAGCTCATGGGTGGAGTCTCTGCGCTCCAAGGCCCGTTCCAACAACTTCCACGAAGCCATAAACACCTACATCGACATGATCACGCCGACATCTCGCCCGACAACTTCGCATTCCCAGCCGCACTCAAGGCCGTGGCGGCTCTCGACGACCTTCCTTTGGGAAAACAGATACATGCCCACGTTTTCAAGTTCGGTTATACTTGTAATACTACGGTCGCCAATAGCCTTGTCAATATGTACGGTAAGTGTTGCGGCGGTCATTTTGGGATGCCCTCAAGGTGTTCGATAGAATTTTCCAGAGAGATCAGGTGTCTTGGAATTCGCTTATTTCTGCTGCTTGCAATTACCAGGAATGGGAACTTGCTGTGCGTTTGTTTCGTTTGATGCTTTCGGATGATATCGAACCGAGCTCGTTTAGTTTGGTTAGTCTTGCGCAGGCGTGTTCGAATTTACGCGAATATGATGAAGCTTTGAGGCGCGGGAAGGAGCTTCACAGTTATAGTTTGAAGAAAGGCGAGTCGAAGGCTTTCACTAATAATGCTCTGTTGGCAATGTATGCTAAGCTTCGAAGGCTCGACCTTGCCATATCTTTGTTTAAATGTTTTCAGGAGGACCACGATCTTGTTTCATGGAATACTCTCATAAGCTCGCTGACCCAAAATGAGCTTTTCATGGAAGCGCTGCTCATATTCCAGCAAATGCTTGGAGATAATACTTGTGCCTGTGCACCCGATGGTGTTACACTTGCAAGCGTACTCCCTGCTTGTGCTCATCTGCACTTGCTGGATGCTGGCAGGGAAATTCATGCATATGCTCTTAGAAATGGGCACTTGATTGACAACTCTTTTGTGGGAAGTGCTTTGGTAGATATGTACTGCAACTGCGGGGAAATTGAGCTTGGGCGTCAGGCATTTGATAGTATTTTAGATAGGAAAGTTGGTCTTTGGAATGCTATGATTACTGGTTATGCACAGAATGAGCATGATCTTGAGGCCTTGGATCTCTTCATTGATATGGAAGCAGCATTTGGGCTTCGCTCCAATGCTACCACTCTGGCTAGTATCCTGCCAGCTTGTGTACGCTGTGAGGCTTTCCCTGCCAAAGAAAGCATACATGCACTTGTTATAAAGAAGGGCTTGGAGAGGGATAGGTTGTGCAAAATGCACTACTAGACATGTATGCACGGATGGGGAAGATTGAAATTTCAAAAGCTATATTTGACAGCATGGAACTGAGGGACATTGTTTCCTGGAATACCATGATTACTGGTTATGTAATTTGTGAATGCCATGATAATGCTCTCAATCTTCTAAGCGAGATGCAGAAAGTGAAAAGCATGAATGGGACCACTCGGATGTGGTATTGGAGGGGTTTCTTAAGACCAAATTCTGTAACATTAATGACTATCCTTCCTGGTTGTGCTGATCTAGCAGCTTTGATGAAGGGAAAGGAGATTCATGGTTACGCTGTCAGAAATTTGTTGGACTGTGATGTTGCAGTTGGTAGCACACTGATTGACATGTATGCCAAATGTGGCTGCCTAATCATAGCTAGGAAAGTGTTTGATTACATGCCTGTCAGGAACGTGGTCACATGGAATGTTATCATCATGGCTTATGGCATGCATGGAAGAGGTGAGATTGCTTGGCAGTTGTTCAACAGCTTGGTTGAGGAGGGCTCAAGATATGGGGATTTGAAGCCCAATGAAGTTACCTTCATTGCGACATTTGCTGCGTGTAGTCACTCTGGGATGGTGAATGAGGGCATGGAATTGTTTTATAGAATGACAGAGGACTATGGGATTCAACCCTTGCCAGATCATTATGGCTGTGTTGTGGACTTGCTGGGTCGGGCAGGTCAATTGAATAAAGCATTTCAGTTAATTCGTACAATGCCTACTGGATTCGATAAAACAGCTGCCTGGAGTAGCTTGCTAGGTGTTGTCAGGTTCATCATAATGTAGATAGGAGAAGAAATTGGCAGCAAAGATCTTTGAGTTGGAGCCAGATGTTGCCAGCCATTATGTCTTCTATCAAATATTTATTCATCGTGGGACTGTGGGAAAAGGCCACAGATGTCAGGAGGAAGATGAAGGAAATGGGAGTAAAGAAAGAGCCTGGATGTAGCTGGATTGAGTTTGGCGATGAGGTCCATAAATTTGTAGCTGGGGACTCTTCACACCAACAAAGCAAAGAGATCCATGGTTTCTTGGAGATCCTGTCAGATAGGATGAGGAAGGAAGGGTACATGCCTGATACTTCCTGTGTCCTCCACAATGTCGATGAAGTAGAAAAGGAGACTTTGCTTTGTGGACACAGTGAGAAGCTAGCAATTGCTTTTGGTATCCTAAACACTCTCCTGGGACGTGCATTAGAGTTGCCAAGAACCTAAGGGTTTGTAATGACTGCCATCTTGCTGCTAAGTTCATCTCCAAGATCGAGAACAGGGAAATTATCCTACGGGATGTGAAGAGGTTCCATCACTTCCAAGAGGAAAATGCTCTTGTGGGGACTACTGGTGAAAACTTAAGAAGAAATTATGAAGATCGCCAATCCAGGGGCAGCCAATGCAGGGCTAAAGGCTGTTGCCGTGCCCTCCCCATCACACAACTTCAACATTTTTGAAAAAGAAACTGTTCCTTAAAATTAGAAAGAAAACAAAATGTAGGTACTTATACTATTCATTCCTTTCACTTCTTATATGTGGCTTGTTCTCCCTTGGGTTGAATCTTGGGTCCCCCAGCCCATCCCATGGCTGGGACAAGAGATCCATACTCATTCTGAAAATGAAAGATGAACATTGGGTTTTCCTGCTCAGATTCATGGTAAGATTTCAAAAAAGCAAGCTTCATTCAGTAGAACGTCAGGAACAAGGCTTTCTTCATCATTGATTTGATTACTCATTTATATATTTCCAATAAAAGGAAAGTGGTTACATTGAAGGGGTAGTGGGGATACATCAAACAATGTACATCAATTCATGTACAACATGAAGGACATATCACCTGTTTCTTCTTCCATGCATATGGCCAACCGAGTCGGTTTGGATTGTCGGATTTTTACTTGTATCGTTAACTTAGTGGTATCAGTTCAATGTTGGTTCTATTTAGTCAATTTATGAGTAAAACTGTTAGTTTTTCATCGATATCATATTTGTATCGGTACAGTGTCAATTCATTATTGATTCGGTTTCAAAACGAAACCAAAATGATACCAAACCTGACATCCAAATAGGCCCTTGTTGCTCCATGGACCTAACCTGCTATTATGTTCTCAAAATTCCACGTTTTAGAAGTTACGTCCAAAGGATGGCTGTTTGTGGAGTTTTACTCAGGAAATGCCGAGGGGCACTCTGATTCATTTCCATTTTGGAAACAGAAGAATAATATCCACTTCTTAGACAAAATTGACATTACACTTCAGAAGTGATGCTTCACTTGTACCATAGATAGCGTGCATATGTAAATGTATGTGATCGCATGTTCTGTGAATGGTATAAAAGTTACATCAACCAGAAACCAAGGTGCAAGTCCTACACTTGTTAAACCTGTAAGTTAGGAATTACTTTATTTGTATCATCTTGTACTTGCATGGCATATGAATGAGAATCATTAACAAAAATACCTTATGTGCGCAACGAGAGGAAAATATCAAGAAAACATTTTATTTGAAGCTTTAACCATCTCAGATTATGAAAGTGCAAACTGCCTTCTTCCACATGAGATCTTTTGGGGACAAAACAAAGTTGCACATGCAGTGCAGCGTCTCCTCTAGGATTCTGAAATCTGCTTGGATTCTCTAGTGCTCAAGGAAAAAGACTAACAACTCATTACAAATTGTCGCTCATTATTGTGGTAAATCTAGTTAGTCAGCGGACCCTTTACAGATATTGGAAAATATCCAAAGTATCTTGGATATCTTACTGAGTATTTAGTTCTCAATTAACATAATTAATACTTATGCTCTTTACTTCTCCATCATTATTCTCAATATATTCAGGATGATATTATTATTAAGTCTAACTGTAAATATCTTGTGTATTTTTAGTTATAACCTTTTTATCCTCTTTTCTAATTCTCTGGTCAAGGACCCTACGAAAGTCCGTTGCATATAAGGGCATCATCCTCTATTTTTTAGTACACCACAACAAAAATCAGCTATAGCTTAGCTTATTCTTAAAGAAAGAGAGCAAGACTGAATCTGGTAAGCATAGATGGCAGAGATGTGTCTTTTCAACTTGGAGCTCTGTTGCTAGTCACTATCTCTTATAGAACGTTATGCTAGACTACAACAAGGCAATGGCTATCCGAGGTTAGTGATGATGTCCAGGTTTAAAGTAGGAGATGGCACCAACAACGGTAGCAGCTCCATGGTTTCCTCTGTTCTTCATGGTGGGTAATGATGCAGAAGAACTAGTTTTTTTTTTCGTGCTCTAGACCATGGCAATGAAGCAGAAAAAAGTCTATTGTCACATCATAATAGCTGACAATGGCTTTTGGTACCCTTAGCATTTCTTTTAAAACTTCCTTTTGAGTCATCGAGAACCTTCAAAATGAAATGGATCATCTAGTCATCTTCCTCCAAGTTCAACTCTAAGATAGAGAATAGGAAGATTGTCGTGCAGGTTGTGAGGACCCTTCTGGGAGGTAAAGTGCTCTTGCGGAGACTACTGGCAAAACAGCTAATTCCCATATGTGGGCTTATGTAGAGTGTCCACGAACTAGTTCGTGATCCTATTTTTTGAATCTAACAATAGTGATTGGATTTTTAATATTTTGATCCTTAATCGATCCATTAAAAATGATTAATCGTCTTAACGATTAACTGTTTTATTCGGTTAATTTTTTGGGTTTTCGATTTTTAATTATTTAACATAATGGTTTTAACAAATCAAATTGATAATTTCGGGAAAAGAAAAAAAGTGTTGCAAATTTGCCATTAGGATCAAAATAATCCAGATTTTAGGTAACTTGACCTTGTCTCTTGAAGAGACGAGGTCGTTAGTGCCTGACCTTGTCTCTTCGAGAGACGAGGTTACCTTTGTAGTTTATATCTCGTTTCTTCAAGAGACGAAGTCGGGTCTAATATGACCTCGTCTTTTGAAGAGACGAGGTTGTGCCGCGTCCTACCTCGTCTCTTAAAGGAAAGAGGTCTATGAGTCTAAAACCCTCGACAGACCCCCTTCTTCTCCATTCCTTCTTCCTCCGCCATTTGTACTTCCAAAACTCTAACCCCCAATTCGAAACCCTAACCTCAATTCTCAATTTTGAGTCGATTGAGCGCACTTAGCTCCGTCAAGTAGTGAATTTGGATCACCCGACGTTGAGGAAGAAGCAATTTGGTGGAGAGGAGTGGCGTCGGCGCGAGAAAGGAGGAGAACAACGAATGGCGACGATTTGCGGTATGAGTCCGCAATTTTCGAAATTTTTGTTGGATTTATTGATGCTACATTGTTGAATATTCGTTGTATATGTGTGGGAATATTGGATGTTGTAAGATGCCGAAATTTTGCAAATTTTTTTTTTGAATTATCGATGTTATATTGTCGAATATTGGTTGTGTGAGATGTGTGCATATTGGTTGTTGTATGCAAAGTTCAATTTTTTTTTTTTTTTTATGTCTATGTGTTCATATATTTTAATTATGGGAATTTAATATGATAGATAAGTTTGTTGAAAAATAATAAAAAATTTTACGTAATAGAAATCAACATTTAAAATTATAATTTATATAAAATGATACAAATAAAGTATAATTTATTAGAAATTTTTATAATTTATAATTTATTAGATATTAGTAATTTATAACAGAAATCAACATTTAAAATTATAATTTATTAGAAATTAGTAATTTTAAATTTGATATAAATTAGATTATAAATTAGTGATAGAAATCAACATTAAAAATTTTACGTGAAAGGAGAAATTAACTTTATATAAAGTCATACAAATAAAGTAGATTAGAAATTAGTAACATTAATTTTGAGTTTAAAATAAAGCCATATCATTCACTTATTTTGCTGATTTTGTTAATACAATATGTTAATATACTATTAGAAGACCGGGTTATATATAGTAGCATTAGGAATTATGTTAAATATTAGGGGAATTCAATTCATAAGTGTGATGTTGCAAATTTCATGCATTCAAGTTATTTTTGATGAGATGGCAGGATCGATAAGGAAATGGATATGGTGAAGTTTGTACTGTACTCTTATGGCAACATTATGCAAGGGGAGGATGGTTTTGGTTATGATAAGCGGCCAGTAGGCTGTGGTCAATGTTAGTAGGAACTCTACGTATGAGCAAATTCTGGACATCATTTGCAATAGACTGAAAGTAAATAAGTGTACACATTGGGTGGATCTATCATAGAGTAGCTATTGGAGATAGGACACTACGTTATGATATTATTCCAGTGAACGATGGTGATGTTGCATAAAAGATGTTGGTGTACACAGAAGGGTCAGTGACTGTTTATGTGTAGATATTCGAAAATGCATTGTCATAGGTACCTACAGGGGAAATGGGCAATGACAGAAATATTGGGAGCGATGGATTGGTAGAATCAAACTCCACTCCAGTTCAGACAATAGGCAACGTACAGGTGGAAATGTGTGCACCCACCTCGATAGGTGGTCATGATACAGATGCCATACAAGACTCCTCGGCAAGTGAATCAAGTGATGACTATGATGATGGAAATCATAATATCGAAGTTTTCCCTAACAGTATGCCTTTCCCGGGGTATAACCAAGGAAAAATGATTGGCACCGCTTCATTGCTCCTACTAACGTTGATGCAGTAGGGAGCTTAGTGCCAGTACCCTTTTTCAATGCTGAAGTTGATAGTGGTTATGCTGCATATGATGCTGGGTAGGAAATGAGTGCTGGGAATTGGAGTTTCAGCAATGAATTCAAGGTTGGGATGCGATTTGAGACAAAAGATCATCTTATATGAGCAGTTAAAATATGGCACATAATAAACCATTACAATTTCAAGGTGGTGGACTCAGACTCAAAATCATGGGCAGTTAAATGTACTGATACCCATAACAAAAGTTGTATGTGGAAACTCAAAGGCAGTTATAAGAAACATGGTGGGTGGTTTCACATCACTAAGTATGAAGGACTCCACACCTGCTTGGATGAAATCACTAGACAGGATCACTCCCAGTTGGATTCCACTAGCATGTCCAAAAGCATCATATTAGAGATCAGTAATTCTCCAGATGTGAGGGCTAAGGACCTCCAATTGAATATCTTAAAACAATTTGGATATCATGTTCATATAAAGAGAATTCGTGAGGCGAAGAGAAAAGCTATTGAGCAGGTGTATAGAAGTTAAGAAGATTCATATGTGGAGCTCCCTCATTTACTTAATGTAACAACAGAGGCAAATCCAGGAACAAAGCTTGAGTGGCGAACCACTAATTCAGATATCGCAGGACACGTGTTCCTAGATAAGCTTTTTTGGGCATTCGATCCTTGCATCGAAGCTTTCCACTACTGCAGGTATGTTTTGTGAACGTGATTGAATTTATTTATGTACGGTTGATATCAACTAATTAACTTGTATCGGTTAATTCATTGCAGACTCATAATTACAGTTGATGGCACATTCTTATATGGCAAGTACAAGCACAAACTGCTTATTGCAGTGGCAGTAGATGGGGCAAATCATACAGTCCCATTGACATATGCTCTTGTCAATTAAGAGAAAGCAGACATATGGTGTTGGTTCCTTGTGAAGGTGTTAGAACACGTTATCAAAGACCGATCCAACATCTGCTTGATATTAGATCGGCATGCCGATATTAAGAGTGCGGTAGAAGGTGAGATTGCTGTATGGCCTAGAGGTTGGCCCTGGCGCTGGTGTATCCGACATATTGCCAGCAACTTCAATTCGAAGGCCAAAAGTAAGGAAATAGTAAGAAGTGCAGCCTACCAAACCCAGAGTAGAAAGTTCCATGGATACTTCAATGCAGCACTTCAAAGTAGTCCTTGGACATTACGACATTTTCGCGAGTTGCCTCCATGCATGTGGACTTTATCGTATGATGAAGGCATAAGATTTGGAATTGGTACAACGAACATAACTGAAAGTTAGAATTTAGTTATAAAGAATGCTCGATGCTTACCCGTGGCAGCATTGGTAAAGCAAACCTTTTACAATTGTAACTCTATATTTAATAAGCAAAGGAAAAAAGTGAGTGAGGCAATGAGTACGGGTAAGTTGCTCACAGAATATGCTACAACGAAGTTTGAGAGATAGAATAACATCTCAAGTTCCCATAGAGTTACCTGTTTCGACTATTAGAAACGGATATTCGAGGTTTTAACTTCTCCGCGCCCTACCATGTATGGTCAGAAGGGGGACCACATACAAAAAATGGAGTTAAAAGCATGCAAATGTATCTGTAATAAGTGGTAGACATACAGAATTCCATGATCACATGCAATGGCAGTAATGGGTACACTGCACAAGGATTGTTTTGCCCACGTAGGACAGTGGTACAGGTGGGATAACCAGCTTAGAGTGTATGGCCGTTCCTTCATACCTATAGCTGATAAGGCTAATTGGACTCGTTTGGATATAGAGAAATGGTATCTTATACCAGGACTTATTAGGAGAAAGGGTAAGCCTAGAGCAAAACGCTTCCAAAATGAGATGGATATTCGAAAGGGCCCATAAGATTACTCATGTAATTCATGTGGGCAGTCAGGGCATAACATTCGAAGTTGTCCAAATAAGAGGTTGTCTAGTGGAACAGTAATGGCCCAGTCCAGTTGTAGTGGTAATTCTTTGTTCTCATATGCTTTGTTCTACTGTACTAATGTGACATGCTTTTATCTTATTATTGCTCTGCTTGTTTTAATCTACGTATGCCTCTACTAACAATATCCTTTTGTTTCTCCATTAGAGATGGATCCTGGACCGATAGATAACTCATTACTTATGGATCAGCATATTCATAGGTCGAGACTAGCCTGGGAGGGGCAAGTAAGTTTATTTTTGCAATCCATTCCTTATAACAAGTAATTTATATTTCTTATAGATTTGTGGACTTTACTGCAGGAGCATGTGGTTTTGCATTGTCGCCGTAGAGAGGTGAAGTTGAGGCGACAGCATGGCGTACTTGCATAAGTAGACGATCGCTTAGTGCCATTCCTGTCTCAAGCGGGTTTCATTGGGGCGGCCTATATGCTATTTGTTTAGCTGGATTAGCACCTCATCACGGCCTTGGTGGATAGATAGCGGCTGGAGACCTATACCTTCCATATGCCCACGGGAGAGTGGTTAGTTACATTGGAGGATGTTGCTGTTCTCACTGGCCTGCCTGTAGATGGTGATGCTATTACGGGCACGGACTGGATGGATTGACCTAGATTATGTGAGAAGCTATTAGGACTCCGACCCGTACCCGAGATGGCTATGGATGGTAGTCGTTTGAAGATGTCATGGTTAGATACCCACTTCAGAGTGCTACCAGATTTTGTAGATGATGTCTTGATTAGACGCTACGCTAGGGCATATATCCTGTTGCTGCTGGGTGGATTCATATTTGCGGACAAGTCATCAAATTATGTCTACCTCATGTATTCGCAGTTGCTCTAGGACTTGGAGAAGGCGGAGTAGTATGCGTAGGGAGTAGCTTGTTTGGCATGGCTATACAGGTAGCTATATTTGGCTTCCCACATAGACACCAGGGATATTGCAGGACCCTTGGGTTATCTTGCAGATATGGGCATGGGAGCACTTCCCCTACATTGCCCTGATTCGTCGACAGATTACAACAGTTACAGCGGGGCGCCCACTCATCAGCCATTGGGGTATGACTTTTGATGTGACCAGCGTATCCACCTACTTGTTGATTGAGTATTGGGCATCTTTAGATTGATAGACTGAGCACCAGGAGTGATTTTCTTTGCCTTTTTTTCCTTCAAATTCATTAGCAATGTGTTGTTCCCTTTAAATTGCAACATTTTGATATTTTATTAATTGGTAGTGTACTTTTTCCCCTTCAATAGGTTGTGTGGGACCCTTACAGTCCCATTCTGGACTCCCTTCCTCCATACTGCCAGGCAGGTTGTGACATTTGGCGTACACGGATCTTGCTGGTGTGCTTCCTCTAGTTAAGCACTATTACTTAGACAAAGTGCTCAAACAATTTGGTGGCTTATAGGGGATCCCACACCCACCTGATGACATGAGAGCCCTACATGAGATTGACATGTGAGGGCGTTCCGAGTGTAATTGGCAGGAGGAGCATTCTAGGTTGATAGCTGAGTGGGATGGTCAGCATGATCATATTGTTGAGATACCAGATATGCCTACCAGTACATCTGATGATTACTTCCAGTGGTACCATGTGATCACCCGATGCTGGATCAGTCGCACATGGGCTATCATACGCTATATGGTAAGGTCACTGACTCGATAAGCTGTGTAAGGAAATGTACTATGTTTTCATTACTCACTGATATACATTTTTTCTGTTGCTTGCAGACAGATTTCATTTATAGAGTCCCACATATGCCTCCAGAGATTACTCCTTCCACTACACTAGATGTCTATCATGTAGTTGATGAGTTCATGGGACTCAATTTAAACGAGTACTAGCACTAGCACAAACACCAGCACCAGCACTTGATGACCCACAGCCATAGGCAGTTCAAAGACGACGTCCACATAAAGAGAGGCGTGGGTGGGGATGAGGTCAGGAGTGAGGCCGTGCCCGAGGTATACAGATCATGTACGAGCCTGAGCCATCCCACGTACCTTCATTTAATCAGCCTAGCTCTTCCTAATTCCTTCATCAAGAGGTTGGCCCATCGTCATCGTCATCGTCATCGTCATCGTCATCATCACATCACATCTATTGGACACCCCTATGCCAGATCTTGTCATACACGGAGTTCCATACCCCCTAGCTCCACAGAAGAGGCGACCATCGCCATCATATGATATGGGGGAGAGACTCACATAGGTGAAGCCAGACCCTGTCCCATTTCATCCATACAGTAGTGTTGGTGGAGATGAGGATGGCACAGCTACATAGATTGATCCATCTATACAGCATCCTCATCAGCGTATATCATTCACCCGGACCTTTGTGAGACCGGGACGAGGGAGGCGGGGCAGACATTACCAATAATAGATAGTAGATAGTAGAGTTTCTCATTTTTTTTTATTGTTGGATATAGATTCTTAGTTTTTTTATGATTATTGTATTCATTTTTCTCTTGTACATTTGATGAAAACAAACAATCGGTCATTGATTTCATATTATGTTTTCTCCGAGTTTTATATTATGTTTGTGATGAAAAATTTGACAATACATTTGTGGTTGAATGATTTAGGATTGGGACTGTGTTTGGTTGGATTGTGTTTGGTTGGATTGAGTTTCGGAATACTACTGAAGTTTAGAAGTTGTTTAGTCGTGGTGGAGAATGGCTAATTACTTATATAACTGTTTTTATCTGATTTTGACAGTTTTTGTTATAAATGTAAAAAAGAATCTGTTTTCTAAGGAACAAATGGGGAATGAAGCAATTTTGCCTAACCTCGTCTCTTTAAGAGACGAAGTATAAACTGTAAAGATGACCTTGTCTCTTGAAGAAACGAGGTCAAATTGTCTAAAATCAGGATTATTTTGATCTCGATAGCAAATTTGTAATTTTTTTTAAAGCGGTAATATTTTTTTCCTTTTCCCAATAATTTCAACAAACCTTATTTTTTAGCCTTTATAATAGAATTTTTCTTTAAATTATTTTATATATTACAAGAGCTAAAAAAAATTCAAAATAAGAAAAAGAGGAAAAACAATTCTTTAGATATATCATCATGAATAAAATCAAATCAAATCAATTACCATATTAACTCCAATTAAGCATTGGACAATAATACTTTAATCGAAATCAATGGAACATTAACAAATATAAATTATATTTATATGTAAATTATATATATAACATAACAAATATTAAAACAGTTAATCGATAACTGTCGGTTTTTTGAGATTACAAACTAAAACCAAAAACAAAAGCTGGAAAAATAAAAACCATAACTCTAAACCAAACTAATGAACCATTTAACCATATTTTTCAAATTGATTTTCCAGTTTCGATTCGGTTTTTCGATTTCATCTTTTTTTTTTTTTTTAACACACTAGGCATGGATGCATACTTATTCCTCAATTAAAAGATGCTTGCATAACTATAGTTCGGATTCATTGAAGACTTATCGAAATGCAAGCTTAATCCAGTGATTTCTCATTCATGTATGGATGCTCAATGGTCCACATATCTGTCCTTTTTCCCCTTAGAGCTATGGCTTTCATTTTTTCATAATCTAGAAATATTTGTAGTAGAGGGTACCAAGTGGCACATAAAACCCCGTAAACGCACTGCATAGGCACTTCACATTTGTTTATCGTGCTACAAGGGATCAAACCCCTCCATATTAGTGGGTTTAGCCGACTAAATCTAAGGGGACAAAAGACCTGGATCATGGACCTTTGTGGCGACTTTCTGCAGTCCTGGTCCGGCTTTCTGCAGTCCAAAAATGAAGAAGAGAGACATGCCCACTTGGAGCTTCAGTCAAATAGTTAGTATATTTTTAGATATTTAATTAATAAGAAAACCCATCTGATTGACTCATAGCCCCGACATGATTCAGCACTGGTTGGCTGGAAGAGATTCGTAGAAAAGAAAGAAAAAGGGTAATAATTAGAACAGCAAACGCTCTTGATAAATGTCAAGTGCCTTGATGACCTTCTCTATGTACAACTTCCGGTGCAACCTATACCTGCAATTGAGAAAATTGATCTTAGGTTAGATATCAAAAGGCACTTTGAGCAAAACAGCAAATCACCTCCTTAGAGATGGAAGTTGTGCATACTTGAGCGCAACTTCAAGCGTTCTCCTTGCTTCTGGCATTGACTCTACAAGAAACATTTGATAATGATTGAGTTAATAAACCATCAACAGCCAAATCATTCTAATGCCTTCACATACAAGTAAAATTTACACAACTACTATACCAAGCAATTTCTGGTCTTGATCAGCTGTTGTGGGAAACTCTGACAGCATCTGTTGACACTCTTCTTGCAATTCCTTTGCAGCTTTTCTTTCTATGCTGGGAATAGAAGGCACATCTCTGTCTGACCATGTTGGTAGAGTTCTAGCAGCTGCAATGACAGCTCCATCCACGAAAGTTTCTCCAGGTAGAGATAGATGGCCTAACAAAAAGATTTACCTAGCTTTCAGAGAAGGGCATCTCCAGTAGTCGTTTCAGAGGGAAAACAATGAGGATGTCTAAATGGTTCATACTGTTATGGTAATATTCATCTGAAAGGCCAGAGATGTTGAATACTGATAGGAAGGAGTCCAAATGAACGCGTGCATTGCCAGAAAACTTGATAACATCCCAAGGATTCTGCAGATGTAAGCCATTCTCCAAAGTAAAATTGGTAGTTCAAAAGCTGATAGTCATACACATCAAATGTAGGAAAACAATTTCATAATTTTATCGTTTCTTGGGGATTGTAGGAAATTTATACAAAAAGATCCAGTCAGGGACTAGCAGCAAGTTGAAATAAATCCTCGCTTCCGGGTTTATGAAACATATTTTGATCTCACAAAGTTCCAAATATGCTGTGTGTTAATCACTTAAGAAGTTTAGAGTACCGATAGTTCTGTTGCATGTAGGGAATGTCTCTCCCATTACCTTTTATGTTAAATACAAGGCACAAATTTAGCATAAAAGAATCAATAAATACAAAAATAAGTTGATTTATCTACACATGAAATTCCATGGAGTAATGATCTTATACAATCTCATTTGCAGCCCAAATAAATGACAGTTTATCAGTCATAGTTCATGTGGGGATTGCAACAGAACTCAACTTACCACAGATGACGAGAATCCGTATCTTTGCATATACATGTCATTCTTCAGTCCACCTATGTAGTTAAGCGTCATCTGTTTCATATATAAACAAACAGCTAATTACATAAGTACTAAATGAACTTCCAGATGTTTTATGCCAGTAATACAGACCAATTTGTTCTTTCTTTTCCATCATTTTGACATGTATAAAAAAAAATATTGTGACATTTTGTTCTTTCTAGATAACTGAAGTCCTTTTTCTCATAATCAAGGAAGACTCATATGTAAAAAGACAATAATAAACATCAGCTGCAGCCTTTATGGAAGTTCAGCGATCCATACAGGAACATTTATACATAAAATCACCGAACCAATCTCCTTGAGTAATTCCTTTAGGATTTCATTACTACAAGAGGAATAAAAATGAAGGTATGCAGTTAAATGACATTTATAATAGCTAAACTGTATAAAATCAATTTATATTTTATGCCAATTTAGATCACAGAGAATCTTCTTAACCAACTGAAATGTTTCACTCACTCAACAGAACCAATGGTTTTTTTTTTTCCAATATTGCATTCTTTCAAAACCAAAAGTCGCTTTTATAAATAACACATGTATTTCCATCTAGTTTTTGCTCTGATCTCAATCATATCACCAGAAAAAGGTTAAAAAAAAAAAAAAAAGGAAGGAGAATAGCTCTAGAAAAGAATGTTCCTTCTAATAAATTTTAACTTTGTTCCCATGATTACTTAAGGAACCCATACAGCATCATATTAGATTGTTTACAGCAAAATGGCTCCGCATGCTCTATAACAGCTTTAATGGCATGCATGAGCCCATCAGTATGGTTTTGTCAGCAACCCCATGAAAACTAGGTTAAAGTTAGCATATCAATATATGGATGAGTGGTGTGTATCTATGTGTGAATCTGCATTTATATTTTATAAAATGGTCCTCTTAAGTGAGCTTTCAATACATGATGTTATAGTTCTTATGCTACTTCCTAATAACTTGTGATACCCCTCAAATATTAAAAATAGAACTTTAATCATCGAGGCGCTTTTTAGTATAAAGCCTTGGAGTTCATCAGAACTCTAAAGTTAAACGTGTTTAATGAGGAGCACTCCTAGGATTGATGACCTCTTGGAAAGCAGGTGGCACCAAGGACAAAACCGTACGGTATCTTACCAAAGTGGGCAATACCTCGATGGGTAGAGTTTTGAGTCGTCACAGATGCTATTATAGCAGTTCACCAGCAGGATATGGGGAAGCTAAGTACTGTATAGGGCAACCTGCCTTAGAGTGAAGATATATCTTGAGCTTGTATGAAGCACCTCTAGTGTCTGTTTGGTATTGCTCTGGACTTATGAACGAAACTGACGAGGACGTCAGTTCCGTAAGTGAAAGGGTATGTAATACCTCTTAAATATAAGCTGTTGGAATTCTAATTATCGAGGGGACTTTTGGTGTAATGATTTGAACTTCATCAAAACTCTAAAGTTAATCGTGCTCAGTGGGGAGCATTCCCAGGATGGGTGACCTCCTATGAAGCAATTGATACTAAGGAAAAACTAAGCGATATTTTGTCAAAGCGGATAATACCTTGGTGGGCGGAGTTCTGGGTCATCACATAACTTGTGATATATATGGAAGACTTTTCA
This sequence comes from Combretum micranthum, assembly GCA_024138025.1. Taxonomy (NCBI): domain Eukaryota; kingdom Viridiplantae; phylum Streptophyta; class Magnoliopsida; order Myrtales; family Combretaceae; genus Combretum; species Combretum micranthum. The sequence goes on from JAMXBD010000742.1 coordinate 561,759, forward strand.
CTCAAGCCCAAACATCCAAAAGAAAGAAAGAAAGAAAGAAAAAAGAAAGTGAAGAAAGAAAAGAATGGACATGACCAAAAAGAATGAAAAGGGGGAGGGAGGGTGGGAGATCAAGCGCAACTAAATATGACCAGAGAGAGCTAGATAATGACTAGCAATGAAAATTCTCCTATTAGATGAAGTTTAACACCAGATAAGGCCTTACGTCTTCCATCAAGCAAGAAAAACAGGTACTTGAGCTAGGTTTCAAAAATTATTGTAGATACAATTTCAGCATTGTAAAGCATTGAAAGGAATACAAGAGCACAATATTACCTCATCTCCTTTCTTAATACGTTGTCCAGCATTTATCATAACCTCGAGCATGCGATCCTTAAAACGCCAATGTAAGAAGCAATTTGGCTGAAAGGAATGGTTGAGCATGTCTGCATAACATTTCATGTTGCATTGGCATGAATTCTACTACATACTAGCTTAACAGAGAACTGCACACGGTGATATTTTAGAAGTGAAAAACACAAAAGAGGTATAATGGTTCTCCAAGGAAAGAAATGCAGAACATTTATAAGTATTTTATCTGTATTTTATCTGTATTTGATCTGTATTTGTATTTTATCTATATTTGATCTGTAGAGTCATTTATAAGTAAAAATGTGTTTTTTATCCGTATATATTTTTGACAAACAATTTTATTGAAATAGATGTCAAATTAACATCAAACCAATAAATCAAAAGCACCCTAAAACATGTTCTCCGTGGAATGGGACAAGTTAGTCATTCCTCTGCCAAGGAGCTTCTGGCCTCTTCATTACATCAATGGTAAATTTCTAATTCAATAGATAACAAATAACAGTTCGCAGCAATAGAATTTAGTACATTTCAAGTGAAGGTATATGTTCAATTTCTCCTAGTTACTTCACTTAAGAGAAAATGCAGCGCCAAATGAAACTCCAAACTCCAGAGAAATATAATACGATGCATTTAGTAGAGAAACCCAACCAGCATAAGGAACCAGCATATTTGCATCCTGAGTGAGAGCACCAATCCTCACTTTCATGTTTATGCACCGTGATTGTGCCATACCCACAGCCCAAATAAATCTTTCTGGATCCCAAGCAAGCCGCTTAATTTTTAGGGGCATGCCACTATGCTGAATGGAGATACAAAAAGTTTGGTTAAATAGGAATCAAAATCATTATTGAAGAAAATGGTTATAACATTTAATTTCTTTTCATAACATCAAGTGCCATGGCATGTACCCAATTCTTTGCCCAGAAGTCTAATACGCGTTGCTGCTGCTGTTTCATGGTTGAAGCAAGGGATGGATCCTGCAGCTCTGACAGATCCTCCTGTGGCATATATACAGAGATGGGAAACTAAATTCATAAGGAGAATGGGGGAACCCAGCATACAAGGTAATTGGTGGGTTTTTTGAAGCTTAAGGATTATGTAATGGTCAATGAAAGTTCTTGCTTAGAATCACATTGAACAAGGTAATTCTCTGGTTCAAATTATGAGCTCAAGAAATACAGTAAGTGAAAGTCAAGATATTTATACAAATCCCAGTGTTAAGATAGATAGCTAATAGCTGTATGAATCACAGAGTGGAGTCAGATGATGACCTCTGTTGCTAGAAGCAAACTAGTACACTCGTCTGCACTGGGTAAGAAGTCCCCATATAACTGCCAGAAATTGTCCTTCACATCAAATGCATACAGAAGAAGACATGCCAGCCTGAGATCCCAATCTGTCTGTTCAAGGGAGAAAAGTTACAATGAGCAGCACTTACTAATCATGGTTTCTTTCCCCCCTCAAGTGTCAACATTTCATCAGCATAAAAATATGATGACCTCAAGAAGAAAAAGGCAACAAGATTGTGTTTGTACCTCTGGATTTGTTGAATTGATAATGTCAAAAATAGGATGACCAATTGGGATAATATCAGGGAAGAACATCCAAGGTAGTTTTTTTCTAATTGTCAACATAAGCTCCAGAGGAATTTCCATGATAACCTGAACAAAAGAAATAGAAAAGAAAAAAGAAAACTGGTTCAGCATAATGAAGATGGGAAAAAAAAATATCAAATTTGGGGGGGGGGGGGCGCGGTGTGGTGGGGTGGAAGAAAGAAAGAAAAGGGAGGTGAGGAAAGGTGCACACCCTAGCACGTCGAAGGGGCTCAACATCCTTGGAAGCATAAACTCCAAAGCCATCAGGGCCTTCCTTGAACTCAACACCATAAGCTCGCATACTTCTAACATATCCTATTCTGTAGAAATCAGGGTCTGCTGGTTCCAACTGCAAAAAATCATACACTATAATCATCTTACTTGGTAAGTAAAACAAATTCACCAGAAACAATAAACTCCACGGATTGCTGCGTGTTACGATACGTGTGGGTTTCTATGATCACTCATGGCATTGCTCCTATCCTGGTGATTCACAAGTTCTTGCCTCCCACCAAATACATACGTGTTATGTCATAGTATTCCGAGTGAATTTTTCCTTTCCATAGTAAGCCATAAAGACATGTGAGAACATGTCCTATTTTTCATCATATATTTATACAAAGCTACAATCACAAGAAACATGGTTTAATAAGATACATTGGGTAGGGTTACCTCGGAGTCAGATTCCTCCTGGACAGGAGGAGGTTGAAAGAGGGGAAAAGGAGGTGAATCCACAGAGGCGGCCTTAGCAACTATGCTCGTTCCCAATTTAGCAGACTTTGGATTGGAACTGGATCTCCATTCCCTGCACTGTTTTGCAACCATTTCACAGCATCAGATATTTTTCGCTAATCTGTCTGGAAACCATAAGATCAATCAGTGTAAAACCATGGAAATGGAAGAAAACCAATAAAAACATTATGTTTTGACATTGGAAGGTGGAAGTTGAAAGAAATGCGCAGAATTATTTTTCCCCAAATAATCCAAATTAGTTTCTCTCCAATTTTGCAGAGAAAGTGTTGTAAAAATAAAGCAACAGACAAAACATCAAATATTTTCAATTCATTCCCTTTCCTCTCATCATGTCAACTAAACAACATATCATAGAAAAAAAGAAGCATTTCATTCCATTTCCTTCCGTCTTTCCTATAAATTCAAACAAGAAACAAAATATACATCTTCATTCCATTCCATCCGTTTCCATTTGTTTCCATCTTATCATGTCAATTGTCAATCATATCCATCTATGGTGTTATACTAGATACTAGTTTTGAGAGAGAGAGAGAAACCAATACGAACCTTAAAGTTACGAAGAGTAGGAAAGGCAGGAGGAGGAGAAGTGGTGGCGTTGAAATGGAAAGAGTTTAAGGCATGAGACCTGGGCAAAGGTACTGAGAGCGCCATTTGAATGCTTTCTTCCACTTACACGGTCAGTTGAAGATAAAGAGAGTTTCTTTTCACGACGGTGAATTCAGCTTGAGCTGACTTGCTCCTGTATACGCTCAGTTGAAGATAAAAGAGAGTTTCCTTGCACGACACTGAATTCAGTTTGAGCTGACTTGCTCCTGTATCGGAGTGACTATGGTTTGGTTTGAAAACAGGAGCTGTTCGTGTTCCTTGGACGCTGAATTTAGTATTACAAGGCTATCCACTTCGCCCAATTTAACTCTCTCCCTCTCTCTCATCTTCTTTTAATTTTTTTTTTTTTATATTTTGATTGGGATTTTTTTTTTCAACTTTCACACTTATCAAAAACCAGATACTAGCAGTTTGTTCGGTTGATTGGAATACTAGAATGAAATGTTATTCCAGTTTTATCATCATAGAATATTTATTTTTTTATTTAATTTGTAAAATATTTTATTAAAAGAATGCCTATTTCATATAATACGTAATAAATTAAGAATACTCATTCTTTCTTTTAACTATAAGAATGACTATTCCTAACTAAAATATATATTTTGTTTCAAAAATACCTTAATTATAAAATAAAAAATGCTATTCCTTTTCAGGCTTATTCTATTCTAAAGAACTAAAGGTACTAAAAGAATCAAAATATTACTATATATACTCTCGTGTAAAATCAAATGTTTAATAAATCTCTATTGAGTTTTTCTTTTTTTTTTTTTTAAGGCAAAACCCTATAGAGTTAATTTAATTTGTTAGCATTTATGCTTTGAAAAGAAACATAGAAATTGTACTTCTCTCATAAATCAATTTCAATTTTACAACCTTTGTTCATAAAAATAAATAGACTTTCTATGGATGCCTCAATATATATCTTCACTCTAATCACAATAATATATATAAATGATAATTTATCCAAATATAATATTTTAAAACAAAACATATCTAACCGTAATATAGTTCTCCAAAATCATGCTTGGCATGAAATGTTTGGAGTCTAATATATGTTTATTGTTGGCATAAAAAATTACCAATATATAAATTAGACAAAATTAATTACCAAAATCTCATTATGAAATTTCATTTGTGAGATGAGATATTGAAGTTTATACAATAATCGCATGTAATACCTGTTGTATAAAGTTTGACCACAGTTGCTTTATCGTGTGATTGGAATGCGATAGTTTACATACATGTAAATCCCGATATAGGTCCAGTCAATTTTCTATTTCAAAGTGTAACTCAATCTCTTTCTCTTCTCTCCTTTGTCCCTCTCTTTTTCTCTTTAATTAAACGTCTATTTAATATCCCCTCTCTCTCTCTCCCCTTCCCCAACTGTCACATCCCTCTTTTTTTGTCCCCCCTCTCTCTCATCTCGCTTTATTTCACACAACTAATATATTTTGCATAAATATTGCATATTTTTATTATTGTGATATATACTTGTATTGTGATTATAAGCATGATACATATATGTTCGATATATATTTTCATATCGTATGTATGAGTCGCGATTTTAATGTTGTATATTGATAATTTTTTTCAATTTAACCTTTTTTTAAAATAACTATTATCAACAACCACTTAAACAAAAAATATATTTCAAATGTTAGGTTAAGTATAATAATTAGCTTAGCTTTTTGTTTTGTTGGGTGTTATGATAAGGCCAAAAAGTTCAAGTACATAGCTTCAGATGCATTAATGGAACAGTGGGTACACTTATGTTCTCTTTAGGTAGACTTGTATAATTACTAAATAAGTTATAAATTTTAAGCCTGTAAAAGCATCCCTAATGCTATGCATCCAAATGGGTTCGCTTTGTGTTATGTTAACACCTTAAGCAGTTTTCTTCTTTAAATTATGAGCTAGGTAAAGGGCCTACCTAAAGTCTCTAGGTACCAGGTGCCACATTAGCTCCTTAAGATTAGCCTTATTGTTGAGTTGCTTAGAAAGTTCATTAGGAGATTATGTCAATATCTTGAGCAACTTTTCTTACCGTACTCCATTTTATATGTAGGTTCCTTAATATTTTTAAGTCCTTTTTTGTTACATACGTTAGACTTCATTGATTAAAATATGATAAATATAGTAAGCAACTCACTTTTTGAACTATTTGGTTAAGCAAGTTTGGCCTTAGTTTCCATATCGAGGAACTTACATTACTGGTTAGATTGAGTTTAAGTTTTTGTGTTAAGTTACAAAGATGGTCAAAGGACTTCTACCACTTAAGAGACCTCTTTAATTTATCAAAATATACGATCTATGGGATTCTAAGTCAGCATGCTCTATATTTATTACATTTAATCAACACCTTTACTATACTCTATTTATTTTTTATTCGTTTATCTTAAAATAATGAAACAGTTTTTTTTTTTAAAAAAATCCCTTTTTTTTTAAAGGACCCAACTATAATTGTGAAGAACTCCGAAAAGTATTTTTTAACATAAAGAATGGTGTCAAATATCTCCATTGTATATGCTAAGCATCTCTTTACTGTATCCTCAAAAATCTTGACAAAGTTCCCAACATTTATTTATATTATTATATTAATCACGATTAATATACTATATCTAGGTGTTCCTGAAAAAAAAATGAGGTCCTTTGTAATGAGGACCTTAATCCTTAAGCGAGTGAGGTCCCCTACATTAAGAGATGGATCAATGACCTAATGATGGGGATAACCTAATTGGCTCATTAAAATAACCTTAGATGAGTTTACTCTGTTTCATATATTAATCTTCAAAAAGTGATTTTATAGATGTTATTGATTACGAGATTCTATTATTACTTCGTAATGTCTTCTAATCTAACACTTTATTTTGAAAAAGAAATCAAGGAACAATATTATATCATAGGATATTTCTTCTTAGTGATCAAATAGATGAGAAATACAAGATACATATAATATATGTAACGTCCTAAAATAAGGCATTACAACCCGCCACGTGTCCTTTCTTGATTAGGACACGCTAAGGCTCTAATATCCACAAATTTTCATTATATCACCTGTATAACTCACAAGGTATAGAAGAAAATCATATGGTCCTCATAAATAGACATTCTGATAAATATAAAATCTCCATAATCAGAAAACTAGACATTGTTGACATAACTGCAGGTCAACAAGTCAAAGCATGCCCTAAAACTGTCACCACATGAAAACTCCAAATATAACTTAAAATTTCAATCAACAAATTATAAACTAATCATTAAAATCTCATCTGATCCATCCTATATCATCTATGACTATATAACTAGTCATCAGCAGGGTAGTTAGGACCGCTATCGCCATCCCCATCCTCACAGATGATATCAAAACCCGAAAGATCGTAAATCACATTATCATCACCTGCACCTGAAATGTAATAGAATGAGCGGCGAAGCCCAGTACGATAATATCCAATCCAGTTCAAGCAAGATTATGCACAAACAACATGTATAAATAAATGCTACTAAACTAAATGCATACAACAGTTTATTATCTATTTTAGTCCAGCAAAACAACACAGTTCAGAATCTAGTATACATAAATCCTGAACCCAGAGTAACTCAGACTCTGCTATAAAAACATCCAACTGATTTGAAAATAGGTAATCATATATACATATATGGATGAGTGGGTACTCCCCAAACATCCCAATTCCTGAACACCTAAATTCTACCGGAATCATTTCTTAGCACGAGTCCACTCGGGACAACCTCACACTAAGATCATCAGGGTGCCTCACCAGTATCACTATCTACCAGGTCTCTACTGGTCAAAGCCAACCACAACCAGACAGACAATTATTAAGCCGAATATTTATTAATTTTATTATGCAATTCTGTTCCTACATCCATTCACAAAATTTCTAATCTACAAGCACATACAACAAATAATGAATTGGTCGTACCTTTCTAAATTTCAGGAATCCAAATCAAATCCTCAGAATTTGATACCAACAGCACAAAGTCAACCCAAACTCCAGAAATTATTATATCCCAATCAACCTAGTTTCACAACTTCAATGTCCTGTTACACATATATATACATATATCAACAGACATGATCGTAAATCTCTTAACATAAACAACCTATCTAAACTAACCTGATACAGAACTTCCCAAACTCGAATTATACTGATCAATAACCCTAAGCACCTCCAATAATATCAAAGAACGGATATTTCAAATCCTTAAATCAGAATTTCCACCAAAACCCTATAAAACATTTCATATGATCAATATCGAAATATCAAAGCTGTCCAATTTCGTATAAAGAGGATTCAAAACTTATACTTACTGATATGGAACGTATAATACTTGTTTCTTCTCTTCCTATTCTGATCAAAACACGAGCTAGGGTTTATTCTTCAAAATCCTTCATGAAATATTCATCCAAACCCTAAGATACTTATACAAATTTGCATATAATCCAAATGAGAAGGTTAAGATCACTTACTTTTAATTAGAAACACCCTCCGAATGATTCTCCAGACCTAAATCACCAAGAACGCTTCAGAACTCTCTTATATGAAGGGAATATGTTATAAGGAAATGTCTATCGAAAATGATTTTCGCGTCTTGTATTTATAGAAATTTGGTCATATGCCGACCCTACGCCGGTGGCGTACTTGCAGATTTTGCTAGCTTACACTATACGCTGGCCAGATCTACTCGAAGGCCGGCAGCGTTCATCGGGGCTTTGATCCCCGAAATTTAAATCGTCCCTTCATACGCCGGCAAATCTTGGACCTATGCGGGCGGCTTTGATGCCTGTGTTGAGAAGAAACCCTATGAACGCCAGCAACTTTCCCCGCGGGTTAAGAAAAAATCTACTGTTCCCATCCTACGCCATCTGTATGCCGGCGGCGTAGATTCTCCAGGAGGCGGCGTACAATGTATTACAGAGTAAGCTGGCAAATTTTAAGTCCTAGGTCAGTGGCGTTCTTCTCCAGGGATGCCGGCCTTTATTGCAGAAATTAAGAAAATAATCCAATTGATGCCAATCTTGTTCTAACACGAAATTGATCAAACTTAACCTATTTTTAACATCAACATAAAAGGCATATTAGAATCTAGTGGCTTGTGAATACTTACGACTTAAAATTATTTAGTATATTACAATATACTTGTGACCGCTACAATTACATCAACTCTTTACATTACTTCACTTGGAAAGGTATATGGCAAAACCAGGACCATAGCATTGATCCTGCCACATATAACTTGAAAGGTACACTAGGTAGGCTCCCATTTTCTTCCCTCCTTAACCTTAGATATTTCTAATGAAATCAGAAAACTCACAAAAGTCAGTTATCTTGACAAGTTCAACAATTAGCTTCTCTAAAAATATCACACCAAGATATCCTAATTCTCAAACCTTCAAGTTTTATACAATGCTTGCGATCGATTTTGGTAGTTAGATGTTGGATTCCTTTTGAGCTAAGAAAGTTAATCAATCTCAAACATATTACCCTACTCATGCATAACCATATTGATGCCATCCCTATGTCCTTTGGCAATTTGAGAAACTTTACTCTCTTTTACCATTATAACAATCAATTTTTATAATAATCTCAACTGTGCAATCCCCTATCGCTAGGCAATTTGAGAAACTTTACACCTCTTCATAGTTCCAATTTTCAACAATCACCTTACACCTCTTTATAGTTTCAACAGTCTAAAGGCCTCGATCATATTAAAATAAATAAGTTTAAAGATAAATATTGAAAGTCATATACTATATTTTAGTTTCAATTTTTTGGAACTCATAGATATATGCAAGTGCGTAGATTACAAGTTGACTTCTCATCCATTTTATCACTCGCTTAGAATATATATACTTTTCATCACAAAGATAAGATAGAACTGAAAGAAAATGAAATACGAAATCAATGACCGATTTTTTGTTTTCATCAAATGTACACAATAGAAGGAATAAAGTAAGTATAAAAAAACTAAGGATCTGTATCCAACCACAACAAAATTTGAGAAAGTCTCCTATCTACTATTGCTGGTCTCTGCCCCGCCTCCCTCGTCCCCATCTAACAAAGGCATGGGCAAATGGTGTACGTTGATGAGGATGCTGTGTGGATGGATCAATTTGTGTAACTGTGACATTCTCATCTCCACCAGCACCACTGAATGGATGAAACGGAACTAGGTCTGGCTCCACCTGTGTCAGTCCCTTTCCCATATCATGCGATGGCGATGGTCGCCTCTTTTGTGGAGCTAAGGGAGTTTGAAACTCACTATATGACACGTCTGGCATGGGGGTGTCAAACAGATGTGTGTGTGATGAGGACAATGGGCCAGCCTTGTCATGAAGGTATTGGGAAGAGCTAGGTTGATCAAATGACGGTACGTGGGGCGGCTCAAGCTCGTCCACAATCTATATACCTCTGCTACGGCCTCGCTGCTGACCCCGTCCCCGCCCACGCCTCTCCTTATGTGGATGTCACCTCTGACTAGGCTATAGATGTGGGTCATCAGATGGTGGTGCTCTACTGCTTGGGCTGGTGGCGGTGGATCGTTTAAATTGAGCCCCATGAACTCTTCAACTATGCTATAGACATCTCGTGCAGTGGAAGAAGTAATATCTGGATGCATATCTAGGACTCTATAAATGAATCTACCTGCAATCAACATAGAAAATGTAGAGTTGTGAGTAATTGAGTCGTAAAAACAAAATACATCTATTCACACAGGTTATCGAGTCAATGACTGTACCATATAGCGTATGATAGCCCCTGTGCGATTGATCCAGCATCGGGTGATAACATGGTACCACTGGAAGTAATTATCAGATGTACCGGTAGGAAAAACACCAGTGAGCACGTGCAATTATGCCTATCATCCCACTCAGCTATCTACCTAGAATGCTCCGACTGCTAATTCCATTCGGAACGCCCCTGCATGTCAATCTCGTGCAGGGCTCTCATGTCTGCAGGTAGCTGTGGGATCCCCTGGAATCCACTAAACTGTCAAAGCACTCTATCTGGACAGTAGTACTCAACTATGTGGAAGCACACCAGTGGGACCCTAGATTGCCAAATATCGCTGCTCGCCTGACATTATGGAAGAAGGGAGTCCAAAATGGGACTGCAAGGGTCCCATACAACCTGTTTAAGGGGAAAAATTAGACAACTAGTTAACAAAAACATTAAAACGTAGCCATTTGAAGGGAAACAACACATTAGAAATCAAATTGAAGGAGAGAAGGCAAAGAAAACCATAGCTGGTGCTCGGTCTATCGATCGAATGATGCTCGATACTCAATTAACAAGTGGGTGGATATACCGGTGACATCAAATCATACCCCAATGGCTGATCAATGGGCGGCCTGCTGTAACCTGACGACGAATCGGGTAATGTGGGGGAAGTGCTCCCACGCCCATATCTACAAGGCAACCAAGGGTCCTACAATATCCCTTGTGTCAACGTAGGAAGCCAAGCATAGCTACCTATACAACCATGCCAAACAAGCTGCTCCCCACGCATATTGCTCCGTCCTCTCCAAGTCTTGGAGTAACCGCAGATACATCAGGTGGACGTAATTCAATGACTTGTCCGCAAATATGAATCTACCCAATAGGAACAATATATACACCCTATAGTAGCATCTGATCATGACATCATTTGCATGCTCTGGTAGCACTCTGAAGTGGTTGTCTAACCACGACATCTTCAGACGACTACCATCCATATCTGTCTCGAGCACAGGTCGAACTTCTAACAGCTCCTCACATAATGCAGGCCAATCCATTCGGACCATGCCTGTGACAGCATCGCCATCTACCGGTAGGCCTGTAAGAACAGCAACATCCTCCAATGTAACTGACCACTCTCCTATGGTCATATGGAAGGTATGTGTCTCCGGCTGCCATCTCTCCACTAAGGCAATGATGAGGTGCCAGTCCAGTTGAACAAATGGCATATAGGCCGCCCCAATAAAACCTGCCTGTGACAGGAATGGCACTAAGCAATCGTTTAACTGTGCAGAGACGCCATGCTGTCACCTCAACTTCGCTTCTCTACGGCGACAGTGCAAAACCACATGCTCCTCCAGAGAAGTTGGCAAAGTTGTAAGAAACAATAATTACTTATTATAAATTGTGGCTTGCAAAAAAATAAACTTACCTGCCCCTCCCAGGCTAGTCTGGTCCTATGAACAGGCTGCTTTGTAACCAATGAGCTATTTGTCGGTCCTGAATCCATCTGCATATGATAAATAAATTGCTATTGTCAATAAAGGCATAAGTAGATTAAAATAAGTAGATGAAACATAAGGTAAAGGCATGTCTCATTACTATTGTATAATAAAGTATGTGATAACAAAACAATTACCACTATGACTGTACTGGCCTATTACCGTTTTACCCGCCACCCCCCTATTTGGACAACTTCGAATGTCATGCCCTGGCTGCCTACATGAATCGTATGAGTAACCTCGTGGGCCCTCCTGAATATCCATCTCATTTTGGAATCATTTTTCCCTAGGCTTACCCCTTTTTCCTAATAAGTACTGGTATTGGGTGCCATTTCGCTATATCCAAACGAGTCCAATTGGCCTTATCGACTGTAGGAATGAAGGAACGACCATACAACCGAAGCTGGCTGTCCCATCAGTACCACTGTGTTACTTGGGCAAAACAATCCATGTGCAGTGTACCCATTATTGCCATTGCATGCGAGCATGGAATTCTATATGTCTGCCACTTGTTACAGGTATATCTGCATACTCTTAACTCCACTTTTTGAATGTGGGACCCCTTCTGACCATACATGGTAGGGGGCAGAGCTGTTATAACCTCGAATATTCGTTCTTGATAGTCGAAACATGTAACTTGATGGGAACTTGAGATGTTATCCCATCTCTCAAACTTAGTTGCAGCATATTCGGTAAGCAACTTACCCATGCTCATTGCTTCGCTCACTTCTCTCCTTTGCTTATTAAATATAGAGTTACAATTGTAAAAGATTTTCTTAACTAACGTGCCATAGGTAAGGATCGAGCATTCTTTATAACTGAATTATAACTTTCGACCATGTTCGATGTACCAATTCCAAATCTTACGCCTTCGTTATAAGATAAAGTCCACATACATGGAGGGAAGTCCCGAAAATATCGTGACGTCCAAGGATTACTTTGAAGTGCTGCATTGAAGTATCCATTAAGCTTTCTTATTTGGGTTTGGTAGGTTGCTCGTTTTACTATTTTCTTACATTCCTTACTTTTAGCCTTTGAATTGAAGTTGTTGGCAACATGCTGGATACACCAACGTCAAAGCTAACCTCTAGGCCACACTGCATTCTCACCTTTTATAGCACTCCTAATACCAGTGTGGCGGTTCGATATCAAACAGATGTTGCATCGGTCTTTGATAACGTGCTCCAACACCTTCGACAGGAACCAACACCATGTGTCTGCTTTCTCCTCATCCACAAGGCCATACGCTAGTGGGACTATATGATTTGCCCTATCTACTGCGATTGCAATAAGCAATTTGTGCTTGTACTTGCCATATAGGAAAGTGCCATCTATTGTAATGACGGGCCTGGAATAAATGAACCGATATAAGTTAGTTAGTTAGTTAGTTGATATGAACCGTGCATAAATAAATTCAATCACATTTAATAAACATACCTGCAGTACTGGAAAGTTTTGATGTAAGGACCGAATGACCAAAAAAGCTTGTCTAGGAACACATGTCCTACGGTATCTGTATCAACTGTTCGCCACTCAAACTTTGTTCCTGGATTTGCCTCTGTTATTGCATTAAGTAATTGAGGAAGCTCCACATATGAATCTTCTCAACTTCCATACACCTGCTCAATTGCTTTTCTCTTCGCCTCACGAATTCTTTGTATATGAACATGATACTCGAACTGTTTTAAGATATTCTGTTGGAGGTCTTTAGCTCTCACATCTGAAGAATTATAGATCTCTAATATGATGCTTCTAGACAAGCTAATTGAATCCAATTGAGAGTGATTCTATCCATTGATTTCATCCAAGCAAGTGTGGAGTCTTGCGTACTTAGTGATGTAAAACCACCCATCATGTTTCTTATAACTACCTCTGAGTCTCCGATTACAACCTCTGTTATGCGTATTAGTATATTTAAATGCCCATGATTTTGGGTATGAGTCCACCACCTTGAAATTTTAATGTTTCATTATGTGCCACATCTTAACTACTCGTATCAAATGATCTTTTGTCTCAAATCGCATTCCAACCTTGAATTCATCGCCGAAGCTCCAATTCCTGACGCTCATTTGCTGCTCATCCTCATATGCAGCACAACCACTACCAACTTCTGCATTGAAAAAGGGAATTGGCACTAAGCTCCCTACGACATCAACGTCAGTAGGAGCGATGAAGCGGTGCCAATCATTCTTCGTTGCTTGTACCGTGGGAGAAGCGTATTGTTGGGAAAAGCTTCGATATTATGATTTTCATCATCATCATAGTCGTCACTCGATTCACTTATCGACGAGTCTTGCATGGCATCTATATCAAGACCACCTATCGAGGTGGGTCCACACATTTCCACATGTGCACTGCCTATTGTTTGAATTGGAGTGAAGTTTGAGTCTACCAATCCATCGCTTCCAATAACTCTATCATTGCTCATTTCCCCTGCAGATGCCTGTGACAATGTATTTTCTGATATCTGCACATAAGCAGCCACTGACCCTTCCGTGTACACCAAAATCTCCTGTGCAACATCACCATCGGTTACTGGAATAATATCATAACGTAGTGTCCTATCTCCAATAGCTACCTTATGATAGATTCACCCAATGTGTACACCTATTTATCTTCAGTCCATTGCAAATAATGTCTAGAATTTGCTCATATGTAGAGTTCCTACTAACACTGACCACAACTACCGACCGCTTATTATAACCAAATCCATCTTCCCCTTGCACAATGTTGCTATGAGTGTACAGTACAAACTTCGCCTTATCCATTTCCTTACCAACCCTGCCATCTCATAAAAAATTACTTCATTGCATGAAATTTGCAACTCCATACTTATGAATTGAACTCCCCATATTATTTAACATAACTCATAATGGAAAATTTCAAAATTGATTTGTATCACTAGTTAAATGTTGATTGAATTGTAATGTTTAATAAATTATAAAATCTAATAAATTGTAATTTTAAATGTTGACTTCAAGTTTTCAATTATTGATTTCTAATAAATTATAAATTATAACAATTTCTAATAAAATATAGAAATTTCTAATAAATTATACAATATTTGTATCGCTTTGATTGAATTGTAATGTTTACTAAATTATAATATCTAATAAATTGTAATTTTAAATGTTGACTTCAAGTTTTCAATTACTGATTTCTAATAAACTATAAATTACAATAATTTCTAATAAAATATAAAAAATTCTAATAAATTATACAAAATTTGTATCGCTTTGATTGAATTGTAATGTTTAATAAATTATAATATCTAATAAACTGTGATTTTAAGTGTTGACTTGAAGTTTTCAATTACTGATTTCTACTAAATTATAAATTATAACAATTTCTAGTAAAATATAAAAATTTCTAATAAATTATACAAAATTTGTATCGCTTTGATTGGATTGTAATGTTTAATAAATTATAATTTCTAAATAAATTGTATAATTTCAAATGTTTACTTCTGTTATCAATTACTGATTTTTATTAAATTACAAATTATCAAAATTTCTAACAAAAAATAAAAATTTCTAATAAATTATACAAAATTTGTATCGCTTTGATTGAATTGTAATGTTTAGTAAATTATAATATCTAAATAAATTGTATAATAATTTCTAATAAATTACTAATTTCTAATTAATTGAACTTTGCGTACAACAACGAATATACGCACATTTCACACTACCATTAGTCTATAATATAGCATCGATAATTCAAAAAACAAAAACTTTGTAAAAGTTCGGAATTGTACAACATAAAATATTCATACGATACATACAACGAATACTCAACAAATTGCAGTATCAATAATGTAACAAAAATTTCGAAAATATGTGGATTCATACCTTCCAATCCTTGCCACCATCGCCATCACTGCCGTCGTTCCTCGTTCGTCGTGCTTCGCCGCTCACAACACTCCTCTCCAACAAATTGCTTCCCTCCCAACACTGGCTGATCCAAATACACAACTTCACGAATCTAATTGCGCTCAATCAAACGCAAATGGCGAATTGGGTTAGGGTTTGAAATTGGGGGTTAGGGTTTACAGGAGGAGAAAGGGAAGAAATGGGGAAGAAAAAGTTCTGGCGAGTTTTTACTCGCGCAGACCTTGTTTCTTGAAGAGACAAAGATCAGTCACTAATGACCTCCTATCTTCAAGAGATGAGGTACCATGTGGTCCAACCTCGTCTTTCAAGAAATGAGGTCACACACTAATGACCTCGTCTGGGATTATTTTGATTCTGATGGCACTTTTGTAATTTTTTTTGAAAACATAATTATTTTTTGCCTTTTCCCTATTATACAAGTCTTAAAAAAAAAAAAAAATCCTCACTAATTAATTGGTTAAGACATTAATTAACAGTTTCTCTTTTCCCTGCCTTTTCAAAATCTTCGAAACCGAAAAACAAGAAATAGCAGCACCGCCATCGCCAGGGTTACCGGCACTCACGGTCACGGCACAACTGCCCTGAGCAAAGCATTCCAGAGAAGTAATAATCAGTTTCAATTTCCGGAGAGAGAATTGGAAGACAAGCAAGAAGAAACTATCTGTGTAACTAACATTAATATTATGCCGCAAGGTCAGTGTTTGAATTCAATTCGTTTCATGTCTAATTTTCAATTGCATCGATTATGATTTCATGGAAAATCAACAAGTATTTGTGTTTATATTTGTGGTTGTGTTTGTGTGTGGTGTTTATGCATTTCAGATCTTCCGGGCTTCTACTACGACAAGGAGAAGAACAGGTACTTCCCTATAAAAGGTCCGATTCCTGGTTCTTCTTCCAAATCCACCACAGCCACAAGCCCGATCACGAAAGCAAACCCTAAAATTCTCAAACCCACTACAAAAACTCAACTTCTATTGCAAGCAAGAGCTCTTAATGGTAGTATATTCCCACTCAACCGTCGCCGTTCCAAGTTCGATGACGAGTTCCGGAACATCCTCGCATCGCGTCCTTTGGTAGGTTTTGCTTTAGTTTCAGTTAGGTTTACTTTACTTGCTGCTGATTTGTTAATTGTATTGGGATTTTGAATTGAATTGGTTGCAGATTTGGAGGTATAAGACCACGGAGAACATAGCTTACACTGCCTTGCAAACTCTGTGTGTTGATGTGCTCACACCTCAGGGTGTAGTAAAAACCAATAGCCTGCTTGCGGGCGCTGTCAATGGCTCGTTCAGGTATAACCAACTGCATTCACTAGTCTTCTTTCGAAAATCTTTGGATTTTTAAGGGAATTGTACAAAAATTTTCTATTTGTTTCGGCTCTCTACTGAGCTAGCTTGTGAGGTACACTTGATTTCTCAAATGGTATCATAGCCTCTAGTGCAAGTGGCGTATCAGGAAGGGGTGTTGGAGGCACACATTACCTTCCGAAATACATTGGATTTCTCACACTTTTTTAAAAGATAAGGGAACAAAATTCTGGTCGTTCTCTTAATAATTCTAGTATACACAGCTTCACATGCTAAGGTTGCAATTGTTTTAGGGAAAACCTGATCCAAACTATTGAAGTTTGATGGTTTGACATGGCCATGCTAATCAACAGTGCGGCAGTGGTGGATAGAGGATGGCCACCCTTGCAGTAATTAATATGCTCTTTGGTTAGTCTGTTTGTTTGGTGTCTATTTGGTGCCGGTATTCGTATAAAAAGAGATGGAAAGAAGATGAAAACTTAATTACTTATGTTCAGATCAGATAAAAGATACAATCAAGTAAATTGAAAAATAGACAATCCAAACATACCAGACTTATATGGGTCGTGTGAGCTTTCTATGGACTGCTAATTAATTGAAATGCAGCTTCATACTGCTCTACCAGGCTTTGGTTTTCCATCACCCTACTTTAAATCGTTTTTTTTTTCCTGCATGGCTTAATATGCTTCCTATCTCTGTCTTAAAATGTAAAACAGTATCTGTTTCTTTTTACTGCTTTTAGAGCTTGTTTTCTTTGGCAGTTTTTTCGAAGTTGGAAAAGTTGGTCAACATTTTGATTATGGGGTAAAATATGTGCCAGATCATGTATGGCCTCTCACTAGAGAAATCGATGAATTTAACAAACCACCTGAGCATCTTTGGAGACCAAGAGGAGCTTCGGTTCAGATGACTTCGGATATTTCTTCTATCAAATTGCTAGAGAGGCATCAACCTGGAACTGAGAATGACATATCTAATGACAAGCATGTGTTGTATCCTTTGATGATGCAATTGAGATTATGTTTCCTTTTATATATTTTACTTTATGTTTAGTTTTGGTTCTGGTTCTAACATCCATGTAGTAGTACTTTTATATGATACCATTTAATGCTGGTGATATAATTTGTTAAACTAGGCAATATATTGAGGCTTCACTAAATCTTTTTTTTTTTTTTTTAAGGCTGCTTTCTATTATTTTTTAGTTTCTAAACTAGGGTGTGTTTGTTATGCTAGAGAACTTTTTTGAACACCTTTTTTGTCATTGACTCAATCAAAATTATGCAGTTAAATATTATTATGATAATCTTAAGAAGTTGCAAATATTAATTTCTTTCAGAAGTTAGCGGTGGTCAAAGGTGATGGCGGTTTTTAAACATGAATGGTGGTAGTTAACAACTAAGGAAAGTGCTAATGGAAAGTGGTAGATATATATATATATATATATATATATATATGTATTATAATTGAAATCCTTTTCCTTATTTTCCATGATAAATTAACCACCAACATTCAGCCTCCGCTTTTGTCTACTATCATCACTTGCTACTAAAAATCACTAATAACCATAATCCATTGAGGTTACTGTGGTGATATTAAATTTATATTCTACGGTTTTGATTATAACAAATATATGTATATATATATATTTATATATAAACGTGGAAAATGTTTTCTACAAAAGGATTTCAAATTCTCCTGAAATATTTTCAATCCTTACGAAGTGTGCCCGTTGTGAAACTTTAACCTGCAAAATAGAATAACTACTCTGGGATCAGAGGGATCTGGTGGATCTGTTAATGTCCTTAATCTGACAGAGCCTTTAGACCCCTGCCGACGTGCCATTACCCTTGGAAGAAGAATGCATAAAATTTGTTCTACTAATTGCACAATATGGACAGCAGATTGCACCTGTAACGGCAGACAAGCAGTGATTGGCAAGTATTCTCTCTCCACTTTTTATACCTTTTATCTTATTTTGGGAAATTCTCCTAGGCTTTACTTATTTCTGGATCTTTACTTGCATAGAATTAAGTTGATTTAGGATGAACTTGGTAGAACTATTGCATGTCTGACTTTCTGAAGATGCTTTGTCCTTTTTCTGTTGGGATCTTAAATTTCCCTTCTAAGTTTCTTGGCGAGCAAAAATTTGTAGAATGTAATGTCTGATCTTTTGACTTTAGGCACAAATCTTGGAGCTGCATTGGTGAATTTGGAAAATGGAAATCTATCATGGGTTTGTCGGAGTAAAAGTGATGTGCTTGCACAGCAATTTGACCAGGCAGTATGATTTCTATATCAAATCAGCTCATGTCACATATTTGTGTTTGTAACGATAAATTAGGTCTGTTATTATTAAACTTCCATACTATTGATAAAAAATATATAATTGGACAAATTTCTTCAAATGGTTTCCCACTAAGTTGAACTAGGCTTCAATGTTTTTATTCATCCAAATGTTATTGTCATGTTATGCTAAATGGTGTGACATCATGCGTGGTTTAGTTTTATCTCTTGTTTCATGTGGAATGACTGAAAAAAAGTGCCAGTATATGGTTCTTGTGAACTGGGGAATTCTATTGGGTGAAAAAGGGGGAATCTTTATCCGTTGGGTCATTTTGTTTCAAGAACTGTAGTTTGAAGATATTGGGAGTTATTTTCTGAACAAGCCAAGAAGACCCAAATCTGTCATGGTTATTGCTATGAGATGGGATCATGGACATGTTGCTGTATGGGGCTGCATGATGATGTGCCATGTAAGAAGAGTTGAGGCTCAATCTCAGTAGATCTTAAAGAATAGAGAATCTGATAATATTAAGAAACAATATCAATCACCCCAGTGAGTTGGCCCAGTGGCTAATGATTGGGAACTCTCTTTACAAATTGCATGAGTTTTGGGTTTAAAACTAAGTATCTACTAGGGGCTACCTATTAATCACTTTACATGCATGAGCTACAGGATAGAGTTTCTAGAAGACTCTTCGACCCCTTAGCCTTTCATTTATCATGGTTTTTGATGTGGTTGACCTGGTTACAAATGGGAAGATATAAATAATGGGCAGCAGACATATACACTGCTAATCATGGCAAGTACCTATGTTCATGGTGATGGCCTTTGTAAAGAGATGGCAATAAAGGTCAATGATGTCGAGGAGTGGTGATTAAAAGCTAATCATAGATCTCAAGAGGGAAAAAGCTCTTCTATGAACAAAAAACAATGGTCTATGTAATATGTCGTGGATAGATGACAGGTTTTTTAAGTTATTTAAATGAGTAGTAATTCTATTTACCATCACCTAAGATCACTTGATGGATATTTTACCATATTCTATAGAAATATCTCATAAATAAAAGGAAGGCTCCTAAAAGTATGCGATTCCCAACAATTCTGTGGTTTGTTCTCCCCCACCCCCCACCCCCCCCCCCCCCCCCCCCCGTAGGTATAAATTGATAGCTGTACCTTTTCATATCACAGGGAAATGTTGTGATGTGCGGATTTAGAAATGGGGCCATTCTGACAGTTGATGTACGAGAAAGACAAGAGGGTTCACCTTCTAGACTTATCAAGTGTCAGCTTCCTCTTCCCAGTTCAGATAGAAATGGTGGAAGCTCAGGGAAACTATGGTTCAAGGTAGGAATAATCTCTTGTAAGAAACCATATAAGAACACTGAAAACATGTTTTTTATGCTCAATTCTAATGACATCCACTATTATGCTCTCAATATTTGTCAATACATTTTTCTAATGAAAGAAAATTACGTGTCTTTTGCTTAAATCAATTGTTTTTTGTGGGGAGTTTTCCAGTTGGTGAAGTTCGCTACAAAATTCTCACATGTTGGTCAATAAGAAGCTCACCCAGAAAATCTTGAACCACATTATTAAAATATGTATTTGCTTTTTAAATAACTCTTTATGACAATTTTACGTTTTTCTTTATTGTTATTGTTGCTTTTTAGATCTTTAAAATGTGATTAAAATGTTTGATCATTTAAATTTGAAGTTGTAAATGATATTTCAGGTCTTTGGAAGAGTATATACCTCCAGGAGCACTTACATGCCCAAATCTATTGCCAGGTTTGTGGTATTTTTTGCCTGCCTTTTACACCCCTCTTGACGTATGTCACACACCATGTTAACTTCTACATCTTGATGCTAGTCTGGTATCTCTTAAGCTATACGACCAGTACTTCTTGGCGAGCTCTATGGATGGATTGGTTAGTCTCTTTTTCCATTTTGTTCAGCTGTATTTTTATATAGCAGGATTATTGTTTCTTATTTATTTAGACGTTAATACTCCCATGCGGGTTTGATTTTTTCTGACTATGGCTGTCCTTGGGAAGATTGTGATGTGCTGTGGAAGGCACAAGTCTCGGTCTACTGTAGGTATGGAAATAGATACACACACACACACACACACACACACTCTCACTTCAAATGAAATACAGGGGAAGATGAAGGGCATGAACAATTCATACCTGGATATAGTAGACCAAAGTCTAATGGAACTTTCCTATTCTTGAATTGATATGAAGCACAATCCAAGAAGAGACCAGTCCTAACTTAATATTTGATACGAGGCATAAAATAGAAAGAGAACAAAAATTGATCTCCACAATCTAAGGTTGATAAGTTCCGTGCACTGCCGAGTGCCACGGTTGTTTGCATCTTTTATCACAACAATTGAAATCATAGGTTTTTGCTATCTAGGTGAATATAGGTGCTCCTAGGATTTATATTGGTCTTATTCTTTTAAAATTAATAGGCATGCTTAATTATTGTTTTTCCTTTCCCATTTAAAGCAATTATTGTGGTAAACCAGTTTGTTCCATGCAGAACACATCCACACACACACACACACACCCCCACCACACACCCCCCCCCCCCCCCCGCCAACTGCCCCCCCACCGCCAACTCCCCCAACACCCCCACCCCACCCCACCACCCACCACCACCCCCCCAACCCAAAACAATCCCCCAAAAAAAGAAAAAAATCATCTTACTCCAATTACAAAAGATTAAATAAAATAGAATAATAAAATTCTTTGTTGAATGGTATAAACAACTGAATATATGGTTATATTCTCCATTAATTTTACAATTTTGTCTAGATTTGTGGCATATTAAAGCCTTTTTAGTAGAATGCAAAAGTTAAAACACTAACGTACAACTGATACGGTTTTGATGTAGTTTTGATTACATGCATAGTTTCAGCTGTGTGTATGCGTTTATGTTATATATGCATTATTACATATAACATCGACATCATACAAAGTACTAGTATGTAGCGTAGTACATATTACACATATGTATATAATTTTAGAAGTTGGATTCAACTTGAACTTGATTAAAAGATAAGAAATGATCTTTAATATTAGTAAAATTTATATCTTAAAGTACTAAGATAAATAATATTTTCTCCCCCTCCCTCTTCACTTCCCCCTTAAAAAAAAAAAAAAACCTCCTACACTTTCAGGTGTGACTATCTTGGATGGGTTGAAACCAAGAACCATTTATTTAGATGTGCCAAATGGTTGCTAACTAATTACATCATATGGTATCTAGTATAAGAAAAAATGACATGGTAAAACATGAAAATTAGAAGTTCAATGAGAAAGTATCCTGCTTTAATGAAACATCCTTGAGTACTTTAGCTAAGTAGATATACTAAACCTGACGGGTGAGCAATTTCTCTTCATTGATTTGCATTATTGACACATTTCTATTAGAACTAGAGAGTTGCTCTTGGTCTTCTCAAACTGTATTTGTTTGTGGCTGGGACAGAGAAATAGTGTGGAAGGTGTTGACAGAACATTCTGATTTATGGACAGATCAAGCTATATGATCATCGACTAACCAAGAGGGGGCCAGTTCAATCCTATAGGGGGCATGTGAATTCCCATACTCGTATACAGCTTGGAGTTGATCCACTGGAGAAGTTTGTCATGTCAGGTACTTGTCCAATGTTCCCCTGAAAGTTCCTTTAATGGTTTTTAAATCTTTTGCATTATGTTAAGTCTAGAGCTGTCTTTTTGATAATGTACTTTTTTTATCTTAGGTGGTGAGGACTGCTATCTTCGTCTTTGGAGCATAAAGTCTGGTAAACTGCTTTTTCAGAGAAGTTTTGTTCATCAGTTCCCTTGACCACGTGTTGCCAGGCAGGCATATGTGGCATACCCATCTGAGCAGAGTGATAGTTGGGGCTCGTGGGTTGGATCGAGGGATGGATTATATTACATGCGGTTCTCCTGACTCTTGGCTTAAATGGGAATCTATTTCTGGTCTCTAATGTTGATGAAGCTTTCAAAATAGGTGTTTTTAAAATATGTAGGGCTAGGAGGCTGAAACGGAGCGAGGATGCCCAATTGTGTCACAATTCAAGGGATCATGTAATGTGACTCGCTAAAAGCATGTAGTTGGAAGATCTAGTCCATTGATGTCATCCTTGGCTGATGCTAAGCTGGAGCACAAACCTAATTCAGGAGGGGAATTGGCTAATGTGAATGAGCTGTATTGTCATGCATCTCCTTTTAACTTTTGTATTTGGGCAAATGTTAAATTTGATTCTCGAGTTTTACGTAAAAAAAAAAATTAAGTGGTCAATTAATATCTAATATAACTTTTCATGGCTATTCTTAATACTTTAACATGGTTTAATTTGTTTATGGATGTAGAAGAGGCAACATATTGAATTTTTATTAATGCTCATAATAAAGGTAACATATTGAATTTTTATTAATGCTCATAACATTGTTTAGTATTAATAGACTATTTCTTTCATATCAAGTTTCAAAGTAAACGGTATTAACAAGTAGTTTAATAGTTATAAAAACTTTAATTACGTATTAAATTAATGAATTCAAAATTTTAGTGTTGAATTATTATTAATATTATTTTTTTTGCAATGTTAATTATCAAATTTGACATTCTCACTTCGAATTTAAAGATTTCAATGGTTAATTCCAAGTATAATTATTCAGGTCACTTATAGTGTAGTTTGATTATTATTATTATTATTTATTTATTTATCATATACATGGTTTTGGTATTTGATGGATGATTGAAGCCATTGGCAATCTAGAAATTTAGTGCTCAGCCATTACCATGATCTGAGCTCCTTCAACGGTCTTTTGCCAGTATGCTTAGGTTGGGCGCGGATCGGTTTGATTTGGTTTTAACTAAAATTAAGTCAAACAATAGTTAAAGGTTTGTTTTTTTCTTCATTCAATGAAACTATTAAATAATGATTTGATTTATATTAGAAAATTTTTAAACTATTAAATAACGGTTTAGTTCGGTTTAGATTACAGATTCAATCAAAATTAAAAAAAACTTTTTATAATATTTTACATTTATACAGATATTCAAATATTGAAATCACACTATAAAGTTCATATTGTAAATATCAAAAATTTTTTATAAATTCATCATATTTATAATCCATAATTCTTACTAAAATCATTTAGTTACTAACACAATACATTTACCAACTAATATATAGTAAACTATCATCTATAGTCCTTTAAAAAATAATTCAGTTAACCATCTACTAAAATATTTGACCAAAAAAAAAAAAAATCTACTAATAAAAATCATGTATCAATAAATTAATATAGTAATAAAATATACAATGAAAAAACAATTTATAAATAAGATATATAACTAAATGACAAAATCCATACTCCACAAACTTCAAACGATTAATAAAAAATAACATTAAGTTATCAATAAAAAATATATCTTCAACTCAAAAAAACAACTTTAAAAAAGATAAGTTATTAGTAACCAATATTTGTCATATCATAAGTATCATAAAAAATCATTAGAATATATATGACCTTTAATAGATCATTACAATTTACAACAAAATTTATAATTACAAATAAATATTTTTATGTTTATCTAAAATGGTTTAGTTTGGTTTGGTTGTACGGATTGATTCAATTTACCTCTTCAAACCAACCATAAATTTATGGATTGGTCCTAATTGAGTATTTTCTAAATTAAATTGTTTGAAAAAAAACCATCTTTTCAATTTGGTTTGATTCGGTTTGGCCCCTTTTTTGCCCACCCGTGTTGTTCTGAACTATCTCTTTGGATCAAATATTCCCAAGTTGTTTGATGTATATTTCTTTTCACTCAATAGGAAAGTAAGAGTTAATTGTAAATATGTCTCTAAGTTACCAGTTACTAGTGGATAAATCCTTAAATGATAGTAGTGATTCTGCTGGTGCAAATGAGAGGTCGGCAAACACAGTGAATCGTTGGCTAGAAATGTTGATAGGGATGTGTTTTCGTCTACTATGGCTGACATTAAGAGCAAGGGTTAATATAGCAAATCTTATCTGAAATTTAACAAATATGTAACTAGATATATGAATTTTGAAATTAAGTAATTTAGTATCTAAAAAACTTTTTGTGATTTCGTAGTAATATGTGATATTGGTTAGTGTACGTAAAAAGTAATTTCATATACTAAATTGATCAATTTTAAAATTTTGATAAAAATTATTATATTTTACCAAAATTTAGATATCATTTATTGAATTTACCCTAGAAAGTAACAATGCAATAATAGTTAGAGCAGAATGCCTTGTCTAGAAATTCTTTGACTTCAATCGCACTTAACTCTATGTTTGCAAGAGGTGGTAGACATCTTTAGGCATTCAACAAGTTGGAATTTTTATACATGATATTGCGGGAAATCCGTGTCTATCGTTGTTTAAAAAAAAAAACATAGAAACTACACAAAAATAAATACTAAAATAGTGTCACTATATCGCATGTTAGAGTGGAGATACTATAATTTGTGTTTATGCTACATGTACAAGCCGAGATATAAAGACCTACCCAATCAAAGTTTAGTCATTTGTGTATCACACATTCAATTAGCGATACATATAATAATATTTGTATTGCTTGTTGGACATGCAATAATTTTTTTAAAAAATTAGGTACGATATAGTAACACTATTCTTGTAATTATTGTCCATAATTTGATTGCATGATTTGTTTTTTGAAAAATATATTATGCATGTAAATTCTCTGATAATGCTATAAATGGAGATGTGTTCGTCGATTGGGCAATCTGTGACATGTTGTTGCGAAATAGCGCTATGTGATTCCCTCAAAGAGATGATTTCATCAAGCTTAATACTAATGAGGCCTTTGGTGAAGGTACAAAACAAGTCGGACTTGGCACTATGGCCGTGCCAGGCATAGCACAATCTTTTTGCAGCTAAAGCTTTGGATGTGTTTGGTTACCGAAATATCTTGGTTTTTCATCAAGTTAGTTAAGAAAGTAAAGATAGTTAACATGAACCTTAAATTATATTTGAGTAACTAATTGCAAGTTAGATAATTTAGCTAATTAGATAAATGGTAAATTATAAAGTATAATTTAATTTGGACAAATTAAAAGAATATATTGAATTGAATCAATAAAGATAATGGCATTGTTACAACTAATGATAAAGTATACCTATAAAATATTTAAGTAATTAAGTAAATGTCATCACCTCTAACAAATCCTAAGTACCTACCTAATTTAATTCTACTTCATATTCTTTACTTTCAAAAATAACTAGGGATAAATTTGACATTGAACCTTAATTTAAAATTTAATTGGGTAAGAGAATTGAATAATTTTATAATTGAATTTAGTTGCGAAATAGATTAAATCAATTTCGTTTATCTAGAATAATCCATATATTCTTGATTTCTAAAACAAATGAATTCTTAATTACAAATTTCCTAAATGAAAACATAACTTACAAATTCCGAAACTCAAACCAAATATTACTTTCCTTAATTAACCCACATACCAACTCATCAATCCATGTCGCTTGATATTAACTTTTCCTATTTGGCACTCATACCTAATGGACTTTAGAGTCATCATTAAACCATCACAAAATCTCAAAAAAAAAAAAAAAGAAAAAAGAAAAATAAAAACATCACAAAATCTCATAAATCTTATACATTAAATATTATAGTATCAACAAAAATCTACAACAAGTCTTTCTTCTCACTTATCAACACACTACATCTTCTAGGATTATTCCATATCACATCAAAGATTTCCTCTATTCCATTTTCTTTTTCTATCACCAAAAATCTCCTCCCAATCTCCTCATCTTCTAAAAAAAAAAAATTATCGTTGCTAAAATACACCAAAAAATCACATTCTCTTAAGCTCTAAAAACCCATCCATAATCCCTACCAAATTGAGTATTAATCAGGTAAAGTAATTCCTAATGCTCATACCCAATCTTTTACCTATCCAATACCAAATCTAATCTCTATATTCAATTTGATTCTTAGGTGATTTTCAAGACAAAATCAAGGTTTGGGGTTTAACATAAGAAATATCTTCAAAGTGTATGCGAGTAGTATAGTTTTGGATCAAGAGCTTTATTGAGTTTTTGCATTTTTTATATTCAATTCTATAAATTAATGCATATGTTAATTGATGATTAAATTAGATCTTGAAATTAAGTTGATTTTGATGATATGTATGAGTGTGTATATATAATATGCACCATGTATATATGTATATATATGCATAATTTTGATTAAAAAATTTATAAATACATTTATGCATGTGTGTCGAATATGTTTGTATATAATTGTATGTTTATGATGTTAGTTAGTTATGATTAATTGATTTAACATATATACATATAAATTTACATCAAGAATAATATGTATATGTAGGTTATTATGATGGTTATTTGATTTGTGAATTCAATATGTACTGATGCATGTATAATTATGGTTGTAATATTATAAATCGAGAATCAGGATTATGTATAATTAAACTAAGAATTTAAATAAGTTTGGGTATTGAATTCATGTTTTGATTGATTTTGATGATTAACTTGTGTTTATCTATATGATTATGTGCTTAAATTAATGCATGTATGTTAAAGTTGATCTTAAACCGATTAGAGGAACAAGATCATGATATTACATGCAAGAACAAGTATAAACTTAATCAAGGAATTATAAGTACAAGTGTATAACTGATGATTTGATTAGTTGGTTTGACAATATAATTATGTTAAACAAATGAAATAAATTGTATATTGAATTCAAATAATTATGTAACAATGTTTTGAATAACTAAAACCAAATTAAATTTGAATTTGGTAAAATAATTATGAATTGAACATATTTAATATATTCTCCTATTAAAATATACATTTTAAGTTGAGAAATTAAATAATATAATGTAAGAATTTAAATTATAATTAATAGGCATACATATTGGACTATAAAATAAGCATGGGCTTTATTAATCAATTAGGGCCTATTAGAATAAAATAAAGCCACTTACCTAAATTACACCTAATGGACTCAGTTATTATAATATGGGCTTAATAAATTTTATTAAACTTTCTTTGGACTTTAATTCATATTAATAAGTTTAATATTTAATTTGATCACTTTTGGATTTGATATTAGTTGTTGAGCTAATACATTATAGAAAGTAAGTTAAATCCTAATTAAGAATATATGCTATATATGACTTTAACTTGACTAATTAATTAGATAAATATTGGTTGATGAGTGAATTGTTATTCTAAATCTTATGTGAGATGATTTTTATTCAACAGATACTTATTATTGATTGAGCTTGTCATATGATCTATTATAGAGTATTACTATTTTGACATGTGTATTGCTTGCTTAGGCTAGGCACTCTCAAATGGACTAATTTCAAAGATGACATAATAATTAAGTGTTGTTTGTGTGTGTTGTTTAATCTAGGTTAGGGAATGATAACCTTGCTAAGTAATGCCAACACGATAGTTAGGCAGTTGGGCCACCCTTATCATTATTGATATATCATTAGTGGTTTGGTAGAAAGTTGATAGGGTAAATGATATCAGGAAAATGTATATCTAGATCGAAGAGAAGTTATGTAGTATGACTCATGACTATGGGTATTAATTGAGCTGCATTATATTATGGACTATGATAAGTAGAGATGCGTAACAACTATAAACCCTAGATGAAGCTATTACATAGAATGAAACTATAGGAGGTTAAGGTATTCAACATGTCTTAATCAATCCCCTGAGCAGGTACTGCTACTCAGGACCTTCAGATTTCCATGGCTTATTTTTTGAAGTATGAGTGCTTCCACATTGATTGTTTCTCCTTAAATAATAAATATAAACTATTGATTGTTATATTACATATAGTTTAAGTGTGTGTACCATAGTGCATGTGTTTGCATTTAGTGATGTAACTGAGAGGGTTGTGATGGGTTTTACAAAACCTGAACCCAAACTTGATACCTTGTAAGGTTCCCAAAACTAGTTCTAAACCTTATAGGGTTTTTTTTTTTTTTTTCCATAAACCTAAAACTGCTTGATAAACCCTAGAGGGTACTGGATCCGAACTCAATAAACCTATTAATGTTTGAACTACAAAAATTTTATTTTTAAAGTTATCTTTAATTTTTTTTCTTCCAAACATACTCATAATTTTATTCTTGTTTACTTATGGAAAATTTATTTCTATTAATATTTGTCTGTAGAATAAATCTTTTCAAATTAATTCTCTTTATTCCCATTTACCTTGAATTGCAATAAGCCACCAGATTAATTAAAATAAAATATTATTAAAAATGAATGATTTACAAATTTAAAAATACATAAACAATTTATTAAAAATTGAAATACAAATTTAAAAATGTATATACTATTAATTTAATTGAATCGGTACCTAAAATATATAAACTTAAATTTGGCTTGACTTTTAATTTTATTAATTGAAAAAAAATTAATAAAATTTTTTCTTAACGAGCTTACTTTCCAAATGGGTACAATGTCCCAAGAGTCTATTGAAATGACAAAAATCTCTATATATATTAGAAATTGAGTTTAGATAGATTTGGATAAGTTAAATGAATCATAGGATATAATTAGATAAGTTGAAATAATTATATTAGTAAATAATTAAGTTGAATTTGAGATTTTAAATTCCTAAAATCTCTAAATATGTCATTAAAATGTTTAAAGGATTCCTAAACCTTCAATCTATAGCCAAAATATCAATTCCTAAATCTTTGTAAAATCTGAGTTTATTTGCTTGAATAAAATATCAGTTCTTAAACCCAAATTCAAATTAAATATCTTTTATCCAAAATAAATTTCTAAATTAAGTTATTACTTTAAGTTCTTAATTTCTAACCTATTGGTTTTGAAATCATCTCCTAAATATTTTTAGAACTAAAGATATTGATTTGAAAGTTCTAAACCTAATACGTTTATTTTAAAATATCCTAAATTTTATCCTAATCCTTTCCTATTTCTATTTCTTTTCCCTGCCTTATTTTTTTTTCCTTTCCCATTACCGTCTCTCTCTTTCTCTCTTTTCTTTCTCTATTCTTCCTCTTCCTTTCTCTCTTTCATCACTTAAATTAATCTCTCTAAATGTCAAATTCAAGAAGACAAAAAGAGAAATCAAGGTTAGAAGAGGAAATCAAGTAGAATAAGAAGAAGAAGTAGTTGCATGATTTAGCCAAAAAGATAAGCTTTCTAGTTCAATTCATATTTGTTTTATTTGTTGTTTGCTTATGAATGTTGAAATGAGTTGGGATTGTTGTTTATATATGTATATGTTGGATTAATGTTGTTAGGACTTGAGTTGTGATGAAGAAGATGATGAGCAGTGAAGTTGAGTTTGTTGAAAGTAGTTGGAGTTGTTTGATATTGTTGGATAAGTGTAGAAGTGTTGTTTAGACTTGATATGAGTGATATATAGCTTTTATGAAGTTTTGATTGAAGTAGAATGTGTAAAAGTTTAATAAATGAAGTTTGAAAAACAAGGAAATTCGTAACTAGGGGAAACCATGAATCACAGGCATAATTCAAGCCTTGGTAGGCTCAGGTTGGACAAATTTCATGAATCACAAGTATGATTTTGAGAAAAAAAGCTCTGTTTGGAAGTTTTCATGAATCACGATCGTGATCCATCCCTTGGTAGCCTTGGGTAGGTCAAAAACTTTGAAACTCAAAAATCACGGTTGTGATTTTTAGCTCAAAAACCATTTTATGACAACTTTTCAAAAATCATGGCCGTGACTCGTGTTTTCCCTGACGTAATACTATTTCGTATTTTAATCATAACTTTTTTATCCGACTTGATTGAGGTGATTCAAGTTGCGTTGGAAAGACTAAAAGAGATCTACAACTTTTACGTTTTAAGTTTTTACAAAATAAAAAATATCAATGCTTAAATTTTATTTCTTTTCGGCTAATATATTTTCCAAACAAAGTCAAAACTTGTATTTGCTTTCTAAATGTTTGTTGTTAAGTGTAAATGAATCTTTTTAGGTTAAAATGAGATATATAAGTGATATTTGATATGTTATGTGAGTTAATTGATGTAATTAAACATGGATTAAGCAGATTTATAGATTTAACAAATAATTAGATTAAATCTAGAAGTTAGTTATAAATTGAACTTAGTTAACAAACCTAGGTCCAACTTGACTAAATGAAGTTGAATGAAATAAAATGGATGAGATTGTTTAACTTGATGAATTTGGATAGATTTAAGCTAACTTAGGATTAAGTTACCTAAATCGTAGATATATAATAAATTGGTAATTAATCTAAGTTCAACTTAGCTTAATGAACTTCACTAAGTAAAATGAATTTGATTGTTTAAGTTTAATTAACTTGACTTAGTAAATGACTTAAATGAATAACTCTAATCAATTTGGCTAGGATTTAGTTAAAAAGAGTTAATAGTTAATAACGAATTAGATTAACAAGTTAGAATGATCTTTGATTAGCATGAGGAGTATATTATTTTAAATGTCTATTTGCATAAGTTATTAATGTTTTGTCTATACAATTTCTTTGTATATGTTTTTGTAAAAAGAAAATATAATTAAAGTGAAATGAAATACTTTGACAGACAAAAGGAGAATTACTCCTCCATGGGTTTTACAATGAAAACATAAAATCTAGAGGAGTAATAAGCAAACATGATAAAAGGTATAAACCCTTTAATTTTTCTCTCCTAAGGCTTGAGAAAAGGTCTTTTGATTTTAAAGTACAAAAAACAATGTGATTATTTATAGTTTATAGTGAAAATAGGGCTGCCCTCCTTTTGCACAACCATGCTTGGGGTAGGGCACAAAATTAGGATTCCATTGACATCAGGATTTTACAATGTGCGCAAGCCTTTCCTACACAGCCGTGCTTGAGTTCTGGTCGAGATCAATTCTTCAACGTTTGTGTCTTTCTCCTCTTCCTTAGCTTCTATATGATCATGCTTGAGTAGGGGTACATAGCTACTTGCTCACTGATTAATTCCCTGCCTTCTTCTTCCTTGCTT
Organism: Combretum micranthum; assembly: GCA_024138025.1. Classification (NCBI taxonomy): domain Eukaryota; kingdom Viridiplantae; phylum Streptophyta; class Magnoliopsida; order Myrtales; family Combretaceae; genus Combretum; species Combretum micranthum. The sequence continues at coordinate 593,861 of JAMXBD010000742.1, forward strand.
GTACTAAAGGAGTGGTAGCACATTGAAAGCCTGCTATTTTATTGCCTGCTTCAGCATGGCCATGCACAAGGTAATCCACGTACAAAATTGAGTTTCTAGCCAAAACTTTGTCAGATTTGCCTCAATTTTGCTCAAAGCATTACAAAACCTTCCATATATGTTCTTTAAGCCCTGAAATGACTATTTCATAAATGAGTATCAATTTCTTAATTAAATCACAAGAAATACATATAAAATATGTCCAAATAAGCACTAAGAACAATAGTCTTTTGACACTTAACAATTTTATATGGATTTGAATATTAGAGAGAAATTGGATGAGTTGGATGCTTAGAAATGTGAAATTTATATTTCTATTTTCTAAGAATTTGATATTTGAATTAAAAGGTTTCAAGAGACTACTTCTGATAACTTTAGATGTATAAGCTCATTACATAATATTATTTGTATAATTTAATAACGATTTTTTGAATCTAAAATTGATAGAAACTCACTTAATTAATGGTAGCTTTTGTGTATAATCCTTAAGTGCTATATATGACAGAACTGTTGACGCCTCAAACCTTATTTAGGTGTGATAGTCAAGATAGAGAAGTTGTTGAATTCAAAGTAGCCGTGGGACATGCACAAGAAAAACGTTGGCAACATGTTATTTTTGAAATGGGTAGTCCACCTGTCTTCAAAAGCACCATCAACCACAGGAGCATGGTCTTATCGACGAAATCATCTAGTTAATGATCTTATCGTTAAAATAAATATAATAATTAAAATATTAACTATCTTAGTGGTTCGATCATAGTTAGATATGGTGTAAGTCGTTGGATAGTGATAAGGCCGATCCATTAAAAATTAATGACAAGACGATAGAATTTTCCCATAGACCACACTAAGACTTCATGGAAAACTTACTCTATTAAGGTCGATATTACTTGTCTTAAATCCTTCCTTGTTTTCATCTTGTTCCTTTTCCATCATAAATCGAAGTTGTTGTACCCTGCACGTACCATGTAAAAAAGGCTTTAGAATAGATTTTAGGGACTTTGTTTCCCACCCCCTTTAGTTGATTTATTACTTTTTGATCTTTGATCTAGACCTCTAACTTTGTAATGGTTTGTTTTTTGCAGTTCTATGAAATGCGGTAATGGTTCTCTTGTAAAAAAATAAAATAAAATAAAAAAGAAAATAATATATTTATTGTTATTCAATAAGGAATGAGCTGTAAATAATATTGTTGTTCAAAATGAATATGGATCATAATTTGAACATTTACAAATTTAATGGAATTTCATCATTTAAGATTTTAAAAGAAAACATTTTTTTTCTCAAATATGTGAAGCAAAATATCTACCCTCATATTATATGATTATATTATACTTTTTATGTAATCATACCACTTGTACATATGTACACTTTCTTTATAGAGACTAAAAATGAGATAAACAAAATATATAGATTAGATAGGGTAAAATTACATTTGGTACCTGAATTTCATCAATTTGTATAGTTAACTTCTATTATGACATCAACTACTAGGATTCGCATGAAGCCAAATTATTTTGTGATACAATATATAGAATAGGCTAGTTATACCACAAGACATTTTTACTCTTTTTGAAAATTGTAATAGAGACAAGTACTTACATGAGCAGTTATAATTGTTGTTGTTTGTAACAGCCTAATGGGCATCATATAAATACACAAAGAAAAATAATGAGAAGCTAGCCAAAACTTCACTGAAACTTGAGTTGTGAGGAGTCTTCGAGAACTTGAATATTAGGTTTTTCCTTTCTTGTACCTGAGAAGCACATCAAAGAAAAAAAAAAATAATTTGCTAGTACACAATGGCATCATAAGTAAAAAGGAAGTATAAAAATGAAACCCTAATTTGAGAACTACATAAAGGGAGAGATGTGAGGAGTGAATTTAGATTTCTTTAAAATTAGGGTTTGCGCTTAGTTAAACGCGAATGAGGCTAAGCTAAATGAATCCGTGGGCTGTCGAATTGAGCTTTAATAACTACGTAAAGTTCTAAAATAGGGTTAATATCACAAATGGTACTCAAATTTTGACAATATATATGATTAGATATATAAACTTTGAAATTGATCAATTTAAATCCTGAAAGAACTTTTCATATATGCTAATAGTATCTATGTTGAATTGATTCATACCGTCATCTACTGTGGCGTCTTTAACCAATATGATAGGAATATTATTGGAGAATAAAAAAAGTTTTTTTAGGTACTAAATTGATAAATTTTAAAATCTAGACACCTAATTGCACATTTTGTTAAAGTTCAGGTACGATACCATTCACGATATTAACCATAAAATCATCACTTTACTATCTACAAACTTTTTATGTTTATTTACAAAACCTAAATAAAGTAATTAATTGCAAAAATGATAAAATTTTAGATAGCTAATTATGAAATTTGGCAAGTTTCAAGTTGTTAATTGTGAAAAATGTGTAAAGTTTAGCTAGCCAATTGACACTTAAACCTAAAGTAGTTAAATGTAGAAATTGAAAAATTACAACAAAATAGACATTATCACAAGTTGGGTTTTATCTGGGAATCAACCCATGAGAGGCAATTTAGACTTGTTACTAGACCTGCCAGGTTTAGTGGGTCTAGGTGAGTAGTGCCTGAAACCTATCGGGTTAAGACTTAGTGGTTGACTCAAAGACCCGATGGGTCAATCCATCTTTCATTAAAAAAAAAAGAAAAAACCAAATCTCTGTCGCAACCTTTGACTAAGGGGGAAGTGGAAATATGAATGCAAGGCTTTAGTTTGCAAATTTTCAACCAAAAATTAAATGGTTGTCAGATCCATTATTCATAGTAGTTAGAAAAAAAGCAAATATCATGTACATATTTTGTCATTATCCAAATGTACACTTACCTTTAATTTTCCAAATGTACAGTTTCAAGGTTTTTTTTTTTAATTTATATTTATCTTTAATTTTTCAAAAATTTGCATGGTGATTTGGTAGGATTTGCAACGAAAAAAAAAAAGATTTAGCCAAAACTGAATCGTGAGACTCGTCAATTCCCAAGATCTAAAATTGGCCCAGGCTGTAGGGGTACGATTATGGTTCCACCAAAATGGGACTCATGAACTGGCAGTTCGATTACCGAACCATACTTGAATTGACTTGTGATGATATCTATAACAGAAGGTATTGATGTTTAGGGGTAAACTCATTTAAAGTATTAATGTTTTGAGCAGCTAAAAAGATATATAAATGTTTTGCAAAATATATTAAATAAAGTATCAACGTTTTACAAAATTCATTTGAGGTATTGATATTTGGATTAGTTTTAAATTAAATCTTTTTTATTTTCCATCAATAATAAATTATTAATACCTTATATGACTTACTTTGTCTAATGTTGAAGCCTCAAATGAATCTACTCTCAAATGTTGGTACCTTTTGATAATTTACCTAATGTAAAAATACTTAAGATTTAGGTACCAAATGTGACAATTACCTAATAAAAAATTGAAAGAAAAAGGAAAAGAAGGAAGATGAATCAAAAGCAAACAAACTTCAAGACCTTGCTGTTGACTGTTGGGGAATGGAACAAGGAAGATGTCGGAAGGATTTTGCTCTATGAAAAACATTAGAATACCAAGCAAAGATGCTTACTTTCTTTATTCCAAGGAGATATTATAAACAAGTTTAATCTAATATGACCCAATTAGGAAAATAGGGGAACAAAAGAGAAAAACATAATGGGAAAAGGCATAAAAACTCAAGTATAGACTAGGCTACGTAAAGGTTCATTATTCATGGCGAAGAGAACACACCAAACAAATCAACTTAATTACATATAGAAGTTGAGGTGGTGAGTGAATTATCTGCCAATAATAATGTCTTACAAATTTTACATCACCTTGGTGGGTGAAGAAAATAAGAATAAGATAGAACTGCAATTCTATACTAATAAAATATGAACGAAATTAGGTTTAAATGGCTATTGTTGTGATATATAATTGTCATTCTTTTATTTGGTAGAAAGAATGATTTTAAGGAAAGAAGTGTAAATAAATAATAAAGTACTAATACTACCTACGTATCGTGATATAAGTATTATTAATATTTATGATAAGATTACCTTAGAAAAAGAAAAGGGTTAATGTCATAAATTGTACCTTAACTTTGATAAAATATGTAATTAGATACTTAAAGTTTAAAGTTGATAAATTAAATATCTGAACTTTAAAATTGATAGATTTAGTACATGAAAGAAATTTTTGTGTTTGTTAATAATACATTCATCAAGTTCTCACATATACTAAATTAATCAATTTCAAAGTTTTTCAGATATTAAATTGATTAATTTTAAAGTTTATGTATTAAATTGATCAATTTCAAACTTTAGGTAACCAATTATATATTTTGTTGAAGTTTATATACTATTTATCACATTATACCAAAAGAAAAGAGTCATAGAAGTGAAGAATTACTATGGCTTACATTTTAGATCAAAATTTTTATTCTATATTTTATATAATTGTGATTTTTATTTGTAGGTCATATTTTGGTCTATTTTAACAAGGAATAATGGTAGGTATTGTTAATGATTTCTACAAACGTGTCAAAAAGTTGAAGGATGGTTTTTGAATTAAAAGTTAGAAACTTCAAGCACAATTACTAAGGTAAAAAAAAAAAAAAGATATTTAAATTTCTTTTGTATAAGTCACGTACTATATAGTAAATTTTCCACTCTGGTATGTTTGTTTCATGATTTTCTCATCCTAATATTGGCTCATTAAAAAATTATTTCTCTTAAAAATACATAAAATTTCACTTTTCAATTTTTATAACTTAATTGCCACTTTTACAATAATCATGAAACAGAAATAGATTATATACCAATAAGATGGTAATTATTCCAATGCCAAATTTAATCGATATAGGTGAGGCATAGAATTAGATACGACATACACTGATATACATTTAAGATAAAGAAAAGAAAACAATTCAAACAAATGCCTTTTCAAAAGGATAACTATATTCATAAACTAGACAATAACAGTAAATCGTACAAAAAGATGAAGCTAAAACAACATTGTTTGAACCATGCTTCCACAATTTTGGATTGTTTATGCCTAATTTTTTTTTTTATTTCTTGTTTTTTAAACTACTATTTATGTATATGGTTTGATTTAATAATTACTTTATAATATAAATTTGATTATATTAGTGTATTTAAATCTCATACATGTATGATGGGTGTGTGCTTGCTAGTATTTATAAAATGAAAAGTCAGTACAAATAAAAAAATAAATAAATATGTACAAGTAAGGACAATTAAATATTTGTAGAATCATTTAATTGCCGTAGAAAATAAAGGGGAATCTTTAAGAACATGAGAATTACTTTTAAAAAAATTGAATGCGTGATGGTATAAAGAGAAAAAAAAAAGGTTGTACTAATTATTGGTTAAATTAGAAATTTGAATGAATTTTTTCAATACCTGATGTAAAATTACCAAGCCCATGGGATATTTAGCAAAAAAAAAAAAAAAATACTCACTACAGTGCTCATCGGACAAAAATGAAAAACTAGAAAAGAATAATTCCCAATTTCGAGGATAATCAGAGTGGTGGAGTTTACCAATTTTAAATTAAGGAAAGCTACTAATAACATAAAATATTCTCTATATATATTAATTTTCCACAGATTTGGCCACCTTCTTTACATAACTGAACTAGATATGTTGAGTGCACATAGAGCTAAGTATATTTAGAAATGCCTTTTAGATTTCCATTTGTAATAATAAACTTTTTAAACTTCACCATACACATCCACATGTAATATAACTATCACCACTTCAGCATATTTCTCCACTTTTCCATCTTACAACAACTTTCTTTACAGCATGGACGGCAACCATTAATGTTTTTTCTTGCTCCATCTCTTCGGTGCATGTGATTGCTAAAGTAACAGTCGAGTCTATTTGATCCTATTAAAAGTAAGTACATTTCCTTCTTTTTTATAAAATTTGTCTAACTTTTTTTCCCTTGCCACCATGTTGTGTGCAAACTTTTGGACTAATAGCATACATAATACTATTTATAATACTTAAAGGTCAAAGTGGCATGATTAAAGTTAATAGCATATATATATATATATGTTTTACAATGAAAAAGAAAAAGGACTTCAATTCTCATGCTTTATTTCAATATCATAATATTTTCACATGCTTTGTCGATAAGTTTCCGAAAGAACAATATTATAATATTTTCACATATATATATATATATTTAATGTGGTCTATATTTTGGCAAACTACACTTTGGAAACACGTATACCCACGTTAGGAAAAAAAAAAAAAAAAGGTGAGGTCCTAGGATAAGTCCGGAAATGGAGACCTTCAATTATAATCTGACTACTTGGTTATCTTACTTGGAATTGCTGATTCATGCTCCGCTTACTCTCTTGAAGACAATGAACAATGGACAGAAATGCACACTACACTTTTAAATTTTAAATTCAGTATCTTTAACATGAGATACCACATCTATATTTATGTAATTAATTTCGTCTATAGGACATTTTAGTAATTTACCTATTAAAACTGCTAAATCCATCTCTTGGAAGGAAAAGAAAGGAAAAGACTACCACAACCATCATAATTACCAAAGAACACTAAACCTTTTTCTTCTATTGTTTTTTTTTTCTTTTTCCATTTGTACCATCCTTACTCTTCTGAGTAAGAGCAACTTGTCAAACGTATTTCTATTGTTTCTAAGTTAAAACATTTTGTTAAGTCATAGAATATGGTACATTTTATAGTCTATGTAAGACTTTCTGTTATATTTTGTTACTGTGTAGTAACTAGTCTTAATTTTAGTAACGAAATATGGTTGTGGTTAGTTCATGTTTGGTTCATTAGTTTTTGGTCATTTGGATCTTTTTTTTTTGTTATTTTTAAATAGATTGTTTGTTAAAAAGCAAATATAAATGAAAAGCAGATGTTTTCAGTCATAAGTAGGTCAAATGAACCAAATATAGATTATATATAGATAGGATACAAATGTAGATCAAATACATATATAAATGAAAATCTGATAATCAAAACACACCAATTATAACTGGTGGTAGACATATATTCTTAATTTTTTTAGTAGAATGAATAACACATTATTCTATGTTTTATGTATCTTCTTCATTTCATATTTGAATTTTCAAACAAATCAATGCTTCCACAATTTTAGATTGTTTATGCCTAATTTTTTCATTTCTTCTTTTTTAACTACTTGTAGACACCCCATTTCGCTTAATTAAGTTTAAAAATGTGTAAATAGGAATATTTATATCATTTAGTATATGATAAAAATAAAATATTATGTTAAACCTAAAATCTCACATTTTGATTTTTTTTTTTTCTATACCTGATGTAAAATTACCAAGCCCATAGGACATTTAGCAAAAAAATACTCCTTCTAGTGCTCATTGGACAAAAATGAAAAATTAGAAAAGAATAATTACCAATTTCGAGGATAATCAGAGTGGTGGGAATTTATGAATTTCAAATTAAGGAAAGTCACTAATAACATAAAATATTTCTATCTCTCTCTCTCTCTCTATATATATATATATATATACACAAATAGATGATGCACCCATGATGTGCGTGTAAATAAAATAACTCAACATATATAAATTAAATAGGTATATTGTTTTGATAGTTTGGAAGAGGACAATCTTAATTAGTCATAGAAATTAGGAAATCAATTACTAATCATAATTACAATTGTATTTTCTACAGGTAGCTTCTCCATATTGGGTAATTGCCACGCATATACAATATTAAAAACATTTACACTAAAGATGCCAGCTAGATCGGTATATAATCATACTCGCTTAGGATAAAAGAGGAAAAGGCTATGTCTATTCAATTCCTATATAATTCTATTCAAACCCTATTTAATTTCATGATTTCAGGGATACCAAAAATATTTTACACTATATGCTAAAAAAGAAAAAGACTATATCTATTCAACCTCTATTTAATTATATTCAAATTCTATTTAATTTCATGATTTTAAGGATACCAAAAATATTTTACGCTCATATGTTAAAAACATTATATTAAAAACATTTACACTAAAATATTTATACTAAAGATACTAAAACAAATGCTTTTGCTTTAATAGTATAAATATTTTATTTTCCCCACATTTGGCCACCTTCTTTACATAACTGAATTAGATATGTTTGGGTGCGTATAGGGTTAAGTATATTTAGAAATGCCTCTTTAGATTTCCATTTATAATACTTAAAGGTCAGAGTGGTATGGTTAAAGCTAATAGCATATATATATACATATTACAATGAAAAAGAAAAAGGACTTCAATTCTCACGCTTTATTTCAATATTATAATATTTTCACATGCTTTATCGATAAGTTCCGAAAGGACAGTATTATAATATTTTTCATATATATATGTATATTTAATGTTGTCTATATTTTGTGAAACTAAACTTTGAATACACATATATCCACGTTAAAAAAAAAAAAAAAACATGAGAGGTGCTCGGATAAGCCAAGAAATGGAGATATTCAATCATAATCTTGCTACTATGGTGATGGAAGTACTTAAATCTGATAAAGGAAGGCTTATACAGATAGAGCTATTGGTGTGCTTTGCAGCGTTCTTGTTGATCTACCTAGAAATATTTGGGGCATACCGACGATGTTGTAGTCATTGGATGTTCCGACTGATCCTTTGGATAGCTTACACCATGTCACCTTACTTGGTCGTGTTTACTCTTGGTTTGATGAATGCAGCTCCATTCAAGAACGATTTCTTTCTCATCTGGGCTGCATTCTTGGTTATCTTACTTGGAAGTGCTGATTCATGCTCTGCTTACACCCTTGAGGACAATGAACATTGGAAAAGAAATGCTTGGCTGTATTTTATTAAGATCGTGGGGTTGGTCTCTTTACTACCCTTGTATGTTGATGCTTCTCGTCGATTGTCGGCTGCATGGGTACTTCTTTACATGGTAATAGGAGTGAAGTTTCTTGAACGCTTGTGGGCGTCGATGCGGGGGAGTAAAGCTGTTCGACAACAGATCTTGAAATTTACTGTGGATTATACAAGGGATCTCGAGAGCATCAACGATGAAGTAGACTTGACTACTATGAAAGGATGCAACTATATGGTAATGCGTGATGTAAAACCAAAAGATCATACCTTGGTGCGACGATTCAAAAGATCTTATCGCTTTGGAATAACCAAGTTCCACTTGAAGAGAAACCAGAAATGTTACTATTGAAAAGGTGTGGGAGTGCCAAGGAAAGCTTTTGACGGAAGGAGACTCGAATCATCGTATCAAGGACCTTTGTCTTTCCTTTGCTCTCTACAGGATTTTGTCTTCGAGGTTTGCAGGCTATTCCATGCCGCTAAACGTTTATCAGAAGTCATGGAAGTTGTTTCAAAAGATAATCGAGAAAGATGGCTATGAGCGAGTATTTAGAATCATTGAGGTAGAACTTGCTTTTGTTTTTTATGAATTTTACACCAAGTATCCGGTTATGCTTCAACTTATGATCAGACCCTGGATGCCGTTGCCGAAACTTGTGAAACTTGTGTTAACAATAAGTTGTTTCTTTACTGTTGCAACAACTCTATGTCATTATAAAAAACCTGAAGATCACGTGCAGCTCATCGCATTCAATAGGCTGAATATTGATGCCTTCATAACTGCTATAGTGATATTTGCGGTCCTCCTTTTGGAGATGTTGCAGTTAGTGTTGACAATTTTCTCTGAATGGGGAAAAGTTGTTTTGATTTGTAATTATGTGAAGAGGGAATCATGGTGGAAAAAGTATATAGAGAACCTGATAAAATTTATATGTCATAACAACCTTCCAAAACAAAAACCATGGGAAAGGAAACTTCGCCAGTACTCTCTTCTTGAATCATATGATTATAGTCCCCCACCGTGGTTGTATAATCAATTTACTATAGACATAAAGGGTGGCCAACAGCTAAGGGATCCTACGGAGTTATCAATGGAGGTTAAGTCAGAAGTCATCAAGTCTCTATTGGATGAGGATAGTAAACTGGAGAATGGGAAAACGTCTTTGATCCGAAACAAAGTGCCACAGCACTTATGGGCATGCGATCTGAAGACACAAGCTCAAGTCATTATGGTTTGGCACATCGCCACTAGCGTGTGTGAGTGTGAAATTCCTGTAGACACAGACTCACAATCGGATACTTCGAAGAACTTCAAGATAGCAACTAGCCTTTCCAAGTATCTTGCTTACTTGGTCGCTTTTGCTCCAAGATTGCTACCAGATCATCCTTACATCACAGAGTGTGTGTTCGATCAAGTGATTATCAAGGCTCGTGGAACCTTAGGAAAACGAAGTAGTTTGGAAGCTAGTATTGAGAAACTTAAAAAAGTTGAATCCAGTGAAGGCCAAGGTGAAACGGTCATAAATATGGGTGCACGGCTAGGGAAGAAGCTTTTGGATGACAAGGAACCTGAGATTGTTTGGAAGGTTTTGGCTGACTTTTGGGTAGAATTGATGTTATATGTGGCTTCTTCAGATGATATGGATGCTCATGCGAACAGCCTAACGGGAGGAGGAGAATTTGTAACTCAGATATGGGCTTTGCTTTCGCATTCAACCATTGGGAGAGATTGTCCGGGCAACACACTAGAGCTGGAGAGGAGTCGAAGCTGTCCTAGAGCATAGAAGGCGAGTGAAGAATTGGTTCCAAGACATGGCAATTGATTCGTTGAGGTGCTAAGCCTATGTTTTTGATCTGTCTCTGTGTGTGTGTCTCCCTTGATCTAATGATAATGTGTGTGTTTTTCTTATGATAGTTTTATAGAATATCTACCTGTGTTTTGTTTTTGCCAGATGCCTGTTGGGAGTTTGATTACCATGTTTAATTACCTTATTAACAAATTCTTGTAGTTGTGTTTGTTGTATCAATCTCATGTAGCATTTTGTATGGTCATGTTGAAATAAATTAAATACCATGGATTGGTAATGATTATTAATTACCATACATTATTTTGTTTGTATTAATTATTTGCTGAGGCTAAAGTAGTCTTTTCACCATTATATCAAGAATACATATATTATTTATCTAATATAAATAACTTCTGTATATTACATTATAATTAAGCTAATAATACAAATGTGGTTATATGATGGTTGCTCTTTTGATGGTTCTAATCATGTAAGGACAAGCTAGCCATTCTTTAAAAATTATTTTTGAAATTTAAACTTGCTGCAAATGTATTTATTAGTTTAATATGGGTGACACTTACTGATGGAGATTCTATTACTTGAGAAGCCCAAAGATTTAAGCTTATTACTTTTAAAGAACAATAATAAAAAATTGTGAAGATAAATAGAAAAGAGAAAGAAGTGGTTGAGCTGAGCATCCCAAATTCAGGTGAAAGTCTATCTTATATTGTTCTAGAAATTAAAGGAGTAATGCTTTTCAGATTTCATCATGTCTTGCAGATTCCGACCATTTTAAATCTCTAATACCTTTGTTTCTTACTCTTTTAATTTAAAGTGAAATTGATTATTGATTAGTATAGGAGGTGCATAATAAAATAATAATAATAATAATAATAATAATAATAATAATAATAATAATAATGGTGTACTAGCTCCCATCGATGATATTATTGTATATCATTGGCGAAATAATAAAATGATTTTTCTTTCATTTTTTTAAATATCTTGATTAAATGGGATTTTTAGCACCTAAATTGACTGAAAAATTCTATGGTCCCAAAATTTTTTGGAGCATTATCCTGTATATTATTGACGATTTCAGATTTATACACGACTATCATCTTACCATTATATACCTATTGTTTTATTTCTTATAGTAATTTCAGCCAATTCCAACTTAAAAGTTCCTAAATTGATTATGGTCAATAATTAATTGATTGGAATACTAATTGGTGTTGTCTAATAATCGTGTTTGCATATGCAATAATTATTCAGAATTACTCAACTAAACTTTCCTATTTCTACAAAAGTTATTTAATCGAGTAACTATTTTTTAACATCTCAAACTCTAATTGAATTATAACTCATCAATTCATGATCTTAATGAAACACAAAAAGGGATAAATTTAAACAACATTCATATCGTAAATAATCCATTTTTGCCCACTTAGGTTTTCTGAATATATGTACATACGTATATTATAGATCCTGAAAGGTTTGATTAAAATATTATATTAAGCCTCAAACAAAAATTTTTACATGAAAGGACGAAATATATATTTTTTACAAGTTTTGTTTGAAATAATTTTTTTAAGAGTGGTCTAAAATGTATTTGGGTTTAATATAATATTTTATTCTTATTATATATTTGACTTGAATCCAATTAAATAGCCCATAATGTGATGAATTATTTAATTGAGCTCTAACCAAAACCCTTGAAGGGTTTATAAGATCAAGGGATGGGCTAATTACTTGATGGAAATACGCCAGATACGTATAAGAGAGATCATGAGTTTGATCCTAGAGAATATATGGTTATAGTCCACGCTTGAATAGCAATCTATATTGACAAATCTTGCAATCAGAAGAAGTTATGAAAATGTATATCACACTTTTAATCGACAAACCAAACAAATATCACATTATTAAAGGAAAAAATATCGAATCAAGCAAATATTACCATTGATCAGAGATCCAATTTTTTTTTTTTTTTCCCTTTAAAACTTTCCAAAGTAACTAAGCTAGAAACACTATAAATAGGACCAGAAACCATTCTCGGCATGAAAAGCAATCACAAGTACTCTCAAATTCATAGATAGAACACCATTGAAGCGTCTATGATTTTCAATCCAGCCTGCCTGACATCTCACTTGGTTGCAAACGGCACCGGAACCCCTCGAATGGACATTGCTACTGATTCTTCTTGTTGCCAAACGCTAATCTCACCGCGACCCGGTTCATGACCCGCGTCCCTCCAGGTAACTCTTGTTTTTCGCTTTTTTTCTTTTTTTTCCTCTTTTATACATAAAAAATAAAATAAAATAATATGTGTATAAATAAAGTTTGTGTATGAAATAGTAAATAAGAAATGTATAGATATAATAAAAATATAAGGGAAATTAGACTGAGCACTTTTATAAACTTTTGATAAAACATGGATACCTCACTTTTTAAAAATCCTACAATTCTCTGGCTTTACAAAATTTTATTAAATGGTATATAATGTGTAAATATCAGGTTGACATGATAATAAAATAAATACCTATCAATTTATATGCTATTTTAAACTTAGCAATTCAAAATAAAGATAGTAAAATAATATTACTTATTGATATATAAGAATGAAAAATAAATTATGACCCATATAAACTAAATTGATAAAAGAAAAACACTAACTTAAAAAAAAAAAGACTTCTCTGAGTGATGCTTAAAATATCAAGGTATAAAGATTATATTGTTATTATTACCCCCCTCTCTCTCTCTTTCTCTCTTTCTTCATCTTTTCATTTTTAGAACTCATTGAAAAAAATCAACACTAAGAATAAACACAACACGAATCATTCGCATTAAAAAGCTGTGTGTAAATATTAAGTCTCATGATCTATTCTTAACACATAAAATATACATACATACATATATATTATATATATATATATGTGAAGCTTTATTAAATTTGATTAGAATATGGAGAAAGAGAAATCACAATGAAAAGTAATATAGTTGTTTTATAACACACACACAACACACACATATTGGTTTAGTTTATATGTATTGGATATTATTTTTTATATTTTTAATAAACTTTTCTTTTTTACTATTTTTATACTTGTTAATCAAGTTTAAAATGATATGAATATTAATAAATATCTTATTATTATGCCATGTGGACTTAATATTTCTACATCATATGTTGTTTTGTTAAACAATGTGGGGCTTACACAAAATTGAGGGGGAAATTGTAGCATTTTCAAAAATGGAGTCTCGGTGTTTTTTTCAAAACTTTAGTAGTGGTTGATGTAATTTTTCCAAATTAATAATATATATACACATATATTAAAATAGAAAGAATTATGCAATGATGAAACATGTTTATGAAATATAATACAAAATATGTACTATGAAACCTATTTTGACACATTTTTGTATTTTTCCTAAAACAAAGAGTGAAATCAATAGTTTTTTTTGGACTTTTATATAGGAAACGAAAAAAAAAATAAATGAAAAAAAATATAATCCAAAATTTCGTTCTAGAAATCTTAAACTTGGAATTATGAACTCATGATTCCATTAAGATTCCTAATAATCCCTAAACTCCTTCCCTTTCTTTCATTTCGCACACACAGGAACACTCTCACTCTGTCCTCTCTCCAATACTTGCAAACCCTAACCCAAAAACCTCTCTCTCAAATCATCAAAATCATTTTTTTTTTGTAATAATCTCATAAAACCCATCTCAGTTCTTCGATTCCTCTTTCATTTGACTAGAAAGTTTTTCCACGTTCTGTCAAATATCACACAATCACAAAGTAAGTTTCTTGTTATTCCTTTTATGACTTTTAGCCTTTAAAATTGTTATTTTAGTGCAGTGATGTTGCATTTGTGTTTATTGTTAGCATTTAGGGGTTCTTGTAGTTGTTATTTTGTTATTTTTTTTTTTTTGTGGAAATGTTAGTAGGTACTATGTAAAAGTCTTGAAATTATGTATGGCACGAGTTCTTGGTTTACACCTACTAAAAGTGTTGAATTAGATAATAGAGAGATTGTTGATTGAGCTTGTTGATGTGGAGTTCTTAGTTGATAAGCAATAAGTGAAAATGGGAGAGGTTAGAATCGCATTGTTTTCTTATAGAAATATTATTGAAGAGGATGATGGGGTAAGATATGATAGATGCCCTATGATAGTCTTCAGTGTTTTAAGCGACACAAGCTATGAGTAACTCATGGCAATTGTTTGCACTCGATTGAATGTAAATGGGAGGATGAACTATGTTAAGTTGTTTTATAGGCTAGCAATTGAAGGTGATGTTATATTTTATTGTGCCACACCTATTAAGAATGATCTTAAGGTGCATGAAATGTTTGCATCTTCAAGAGGGTAAAGTACACTATTGGTGTTTGTTGAAATATATGATAATAGTAAAGGGAACAAGAATGGGATGCACACTACGCTAGGGAACAATAATGGAATGGATGTGGGTTTTAGCGACCCATTAGCAAGTTAGGTATCTGAATTGCAAATTTTCCCTACAGAGGTAGCAGTAGGTCTTAATCAGCCTCAATTGCCTATTTTTGCTCCAAGTGATCTGTATAGAAGTAGTGACAGGGCGATTGATTTGAGTAACAACTTCCGTTCTAATCATTATGGTGAAATGAGTATTGGACATGGAGGTAATGTTGATGGTGTTTAGATGGATGTAAACACTTGAGGAGCCTCATGACTCATCTCGGAGGTACGACTAGCAATGTTAATTACCTTTGGGAGATGTAGACACCATGGGAAGTTCCAATCCAGTTCTCTTCTTCACATATTCTATGGGTAGCATTTATATAGGTTTTGAAGATAAGCAACAATATAATGACAATGATTGGAGCTTCAATGATGAGTTTAATGTGGAGATGTGAATTGAGATGAAAGAACATTTAATTTAGGCAGTGAAAATACACCACATAACTATGGTGTTTTGAGTCGAATAAAAAGGTTTGGTCATTAAAATGTATTGATTCAAACAAGGGTTGCAAGTGAAGACTGTGCGCAACCTTTGTGAAATATGGTGGATGCTTTCAAATCACTAGATTTTATGGACCGAATAATACTATATCCATGATAGTTATTCAAATGTGAAAAACTCTCTAACTATGAAAGTGAGAGATCTCCAAGTTGATATCCAAAGGGAATTTGGCTTCGTCGTCCTTTTAAAGAGCATTTGTAAGGCAAAAAAAAAAAAAAGCAATTGAACAGGTTTATATTAAATAATTGGAATCATATGCTACACTCCTACACCTTTTAAATGCTATCTAAGAAGAAAATATAGGAATCAAGGTAGTGTGAAGAACTATGGAGATCAATAACCTAAGGATTGTGATTTTTGACGAACTATTATAGGCCTTTAGACCATGTATTGATCCCTTTGTCCATTATAGGTATGCCATGAAATGAAATGAATCTCCTCATATCACTTATTATAGTGGGTATAACCAATTTCCATTGCTTGTAGGCTAGTGATTACAATAGATGGTACCTTCTTGTAAACTCAAGTACAAGCTATTGGTGGCAACAACTTGAGAGGATTGGGTGCCCAGATGGAATGCAGATTATCTACAGTCACAGCTATAGCCATAACTATAGCCGGATCCACAGTAGTAACCACAAAGACAGAAGAGGAGGAGGAGTAGGTGGCATCGATAGCTAGTTTGTATGATTTTCATTTAATGTAAAAAATTAACTTTGTAAGACAAAGAATACAATATCTATTTTTTTTTAATCAATGTGATCTTAGAATATGATTTTTAGTGAAATATAGAGTTGTTTTTTCCATTTTCTTGTGAATTGTGGGGATTGCGATGGGTTTGGGTAGTAAAGTAAGGCACACGAGCATTGTTTGAGCTATGTAACGTATATATGTAATGTGGATGATTGGGTAAAGTAAAACTGTAAATTTGTGTGGATTTAGGAGATGGAAAGGGGGGGAGAAGGGGGGGATCAGGTATAAAATTGTGAATCTAACTCACAATTTGTACCCTTTTTTTTTGTAGGGATTGTGAGTCTAACTCAAGATTCCTTTTATCACACAAAAGGAATCGTGAGTTAGAAATTTCTAGAATTATTTTCCAAAAATTCGGATTTTTAGATTTTTTTTTTTATTTTTTCCTTTTATTGTATCAAAAGTTGATTTTTGTCAGAACAATAAGATTTAACCAAAATTTTAAAGTGAAAGAGTATTAAAATAAAAAAAAAAACCAACTCACTAAAGTTTTTATGAGAAAAAACTATATTAGTCTGATCCTGATTAGCATGTACTTAGGTATCTATTGGTGACTTAAAAAACGATTTTTTTCCTTATCTTGTAAATATTTATATGAATATTAACATTTGGTATGGTACTAAAGGAATACATTTTGAATTAAAAAGTTCAAAGATGGTAACAATATTATGACTTTAAGAGAACAGCCCCCTTGAAACTCATGAAACGTTAGTTCTTTTCAAATTGTTTTACGAAGATTGGGTGTTAAATTAGGATCGACTTACGTACTGATCCTAATTTATTTTTGTTCCAATGTCAGTCATTAGCAACTTTAAAAATTTTCAAAAAAATTTCAGTTTCTTTTAATTTCCAATCGGGAGTTCATATCAAATAGGTTAGAATTTTATATGAATCGCATTAAAATAATTTGAACTGGAAAATTAAAATTTAGGCTCAACAACTTTGCTACTCTATTGGTGATCATCAGTTCACAAAAAGTGTCAACACCTTAAAAACTCTTTAATTAAATTTTATTCCTTTTTTGCTTTTTTTAAATAGTTATTATTTTGAAATAATTCCTTATATATAATACATTATTATAAATAATTGTACTAATTGGTTTCTAAGTGATGTAGAGATAAAGACCATAAGGATATCTTTTTAATATTGTGCTAGATGTGGCAAGAATTAGTTCAACTTAAAACCCTATGTTGGGAGGTTCTAGTAGGCTTTAGGAGCAATGATTATCCATATTTTGAAGTACGAATAAGCCTCCTACTTCGGTTTAACATGGCTTAGACTAGTTAAACTGAAAACCTTTAAAACCTATCCAATTACATTCATAATTATAGGCATGTAAAATAATAAATAGTGCCATACCTATATCATATCTGCAAAAAATAAAACTAAAGTATCACACCTTCCACATTGACATTTGATACAAGATCACGTACCTTCATCTTCAATTCCAACCTTATAACCAGGTGTAGGCTAGGAGTTGTTATAAGAGCATCCCCAACACAGTTCCGTGGCAGGATTCCATATGAGGGAAGGATTTAAAATTAGGTCCTTTAGAGATGTGAGAGCTCCTTCTGAATTTATTCGTGTGTTGACAAGCACCAGTGCTTACCTCTTTTTTTTCTTTTATTTTATTTACATTTGGTAAAAAATTATGGCTGGACAATTTTGTTTTTCCCATTTTAGCATTGCAAAAATGTTAAAAGTTAGGTATTTTGGTCTGAAATTGCCACTGGATATTTAGTTTAAAAAGTGTATGAGATCAGTAAAATTTTAAAAAGTTGTGAACTACCTTATGTAAAGTATCTTAGCGACAAAATGATAAGGTTCTTAAGAAAAGAGATTTTTTAAAAGCTGATATGGAGCCTTAAGGACCTTGTCAGGTTGTGGATGCTCTAAGAAAGCCCAAATCTCTTCTTCCCTAATTCCAAATCATATCGAGTAAATTATACCAGAAGGTTACAACGTTTAAGAGTAAATTCATTTCATATCAAAACATTTCAAAAAGTTCAAAGATGTCACAATGTTTGGGAGTACGATCATTTTAGATCGTAACGTTTACAAAAGTATATCAATTTAGATTACTCTTAGCACGTGTTAACAAGGGAAATATTTAATTAAAATTCAAGAAATCCTTTTTTTTAATGCCCTATTGACATGTATTAATATGAGGAATACTTAATTAAATCTCATTAAACACTTTTCTAAACGTTATGACCTCTTTTAAACTTTTTGAATGTTGTAACCTAAAATGGACTTATTTTTAAATATTGTGACCTTTCAGTGTAATTTATCCAAATCATATCACATCACTCCTACTGAGCAAAATATTTTTTTGCTATTCACCTGCTAGCCTAATCTCACTCCAATTGAATCTAAGGTTTCTCCAACTACAGTTCCTTTCTCTCATTCGCCATCTTTCTTCTCTTCAGGAATATAGCAATGTTGCATGTATAAAGTGAGACATTATCATCATCACATCTTATACTTGCGAGATTATTTGGTATACATGTAATTAATTTTTTCTAATTGTTAACAATATAATTTTTTGAGTGGATTATTAAATAGAAAATTATTTCAAGGAAATGGGGATGCTGTTTTTTTATAATAAGCGGGAAAATATATGTATATTTTTGCTCAATAAAACATGGTTACAAGCAAATTAAGCTGACATTAAATCTGTCGATTTAATAATAGAAGACAGGGACGATGAAGCAACATTCATAAACAAAAGAATCTCAGCAAAACAAGTTGAAAATATTGGCTGCTTCTGCAAAATGCACTGGAAGAGGCAAATCAATCGCGTTAATTAACGTAGTTGCAATTGGTACGGACTTCCCCTTCATCATCTTCATCCGTGAGGACCTGCACGTTTCCAAGCTTGGTCATGGACACCGCGAATTGGTTGTAGAAAACAAGGGGCTGAGTGACCATAACATCGGCAAGGGGACGAGTACGAGAGTCGTAATATAGATATTGATCGGTAATTAAAAGCCCCATCCTGTTCTGCAGGTTCTTGTAATAGACATTGTCAAATTTCTTTGGAGTGACGGCGTCGAGATCGGTGTATTCGGATGCCCACCTGCATTTCCTGCTCAGGTAGTTTAAGTACTTGGGGTTGATGGTTGGATCGGCCTTGCCGGTTCCCTTGTAGTTGTAGAGCCTTGATTGGATGGCTCCGCAAGTGCTCCTTCCAATGGTGTGTGCCCCTGCATCCATGGATTGGCATTTTGATTGTTTAGCCATTGGCAAATGCCTTTTTTAAGTAATGGTTTTCCTTGACAAAGTGTAAATAAACTAAATCACTGAACTTGATCTCTATTCACATTTTATATATTCGTAATTGAATCGAATTTAAGTTTGAGCTACTTAAATGATTTAATGAATTAAACTCAAGCTTAGGTCCATTGTTTAACTCAACGGAATCATAAAAATAATATTATTATTTACTTATAGTTGTATTTTATTTCACTTATAAGAGATATAAATAATTTATAGAAAAAATACACCCTTTAAAAGTAATAGTGCCATGATGTGGATAATATGCATGTTTTTAACATTATGGGACGTAAAGTTACCCTTTGAAAATTTGCAAGATTTATACACTTCTAACTAGTAATTTGGAGGATATAAACATAATTTATCCAATTTAAAATTACATCGAACCAAATTAAGCTCAATTTTGCTCTAAGTCTCTGCATTTCATCTTCTAGCTTTGAGTTTCATCTCTGAAAATCTAAAATTGAAAATTAGGAAAATAAGCTCAAGTCATGAATTTCTCGATTGAGCTCCAACCAAATAATGTATCATCTCGACTCAACCTAATCATAATCTTAATTATTACCAATCTTAAAAAGCTGACCATCTACGCGTCAATGATTGTATACAAAGAAAAATACTCACCCGATAGAACCACCAAATCGAGTACATTCAACCCTGAAGATTGAAAAAGCTCGATAAGGTAAGTAACATTCTCGTGACCCATGGGCACGATCCTGTCGGCTTCAGCAGCATTGGAAACTCTGCCGTCTTTCCTTCCATATGGAACCATCCAGAAAGGCCCTCCCGCTGCGACAGTTGCGTCCCTCCCAGCCGCCGTAAGAATGTCCGCACATGAAACTGTCTTGGGACACTCCTTCTCCACCTCTGCTTTTATTTCGTCAATCAGTTGGAATCCTCTGAGTGTTTTGCTTGCTTCGGCTGTCCTCTCGCTTCCTTGGTGGTTCAATAGGATTGAAGCGTCACATCCCTGTTAAACCATGTCCTCATGATTAGTATACTTTATAAGACAGAAAATACACGTATGCCTATTAAAATCGCGAGTTAATCTATACGATCTTATGAGTTTATAATTTTATTAGATTTTTGCTAATTATATCGAGTACAAAATTGTTTAGATATACACACTTGGTAAATGGTATTAGAAGCCTTGAGTATTAGTTAATGGTTTGTACATTTTACTAAGTTTCTTCAAAAAGACCTTGTAACTAAAAAATGCAATTTTAAAAAGTTCAGAAAATGTATCCATACCCTCAATGACTTTTGAATAAACTTGTAGTTATACTCACCCTAACTATGCAGTCATGGAAATGCAGCCTCAAAATGCTGGGAGCCAAAGTGGGATCCTTCTTGACCCAATCCTGGACTTTCCTGTGAACAATAGATTCAAACTGTGGGCAGCTCCTCGCATAGTAGGAAAAGGATAGCACATCATCATCTAATAGGGCAGAGGCTGAACTCAAATGAGGAGCAAGGATGAATATCACTGCAGCTGCACAAAAGATCTTCATAGTTTCAAAGCTGCCAGCAAGTGTAGAGCAAGAGGAAGCAGCAGACAAGACAAGGAGTATTCTAAGTAGTTGCTACAAGTGCAATGTAGGTATGTCCAATATTTGAGATTTATATACTTGTATGGATTCTTGGAATGTTATGTGACGTGAGAGCCACTCTATTCCGGTCGGCACCAAAAATGAACGTGCTGGGATGTATAGGTTTTGAGGAGCATTGTGTTGTGTATTTGTTTGGTTGGAAAAAAATTTGCTATCCCCGTTATGTCCCAATAAATAAATATCTGACACGTGTTAAGAAGTATCTTTTATATTTTAGAGATTTTTATATTTTTTTTAATATATTAAACTAGTGTAAAATATCTATTGACGGGAACATAAAAGAGACAGCATATTAGAAACAGCAAACACCTTTCCAATTCGTTTGTATCTTATTATATGTGTAGAGCTTTGACATGAGGATTTGTAGCACGTCTGAGTGGCCTTAGGTTCGCTGACTATTCTCAAGTCAAATGAAAACGTGGGTCACCTTTGATGTTGGAAAACAAAAATAAATTCTTTTTAGCCAAGGCATGACTATGGAAATATCACTAAACAAAACTTGGGCCGGATTTGTTGAATTCACTTGAACTACTAGGCTAGTTTTTGAATTTAAGTTGGGCCATTTTGTTTCTTCAATTAAAATAACACGGCCGGCCCACTATAATGGTATACACCAGGCTGCTCTTCATTTCATTTTTCCTTGTCATCCCCTTTAACAACATGACACTTCACCTCTTCTATTATTTTAATATGTTTCTGTTTTCAAAAAATTTTGATTATTTGTATATTTCTAGGAACAACACTTTTTACTATTATTATCATGCATATATTTTTAGACATATCTTTTTGTCTAGGATAGAATTTATTGAAAGAGTTGCAGGCAATAGCAATGAATTTCCTAAAATTTTAAATCAGTAGATGTAAAATGATGAGACTTTATATATGGTATTCTCATAACTTAAATAATTAAAACTTAATCTAAATATTATAATATTTCATTTAAGTATTAATAGCAACATAAGAATTAGTTATTTATATAATTAAACGGTTGCACTAATGAATAATGACCTCAAGAGTCCACTTTCTGTTCGTTTGATCATATTTTGCTCATTTTTGATATCACATTTTTATTGTTTTCAAACATATATTTGTTAAGAAATAAATATCGATGAAAAATTGATAGTTTTACTTATAAACAGACCGGATAGATATAATACTGATAAGTTTCAAATACAGATATGATACAGATAAAAATCAAACAATTCAAATGAACCCAAAGTTTAGTTAGTTTAAAATATTATTGAGTTTAAATCAAGCTATACATTTACCAAGCCTAACAAGTATATGTTTGAGCTCAAGCTTATTAAAGATTTTCAAGTTTAAGGGTGGTAGGTAAGCTTCTTTTTTTTTTTTTTTTTTCATTTCATTACAATAGAAGGAAAAATCGAACCTAGACCTCTGACATAAGAGACTAGTGGAGATACCACTAGATCACGAGGTTGTTAACATTAATAACTTTGAGCTCTTTTAGTTGTCTAGACTTATTAGATTTATTTACAGAATTTATTTTGGATATATAGTTGAGTAACCTTGTGTTAATGATCTAGAACTCATTTACTCCTGTAGACTTATTACATTCAATTATATCATTTATTTTTGGATATATAATATAAAATGAAAAAAATTAATAACATAATATATATATATATATATATACACAACTTACAAGCAACCCTATTAATGAGCTTATTACTAAGTTTGTTAACAAACCTGTCTAATGTGACTTGTGAATTATTCACAAATTTTTACAAAATTTTGAATTTGCCTTGTTCAAATATATAAGTTCCATTTTATATTTGAGCTTGGCTTTTATATGTATATATATAAAAGTAGTTCGAGTCAAAAGAAGGTCGAATAACTCAAATGGCTTGCAAAACTGTTGGACTGGTTGACCACCACTCATGCTCACTCCAATTTAAATACTAATTTTCCAAGAATGTATCTGCCATTTATGATGCCAACAGCCAGCCTCCGCTCTAACTGCCTCTAGAACCACCTTCCCATATCATATCCATGCGTCCTGTGAAAACCTTCCAAACCGGTCAGCACCACATCTCCTCATGATCTCATCAAATCTGAACCAGAATTTTACTTTAGATTATATCATGAGCTTTGTAGCTTTAAGGTGTCATAAAGCAATTGTTCGCCTTTTTTATTGCCTTATTTTAATTCGTAAAAACTTTGGTATTTGGTATTTGGTATTTGGTACAATACCAGCAGTTGGAGTGGAGATAGCTGAGTTGTTGAAATGCTTGCTTTATCATGACTATATATATATTTCTGAATCACCCTGGATACAGACTTTCATATATAATTTTTGGAAATTGTTATTAATAGGATAAATCGTAAAAAACTGATCTTTACCTTTGATTCATACGTGTATAAGGCAATTAAGGAACGATTAACTTTTTTAATATTTATAGTCTTCAACAATCTGCAATCACTTATTTAATTTTGAAAAAAATGATAAAAATTTTAAACATTTAAAATAATTACAATAAATAAAAGAATATGAAAAATTGGAGAAACTTAAAATCTATGACAACTCGCCACTAAGATGCTACCATATTCATGATCGTCCTGAGCCTGCAGAAGTCAAGGATTGCGCAACCCTCCTTAAGTGGTGGTTTACTAGCTCTAGTCATTAACCAGTCGCGCCATTGCCAGATATGCTACCCTTTCAACCTATTACTATTTCTTGTTATATCATGTCATTTAATCTATTTGATATTATTTATGATATATGATGTAATTAAATTTATTTATTATTGTTTTATTAAATTGATTGTTATGGACAAATTTGAAATTGGCACATATTTATTTATGAAAAAAAGTTTAACCAATTTGAACATAATCTTATTTTTATAAAAGTTTAATACTTTGAGGTGGGGATAGCGAGTAACCCTAACGTAGAGAGCACCCACCAATATCTTGATCAATAATTTAGGGTGTGGGTGGGTATTAAATGTTTCAAAGAGGTATAATTTTTTTAGTCTAAAGTACCATGTGTCTATCTAGAATTCAGTACTCTATTAAAAAATATAAAATAATATTAATAAATATAAAATAAGTAACAATACTTTATTTTTCGTTTTTCAACTACGTTTGTGGCTGGACAACCTAGTGCTTTTGTTTTTAATACTCTACAATTCTATTTGACTAGCCATAGTGGTAATGACACTGGGAGGTGACATACTACTCTAGATAGATTAAACAACTCATCACAACCAGGTTATTACATTACCCATTGCTGTTGTGAATGCCAACCACCGTTTCATAATTAATGGCATAGCCACCTTAAGCCACCTAGGTATGGACAACTGTAATCCTTCCTAGGTGGTGGTGGCGATAGTCATGTAAACTCTACTGGTATATAATGATCAATTCGTTTGGTTGCCTTAAAATTTTAATTTATTTACGTTTTTTAATTTAATTTTTGTTATTTTTATTATTTTATTCTTAATTTGAGTGATAATAAAATCAATGAATGTAATGTACATTTTTTTTTCAGGTGGGAAATGTAATGCGCCTTTAAGAACATTGGAATTTATTTTATTTTATTAATTTTTTTACCATCGAACATTAGGTGTTTAAGCACATACTTTCAAGCAAACAAAATAAATAGGCATATCGCAATTTGTTCTTATCAAAATTTTTATTATCTTGTCATTAATATTAATATGATTGTTTTTGTAGATTATTTAATGGATATCACACCATAATCACACCTTTAAAATAATTAATATACAAATTATTACTTTTATTTTTATGATCAAATAATTTAACTACTTTTATTTTAATGATCAAATAATTAACTAAAATGTCCCATTGACAAGCTCGTAGAACTTCTCTATTTGAGATTATTATTGTTATGGTTATTCACCTTATGTGATCTTGCGGTATTAGTTTTGACGTCAATAAAATTATTCATGTACATTGTTTTTTCCTCTTGGCTTTAGATATATATGAATAACTAGTAAAGAATCTGGGCAATGCACGATCATAAAGTAAATTATAATTATAAAATAAATTTACTTCAAGTGAGTTTGATGCAATAGATTTGTTCTACATTCATATGCTTGTGACAATGTACAAAATTAAAATATGGTTCCAATTCTTTGACTAATGTTATGCACTTGTTTTAATGGAACAAATAAAAGTTTGAACAATGCTAAAATTATGTATTAATATAAAAATAATATATACATATGAACAAATATATTGAAATACAAAAATAAATCACTTGGAAGATCATATGTAATGCCTAAATTTTTTGAATGAAAATTAATAATGTTAATCTCAATAGAGGGAAAAGTCATATAGATAACATAATATATAAATAACATAAAAGAAATTCTTATTCATTGACATAAAAAATAAAAAAGAAAAAAACTTTTAAAATTACTTGAAACCAATGTTAAAGTGAGAATTTTCAAAATATTACATGATTGTTACATGCACAATGAAATATAAATTAAATCAACACGGTTTCTATAAGAAAAAACACTTAACTTCAAAATAACAAAAATGCATTAAATTTAAATATGGAGAATTATAAAAGCTATACCAAAATAAATCACTTGGAAGATTATATATAATGCCTAAACTTTTTGAATGAAAATTTATAATGTTAAATGTCAATAGAGTGGAAAGTGATAGATATAAAATAATATACCAATAATATAAAAAGAAATTCTTACTCATTGACATAAAAAAGAGAAAAAAATTTAAAATTCCTTGAAACCAATGTTAAAATTAGAATTGCCAACATATTACGTAATTATTGTATGCACAATGAACATAGATTAAATCAACACAATTTCTATAGGAAAAAAACGCTTTAACTTCAAATAACAAAGATGCATCAAATTTAAATTTGGGGAACTACAAAAGCTGTACTTTGGATAAAGTGTGAAGCTGTAACAAATAAATGAATAAAATATCTAAGAAATGTAAAAGAATAAAATTACTTGTCAATTGTATTGTAAGAAAGTGTAAAAGAAAACTAGAAGATGGAAGAAAGATGACACATCTATAAAAGTAAATTTCCTAGAGAGGAGTAGATTAAACAATGTTTGCAGAGAGAAAACCTTTATCTAAAGAGAAAAAAGATAGTTCAATGTCTGATTGCACTAAAATGATAATTGCTTTTAAAAAAAATAAGTATATAAATCTTAAAAGAAATAAAGAGTGATGTAATATACAGATTGAGTGGTTACCCTGAAACTTCTGTTTCAATATTATGAGATCCTTCAACCACAGGGAAAAGGAAAAAAAAGAGAGAAACATTATAAGATCTTCTTTATACAAGTTAGTGTACAAAAATGCATTTATATGATGCTTTTTAATGAAAAAAATTAAAATACTAAAATGTATGAGTGTGAAAAAATGTAATATTTCATGAATTATAACATCATAAGAACAATGGAAACTTACCAATGTGAATTTGAAAAAAAAAAAAAGATATTAATATGAAAAGGCACTAAAAAGAAAGAGGCTTCTAAAATTATATATTATAATAGATTTAAGAAAATAAACAATGTAGTAGGGTGGATCTAATTGCAATAGTCACGTGTGTTCAACATGTATCTCGTACTACACGTGGCCTCAAAAGAATGATGTGAAAGCACATGCAAGAGATAACTAGAAGTGAGATGGTAAAGAGTAGGTATAGACAATCTTAAGGAGCTCAAACGCGCTAGGAGTAGGTAGAGGAGTTATATAGTATTAATCACACTGTTTTAAGAAGAGATTGTGTATTTTTTGCTCTAAGCTCTATTTGATTTCTTATGAAAGTATTCCGATAGCAAGATGACGTCTATCAATTCCTCAATTTGCCATAAGATGAGGAGTTTTGGGTATTTATAAATCTTGGCTCTTAATAATGTCCGTTGAATTGTATTGACCATCAACGTACGAGATGGGTCTTCTAAATAATGGATTTCTCAATGGGCACTTTAGCTCATAGAATGCCTATTTAAGTGTATGAGCTCTTGGAGAAAAGTTGAGAGCCAACAAGTTGGTCTGGTCCAACGGTTCTTGTCTCGAGCTTACCATGCTAAATCTCCTTTAGTCATTCTAATTTCATGGACTTGACTTTCTAGGCTTTATCACTTAACCCAAAGAGCCAAGTCATTATTGGGTTATAAAATCTAGAATCTAAATTTAGCTCTCTATAGGAAACGAGATGCCTTGTCAAAAAATATTCGTGTCAAGTTCATTGATACTAGAATAATTTAAATTTTGTATACAAATTTCGATAAAAAACATTTTATCTAAGGATAGCCGGGTGAAGCTGTTCCCTTTGTCTTTCTTTATTTTAAGGACGATGTAAATGCATATTTTTAGGTTATTTGTTAAATGTTAAATGTCTAAAAATAATTTTTATATATCATTTCATGTAACTTATTTTTAAAGTGTATATACTAAATCTTAGAAAGATAAGATAAATATATTTTGAGTAATGTGGTATTTAGCATCTAAAATTTGACCAATTTTTCAATTAACTACTTGTAATTTTAGATTATCAAATATGGTGCTCTATTACACCTTTTACAGTCATCTATACTTCCTGTATTAACTTTATATTGAGTTATTTGTCCAACTGTTATTTCAACCAATAATGGACTACCATAAGTTATCATATAAATATATTCCACTGGAAATATTTTTTTATTATTTTGCAATTATAGACCAACAACTGTATTAACTTTATCTTAGGAGATGTTTTTATACTTATATAATATGTAGAAGAACTTGATTAAAATAATTATTTAAGATATATAGCAGTTCATAATTGGTAAAAATAAGCCAATCGGGCAATGATTTTAGACAAAATTAATACAAGTATTACCATTTATCTTCAAAAGTTCCATTAAATATTGAAATTAATAATATCAAAATTTGGTTAGTCAATTAAGAAATCATACAAAATTTAACTATCAAATATGACATTATTATTCTTTTTTAGGCTTATTATGTAGTAACCTAAATAATCCTTATCAATGAGCGTTGAATTTAAACATGTTCTGTGCTTTGCGATAATTATATATATCTTACTATTTGTGGCATGTTATGGATTTTTTACTTGGTTATTATATAAAGTAGGGTTTTATAAAAAAAAAAAAAAAAAAAAAAGATCGACCAGAGAATCACTAAAGCTTCGATTTTTTCTAAATAGTTTGGTTTAGTCGAGAGTCAACAATTCGTAACAAATTGTTTGGTTCAAATTGAATATTGAATTGTTTTATGTATTTAAAAAAAAAGAAAATTATAAAAATACCCCTTAAAGATTTTAAGGGTGTGAATTGACCCTTTAAACTTTCAAAGTAAGGTTTTTGACCCCTAAACTTTATCTATATACACAGTTAAGGATACGTCAAATTTTTCATTTAAACAAATGGGAAAGGGTGCGGATGTACCCCTAAACTTTTCATCTATATGCAAATTCCTCCCTTAAACTTTTATTATGTGTAGACTTATCCGTCCTCCTCTTTCATACCAAAATAGTTAACTATCCTTATGATGCTAATTTTTTAAAGTTTAGAGGTCAAAAACCTCACTTTGAAAGTTTTGATTGGAGAGGTCAACTCATATTATCCTAGAAGTTTAGAGGGTGTTTTTGCAATTATCCGTTAGAAAAATTCAACAATATTTTTCTGTTAATTATTTTATTAAAATTTTAAATTATTTCCTTTAATTTTTATTTAAATATGTATCTTTCATGATAATGAAATTAGATTTGTCTTATCATGTTTTGATTGTTGTAGTATATCTATAAATAAATTAATTTTTAGGTTTTAATCTTTAGTGTTCCAAATATGTTTTTTTCTTTATCTCACTAATTAGTCCACTTATATTACCCAGTTACTTAGTGGTTTGTATATTTGATAAAGCATTGAATAGAAGCATAACAAATTGAAATTTTTGTCTTATACTGAGATAACATATTTTAATTTTACTTAGTCCAGTTTGTCATTATAGCTTAAGATAATTAAAGATGATGAGATTAATGAACAATTATAGTTTTAAGATGGATGAAATATTTTTCTGTTATAAGTTTTACATATTTATTTATGTAAATTATTAATTTCAAATATTACTGTTTATATTTGTATAAGTAATAAGAAATATATAATTGAAGCTTCACAATAGAATGTATTTTTGTTCTAAAAAAATGGTTTAAACCCCAAATCGGATCACATTGAATCATTTTTTTATTATGAAAAAATTATGAACCAAATCATATTATTAGATTCGAATTTAAAAAAAAATCAAATAGTAATATACCATTTAATTTAAGGACGAATAAGATCGAATCGCATCGATCATGCCCACTCCCTATACAAAGTGCTTTTCCTATAAGTGCTCCATAACTTTTGTTCTAAGGTCTAAAAAGAAATATTTTGCCCCTTTTTTCGGATTATATTGTCCACCATTCATTTGAATATACAAGCTATCATTTCCATTGAATTTTCCTACAGCCTTTATTACCATGAGCTGTGATACATGTTAGTTTTACGAACTACGAAGCTTTCCTCACGAAATTTGTGCGGATTGTTTACACGTCTACTTCTGACATATTAATGGAATTCACTAGATGTCACATATGATACTGCCCATGTCATTTGGTAGATGGGATCGAAATAATTTTCGGCTATTTCTTTTTTTTCTTATTACCATAGCATTCATAAGTCCAATATTAATCTCTTACTATTAATGATCAACATAATCTAATAGCAATCATTAATTATTACTTGCTATAAATACCTATTACTATTCCTCATTTAAGGATTATTAATGATTATCTACTTAATTGAGAATTTTCGTATCTAACTACTCCTTGATTTATTGATCGTAGACTTTATGGACAAAACCTTTATATACTCCATCGAACTTGGATTGGATATTACTTACCTTTGAGTTTTATTTATTTTCACTACCTGTTTAACAAGTGGAAATAAGAAATAAGAATTGCTAAGAACTTATATCTAGCATGTTTTTTTACGTTAATTTATATCTAGCATGTCGTATTATTCATATGTAAAGCATCATTTTTATGGAACATTAATCTTTATTAACGTATGTGAAGTATGGGATGCACATATAGTATGTATATACTACTTGTTCACCTTGTTGCAATAATAATACCATTTATTTTGTTTTGTGGGATTATTGTTTATAGTGTTTAGCTGGGTTTTGGCCTTACAAAAGGAATTCTCTATTGCAAGCATTTACAACATAATCGAAACCAATGAATAGTTATTTATTCTCTATCTCCCCCAAACTACCTTTCTTCATCTTTTTTAACCTGTGAGGAAACATGGCCTACCACGAGCCACGCACAACACCATATACCCATCTATGCATCTCCATCACAAACTACACCACCATACATTATAGACCATGCACCACCTTAGATGCATGAACTACGCACTAATGACTCATGCACCATGAACCATAGATGACTGTGTGCCACCCCAGGAAAGAGAAAGAGTGAAGAGATGAAGAAGGGGGTTTAAATGAAAGAGAAAGGGTGGAATGAAAGAAATAGGTAGAAAGAGATATAGTAACTTGTATTATATTTGTTAGAATTTTATGAATAACTTGTATTATATTTGTTAGAATTTTATGTAATATTGCCATAATATTACATAATATTATGTAATATATTTTATTTCTATGTACAGAAGGTGGCTCTATTTATAGAGCAGTATACATTACAAATTTGGAAATATTATCACAATATAATCTCCCTAATCAACGCAATATAATTTATTTAATTAATATTTATAATCTTCCTAATTAATCAGTCTAATAAATACATTATATTACATAATACTATGTAATATTATGATAATATTACATTATATTCTAAAATATTACTAGTCTAATCCTCTTGTTATATTTTTGTCTATCTAAATTTTAAATAATAGATTATAATCTACCCAAATCCTCATAAATAGAAATATTAGTACGAATTTATTAGGTATGGTAAAATAAATTATCAAATAATATATGTAGTTTACGAATTTATACACATTTATAAAATTTAAATAAAATAGTCAAGAATTGAAAGAATCACATAGAAAGTAACTCCACTTAAAAAAAAAAATAAGGGAAAATAGCAAAAAGTAATGTTGGGTTGAAAAAAATTATAAAAGTTAAATGACATTTTTTTCCCTCTTAAATTTCTCTTATATCGAAATCAAAGAAGCTTTTCCAAAAGGAGTATTGACGTATAAGCTCCAACTAGTAGGTTCAATTGAAAGAATGTAAAGGTTTGTTGAATTTTGGAAATACGTTGCTTTGCATGGTTGCATTGCATCACAATATAATGCAGAGTCGTATGACAGTAACTAAATGATGAACATTGGCACATGGGTGGTAGGGTAGAGCCTAGGGGTATCATTTGACTTGGTAATAAATCTTCTACTACAGCATAGTTTGATCAAGAATAATTTTGAAGGAAGAAAAGGAAAATTCAACTGCTCACTTCCTGATTAGGGTTTCGGTCACGTTATTCCAAAACACTATTACAAGTAAACCTCCCCCACCATGATTTACATTCTGGCTGCATTGTTCAAACTTCAACAACTCAGTCTACCCCACCATATCCTAACGACATGAGTTCAGCACTGAAATTGTCGTCTTGGCCAAATTGGCCTCCATCCATAGAGACCCTTTTTATTATATTGTTTACCTTGTTATTTTTCCTTATGTCTAGATGTAATAGGAGACTTATTGAGCTTTGTAAAAACGATAAATTTCGAAAAAGTAAATTCATACCAAAAAATAATATATATATATATGTATGTATGTATGTGTGAAATGGTGAATTTTTTCTTCAGCCATATTTGTTTTAATGAAAATATTTTCTAGAAAAATATCGTTTTATTTTTCATGTTTGTTTAAACAAAAGTGAGACATGAAAAGTATTAGAAAATATTTTCCCTTGTTTCAAAAATAAAGACTCATTTGTAGGTTATTTTTGTAAAAACAATTTATGAATTATAAAAGAAAAAGTTATTTTTCCATCAATTTACATGCTTTATCTATTAATTATTTACTACGAATGATATTTATTATTAATTTTTTAATGCTTTTATTTAAGAAGATTTATTTTTAATTACAAAATATGTTTTCTTATTAGTTATTATGGTATTTTCATTATTCGAGTATTTAGACGAAACAGATAAATGAAAATTATTTTCATAAAATTAGTTTGAAAGTATATTACTTTTTAGGAAAACCTTTTCAAGGAAAAATGTTTTTCATTAACAAATAATTTTTCTTAAAACAAATAGGCTTTTAGTATTTTAAGTGTGGATGAATCCTCTAATTTTTTCCTAAAATTTTCTATATTACTAAATTAATAGTTATGATTATCTAAATTTTTAAAATATCATATGATATCGTAGCATTATTTTTTTTCCTTATAGTTTCAATTATTAATCCTAAGAGACTTAATTTTAATGAACTTACTTTAGAATACTCTAGTGAATTTATTTTCGTCTTGAGATCATGTCTCTAAATTTAAAATTTTCCATAGCATATGCAATTAAGACTGACATCTTATAACCAATCTCCCACTCATTTTTGGTTTCTGAAATGAAGGTATCTATAGAATTAATGGCGGAAATTTCGATGACGATTATGTGTATGCTAAATGGTGTCTTTCATTAAGGTGGACAGCTCGTCAACCATTCATGATCGTGTCCGAGTTCGAATAAGTTTTTATGTCTTGGAGTCTCAACCCATATATTGCCATATGTTTATTAATTATATTTAAAAGTTTAAATCCGTAATTCAATTCATTTGATAAATATAGTTTACTACGCTCGGACATAACTTATTTATCGAATAAAAAAGTAAGTATAAAATAAATACATCGTATGCATTAAGTCTTTTCTGAAAAACATTTTTTCAGTATTATTTTTAATTTATTAAATGCTGTACTAATTAGATCAAATGAGAAATCATTAATGGCTTTGTTATATATTGTGTTGTTTGAGTTGTGTATGGTTATAAAATCTCATTTTAAGAGAATAACTCGAAGTAGAAACTTTTGAAATTTATAAAGCTAATTAGTTCTGTCCTACTTGGGTTAGTAATTACCAACAATAAAGCAAGCACACCCTTTGAAGTAGCACGGAAGAATTAAATCGAATCCTAAGGGAAATTAGTGGTATCTATTATACTCACATTTCATCCATTATCTAGTCAAAGAAAAATTTAGTAAATCATAATGAAAACAGAAGTTATGCTAATGTTAATAATATTCACAAATGTTCTTTGAGCAAAATTAGGGATCGGTTTGCAACAATGCAAGACGACAACCCAGGATTTGCTTCACCAACTCCTTATCATATGATTCCTTAAGACAAAACTCAGAGAGAGAATTGTTTGCTGGAGTATTTGCACTGCCAAATTCACTGAGGTAAACTAAAACTTCTCTCAAGGTCAGTAGTTCTAGATCTAAACCAGACTGCCATAATCTCTTCTTAAGCTATCATTGGTCTCGATCCATGTAAAGTTTAAAAATCATTTGTTTTTAAAACCAACTTAATGAATTTCAAAACAAGTGATAGAAAGTGTTCACCCGCCCTCTTTCGAGATATTTAGGATCGACTCCATTAATAGTCACAGATCTATTTAAAAGAGTCTATTCAATTGAAATCAAACATGAATCTAAATCATGCACCACGCAATTAGACTCACGAAATTAAAATCAAGCTACTAATTATAAACACCTAGTCAATATTGAATTGAAAGCACATTTGAAATCATATGAATCAAGATTTGGATTCACAAAACTTAAGCTGTAGGAGATTATTTCTCCATGAATTTAGAAATTACGAACATGATCTGAAGAAATAATATGAAATTAATTGAAAAATATTACAATTCAGCACGAGGTCTTGCAGAAATTACAAAAAATGGGCTAAAATGATTTTATCCTGAAAACTTTGAGATTTTCTAAAGTAAGAAGAAACATAATTCTTTCGCTCTAGAAATTCTCTCACTATACTATGTTAGTATTATTCTATTGTATGTACATTGTACATCGTGCTTATTGCAATGTTGTGCATAGGATGAGGGCACAGAAATCATGAAGATTTTATTACTGACGTGGCAAATTCTTTATAATGGAATGCATATTCTTTATCCACGTGCGCGTCTGTATCACGTGCTCAAACAATCGCTCATCGAGGGGTAAGTCGATCGCTTGAGTGCTGCATTAAAAATAGAGCTCGACTGTAGCTGGTAAAACACTGTCATTTCTGTCCATTCTTCTACCAAGAGCTAAATTAAGTGCTTCGAGGGCTCAATGCTTTGATGATTTGAGGCACGACATAAGTTAGGCGAAGGTCTGCACTTTACTTCAACAACTATCGTAGGTTAAATTTAGGGCTAGACATTGAGGCACGACAGAAGCTTTCTTCAATTTTGGCTCGATCTCCTTTAAACAAGTGTCGAGGGTCATGTCGAAGGCTAAATTTAGGGCGTGACAAATAAGTTTTTGCTTGTTTTGCCTTACATTTTGGCCTTGATTAGTATTATTCAGGGCGCGATAGTTTTGTTCTTCACTTTTACTGTTGTTTTTGCTCTAAATCTGATTAAAAACACTTCAATTCATTTTTTTGATTCAAGGAGCTGAAAAACAACAATTGAACGTCAAAAGCACCATATTCATAGGAATTTAATTAACAACTCATCAAAATAAGCCTGGATTCCTATGAAAATAATAGAGCAAAATTAACTTATCAATATATATATATTTGTCCATTATAATAGGAGAGAGAGGGGGAGGGGGAATTCGAGCGTGGTACCCCTCACTTGAGATACTAGAGGAGATGACCAATGCTTTGTTATGATACCAGTAAAATAAGTTGATATGGTAATGTCACTTTTACAATTAGCCCTTGAGTTGTCTAAATTCATTGATTTTAAAAAAGGGTTAATGTTGCAATCAATATTAGAACTTTGTAAAACTCAACAATTAGCTTAGAACTTTGGTTTAATCAATTTAATACCCAATTATAGTTTTTGTATTTGCAAATATCACCTTCATTAGTCACATTGCTTCATCATCTTAGATTGATATTTAGGCCTATGACGCATTAACATATGTTCCTAGGCTCACCAAAAGTCATTCATATACAATAATCCCTAATAATATATAAAAGTTACACTAAAATATTGATGGGGAAAAAAAAAACCAATTTTCTATAGCGCAAAGGTACTGCCTCAAACCCATTAACCACTATTAAGGTAGCAAACGAGCCAAGATCTTAAAGGCTCGGGCTTGACTTATTTAAAATTATCGAGTTCGAACTTAAGCTAAGCTTTTTATTAAGTCTGAAATTTAAGTTCAAGCTCGGCTCATTTATAAAGTGAGCTTGAGTTGAGCTGAGCTGAGTTGAGTTTTTTATTGAGCTTATTGAACTTTTGTCGAGCCTGAAATTTAAGCTTGAGCTCAACTCATTTAGATAGTCTGTTTTTTTTTTTTTTTTTTTAAACTCAAAATATAATATGTAAGTTTTGCTATAAATATATGTACATATATATTAAATAGAAATTATTATTTTTATTTTAATTATGTAATTATAAATAATGTATTATGTATAAAAAATTCATAAATTTGCTAACGGACTTTTAATGAATCTACTTGTGAGTATATTCATGGGCTTGAATAAGCTTGTTCATTACTAACTCACAAGCCTAAATCAAAGTTTGAGTTTGGCTCATTTAGATAAATGAGCTTCACTTTAGGTTTGAGCTCGGCTTATTTACTAATTGAGCTCGAGTCGCTTGTGAGTAGGTCAACTAGCTTGTAGCCCTAATCACCACCAACTCATTCGTACCTTCTTAACTAATAAAGTCACCTCTTTCGGTTTTTACTTAAATCTCCATAGCATCCCCATATTTAAGTCGACTTTGCCATAAAAAATCATTTGAGCCAACTACCAAAAGTCACCTCCTTTTTTTGCCTTAAACGATCGTAAACAATCCCCGCATTTAAGCTAGATTGTACATATTGAAACTTAGACTCTCTACCCAACTAAACATCACTGAAATATTATAACCACTGACAACCTCGACCAAACCATTATCGGGGCCATGGTGTTCTTGTCAGGGTGATGGTGCTATTTTCAAGGTCATGTCACTTTAATTTGTGTAGGATTGTTGGGAATTTAGTTGGTGTTGAGTTGATCAGAGTTGGTGTTTGTAGCCATATTTAGTAATTGAACTTGGTGTAAGGGTGAATGTGTTATTAATTGTTATTATTGGTAGAAGGGAGTATGTTTAGTTGATGATAATCTACTCTTGGTTGAAGAAGGGAAAAAATGAAGAGGAAAAGAACATGAGTAGGGCAGCTTTTTTCAAATTTAAAGTTATACTTTAAACCTTTTATTCTTTTTAATTTTATGATTGCCAAATCAACTCATTTAAAATGGTTATGCATAATTTGAGAGGTATAAGTGATGTTTGTTTAGTTTATGGGACCAATGGTTCTAGTAATGGTCTTATTGGTTACAGTGATTCTGATTGTGGTGAAGACCTAATGAGAAGGAGATCCCTCACATGTTACATTTTTACATTATATGGAAGTGCTATCGGTTGGAAAGCAACACTTCAATTTACAATTGCTATACATGTCATTGACACATAAGAGGTTAAAATAGGAGTTTGGTTGCATGGTCTTATTGATAGCTTGTGTTTGGAAGTTCATAGACCTATCATTTATTGTAATAGTCCAGATGCACTGATCTTGGTCAAGAATCTTGTGTATTATAGGATATCAAAGCATATTAATGTAAAACTTGATTTCATTTAAGCTGCCATATACACGTAGACTTCATATAACTTCACGTAGCATGAGACCCTTTGGGGAGTTAATGGAAAGGAGGTACTTATGATTTTGGTAGCTTTGAAAATTAAAGCTATGGTGGAGATTTGTTAGTTGTCTTAAATTTTGTATGGTCTGACACGAATTGTAAAGAAACCGGTATGTGCTTAAGGTTAGGGTGGTTAACTTGCACTAGTTGAGGCTTTAACTAAGGTGTTTGACTTGCTTAGATTGATACACATACATACATACATACATACATACATACATACATACATACATACATATGGGGGTGCAAGAAAAAAGGATAAAACTAAAAAACTGAACTGAAATCGGAAAACCAATATGAAAAATATGATGAACCGATTTGTTGATTTCAGTTTAGAATTACGATTTTTATTTTTTTTTCTTCAGTTTTTTATTTTGGTTTTTAACCATCAGAAACTGAGGGTTAATGGTTAACTAGTTCGATATTTATAGGTATATTCTATATAATATATATACATAATTAATTTTTCAAAAAATATATGTAGAAAAAATAAAAACCTTAAAATCTATTGTAATTTGAGACATGTTGAAATTGGAACTTTTATGTTTTAATTATTATGCTGTTTGTAAGGCCCTAAAAGAAGGCATTACAACCCGCCACGTGTCTTTCTCTTAAAAGAGACACGCAAAGGCTCTAAATCTCAATACCACAAAATATAAACATATAGAAATCTCAATGAACCCACATTTAAGGGTACTTCAGAAGGAACAAAACCCATAAAACCTGTAATTTATACCTTTCAAATATCACCTGTAATATAAACTAAATCCGAGTTGGCAAAACCAAAGCCAACAATAATCCAGAAAAGATCTAACTTCCAACTTAAAATCATATAATCCTGTTTAATAAACTATTACATAAAAACTAATACTTCAAATCCTCAAAAAGATAAATAATCAAAATAATTTTTTTTAATCTTCAAAAACTCAAGAAATCCTTTTCATATGTCCTGTATAATATCCTATTTTTCTACAGTGTAGTCAAGCCCACTATCGCCATCTCCATGATCAAAATACAAGTCATAACCAGACAAGTCATAAAAAATATCTCCATCACCTGTACCTAAAAAAGAAAGGAATGAGCAAAAACGCTTAGTACGCCAGTCCACAAACAATATGCAAATGCACAAACAACATATATATAGATATACATATACGTGCAACCAACTAAATGCAAACAACAGGATTATTATCTTTATTAAGCCTGCAAAACAACACAGTTCAGAATCATAGATCTCTGATCCCAAACTTGGAGTTACTCAGACTCCTGAAAAACAACCAGATATCGAATAAATAATTATATACATATATTGGTGAATGGGTACTCCCCAAACATCCACGGCCATGTTGCCAATAAACCTATATCTATCGGAATCATCTCCAAGTGCAACTCCACTAGGGACAACGGCACACAAGGATCATTAGGGTGCCTCATCAGTATCACTATCTGCCAGGTCTTTACTGGTCAAAGCCAATGACATGCAAAAAGACAAATTAAGCCAAATAGAATTAAGTTCATTTATATATCTGTTCCTATAGGCAACAATCAGAAAAGTAAACCTACAAGCAAATACAACAAACAAGAAAATGTCGTACCTTTTCCAATTCCAAGAACAATCTCTCCAAATCCACAAATTTTTAAAAACAATAAGAAATCTCTTAATCTCCTGAATATAACATATAACAAGAACAATATATAAATCATCACATCAAAACCCTAATTATCCAATTCTCCAAAATCATTCAAAACCCTAACCTCTTAAGAAATCACAACTGTAGAATCTCTTCGATCAATTCCCTAGAAAACCCAAATCTCGACAAAACCTTAATTGCATAAATCAACAAATACAAACAGATCCATCATTCTAATTCGATCTTTTAATGAATCTATGATTTAGAGGATGAAAACTTACTTTGATTTGACTTTAAATCCAAAAAATTGCCAAAGACCGTAAAGAAACCGTAACCCTAGAACATCACCAATCAAGAACGAACAAAACCCTAAATCAGAAATCATTTTGATGAAATCTACATATGTAATTAAGGGATTTAATTACCTTAAATGGATCTCAAATTCCTAATCGTTCTCCTCAAGATTCAGATCTGATCTTCAACTTCCTTAAACACCCACTCTTTAGATCTCCAAGAAAATTAGAACCGTTTCTCCAATTCTTCTTAAAAACAGAAGAAAATCCTAAGTTAATTCATAGATTGAAAGACTTTAAAGGAAATACATGATTTTGATTACCTGAATTCGATCTTCCAGGATCTCCTTTGACCAATAGAATCAAATCTCCAAACCCGATATGTATGTTTTCCAATTCTATCACAAATTCAATAATCAAACCCTAAGAAATCTAATAATTCATGATATCTTAAAACAAAAAAAGTGATTCAGTTACATGATCTGGACTTCTGAATCCTTTGGTGGCTATAAACTCTCAAAGGATAAGAATCTAGGTTAGGGTTTTGTTGGAGAAAAGACAAAGAAAGAATATATAGGGATTTGTGACTTTTCATCTTCCGTCATGTGTCTGTCATGTGACCAAAATTGTATTAAAATTAGATTTTGTTGACAAATTTAACCTTATAATTTATATCAATGGACACTTTTATCCTTCTTTATGTAATATTTACTTGTATATTACATCTCTCCCCTCCTAAAAAGAACTTTCGTCCTCGAAAGTTACCTGGATTATTGAAACAGCTCGGGGTATCTTGACTTCATGTGTTCTTCCAATTCCCATGTCGCTTCTCTCTCTGTCTGATTAGTTTACTGCACTTTCACGCACTTAATCACTTTTCTTCTTAGAAATTTCTCTTTTGTATCCAAAATCTTTACTGGCTTCTCAATTGTCGAGAGATTAGGTTGCACTTCCAACGGTTCAAGAGCTACCACTTCATCTGAATCTCTAACATATTTTCTAAGCATGGATACGTGGAACACGTTATGTACTCCTTCCAAATTAGGTGGTACGGCTAATTTGTAAGCAACATCGCTTATCTTTTCCAATATCTCATATGGTCCCACATATCTAGGATTCAACTTCCCTCTTAGGCCAAATCTGACAACTCGCTTTGTTGGTGAAATTTTCAGCAAAACATGCTCTCCCACTTGAAATTCCAAAGGTCGTCTTCGTTTGTTAGCATAACTCTTTTGTCTACTCTGTGCAGCTTGCAACCTCTGCCTAATCAGCTTGACTTTATCCATTGCCTCCTGTACTAACTCGGGTCCCAACATCTGTCTCTCACCTACTTCATCCCAGTGAATAGGTGATCTGCACTTTCTGCCATAAAGAGCTTCATATGGAGGCATGCCAATTGACGCTTGGTAACTATTATTATAAGCAAATTCCACTAATGGTAAATGCTCATCCCAAATTCCTTTGAAATCCAAAGCGCATGCTCTCAACATGTCCTCTAAAATCTGAATAGTTCTCTCAGATTGCCCATCTGTTTGGGGATGATAAGCTGTACTGAAAAAAACTTTGGTACCCAATGCTTGATGTAGACTTTTCCAGAATCTCCCAAAAAATCCAGTGTCCCTATTAGACACAATGGTTACAGGTATCCCATGCAATCTTACTATCTCTTTGATGTACAGCCTTGCAAGTTAATCTATTCGATACCTAGTCTTGATAGGTATGAAATGAGCTACCTTGCTGAGTCTGTCTACAATCACCAACACTGATTCATACTTATCTCGTGTCTTAGGCAAAGCCATAATGTAATCCATGATGATGTGTTCCCACTTCCACTACAGTATCGGCAAAGGTTTCAACTTACCTGCCGGTCTTCTATGCTCTATATTTATCATCTGACATATGTGGCACTTGGAAACATATTCTGCTATCTCCTTTTTCATATTATTCCACCAATACAGCTTCTTTAAGTCTTGGTACATCTTATTTCCTCCTGGATGGATGGAATAACTCGAATAATGTGCTTCTTTTAACAACTCTCTCTTAAGATCTCCTTGCATTGGCACACATAATCTTCCTTTATACCGCAGAATACCTTCATCATCTATGTAGAACTCTGGTACCCTACCATTCTCCATTCTCTACTTAATCTCTAGGATACTCTGATCATCCGTCTAAGCTACCTTGATTCTATCTACAAGAGTAGGTTGTATCCTCAAATTTGTCAATCTTTCACCCACTTGTCTTGTAACTATTTCTAGCTCAAGTTTCCTCATATCATTAATCAAATGGCGTTCTGCTGTAATCATAGCTGCAAGATTTTCCACTCTTTTTGCTTAAAGCATCAGCTACAACATTCGCCTTCCCTGGATGATACTGAATATCAATGTCATAATCCTTGATAAGCTCCAACCACCTTCTTTTTCTCATATTCAGCTCTTTCTGGGTAAAGAAGTACTTTAAACTCTTATGATCTGTATATACCTTGTACCTTTCCTCATACAGGTTGTGTCTCCATAGCTTTAATGCATGTACTACCACTACTAGTTCCAAATCATGCATAGGATAGTTCTTCTCATATAGCTTCAATTGTCTGGAAGCATATGCTATAACCCTGCCCCCTTCCATCAGCACACATCCTAAACCTTGAATAGAGACATCGCTGTATATAGTATACTCCTTACCACTCACTGGTAAGGCTAGCACTGGAGCAGACACTAACTTATCCTTCAGCAACTGAAAACTGGCTTCACACTCTTCACTCCATACATATTTAACTCCTTTCTGTGTCAATCTCGTCAGTGGGTTAGCAATCTTTGAAAAGTCTTTTACAAACCTTTTGTAATATCCTACCATTCCTAGAAGACTTCTAATTTCTGATATAGTCTTGGGTCTTGGCCATTTAACTACTGTTTTTACTTTCTCAGGATCTACTGATATTCCATTTCCACCAACTATATGTCCTAAGAAATAAACTTCTTTTAACCAGAACTCACATTTGGATAACTAAGCATATAGCTCCTCTTCCTTCAATCTAGTCAGAACCAATCTCAAATGCTCCTCATGTTCTTCTTTAGACTTAGAATACACTAGAACATCATCTATGAAAACCACGACAAACATATCCAAATAATCTCTAAAAACTCTATTCATTAGATCCATAAATACTGCTGGCACATTTGTGAAACCGAAAGACATAACTACAAACTCGTAATGTCCATACCTGGTCCTAAAAGCAGTCTTCTGAATATCCTCTGCCTTAACTCTCAGTTGGTGATATCCTGATCTCAAATCAATTTTGGAAAATATTTGTGCTTCTGCCAGCTTGTCAAACAAATCGTCTATCCTTGGCAATAGATACTTATTCTTGATTGTCCTCTGGTTCAATTCTCTATAGTCAATACACAACCACATACTCCCATCTTTCTTCTTTACAAATAACACAGGAGCTCCCTAAGGCAACACACTTGGCCTAATGAACTTCTTCTTAAGTAACTCATCAAATTGAATTTTAAGTTCTGCAAGTTTTGTAGGAGCCATGCGATATGGAGGCTTAGAAATTGGTGTAGTATTTGGTACCAAATTTATACTAAACTCAACTTCTCTTTCTGGTGGTAACCCTGGTAAATTTCTGGAAAAACTTCTGGGTACTCACTCACAACTGGTATTTCAGAAATATCTAACTTTTGCTTGTCCTCTTTTACCATAGCTGCCAACATAGATCCTCCCACAACTCATAAGTAGGAAGAATTGGAGGTCTTTGCACTACTAGCTTATATACAAACTGGTCTCCATCAGGCAAATTAAACTCTATCACAAGATTGTGACAATCAATCACAGCCTTATATTTTGTCAACCAGTCTACTCCCAGAATTACATCAAAGTCTAGCATATCCAACACCATAAGATCTGCAGGCAAATGCCTACCTTCTATCTCAATATCCACACCTCTACAGATTCTATTTAATACAGATCCACTTCCTAATGGTGTATTCACAGACATACATACAGGCATAAACTCAACCGATACACCACAAATAGATACGAAAGATTCAGATACACAAGAAAAGCTGGCACCAGTATCAAACAAAACATATGCACTATGCAGGAGTATAGGAAACATACCCGCAATAGTGTCTACACTAGAAGT
Source organism: Combretum micranthum (assembly GCA_024138025.1). Lineage (NCBI taxonomy): Eukaryota > Viridiplantae > Streptophyta > Magnoliopsida > Myrtales > Combretaceae > Combretum > Combretum micranthum. The sequence goes on from JAMXBD010000742.1 coordinate 637,215, forward strand.
CTCACTACGCTGAAGAGCGTACACTTTTGCTGGTGCTCGCTGTCCCTGACCAGAAGAAAAAGATCTGCCAACTGAAACAATTTGTCCTCCAACCTCTTTACAATCTATAGCTCTATGTCCTCTCTGCTTGCACTTAAAACAAAACAATACCTGAGGAAGAGTCTTTTCTGTGCAGAACTTACTGATGTGCCCAACTCTACCACAAGAAAAACAAGCATTTTCAACCCACTTGCAGTCTTTCAATTCATGCGGTCCAAGGCATCTGGGGCATCTCTTATCTGTACTCTGCACTGGTGGCCTAAAGAACTGTGTAGCAGGTCTCTTCCCTCTTTTGTGTCATCATACTGGAAGCAGGTCTCTTGCCCAAGTAAATCTGACCTCTCTGGGGCTCCCTACTCTTCATTCTGTTCAATCCCTGCTCTATTGTCTTTGCCTTGTTTACAACAGCTGAGTAATTATTTAGGTCCATCAAATTCACCTGGTACTGAATCTCAGGCTCTAGTCAGTAATAAATCTGCTAACCTTAGCCTCTTCACTCTCCTTCAAAGCATCAGGAAGGAATCTCATCAGCCTGTGCAGCTCTGACTCATATTCTTCCACTGTCATCTTTCCCTGTAGGGTGTAGTACTCCTGAAGCATCCCTTGCTTTACACTATCAGGAAAAATTCTTTGAAGAAAGCTTGCTGGAACATCTGCCATGTGATAACTCCATTCATGTGTCTTTTCGTGCTCACCACCAATTATTAGCTCTCCCAGTCAGCAAATAGGAGCATACTCAACTTTCTTGTTTTCTGGAATATCAAGGGCAGCAAAAGTCTTTTCTACTTCCTCCATCCACAGCTGTGCATCTAGAGGCTTACCCGGCACTGGCTCGAACTTGTGCACCAAATCTACAAACTTATTCAAACTGAGAACATCTGCAGGTCTGGCCCCTTGACCCTCATTTCCATTCAATCTCTGTGTCTCCAATCTCCAGGCTTCAGCATTGGCCTGCACCATTTGCATATCCTGCCTCATAGTCTGCTGCTGTTGGGTACTTGTCCTCCTGCAGCAACATTAGGCAGTTGCTGTTCTACAGGTGAAGGTAGTGGTGGTAAATCCTGATTTTGAGCCTGTTGCTCCTCTTGCCTATTATCCACTTCCTCCTCTCCCACTTTGGAGGAACTTACATCAGCTGTTCTTCTTCTAGGAGGCATTTTGACACCAGCAAAAGACAACAAGATCAGCAAAAAAAGTATGTAACTTGAAGATAAAAACTCAAAATCTAAGAGATAAAACATCTTAACTAGAAAAGAAAACATCCCAAACATGTACTACCCTGTTCATCAGTGCTCACGTCCTAAGGAGTCAATTTCTTAGTTCTAATGATTCAATACCTAGGCTTTGATACCAAATAAGCTGTAATGCCCTAAACTAAGGCATTACAACCCGCCACGTGTCCCTCTCTTAAAAGAGACATGCAAAGGCTCTAAATCTCAATACCACAAAATATAAACATGTAGAAATCTCTATGAACCTACATTTAAGGGTACTCCAAAAGGAACAAAAGCCATGAAACCTGTAATTTATAACTTTCAAATATCTCCTATAATATAAACTAAATCCGAGTTGGCAAAACCAAAGCCAACAATAATCCAGAAAAGATCTAACTTCCAACTTAAAATCATATAATCCTATTTAATAAACTATTACATAAAAACTAATAATTCAAATCCTCAAAAAGATAAATAATCAAAATATTTTTTTTTAAATCTTCAAATACTCAAGAAATCCTTTTTCATATGTCCTGTATAACATCCTATTCCTCTGCAGTGTAGCCAGGCCCACTATCGCCATCCCCATGATCAAAATACAAGTCATAACTAGACAAGTCATAAACAATATCTCCATTACCTGTACCTAAAAAAGAAAAGAATGAGCGAAAACGCCCAGTACACCAGTTCACAAACAATATGCAAATGCACAAACAACATATATATATATAATAATCCTGTTGTTTGCATTTAGTTAGTTGCACGTATATATATATATATATACGTGCAACTAACTAAATGCAAACAACAGGATTATTATCTTTATTAAGCCTGCAAAACAACACAGTTCAGAATCATAGATCTCTGATCCCAAACTTGGAGTTACTCAGACTCCTGAAAAACAACCAGATATTGAATAAATAATTATATACATATTTTGGTGAATAGGTACTCTCCAAACACCCGCGACCATGCTGCCAATAAACCTATATCTACCGGCATCATCTCCAAGTGCAACTCCACTAGGGACAATGACACACAAGGATCATCAGGGTGCCTCACCAGTATCACTATCTGGCAGGTCTTTACTGGTCAAAGCCAATGACATTCAGAAAAACAAATTAAGCCAAATAGAATTAAGTTCATTTATATATCTGTTCCTACAGTCAACAATAAGAAAACTAAACTTGCAAGCAAATACAACAAACAATAAAAGGTCATACCTTTTCTAATTCCAGGAATAATCTCTCCAAATCCACAAATTTTTAAAAACAATAAGAAATCGCCCAATCTCCTGAATATAGCATATAACAAGAACAATATAAAAATCATCACATCAAAACCCTAATTATCCAATTCTCCAAAATCATCCAAAATCCTAACCTCTCAAGAAATCACAACTGCAGAATCTCTTCGATCAATTCCTTAGAAAACCCAAATCTCGACAAAACCCTAATTGCATAAATCAACAAATACAAACAGATCCATCATCCTAATTCGATCTTTTAATGAATCTATGATTTAGAGGATCAAAACTTACTTTGATTTGACTTTAAATCCAGAATATTGCCAAAGACCACAAAGAAACCGTAACCCTAGAACATCACCAATCATGAACGAACAAAACCCTAAATCAGAAATCATTTTGATGAAATCTACATATGTAATTAAGGGATTTAATTACCTTGAATGGATCTCAAATTCTTAATCGTTCTCCTCAAGATTCAGATTTGATCTTCAACTTCCTTAAACACTCGCTCTTCAGATCTCCAAGAAAATTAGAACCGTTTCTCCAATTCTTCTTAAAAACAAAAGAAAATCCTAAGGTAATTCATAGATTGAAAGACTTTAAAGGAAATATATGATTTTGATTACCTGAATTCGATCTTCCAAGATCTCCTTTGACCAATAGAATCAAATCTCCAAACCCGATATGTATGTTTTCCAATTCTATTACAAATTCAATGATCAAACCCTAAGAAATCTAATAATCCATAATATCTTAAAACAAAAAAGTGATTCAGTTACATGATCTGGACTTCTGAATCCTTTGGCGGCCATAAACTCTCAAAGGATAAGAATCTAGGTTTAGGGTTTTGTTGGAGAAAAGACAAAGAAAGAATATATAGGGATTTGTGACTTTTCATCTTTCGTCATGTGTCCGTTATGTGACCAAAATTGTATTAAAATTAGATTTTGTTGACAAATTTAACCTTATAATTTATATCAATGGACACTTTTATCCTTCTTTATATAATAGTTACTTGTATATTATACTGTTGTTGTTTTGTAATTTGGATTAAGAAGAAGACATTAAGTTTTAATTTTTGTAATGTTGTATTGGTCTAATGTTCTTTATATATTAATTTTGTAGTTATTTGATTTGTTTATTTGCAATTTTTAATGTAATTCTGAAATAAAAGGATTTAATTATTCATTTTTATAACTAAAAATAAGGTTAAGGAACATCTTTTGATTAACCATTATATTGAATGGTTAAAAATTGAAAACATTAATTCATAAAAATATAATAAACTCACTTTTCATTGACCAAATTGTATTTAATTATTATTGATTTTATAAAAATCATGAGGAAATGGTTTTTATATGTGTTTATTATGATATTTCAGTTCATGAATGACTTATGCATCAAATACAAGCAATTGAGAAGAGATTTGAGCAAAATTGAAGAAAAAAAGAAAGTAAGCTGGCCATGTAACCAAGTAAGCTGCCGGCATTCAAAATCAATCAAGGCAACTTATAACAAAGGAATTAAAGGCTGCCCACTTTAACACAAAATTTCACCAGCCTTTGAAATTTCAATGTATGCGGGCACCTGGGTAGATTTGCGCCGAATGATCACATATTCAAAATTATTAGCACTATCATTAACGCTACTAGCGTAGAACAGAGTTCACTAGTCTTCATTTTTTATAATATATGCTGGCTGCTAGAGATTCAAGGCTACTGACCTTGAGCTAGAGTAAACTTATCCATGCTCTCAGAAATGAATTTACACAATGAAGGCTGACAAATGTGAAATCAAAGCCATCGGCGTAAAGGTGTAATTTGCTAGCGTATATCCCTACACTGCTCTTTAGTATATGTACTCCTTTTTGTTGATTTTTGAAGGAGAGAAAGAAAACCTTAGGCAAAAGTGAGAAGCAAGAAAAACATGAATTTGTGTGTTTCAAGCATAGGGCACTGAAAACCCTATTGTTCTAGCAACATTTGGAGATGATTTTTGGGTTTTGAATGCAATCAAGCAATGCCTAATTCATTAGGCTTATGGATTTGAAGACCTTGATAAATGAAATTTCTATTGAGGTGTCTTCAATCCCTGTCTATTATGTTTATTGCTTAATTGTATGATTGAGATACTATGCTTAATGTACATGTGAATATGGATTGATGAATTTGATGAATTGGATTATTTGACTTGTTTTGCTGTTGATCTTTGATTACTTGGGAATTTAATTATTGTTGTTCATGATCTATTTGATTAGTTTCAGGCTCATATTGATTACATAGATTAGGGATAGAGATACTGAGGGGAGATTTGATAATTCGTATAAACACAACTTGGATTTTTAAAAGAAAATTGTCATAGGGATTTGCAGGTTTTGATGAGATTCATGAACTCACTTGCTTAATGCAATTGAAATTGTAATTTTGGGTCACTTGGCAGTGCTTGATTTGTGGTTTTAACTAGAGTAGTAATTTTGGTGTGAGTGAATTTAGTTACCTAATAATTATAGATAAATTATCTTGGTGAGATGATTTATGCTATAATTAGACTTGTGCTATTTTGGAAGGTGCAGGAGTTCTAGTGAGTTTGGTTAAATCCCAAGTAATCAGTTTCAATATCAATTTAAGGCATCGGTTCGATTCAAATGAAAATATAAGTATAGTAATCTTAATTGATTTTAGGATCTCCTAAACTTGGAGCCTTCATTTATGTTGCTAGAGCATTTGGTATAAAGTGTTCAAATCAATTCATTAGTTAGTTTTTAGTTAAATCAAAATTCAATAGCTTAACTTAAAATCAAATCTTTGATAGCTTAGCTTAGGGAAAAACTCAATTACCTAGTACTGAATCTTAGCTCCCTATGGTTTTTTGACCTGGTCTTGCCAGTATATTTATTGTTGTATACATACCCAGTTTACTGGCCGATTAATTTTACGCTTATAAATAGAGTTGAAAACAAAAAGTGTATTAGTTAGTCAATTGGCGTCGTTGCCGAGGAGCTTCGATTGCTAATATTAGGTTAGTAATTAATCCCTAAGACTAAATAAAAGAAAAAGTTCAAAATCTCATACAAATTTGAAATTTTTTTGAAAATTTTAAAAAGAAGTTTGCTTTAATTGGTTTGTTCTTGTATGTCAGGTGAAGAAGTATAAGATTTGGTATTACTTTTTGATCCTGAGATAGATAGGACATTTCATTGAAGATTAAGAGAAATAGGAGCTAATCTTGAGAATATAAAAACAATGAAAGGAAACAGGAATGAGAATAATCCAAATCAAGCTGAAGGGAATAGAAATGATCCAATTCAAGTGGTTGGAACTGAAAATCATCCAAATAAAGTTGTTGGAAATGAAAGTCATAGACTTATGTGAGAGTACTTTTATGCCCACAGTTGATGGAGTTGCACCATCCTTAGCATAGCCTGCAATATAAGCGAACAATTTTGAGTTGAAGCCTGCTTTAATTAAAATGATGCAGGTTAATCAATTTGATGGAGGAACTTTTGAAGACCTACATGATCACTTGATGAATTTCACAAATTTGTGCTACTATCAAGAGTAATGGGTATCAGATGATGCAACATGCCTTTGATTATTCCTTTTTTCTCTTAAGTATAAGGCAAGGAGTTGGTTAAATTCATTATCCCCACATCTATAATAAGTTGGAATCAAGTGGCACAAAGTTTTTGGAGAAATTCTTTCCACCCAACAAGACAATGTAACTAAGAAATAAGATCTTTTCCTTCTGCCTGTATGAGGGTGAAGCACTTTATGAAGTTTAGGAAATATTTAAGGAACTCCTCAGGCGCCTCACCATGGGATTTCTTTATGTGATATGGTGAGGACTTTTTATACTTCTCTTGGTGATCAATTGAAAATAATGATTGATGCTGCAGCGGGTGGTAGTTTGATGAAGAAAAGTGCTCTTGAAAGTTATAAGCTTATTGAAGAAATGGCAAGGAATGCATTTCATTGGCATAGTGAGAGGAATAACGAAGGCAAGTGGTGCCATGTCTGAGTCGGAGATGGTTTCTAAACTTCAAGCGCAAGTGGCATCACTTATAGAACAAATGAGCAGGATGCAACCTATGTCAAGTGTAGGACCAAGTCATATGTCAAGCATAGATGTTTTGCCTGATGGTGGTCTCCTACGACCTTTTCAAATTATCTAATGGGAGATTTTTATGTTCCTAATTCTAGTGCAAGTATAGAGTGAATGAACTTTGTGAACAAGTTTAATAGAGGAGATGAGAATTATAATCCCTATTCGAATACATACAATTCAGGTTGGAAGGACCATCTAAACATGAGATGGAGAGATGCAAATGCTCCTAGACCACCACCACCACCTATAATTCAGTATCTAAAATTTCCACAAAAGAGAAGGATACGAATGATACCATAATTGAGATACTACAAACTTTGGTAGCTAAGTCAAACAACCAAGAAGCCATTATCCATGATTTGCAAAAGCAGTTGGCCCAACTATCTCAATCATCTAGTAGTCACCTTCATGGATCACTACCTAGTACTATAGGAAGAATCCTAGGGATAAAATTAGATCATCTAATGTGAATGCAAAGGAAGCCAATACGTTTGAGAATGAAGAAGATGAGAATCCTAAGATGAATCCTTTCGCTAGAGCATTTGAGGAATATGATGTTGACAAAGAGGAGAAACCAACTTGTGAGTATGGAATTGAAATAAAAAATTTGGATAGTTTAGGTAAGGAAATAAGAAGAAAGTTGGTTGAAGAGGATTTCATCAAAGGAGATTCAATAAAAAGTGGTTGGGAAGTAGTGAAAGAAATTGAACAAATGGCTGGGAATGAAGAAAGAAGTCCACTGAAAGTTGTAGAGAAAGATAGAGATGGGTTTGAAGAGTTAAGTGGATATGACAAGCTAGTGTTAACCATGACTGGAGTGATGATGAAGATGAGCATAATGAAGTGCATGACACTAGAAATGAGCATGAAAAGGTCAATGAGATGGAAAAAATTTGAAATCTTAACTAGAAGTGAGAAGATGGAGGTGATTAAAGAGGATTCAACTAAGATATCAAGCATGAAGACAAATGAGATAGCATAAGAGCATATAAATCAAATGATCAAGCCATAACACAAAGAGGTTGATGTGAAAATGGAATACATGCCCCCTAAATCAGATGATCTAGGAAAGATTACGACTCCATGCACCATTGCTAGTAAGTTTATTGAGATGCTTTATGTGATGTAGGTGTTGTAGTGAACCTCGTATCTTTTAAGTTGATAGAGAGATTAAAGCTAAGGAGTATGTTAAAGAGCACAGGTATGACTCTTAGGATGGCAGATCAAACTCCAAAGACTCCTATAGGTATGTATGATGATGTGATTGTTCAGATTAGTAGATATAAGTTTCCTACTGACTTTATGGTGATGGATATGAAAGAAGATTATCACATGCCTCTTATCATTGGCAGACCATTCTTGGCCACAGCTGGAGCTTTTATTGATGTGAGAGTACAAAAGATAGTGCTGAGAGTAGGAGACGAGGAAATTATGCTATGTGCTAGAAAGTATAAGAAACGACACAAGATTGATCTCTCTAGTGAAATCTCATTGGATCAGCTATTGAGAGTAACTAGTGGTGAAAAAGCTAAAGTGTTTCAAAAGAGAGTGAAGTTTGACAAAGACCTTGGAGTTGGAACTAGGGGATCCTCACTTTTGGAGCCTCCTTAAGCATGAGATGCGAAAGTCCAGCTAACTACAATTAAAGTCCCAGGTGGGAGGCAAACCACAATAAGAGTTTCTTTTATTGACTCTTGTCCTTTCGTACATATTTGAGTCTTTTTCTTTTATTCTTATTATTCTCTACTTGCTACTGTGATGTCTCTTCTCTTCTTGGTGCAAGTTATCTCTTTATATCTTTATTCTTTCTTGTTTTGAGCTGAATGATAAATAATGAGACACTGTTCAATTTAATTGTGGGGCAATGGATAATAAGATATTGGAGAATGAAATATATATGTGTGTTGCTGTCTATATTTTTGTTTTAATTGAATATATATTACATATGAATTTGAACTTGAATTGTTGAACCCACATTTTGAACTCAATTTTGTCCTAAAGCATTATATAGCAATTTTAGGCCTTTTTTTTTTAAATTTGAAATGAAATCTAGACATTGTACTAAATATTGTTGATAATATCTATGAAGAATGTGAAATTGACTTGCTTAGGTGCCTTACTCACCTACTGTTGTAATTAGAATACTTAGTTAAAATTAAGTAGTGAAATCTTTTAAGGAACATATTTATCTTGTATTTAGCTTTAGAATTAAAATTTTGAGAGTAGGTTAATTCCTTTTGTGAAAAATAAACAGGTATACTTTAGGAAAAAGTTACCTTGTATATATCCTTTAAGTTCTTTTGAGAACTTTTCAATGCTTAGTGAAAGAGATTAAAAAACTCTTTACTTAGTGATCCTTTATAAAAAAAAAGTCTTCAATTTGTTAAGAAAAAAAAAGGAGCAAGCATAGTCTTTACTCTATTAACTCAAGTAATTCAGCCAAAAGTATCTAAACTTGAATGTTAGATTGAGGAAGAGTTTTTAGGGGTTCCTTTAAAACCTAATTACTTAGGTGATAAACTCAGGATGTGCCGACTTGTTGAACTTATTATAACACGAAGGGAGGAAAGATAAAAATTCAATACATGAACTTGGAAAAAAATATAAAAAATAAATTCTTGTATGAAATAAAAAGAATATGAATGCTAAAGTATCAAGTAAAATAAGATTTATAATGAAAAATGGGGAAATTCTAGGGAAAGAGTAGATACCACATGCTTTTACTCTGTGTTGCTAGGATTATATGCCTATTAAATGTCTAATGAAGTTTAAATGGTTGTTTTTACTTATTGGACAGGGTATTTACTTTTGGAAAAAAGGTTTTTTGCTAAACACTGGGATTAAAGTTTGTTTGTCTAGATTAGCTACTAAATTTTGATTATAGTAATCTAATTACAAGAACCTAGTTTGGCTAGAATAGTAGACACCACATTTGCAAGTCATGAGTCATGAATTATGTAAAGAAAAGATGCTTGAATTATAAAAGTGAAAATTTTTATACTCTTTATGATAGATTTCTACGTTGGTCTTATTTATTTTGCTTGAGGACAAGCAAAAGTTCAAGTGTAGGGGAGTTGATAAAAGCATAATATACTCACTTTTTCATTAATCAAATCGTGTATAATTATTATTGATTTTATAGAAATCATAAGGAAATGGTACTTATATGTGTTTATTGTGATATTTTAGGTCATGAAGGACTTATACAACAAATACAAGCAATTGCGAAGAGATTTGAACAAATTTGAAGAAGAAAAGAAAGTAGGTCGACCATGTAACAAAGTAGGCAACTAGCTTTCAAAATCAATCAAGGTAGCTTACAACAGAGGAATCAAAGGCTGCTTGCTTTAGAACAAAATTTCACCAGCCTTTGAAATTTCAATATGCGTTGGCATCTAGGTGGATTTATGCCGCCAGCTTTGGCCGGCCTTGATTGATCACAGATTCAAAATTATTAGCATTGTCATCAACGCTACGAACGTAGAACAGAGTCCCCAGCCTTCATTTTTTATAATATATGCTGGCTACTGGAGATTTAAGGCCGCCGACCTTGAGCCAGTGTAAACTTATCCATGCTCTCACAAATGAATTTGCATAACGAAGGCCGACAAATGTGAAATCAAAGTCGTCGACGTAAAGGTGTAATTTGCCATCATATACCTCTGCATTGCTCTTTAGTATATATGCTCCTTTTTGTTGATTTTTGAAGGAGAGAAAGAGAACCTTAGGCAAAAGTGAGAAGCAAGAAAAACATGAATGTGTGTTTCAATCATAGGGCACTGAAACCCTATTGTTCTAGCAACATTTGGAGGTGATTTTTGGGTTTTGAATGTAATCAAGCAATGCCTAATTCATTGGATTTATGGGTTTGAAGACTTTGATGAATGAAATTTCTATTGAGGTGTTTTCAACCCTTATCTATTATGTTTATTGCTTGATTGTATGATTGAGATGCCATGCTTAATGTATGTGTGAATATGCAATGATGGATTTGATAAATTGGATTATTTGACTTATTTTGATGTTGATATTTGATTATTTGGGAATTAAACTATTGTTGTCCATGATCTATTGATTAGTTTCGGGCCTATATTGATTAGATAGATTAGGGTTAGAGATAATCGGGAGAGATTTGATAATCCGTATAAATACAACTTAGATTTTTGAAAGAAATTTGCCACAGAAATATGTAGGTTTTGATGAGATTCATGAAATCACTTGCTTAATACAATTGAAATTATAATTTTGGGTCACTTGGCAGTACTTGATTTGTGATTTTAACTAGAGTAGTGATTTTGATGTAAGCGAATTACTATTTACCTAATAATTATAGATAAATTGCCTTGGCGGGATGATTTATGCTATAATTAGAATTTTGCTACTTCGAGAGGTAGGCAAGTTCCAATGAGTTTGGTTAAATCCCAAGTAATCAGTTTCAATATCAACTTAAGGCATTGGTTCAATTCAAATGAAAATATAAGTGCAATATTCCTAATTGTTTTTAACATCTCCTAAGCTCTGAACCCTCATTTGTGTTGCTAGAACATTCGGTTTAAAGTTTCATGATTCAATAGATTAACTTAAAATCAAATCTTTGATAGCTTAGCTTAGGGAAAAACTCGATTACCTAGTACTTAACCATTAGCTCCATGTGGTTTGACCTGGTATCACCAGTATATTTATTGTCGCATACGCACCCAGTTTACTAGCCAGTTAGTTTTGCGCTTATAAATAGAGTTGAAAACAAAAAGCATATTAGTCAATCATTAATCAAAATAAAAGGTTAATTGTTGTGAATAATGAATTGGAGTTGTAGCAACGAAAGAAAATGAGTCATGATAAAGCCAAGTTATTTCAAAGACTATGAAATACAAGATTGAGTGGTCAACTAGACTTATGCGTACACATGCTAGTTTTAAACACACTAGATCAACATAATAATTGAAGTAGCAGTTGATATGGTTACATTCCAAACAGAGGCAAATAGAAAATATAATAGGAGAAATCGAAATCGAAAGGGGGCAGCCAAACTTCGTATACCCTTAAGTTTTCCTTTCTTCTTCTTGATCTCTTTCTTAGAGCATGGTGATAGCTCGAATATCTATAATGTTTCATTTCCTTTCCATATCCTCGCATGAACACAAGAAAACCTTAGTTAGTCATTCATCGCAATTGATTAACAAAACATAATAATAAACACTAGTTCCAAACACTTACCTTTATTTTTATTATGATTAGATAGTTTGATCAAGATAAAGATCCATTATAAAGTAAACCCTAATTTTCTATCTTGATTCTGTGCAGCTATTGAAGAGAGAGGGGAGGAGAAAGGCAAGGGGTGGTTGAACTTTGGTTTAGTACAACAATAACAATACATTTGTTTCTTTTACATTGTGTAGTACTTAGTTATAGAGTAGGGCTTGTTTCGTGGGCCTGTTATTGAATTGTAAGTGGACTTTGTAAAGTAGACATTTCATTTTTGTGGGCTTTAAGTGGATTTTGAGCTATTAAAGCTATCAATTTGGTACTTTCATTGATCATGTTATGGCGAAGAACACAAGAACTTATTCTAAATTGGTTAATCAAGTGGAAAGAAACAGTATTAACATTGATGAAATGAGGAATGATATGCAAGATTTCAAGAATGATATGGAGACTATGGATGACAGTATGAATGCAATTTTGCAACAATTGGACACACTTTCTTAATCAATAAATTCAAATCAAGTGAGGAATCGGAATGATACATCATCTTTTACATTTAAAGGATCCTGTCATAAGCAGAGCTGCATGAAAAATATCAAATTAGAGCTTCACAAGTTTAGTAAAGGTGATCCATTGCAGTGGTTATTTAGAGTTACTAAATTCTTTGAATTCCACAATGTTAAGGTCGTTTAAAATTGGCTTCATTTGTGTTGGAACATGAAGTGTCAAATTGGTACCAATGGATCTATACATATCATTTGATTTGCAGCTTGGATCAATTCATCCATGCAATTAAATTGCACTTTGGACCATTACTATTTGAAGACTTTCAAGGTGAACATGCTAAACTGACTCAAAAAGGGACAGTAGAGGAATGCTAACATGAATTTAAAAGTCTTTCATATAGGATTAGTGGATTATCTGAAAATTTTCTTTATTTTGGGTTTGAAACCACTTATTCAACAAGAAGTTCAGCCAATTAGCTTATTGTATGCTATTAATTTGGCTAAATTGCATGAAAGCAAACTTGCATCATTACAATCACATATGACTTCCAAATCATACAATTTTAGTAGTAGAAATACTTTCTCAAATGATAGCTACAATAGTAAAGGAATTTTACCTACTCTAACAAATAAAGTAAAACAACAAAATTGATCAAACAACTCTTTGCCTATATGTTAGTTATCAGCTTTAGAATTAATGGCTTGGAGAGAAAGGTTTATACTATAATTGCGATGAGAAGTATAATAAGAATCATGTGTCTAAAGCAAAGTTTTTTTTTATTGATTCAATCAGACGTAGAGGTAGGTGAGGATGGTGAAATATCTCATGATGAGTAAGACCATTCCGTACAGTTGAAGGAAGACTAAGATCTTGAAATTAGTTTTCATGCAATTGCTATAGTAGCAACCCCTAGAACTTTTAGAATAGAAGTACACACTTCCTACAAGAGCATGTGGCAAGGAAACTTAAGTTATCAATATTGGCTATACCAAAGTTTAAGGTAATGGTAAGCAGTGGGTGACTTTTGGGAGTGCTCAAGCATGTGTAAACAAGCGAAGTTGTGTATTCAAAATCAGTCTTTCATTGTTGATTGCTACATTTTGTCATCATAAGGTGTTGGTTTAGTACTTGGAGTTGAGTGGTTAAAATCTCTTGGACTCTAACGGTCAATTACAATGCGTTAACAATGACACTTCAACAAAATGGAAGGGCGTGTAAGCTGATAGGAGACATACATTTATTGGCAGGGAGAATTCAACTAAGGGAGTTGCAAAAATTGGTCAAATCTGATCAATTTATTTGTCTTTTTAGCATGGTGGCTTAGATTGAGTTTCCATCCATTGATACCTCTAGTTGCAAACCCCTTTTGGTAGTTTTATAAGTAGAACCTTGGAGTCAAGATCAGAGTCAGAACCCTAAAGCCAAATCGAGTCAACCTTAAACCTTAGAAATCCTAGACTCGATCAGACAACTTTTAAAATCCTAAAATATTCAATAAATTAGAAACAAAAAAAAAAAAATAGTATGATCTTAAATTATGAACTAAATATATGGTATATGCCTAAAATGATTCGATTTGTCAAAATTTCAATTGTTTCAAGCCTTTTCGGGATTAGTCTCCCTATTCGGACATTGACATGCAAAATGAAGCAAAATATTTTGGCAAATGATTTGCACTAGAAATATATTAATATATTCATAAAATACCATAGTAAATTTTATTAACCATAAAAACATCAATCATAGCTTTTATATGCGTATTTTTATCTCTTTTTTTTTTTTTACGATAGCATATTTTTATCTCTACCGGTAGTTTATTTGTCTTGTCTACTATGCATTTACTATTCACTTTACTCTACTTTTTTTTTTATGGCTCTTACATCTATTCTTACATCTTACATAACCTACCTCTTATGAATTACATTTCCCATAAAACTTATTTCTAATCACCATACTTTATTTCACATTTTTAATCAAATTAATTATCTCTCTCTCTCTCTCCCCCCGCCCCCCCCCCCTCTAAACAAGGATCGGCACCCCTCTCTCTCTCGCTTTCTCTATTTTTCTTTTCTTTTTCAATTATTTTTTCATCTTTACTCATTTTCATCTATAAATACCCCTTTTTCTCTTCTTTTTCCCATACTTATCCCAAAATGTTGAGACCTTCTTGTGTAATTTATTCAAAATAAAACACAAAAATATTTAAATAAAAACTACAAGTAGAGCAAAAAAGTAATTATCTTTATAATGATTAAGCAATTGGTCGTACAATATTCCATAATCATCTTTATAAAATAAATATATTATATATAATTTTTACCTTTTAAAAATATATTAGTGGCTGATTTTTTTTTTTTTTTTTTTTTTTGGGGGTTGGGGTGCGGCGCGGTGCAGTCCTTATTAATACAACAATAACAATAAGTCTCTATTACTAAATTACCATTATATTATCACGATTATCATTATATGTTGTATTTGTATATGAGAAACAATATAAAACTTAAAGAAGAAGAAGAAAAAGAAAAAAAAAATCTCGTATTATTTTTAACACACTAAATATGATACAAAGAACTATACTATTCTTCTTATGCTATTTCGTGTTATTCTTCTTATCTTGTGTTGTACTGGAAATCAAAATACTACTTAAAGGTGGGAAAAAAAACCTTTTTTGAAAGCTTGGTGGTACATCTTATAATTAAAAGATAAATAATGTTAATTATAGTCCCTTAAAGATAAATAAATTAAGGCCTCCGTGGTATATCATTTAAAACTCTTAAAAGATAGAATGGCTTCAAAGTCCAATGTTAATTACAGATAATGCTGTGGAGTAATCAACAATGTTCAAATTTTCATCATCTCTCAGATGGTATTTTTTTTAAATTTCCCAATTTTATGTTGTCATGTGTATGAGAGAGAAAGCCAAATATAAATGCATATTGAATATTATCTTTTTTCTTGTAAAATTATTATATATATATATATATTATATATATATTAACAACATAGGATCAGTATCGTGGTTTTTTTTTTTTTTCCATTACAATGAGAGAGAGAGGATTCAAACCTACTTAGTACTTTTTACTTCAGAGATTAGGTTGTAATACCACTAGACTAAAAGACTATTGATAATATTATGGTTTACATATTAACTTTACGCTTTTTTCATAATTGTTTATCTAAAATTTTAATTATCAATTTGTATACCTAATTGTATGTTTAATCTTGCTTTTCCTATCTTTTTATTAATTGCTTCTATCTCTATCATCATGGATAGTCAATCACAATGCAATACATTTCATATTTTATTTTGTATTATATATCGGTGCAAAGTGATATTACCACATAACCAAAAAATCCACATCATCATTACAAAATAGAAGGATAAACATCTAATTAGATATATAAATTGACAATTTAAAACTTCAGATGCAAAATTATAAAGAAGACATAAAATTTGGGTGTAAGCCACAACATTATTCCTAACACTATATGATGAAAGGGAATATGATTAAAATACCATTTAAGAATGGTAAAACTTAAAAACAAGTTAGGTTTGCTATTACTTTAACTCGGAATTGGGGATTAATCTCCAATATGACCTAAATTCATACATGCGTATGCTGATAGATAATGCAACAAGAACATTATTCTCGTTGATTCTCCATTTTCAAATGGAAGCCCTTAGGGCACGTAAAAAGCTATAAGTTTTCTTAACGAAAAGCTACAAAGTTTGTAGCAGGAGGGTTATCAAGGACCACAGCAGATAAAAAGGGACACAAAGAGCATCAAATCCATTGATATTAGATAGGGAAGAAGACAGCATGACAACCAATAGGTGTTAGGTGGCTCAACCCAATAGGAGTTAATAGAGTAGATAATCAGACATTAGCATTCAATAATGTCTTGTTGGTACATTATTGTTATTATAAGTATTATTCTAAACCACTGTCTAAACCCATTTTTTAGTAGCAAAGAATATTTGATAAGAGTTTTAATTTTAAATGCCGTAAGGATTTGGAGTTCGTGAGATATTTGGACGTATGTTGCATGGGAGGCAAAAATATTAATACAATAGGAACGGATAAAGACATCAACCCGTGGGACCTCCTGTTGACTTTGTATAAACCTCAAAGTACAATTCATTCTTACGTTTGGTTTGAATGATTTTGACATAATTATTGTTTTAACATTATACGGTATAAATTATTTATTGCATGACCTTTGGAGCTTTCATCTTAGCCGGAGCTTTAAAAAAAGGGTAAATAGCCTTTAAAATATGGTGACAAATTCAAAATAGTCAATCAGAGGATCTAAAAGATATGAACAAGCAGATTCATCATATGTTATTCCCACCCAAGTGATATTAAGTGACTATGTGTTGGTAAAATAGGTGTCGATTAGAAAGTATAAAAGTCAATCATTATATAATCTAACAATCATTCAGTATCAATTATATTTTTCAACAGGGCTAGATTAGACTATTATTTAACGATTCATTCTCAATATCCTATTATTAAAATACTTAATATATTAATTATTATTATATATATTTTAATAATCATATCGTTGACTTGATGCCTCCATCCTATCTATACTATAAACGAGCAAAGCTAAGTCGGACATTTAAATGCTTAGGCTTGGTTTGTATACATACATAATAATATAATTATATTTATAATATTATATTAATATATTAATTATGAATAATTATATAAATAAAATAATATGAAAAATGTTTTGCAAGCTTTTAATAAGTTTGCTCGCGAAATTAAAGCTCTTTATTTGGAGCTCGAGTTCGGCTTATTTATTAAACGAGTTTTAATCGAGTTGGATCTAACATGAACCGAGTTCGAATAACTTATGATAGAACTATCATAAAAAGCCCCTTTAACTATTGATAGAACTAGCAAAATGAATGTAGTATGGATATGGATTTCATACATGAACTGGACGGTTCAATTACCATACGGTATTAACCCGTATTATAATCGTTGTGTTGTGCCGCGTTATTATATTCCTAGAAGGGATATCCAACTGCTCTCTTTCTAAATTGTGCTGCTAGTACGAGTTTCAGTTCACTCCCTCCGTTGATAATTTGATGTTGACCATCTTTGAAAATTGAAAAGCCTTCCGAATCTTCCCCCTCTCTCCCCTCTTATTTTCTCATCTCTCTCCCCATTTGTATGGCTCATTGTTCGGTGGTCATAAATGGGAGAGATTACTATCTGACAGCCCCCACCTAATCTTGTTGTAGCCCATTTTGAGCCTACAAACAAAGAAATAAATGAAAATGCCGCGTTCAAGAGCATATATAAGAGTGAAAGTCAAGGGATTCCTACTAAACTAACACAACACACACAAGAAAAGAACCAAAGTAAAATTTGGTTTCTGTTTTTTAAGCCGAATAGTACGAGGATGGAGTGTTACTGTTGGACGAGGATGTTCCTGAGGCTTTCATGTTGTTGTGTTTCTTGGAGCTTCGTTTTGCAAAGAGCAAACGCTTGAATCCTTCTGAAGTGAAGAAGTCGTTGGTTGTGGGAGGCCAACAAGACCCAGAAGTGCTGACCACTGGTCAGCAAGCAACACCAACTTCTGTTCATGGTCCGGCATATCATGCGACCGTGATAAGGTAGGAACGTGGTGGTGGTTGGCTCAACCTCTCATCCTCCTCCCTTACCGGTTCAATCTCGCCCTCCCTGGGCCGTTACACACACTCATCCACCTTGACCTCTCTTCCAACGCCCTAACCGTCCCATCCCAACTAATCTCTCACACCTTTTCTCATTGGAATCTTTATATCTTTATTCTAACCAACTCTCTGGCCTCATCCCACCTCACTCGGCTCCATTACTAGTCTGACCGACATGCGGATCGGCGATAACGCCCTTACCGGTCCTATACCTCCTTCTTTTGGCAATCTTGTGAATTTGGTCAGCTTGAGACTTGCCTCCTGCTTCTTGTCCGTCCTATCCCTTCCGAACTCGGTCGCTTTCGAAATTACAGTACCTAGTCTTGCAAGATAACCAGCTCCAAGGTCCAATTCCTCCGGAGCTTGAAACTGCACTGACCTCATCTTGCTCTCTTCTGCTGACAATAAGCTCAACGGATCGATTCCGAAAGAGCTCGGCCTCCTCCATAATCTTGACGACCTGAATTTTGCCAACAACACGCTTTCCGGGAAATTCCCACGAGCTAGGTGATCTTCGCCAGCTTACTTACTTAAATTTGCTAGGAAACCTGCTCCAAGGCAGATTCCTTCGTCCCTGGCAAAATTTGTCTATCCTGGACACCCTTGATTTATCATCAAACAGGCTTTCTGGCTTCATCCCTCCGGAGTTCGGCCTTATGTCCCAGCTTGCTTACCTTGTTCTAATAAAACAGTCTTTCTGGCACCATTCCTACCCAGTTGTTCCAATAACACAAAATTGAAGGTTTTGGGGCTCTCACAGAGTCAACTTTCCGGGAAATTCCAGCTGAGTTGGGACAATGCCAGGCCCTTGAGTTTTCTCGATCTTTCCAACAACACTCTCAATGGATCTATCCCCATGGAGCTATTCGAGGCGGTTGGTTTTAACGGACCTTCTTCTCCACAACAACAGTTTGACTGTTCCATCCTTCCATTTATAGGTAACCTGACCAACCTCCAGACGCTTGCCTTGTATCACAATAATCTGCATGGTGATCTCCCTAAAGAGATAGGTATGCTTGGAGACCTTCAAACTTTGTATTTGTATGAGAATAATTTCTCTGGTGAAATTCCAGTGGAGATCGGTAACTGTTCGAACTTGGAAATGATTGATTTCTATGGTAATCATTTTCGGGAAAGATTCCGCCTTCCATGGGCAGGCTAAACCGATTGAAACTTCTGCATTTACGGCAAAACGAGCTTAGTGGAGAAATTCCTTCCACTTTGGTAACTGCCACCAACTGACTATCCTAGACTTGGCAGACAATAGCCTTTCGGGCAGTATTCCTGCAACACTGGGGGGTCTTGGAACCTTAGAAGAGTTCTTGCTGTACAACAATTCCCTGGAAGGTGGCCTTCCTTATTCGATGCTGAATTTAAGGAACCTAACTAGGATCAATATTTCCAAGAACCGATTCAATGGAAGCATTTCTCCTCTGTGCGGCTCGTCCTCTTTGCTCTCTTTTGATGTGACTGACAACAAGTTCGACGGCGAAATCCCTTCTCAGCTGGGTATTCTCCTTTCATGGAAAGGTCAGATTAGGCAACAACCGTTTCAGTGGAAAATTCCTTTGAGCTTGGGAAAATCGGGGAACTATTCTTGCTCGACCTGTCTCATAATTCACTCACCGGATCAGTTCCCTTTCAGCTCTCTCTTTGCAGAAAGTTGAGTCACATCGATCTCAACGATAACCTTCTGTCAGGACCAATCCCCTCATGGCTTGGGAGCTTGGAAAGCTGGAGAGCTTAAGCTATCCAACAACAGATTCTCTGGCCAATTCCACCTCAGATTTTCAGTAATTCCAAGCTGCTGATACTTTCTCTAGATGGAAACTCCCTCAATGGGTCTATTCCTTCTGATGTTGGTGACATGGTCTCCATCAATGTCCTCGACCTTAGCAGAAACCAGGTTACTGGACCTCTTCCTCCTGCCATAGGGAAGCTGAGCAAGCTTTATGAGCTTCGGCTTTCACAGAACAACCTCAGTGGCGTACTCCCCACTGAACTTGGTCAATTACATAATCTTCAAAGTGTCCTTGACTTGAGTCATAACAATCTCACAGGCCAAATCCCACCCTCCATTACCACGCTGTCCAAACTTGAGGCGCTTGATTTGTCTTTCAATCAAATTTCTGGAGAAATACCTTCTGAAGTTGCTGATATGAGCAGCTTAGTGAAGCTGAATCTCTCCTACAATAATCTCAAAGGAAAATTGGGGAACAATTTTCACGATGGCCAGCTGAGGCGTTTGAGGGAAACCTATACCTTTGTGGAAGCCCTCTTGGTAAGTGCAAGAGCACTCAATCCAGAACCACCGGTCTGGCCTGAGGGCGTCAGCCTTGGCAATCATTACAGCTCTTGCAGCATTAGCGTTCTATCTCTGGTGGTACTTGTTTTTCTGTCCCGAAAGTGTAGGAAAGAGGCATTGCAAAAATCCTATGGACACCTATATTTACTCTACCAGTTCGTCCCAGGTGCAGAGAACTGCTCTTCCCTCATGGCGCAGGGAAGCGGGACTACAAGTGGAAGACATTATGGAAGCCACGAACAATCTTAATGAAGTTTATCATTGGCTCAGGGGCTCTGGAAAAATCTTCAAAGCAGAATTGCCTTCAGGTGAAACTGTTGCAATCAAGAAAATACCATGGAAAGACGACCTCATGTTGAATAAGCTTTGTAAGGGAAGTGAAGACGCTTGGCAGGATAAGGCACAGGCACCTAGTCAATTGATGGGGTATTGCTGCAAAAATCGCAGTTCAAATCTGCTGATATACGATATAGGAGAATGGAAGTTTGTGGGATTGGCTGCATCAACATTCCACGAGTGGCAAAAAAAGCGGATGCTTGATTGGGAAGCAAGGCTTCAGATAGCAGTTGGATTAGCTCAAGGAGTGGAGTACCTGCACCATGATTGCTCACCAAAGATCATAACACAGGGATATCAAATCAAGCAATCTGTGCTAGATTCCAATATGGAAGCGCATTTAGGGGATTTTGGTCTTGCTAAAGCTCTAGCTGAGAACTATGAATCACTGACACCGATCGAATTCTTGGTTTGCGGGCTCTTATGGTTATATTGCTCCAGTACTAGAACTGTTGTTTCGTGGAATATTAAGTATTGCGCTCTTCCTTTTCCCTTTTCCTTTCCTCAATATTGCAATCTTAATCTACATAAGCTAATTGTTTGTCATTTCACCACTTTGCACCCTGCAGAGTATGCCTATACAATGAAAGCAACCGAAAAGAGTGATGTTTATAGTATGGAATTGTGCTGATGGAGCTTGTTATGGTAGAATGCCGACGGATGCATGTTTCGATGTAGAGATGGATATGGTTAGGTGGGTAGAGAAACGCATTGAAATGCAAGGTTCTGCCAAGAGGACCTCATTGATCCTATCTTAATGCCACTCTAGCTGATGAAGAAAATGCAGCCATTCAGGTGCTGGAAATTGCACTGCAGTACAAACACCGCACCGCAAGAGAGGATCACCTCAGAAGGCTTGTGATCTTCTATCACTATTCAACAAGGCGATGGCTATAAAAGGGGGATCCCCACACATGAATCGATGTCCCCCCGAAAACACGCTGTTGATGATTGATTTGCGGTTGTGATTGCCTTTGGGATGTTTTTGAGTCACTAGCTAACTAATTAAATAACATCTCCTTGTAGTTGCTATAAATTTTTATATGTGTCGCGCACAGAAAAGGCGCAAAGATTGCTTGATGAAATCCATTTTGCAGCAAAAGGGTTCATCTAGGTGATGGTAATTTCTTCTAAACTATGATTTCAATACACTTTCGAGATCTTGAATTACCATAATCATTAAACAGAAGATGAAGATATCGATTTCTATATTTGTACTTTGATATCTTTTTTTCATAAGAAATGGGAATTAAATCTAATCCATCCTATTTAAACCTATTACATGAGAGTAGAAATGCTACTAGATTACGAGTTCATTGGCTATAGAGTTATAAGAGGATCTAAAGTAAGAACAACAGCACCACCACGGTTGGTCCAAAATGCCGTTAGACTTGAGGTTTTGGTCGAAGTCTTTAGGAAAAAATTTGACAAAATTTTTCTGGCAGTATGAAGTAGACGGATTAATGGATGCCAAGATAGTGCAGTCCGCGTCTGAAAGGAAAAGTGGATTTCATTTTAGGTTGTTTGTTTTGGGAAAAGAGGTTTTTTTTTTTTTTAAATAAAGTATGCATATCTATTTTCATTTGTTTGTCAGACTGAAAATGTTTCATGTAAATAAAATCTTAATATTTCTTGGGAAAACCATTTACACTAGTAGATAACATTTTATCTATTCTAATACCATGTTATATATAAAATTAATTTGAAATAGTGAATAATTTTTCACATAATTTTATAAATCACAAAATAGATAGATGAAAATATGTTAACTTTAAGAAAATTTTTTTAAAAAATTTAATGCGACATTTTAAGTGTTTTAATATTGGACCTTGTTTTCAAAATCCCATCTTGTCTTGGAAATGGAAAAAAGAAAAGAAAAGAAAGATTAGTGTCAATTTGTATTAAATATATGGCACATATTACGGATGAAATAATAAGTAGGAAAAACTAAATCACGAGGAATACAAATAATCTTTACAAGAATGGACTAATGGGGTATATGCACTATCAAATTTTTGTGTGTAATTTTATCATAAGTAATTACTATTATCAACATTTTGCATATTTATATAAGTACTTACCTACCATTCATCCAAGATTATGAACCGATATTTTATATTCATCCAAATAAAACTCGTCATATTTAAATTAAAGGATTTGAAAGTGTAAGACTTGAAATGGGATTTGTGACTTAAGATTATTATCCGCAGGTTTAAGTGTTTTTTTTTTTCAAATGTATAATAAAATTTGAAATAACTAAATTTAAGCTCAATGGTTGGAACTTTTGTTTTTTAAAATATCGTCTTATCTATATTTTCTATTTTGACCAATGATTGTTTAAGTGTCATCTATTAAAAATACAAAATAGTAAATTTAACAAGTAAAATGTTAATTGAGTATGACAGCCAACAATTTCAAACTTCAGTATATATGTCAATATACAAAAAATTGAATATGCATATTTAATAATTTCAAATCCTATGCATAACTGAAAGATTTATAGAATTATTTTAACATATTATCCTTGTTCGGGAAAAAAAATTATAATCCTTGAAAATTTAAGGAATGGGAAAAATGGCTAATGGGACAAGAAAATCCCTTTTGATATTGTAAAAAAATGAGAGAAAATGTCTATAATGTCAAAATGAAAATAATAAATTTTTATATAACAAACCACTTGGCCCAAAAGACTAGTCTCTTTATAAATCAGCTCAAACCCGAAGAACAGTGTCTTAATGGCTAAATAGAGCTGGCCCTGTTAATATTGGCTCGTTAAGGGGTCCATAGACACGTCATTTGGCGGGAACCAACGACCCTTCCGATAATTTTCCCGCCAAATTTATCTAGCGAAAATTAGAGGCAGAAGCTGTTTCTTTTCCTAATCTTCGTTTCCTCTTCACCATCCTGTTTCTCCTTCTTGTTCCTAAAAGATCGAGAGAGAAAGAGAGAGAAAGAGCGAGAAAGAGAAAATGGAGTCGCTTTTCGTAGATAGAAAAGCTGTTCAAGTGGAAAATCTGTTCCTTGACTTTCCTCAAGAGGTAAACTTAAAATCTAATCTTATCTAGTCAATTTGCACCAACTTTCCTTTCTTTTTTCTTTTGATTTGATTTGGTTTTTCATTTGGAAATGAACTTGTTCGTTGCAGTTTTCGGTTAGATCCTAATTCACGAGGGCCACCACTTATGTGTGTTGAAATAGATGAATGAAGTACGAATCTAACACCCTGTTCATCGACTTCGCACACGTTCATGCACTTCAACGACCTACTACAATCCGCCATCTCCGAAGAGTACTTGCGCTTCGAGCTATATACTAAGAACGCCTGCAAGCGGTTCGTGATGGAGCAAAAACCACTTTCATTGCTGATGATAACCCTAACAAAGATAATCAACGTTGCCTTTTACAACTCCTTTTGCAAGAGATTGAGGGAACTGACGACTCCGAAATTGGGAAGTTGGTTTCTGTTACGGGTGTTGTCACTCGGACCAGTGAGGTCCGGCCCGACTGTTGCAGGGGTCTTTTAAGTGCTTGGAATGTGGTGCGGTGATTAAGAATGTGGAGCAGCAGTTTAAGTATACGGAGCCTGCTATTTGCGTTGATCCGACTTGTATGAATGGAATAAGTGGGTTTTGCTTCGGCAGGAAAAGTAAATTTGCTGATTGGCAGAGAGCTAGGAGCAGAAACACCAGAAGAGATACCTGCGGGTTCGCTTCATCGGTCCATGGATGTTATCCTCCGCCACGATATCGTTGAGCAGGCCAGGGCTGGTGACACGTAAGGAATTATGGGTTACTGTTGTTTAAATTTGAGCTTAGTGGTGAATCGGGATTATATAGTTGGCCCAATTAGGGGATTTTGGTTTATTTTGTTGTTGATTTGTGTGGTTGTTGTTGCAGGGTGGTTTTTACAGGCACTGTTGTTGTGATTCCTGACATAATGGCACTGGCATCTCCCGGGGAGAGAGCGGAGTGCCGTCGGGAAGGTAATCAGCGTAATTCATCTACGGCAGGCCATGAAGGCGTGAAAGGTCTTCGATCATTAGGTGTGAGGGACCTCTCTTATCGGCTGGCTTTTATAGCCAATTCTGTTCAGGTACATCTGTACCTTTTTCCTTTGGCGGGTCAATTGATTTCATTAAGCAATCGAAGTGGGATGATTTGTTTCTTCAGTTCTCATGTCTTCTTTGTCGTTCTGTTGTTTCAGATTTCAGATGGCAGGAGAGACATAGACATAAGAAATAAGAAGAAGGATGCTGATGAAGATGCTACTCAGCAATTCACGGTTAAATTCTATCATGGCTTTACTGTATATGATAACTTTCTTTTTAGTCGAATTAACATAAAACAAGTTTATCTTCCTGTGAAATGTCAATGATGTAAGAAAACAGAATTGTATACACAACTTGATTTACGGATTGAGTTAATTGAAATAATTTGTATTTTAGATCATCTATGGTCCGACATTGCTGTCTTCCAATTGTTCTGTTTTTAGTACATAAGTTGCTAAAACATCCCAAATATCATTCTGTTTTAGCTTCGGCATTGAGTCAATTGAATGGCTGCTTGCTAAATGCTAATCAAATGTGCTTACATTTAACTCCATTGGGTTTGCTTTCTATTTTTAACAGGCACAAGAGATCGATCAAATAAAAGCAATGAGAAATACCCCTGATTTCTTCAACAAGATAGTTGATAGCATTGCTCCAACAGTATTTGGTCACCAGGATATTAAGAGAGCGATTCTTCTCATGCTCTTGGGCGGAGTTCACAAGTTTACCCATGAAGGCATCAACTTGAGAGGGGATATTAATGTTTGCATTGTTGGAGACCCTAGCTGTGCTAAGTCTCAGTTCCTTAAGTATGCCCTCTGTTTCATATTCTATGGCTGCAATTAGATGAAAAACTTTAAGATGAAGAGGAGGTGCGTGTTGGTTGTGTTCTAATGCTTATTTCTGATTCCTCAGGTACACTTCGGGTATAGTTCCCAGATCAGTCTACACCTCGGGGAAATCATCTTCTGCTGCAGGATTGACTGCAACTGTCGCTAAAGAACCAGAAACTGGAGAATTTTGTATTGAGGTAGTCTATTGCTTTTCTTCTGATTTGCTTCCTTGTGGCAGAATGTTGTTATTATGTTTACTGTAACTGCAAAACTTGAGCAGATGTGCTAGCTAAAGATGCCATTCAATGATTTGTGTTCATGCAGTCATGAAAACTCTTCATTTTATTCAACAAAGTTAAGGCTATTTAACAGAATTAAAGCTTCATGTTCAGCACTTCTGAGTTTTTAATTCTGCATTAATCAAATGTATCTTCATTTGGTTAAATAATCTAGTAGTAGAATAATCATAAATTGCGCTAGTAGTACACTAATCATGAATTGCATTATAGAGGCATGTCAACATATTCACCAGAGAGTTTTATGAGAGTAATGTCTATAAACTTTTGCTTAACTATAGAGCTGTTACATGAATTGATGTTTTCGTTTGCACCGGAGCTCGTTGTCCTTTTCTTTAAGCTTGTTAATCTATATATTCTGATGGATTCTTCTGACATAAGCTATATGTTGCATTGTCTCATTAGAATTATAATGAAAGTAGGTTTTCTCTTTTGTTTATAAATCTATGTACTCGCATCGTTGTTTCATTAGGTAGATGACTTGCTTTATGTCTCTGAGAATTGAGATCATGTTTTAACATTTTTGTAGGCTGGTGCACTTATGCTGGCGGACAATGGCATTTGTTGCATTGATGAATTTGATAAAATGGACATCAGAGATCAGGTGCAGTCTCCATTTCATTTACCTTTTCTATGTCATATTCCAGATGGCTTGATTATGCCAGCTCAGCATCTTGAAGCACTAATATTTGGGATTTTGAAGGTGGCTATTCATGAAGCAATGGAGCAACAGACGATTAGCATCACCAAAGCTGGTATACAAGCAACCCTAAATGCAAGGACATCAATTCTTGCTGCTGCTAATCCTACAGGGGGGCGTTATGACAAATCTAAACCATTGAAGGTGAGAATCCTTAAAGAATAATCAAGGAAACAAAGTAATAAACTTTACAGTGTGTGCTTGCAGTTTTTGTCTCACTACTGTAATTCGAGACTCTAACCAACCTGTATACCTTGGGATTTTTGAGCAGTACAATGTGGCTCTTCCTCCTGCAATTCTGTCAAGATTCGATCTGGTGTATGTCATGATTGATGATCCGGATGATGAAATTGATTCTCACATTGCCCATCATATTGTAAGAGTTCATCAGAAACCTGAACAAGCACTAGCTCCTGCTTTTACCACTGTACAATTGAAGCGTTATATTGCTTATGCAAAAACTTTGAAACCAAAGGTTTGTCCACTTCTCTTGCATTTTTTTCTTCTTTTCTTTTTTTCCCCAAATGTTTTTACATTTGCTCTTATATGTACCGATTTGTATATTGACTGGAAATATTCAATTCCTACTAATGCAGCTGACACCAGAAGCAAGACAATTATTAGTAGACTCTTATGTTTCTCTTAGAAGAGGTGATACCACTCCAGGAAGCAGAGTTGCTTACCGCATGACAGTAAGGCAGCTTGAGGCACTTATCAGGCTTTCAGAGGCTATTGCTCGAAGTCATCTTGAAACTCTGGTAGCTCTCTGGGGACAATTTTTTCAGTATCTGCTTCCTAATTAAGGAAAAAAAAAAATCCATTTGCTTAATAGTCTGATGAATATTTTATAGGTACAACCAAGACATGTTCGAGTAGCTGTGAGACTGTTAAAAACATCAATTATAAGGCAAGTCTCTAAAATTCATTTAAATTCACCATTTTTGGTTTTACCACTTAGATCTCTATTGTGACAATATACTCTGACGCTCAAAGCGGGCTCAAATGTATGACATGGACAGAGCCTTCTATTTTTATCTCATGTACTTATAAGTGGTTTTCCCCACTTGATCCAGTGTGGAGTCTACCGAAATTGATCTTTCTGAGTTTCAAGAAGAGAATCATGATGATGAGGGCAATAGCAACATTAATGGAAATAGTGGTCCTGGCCAAGAAGGTTCAGAACCCGGACATGCTGCACCAACCTCTGGTGATGCAGGTGGGTGGCATTTTCACTAATTCTTTGTGTTTTTATTTAGGATCTTAGTGTGAGAAAGGCTAAATTCTGCTTTTGCAGGAAATGGACAAAGCACTGCAGAAAAGCAAGGGAAGAAACTTGTCATCACCGATGAATATTTTCAAAGGGTTATCCAAGTGCTGGTCATGCGCCTCAGACAGCATGAGGAAACTGTAATGCAAGATGGTAATAAAAATACATTCTCTCTTGTCTTCAAACTTTTATTATTTATTCCTTCAGAAATTATTCAGGATTCTAGGAAAGATTGTCATGATTCTGTTACTCTGAATATGAAATCTGCTTGCTTGTGGACATAATTTTATCCTGCACTAGTACATGCTGTGGTGGAGTTCTGATTCTAATTTTGAATTACCATCAAGGACATGCATCGAGCATTTAACATATGCTTGAACATGGTGCTATGTTTTTTTTATTTTTTTTTTAAAGAAAAAATAATACGTCCAATGATTTATAAGTTTATATTCCTTTATCGAGGACGTTGGCCTCGGTTTGCTTAATAGTTCCCATATCCTTTCGGTGGGATTGTACTTTATGTGTTATACATCACGGGCGGTTCTCACGTGTGGATGTTTATTGTTTGATAGCTAATCTATAGTTGATCTGCATAACTGTTTGCAGGGAGTGGATTGGCTGGAATGAGACAGAGGGAATTGATCCAATGGTACATTGATCAGCAAAACGAAAAGAATGTCTACACTTCTCTGGAGGAGGTTAACAGTGAAATTTCAAAAGTGAAAGCCATTATAGAGGTAAATTCGTGGGAGTAAAAGCTTTGTTCTTCACCTACATATGAACTATTATAAGCTCATATGAATGTAAATGCATTCGTTCTAATTGTCGATGCAATGCAGAGTTTGATTCGAAGAGAAGGCCATTTGATCGTGTTGGATGATGGTAATCAAGCGACTACTGATGGCGGAGATGCCAGACAGTCGGTATCCAGAAACGATCGGATTCTAGCTGTTGCTCCCAACTATGTTGCTGACTGATATTTTTAATTCTTTAACTTACATGTTCTAAGCAAGAGGAATAGAAAACCACTTCCTTTGAGGTCACACATTCATAACTATGTTTGGTCCTTGTTTCAGTCATGTAAGTGGAAGTAAGGTATTGATCGAATCCTAGGTTTTTGATATATGCTTACTGCCTAATGCCTGTGTTAATATAATAAATATAATAGTCCATATCATATCTACAAACTTAGAACTTTTAGATTAGTTGATTGTGGTGCTAGTCTTGATAGCCTGCATAATTGTCTTTGTTTTCAATGTGATATAAGCAAATTCATATTTGTTTATTGACATGGATGAAAAATGGATTGACGGCCCTAATTAAGTTAGTTATAGGAGGATTTGTGACCTCGAATCCTGTATCATTCTATTCTTTTATTCTTATCTTCTTTGCACCATAAGGAGTGTTTAATGCAAAAGCTAGTCCCACAATTTCAAGAAAATCTTCCTAGAATACCTAATAAAATCCCATGGATATGCTCTGCTTGGACCATGGGTTGCAACGGAATTTAAATATGCGAGTTCCACGACCCAAACAAGACAACTGCAAAAGCCGTCCACTCGTTTTCTCTTTTATTGCACTCTCCTATCTTCTTTCATCAAGCTTCTAGATGCGGCTTTTATATGAGCTTTGTCATAGTATTTGCAATTTCTCAGGCTTGCGATATAATATATTCCCATGATCCAACTTATCTGTGAGCTACTAAATTCAGCTCATTGTTTACTCTAGGTATATTCTTATCGAAGCAAACTATGCTTAATGATATTTAGCTTAATTTACTCATCATATCTAGCTTATTTTGCTGTCTAATTGAACTTGAATTGAACTTGACTGTTAGTATCAAGCCAAATCTGGACATCAATATTATTCTAATTGAAAAAGTATTTTTATTAGAAAAATTCAAGCCCAAAATTAAATCAAGCTTGAGCCTTAACTCCAGCTTCTTGCACACAACAAATATCATACTTGTATTCTTAATATTGTATCTAACTTGTTTATAACTTTTGTCTTAAATTTAGTTGTTAGATATTATTTGGTTTCTTCATGCCTTTTCAATTTGTTCTAGACATGGAGGCCATAAAAACTCTAATGGTGGTCATTCTAGCAACTCCATTATAGGTATCAATATAATCAATATTTTTATGTACTTATACCTATTGTATCTAATGTCACTTCGAAAGTTTGTCAGGTTCCATTTGTACAATATTCTTTCTTAAATCCATCCTTATCCATCGTCTTTGAACTTGGATGGTGGTGATCACCCAGAATCTTGTTTTATTTGATAATATTGAATATTGATAAGACAATTATTATTATTGTTATTATTATTTTAGGATTTCAAATGGAGAACCAGTCCCTTGCACTTTTTTGCCAAATTTTCGTTTCCTGATAGGACGTCGTTGCATTCATCAACCATTTTAAATGGAATGTACAATAAGAAGTGGAGCCTATTTTTAACTTGCTAGAAAAAATATTCATATCAATTCATCTATCGAGGATCTTGACAAGCAGCTAGAGCTCAATTCAGAATTTCCTCAACCCAGGGATGTTAAAATTAAGTTAAATTGTCACCATCAGGTTTGCTTCCCTTGAAATTGTGGAAAACTTTAGAAAGCCTTATTTGGGGGAAATTCCGCAACAAGGGTTGAGCTAACCACGAACATGAAAAAGATGAATTCAAGTTGTCTTAACCACGAACATGTTTAAGGAAAAATGAAAATATTAGGATTTTGTTAAAAAAATAAGATGGTATATGTTCGTTTGATACTTTTATCGGACTAAACAATCTAATAAAGTTATTACAACCCTATTTAATTTCCACTAAATAAAAACATTGCCATCATGCGTCGGATAAAATAAACGGGTTGTTAATATATAATAATAAAAAAAAAAACCTACAGGTAAGTGTTATATATCTTATCTGATTTTTGCATTTGTATTCCTTTCCTTTTACAATTTTTTTTTTTTTTGTTATTGTTCATATTCTGATTTGTATATGATTATTATAATTAAGGGAAAGAAAAAGTTTAAAAAAAGTCGTTTAACCCCAAGGTGCAGGTCAAATATGATCGTTTACCTCTCAAATACTCTCCAGTATTTCACCATGGTTGTTTAATATCAAACCAAAACGACCATAAGAAAAGAATGTTGCAAAATAGTCATTGTTGTTTATCCACTCTATCAAATCTCTATCGATAGAGTTGTCCACTCAAGCGCTTAAGGACGTCATTTCTCTTTTGCCCCAAGCAATGCTGACAAGTTTAGGAAGAAAAAAAAATTTAGATTTGACATTTATTTCATGACGAGTACTCGGATTTTCCATGTCCAAAATGATTACGATATATATATATAATATTAATTATATAAATTTTAATATAATGAAAAGAGTTATGATTGCAGAGATATTATATTGGATTGCGTAAAGGGATCAATTTGTGAAATATAATTTATATTTTAAATATGTAATAATTAATTAATTATGTTAAAGGTTAACTGTTTGCATCGGTGGTAAGATTCAAACAATTATTATAACTTTTACCCTTCTTATTCTTTTTATGATGATTAATGAGTTCTAAGTTGGTGGGTTTGAAACTAAGGAGAAAACCCAATTATAATAATAAAACATATATATTACTCATAAAATATAATCTATCTTGTTGGTAATTTAAAATAAAAAAAAAACCTACATATACTTTCACTTTTCCAAATCACGATTGACAAAAACTCTTATAAAATGACGCTTCACTAGAAGTGATATGTGAATCACTGTGAACAAACAAATTTTTAATAGTATTTGGTGCTAAATAGTAAATAGGAAGTGATGGGCTGGCGACAAAAAATAATTACTTATATCATTACAAAATGTAACTCTAACTGGATAATGATTTCATTTTCTGAAGACAACTACTTCTTGAATATTTAACAAAGGCGGACCACGTAGCTTTGGAAAGGGAAAGGAACTAGAACATTATCCCAAAAAAATTGTTTGGTTATCTAAAATCTAATCCAACCTTAAAAATAGATTGATTCCTAATTCACAGTCAAATTTGAATGTTGTAAATGGGTTTTAAATTATATAAATATTATTATTTTTGGCTTAATTTTTAGTTAAGTGATAGGTTTGAAAAGTTCAATTTTAATTAGAATGATCAAAAGAGATCTAGTAAGGTGAGTTTGGAGTAGAGCCACTCAAGCTAACTTTCTATCATTTAATTTTTCTACTCATCACTAAAAGAGACACATCTTGGCCATCGATTGTCAAAGTGATCCAAAGATGGCATCAATAACAAAACTCTACAAATACTCCAAGTCTTCCTTATTTGAAAAATTGAAGAATTTGGATAGAAAAACTAAGGTAGGTACGTGTCAAATTTATGTCTTAAGAGATTACACTTGTTCAACACTACTAGTGGTGTTCAATGATTGACGCCATCCACCTATCACAAATGCATTTGAGACAATTAGGATTATGAACTCTTTCATTTCATTTATCTCTGATTATTGTTTAGTGTTATTGTATATCACTTCTTATAGTTATGTGTAGCGTAATATTCACATAGTTAGTACGTAACAAACTCTATCAGAATAATTACATAAGTGCCTACTTTGAATCGAAAGAATCGAGTATGATCACTTTGTTGATCTCCTTATCACTTGGGCTACACGATTCTTAAAAATGGGATGAACATAACACCTAATGCATAACCATATTGTACATACGGAAATATGGCAATCCGCAAAAGCACGTATATTATTCTTTTACTAAATGCAACAAACAAATTCAATTAGGTAAAAATTAAGTACAAACAAATAGCATATTTATAGTGTCTTAAGGTATGGATATCTTAGATTCCGGTGACGTATGCCTCACAAATTCATGTGTAAAGTCTATGGTTCTCATCATAACTAACAATGTGAAAAAACTCGTAGTTTCCATCATGCAAAACCAATACTTTAACCATCTTATGGTAAATTTACCATCTTTGTCAGCTATAGGGATCTAGTCTTATAGTGATAGTAAAGGAAAGCCGGTTTATTTATTTATTTTTTCAATTAAATTGGTAGTAATCTTAGCTTAGGAACATGGTCTATTTGGGTACCCTGATTTGATCTCATCCTGGTATTATTTTTAAACTGAAATGATACTAAACCGATACTGATATGATATTAATGAAAAACTTAAAGTTTTACTCATAAATTGATCAAATCAAATCAATACTGAATTGATACAGATACGATACTGATGAATTACAGATGTAATATCGGTAAAATTCTGACAATCCAAATGGGAAAAAAATAAATGCAATAAAGCCCAAATGCCTACCCCTTGACGCGACCCCCATGTACTAGGATTTGATAGTTGCGTTGTTTTGTGTATTGATTTATTGTAAGCTTGCTATTTAATAAAGTTGTTTCAAGATATAATTTTGAAATTCGAAAGAATGCACATTCCCATCTGTTGTCCTTCGTGTCGTGGACTATAGAAGAGAGTACGAATTCATTTTGTGACTTTTACATGTTTAGCGATTGATATGTCATGTTGTAGGATGAATATGAACTAGATTAAGGTATGTTGGATTTTGAGCTAATGTAGCAACAAAAGGGATTAATTCTCCTTTTTGACCGAGACATGTTAGTACTATAGGAGATTTTGTTTTATTTGATATATGTTAATTGGCGTAAAATGTAGTTATAATGTTGATTACTAGATAAATATTCGTTTAGAAGATGTTTTTTAGTGGAATTTGATACGTACAAGCAAAGTTAGAGCTTTGAATTGTTTACTAAATGGATGGGATGTATGAAATGAGTTAATCAATGGCAAGTTCTAGATTTTCCATCAATGTTAATGATGAATATCTTGAGTAATTATTGATGAATTTAATGATATATGTAATAAGTAAGTTGACAACGTGGATTTTTTTTTATTTTTAGCAATTTCCACACTAGTACAAAATCAACTGAAAAATATTGAATTTTTGCGATGTAAAATTTTATCTTTAAAACTATTGATAAGAAATAGAATTATGATAGATTTGTAGTGACATAAATTATAAATTTAGAAGAGCTTTTACAATTCATATATCTTTTACTAATGGTATTTGCTATAGATTACTAATGGATTTGCAATTTTTTCCCCCAAATCTGTCTCAATTTTTTAAGTAGGAAATTATAAATTTTAGCTCGTTTTTAAAACTTACGAATTTTGTTGCAAGTTTTTCTTTGTAAGTTATAAATATAAACGCAACTTTTAGAGAAAAAATTCATCTGTCTCAAAAGTTAAAAATATATATTTTATATTTTATATTATATATAACATATTATTCTTTCAATTATATGTGTTATATATCATATATTTAAATAATAAGCATAAGACATAAACTTATTATATATATTATATGACATCTTATGTACAATAA
Organism: Combretum micranthum; assembly: GCA_024138025.1. Lineage (NCBI taxonomy): Eukaryota > Viridiplantae > Streptophyta > Magnoliopsida > Myrtales > Combretaceae > Combretum > Combretum micranthum. The sequence continues at coordinate 671,426 of JAMXBD010000742.1, forward strand.
CATACTATATTATCTCATACAATAACTTGTACCCTTCTTATTCTTTTTAATGATGATTAATGAGTTCTAAGTTGGTGGGTTTGAAACTGGATAGGACAAAACCCAATTATACATAATAAAACATATATATTATCTCATAAAATATAATCTATCTTGTTGGTAATTTAAAATTAAGAAAAAAAAAAAAAACCCTACATATTACTTTCACTTTTCGAAATCACGATTGACAAAAAATTCTTATAAAATAGACGCTTCACTAGAAGTGATATGTGAATCACTGTGAACAAATAAATTTTTAATAGTATATGGTGCTAAATAGTAAATAGGAAGTGATGGGCTGGCGACAAAAATAATTACTTATATCATTACAAAATGTAACTCTAACTGGATAATGATTTCATTTTCTGAAGACAACTACTTCTTGAATATTTAACAAAGGCGGACCACGTAGCTTTGGAAAGGGAAAGGAACTAGAACATTATCCCAAAAAAATTGTTTGGTTATCTAAAATCTAATCCAACCTTAAAAAATAGATTGATTCCTAATTCACGAGTCAAAATTGAATGTTGTAAATGGGTTTTAAATTATATAAATATTACTATTTTTTGGCTTGATTTTTAGGTTAAGTGATAAGGTTTGAAAAGTTCAATTTTAATTAGAATGATCAAAAGAGATCTAGTAAGGTGAGTTTGGAGTAGAGCCACTCAAGCTGAACTTTCTATCATTTAATTTTTCTACTCATACACTAAAAGAGACACATCTTGGCCATCGATTGTCAAAGTGATCCAACAGATGGCGTCAATAAAAATCTCTACAAATACTCCAAGTCTCTCCTTATTTGAAAAATTGAAGAATTTGGATAGAAAAACTAAGGTACAGGTACAGCCAAATTTATGTCTTAAGAGATCATACACTTGTTCAACACTACTAGTGGTGTTCAATGATTGACGGCCCATCCACCTATCACAAATGCATTTGAGACAATTAGGATTATGAACTCTTTCTTATTTCATTTATCTCTTGATTATTGTTTAGATGTTATTGTATATCACTTCTCATAAGTTATGTGTAGCGTAATATTCACATAGTTAGTACGTAACAAACTCTATCAGAATAATTACATCTACAAGTGCCTTACTTTGAATCGAAAGAATCGAGTATGATCACTTTGTTGATCTCCTTATCACTTGGGCTACACGATACTTAAAAATGGGATGAACATAACACCTAATGACATAACCATATTGTACATACGGAAATATGGCAATCCGCAAAAGCACGTATATTATTCTTTTACTAAATGCAACAAACAAATTCAATTAGGTAAAAATTAAGTACAAACAAATAGCATTTTTATAGTGTCTTAAGGTATGGATATCTTAGATTCCGGTGACGTGTGCCTCACAAATTCATGTGTAAAGTCTATGGCTCTCATCATAACTAACAATGTGAAAAGACTCGTAGTTTCCATCATCCAAAACCAATACTTTAACCATCTTATGGTAAATTTACCATCTTTGTCAGCTATAGGGATCTAGTATTATAGTGATAGTAAAGGAAAGCCGGTTTATTTTGTTTATTTTTTCAATTAAATTGGTAGTAATCTTAGCTTAGGAACATGGTATATTTGGGTACCCTGATTTGATCTCATCCTGGTATCATTTTTAAACTAAACTGATACTAAATTGATACTGATATGATATTGATGAAAAACTTACAGTTTTACTCATAAACTGATCAAATCAAATCGATACTAAATTGATACAGTATGATACTGATGAATTATAGATGTAATATCGGTAAAATTCTGACAATCCAAATGGGAAAAAAATAAATGCAATAAAGCCTGAATGCCTACCCCTTGACCGACCCCCCTGTACTAGGATTTGATAGTTGCGTTGTTTTGTGTATTGATTTATTGTAAGCTTGCTATTTAATAAAGTTGTTTCAAGATATAATTTTGAAATTCGAAAGATTGCACATTCCCATCAGTTGTCTTTCGTGTCATGGATTATAGAAGAGAGTACGAATTCATTTTGTGACTTTTACATGTTTAGTGATTGATATGTCATGTTGTAGGATGAATATGAACTAGATTAAGGTATGTTGGATTTTGAGCTATGGTAGCAACAAAAGGGATTAATTCTCCTTTTTGACCAAGACATGTTAGTACTATAGGAGATTTTGTTTTATTTGATATATGTTAATTGGTGTAAAATGTAGTTATAATGTTGATTACTAGATAAAGATTCGTTTAGAAGATGTTTTTCAGTGGAATTTTATACGTACAAGCAAAGTTAGAGCTTTAATTGTTTACTAAATGGATGGGATGTATGAAATGAGTTAATCAATGGCAAGTTCTAGATTTTCCATCAATGTTAATGATGAATATCTTGAGTAATTATTAATGAATTTAATGATATATGTAATAAGTAAGTTGACTATTGTGTATGATTAAGTAAAGGGGGTAATTTAATTGGAGCTTAACGTGGATTTTCTTTTTTTTTTTAGCAATTTCCACACTACTAGAAAATCAACCTGAAAAATATAGAATTTTTGCGATGTAAAATTTTATCTTTAAAACTATTGATTAGAAATAGAATTATGATAGATTTGTAGTGACATAAATTATAAATTTATAAGAGCTTTTACAATTCATATATCTTTTACTAATGGTATTTGCTATAGATTACTAATGGATTTGCAATTTTTTTCCCCAAATCTGTTCAATTTTTTAAGTAGGAAATTATAAATTTTAGCTCGTTTTTTAAACTTACGAATTTTGTTACAAGTTTTTCTTTGTAAGTTATAAATATAAACACAACTTTTAGAGAAAAAATTCATCTGTCTCAAAAGTTAAAAATAATATATGAATATTTTATATTATATATAACATATTATTCTTTCAATTATATGAATTATATATGATATATTTAAATAATTAGCATAAGACATAAACTTATTATATATATTATATGACATCTTATGTACAATAACATACTATACAAAAAGATATAATATGTTATTTGAAAAAATATGTTCAATAATATAATATATAATAATTAGTATGAAATATCAACTTAGTATGTATATATATATAGGATATATTATTTATAATATATTTATTATTTATGAAAAAAATATCTAAAAAATATGTAAAATATACCTGTAAAATGGAGAACTAGCTAATTGAGCCAATATTTATTAGTTAAATATACATAGAGGGTTATGTGTAGCAAAATCATGATATATGATATATAAAATGTGGTGAAACTCTATTTATCAAGGAGTCACTTAGATAGTGACTTAAAGTTTATCAAAACTATAAAGTTAAGCGTATCTAGTGTAGAGTATTTTTATAGTAGGTAATCTCTTGGGAAGTTGTTGGCATGCTATGCAATACACCAATGAAAAGCGGAGGAATTAAGTGTCAAATTTTCTTACAGTTAATTTTAAAATAGAGATAATTTTGTAATGAAATTTAATATTTATTGAGAATGGAGGAATTATGTATCAAATGTAATTACAATTAATTTCAAAATAGAGACAAATTTGTAATGAAATTAATATTTAATGGAATAATAATAACTATTATTAAAATAGAGGCAATTGCAATGAATTTAATATTTAATAAAATGCAATAATTATTATTAAAATAGAGATAACTCAACGCTAACTTGCACTTAAATAGGTTAAACGGACCGTTGCACACTTAACCCTATGATGTTGGATAATTGATGTACTCTAAATTAAAAAGGGAAAGGGAAAAAAATAGAAAAATAACAAATAGCCCTTTGTTGAGTTAGCCACATAAACTTGTTATTATTACTATTGTTATTTTTTAACTTCTTAGGATAATGGATAATTGTCCTCCACCCTAAAGGGGTAATGTTACTCTTACAAATTGATGGTTGCTTAGAGTGGATTATATAACCGACTAATAGCGATAGGAATTAATTCATCAAACTAAAATAACCTTGATTTTTTGCTCATTGGCCGTGGAATGGCCATCAGTGCCCTCTAGGTCTTCAATTTTTTGAACTTTAATTATTATAATTTTGTATTTAAAAAAGTGTTATCATATTATTTATCTAAGAATATTATAATATAATCATATGAAATCAATCTTTAAAAACAAATAGAAATCTACATATATCTACTGATCGAGAATGATGGATAGGGATAAAACAAAATATTTAAAGCGTAAAAAAGGAAAAGTGCACATATATAATGGTGAAAACATGGTTTTACAAGCTGAAACTACTCTTTTATTTTAGAAATACAAACCATAATCTAAACTTTGATAAATTTATAAATAATCCAATACGTTGCAACTAAGCACTCATAAATTGTGAATATCGGTGAAAAACACCATATTCAATCTACTGAAATATATTTTAATATCTCAAAAACTTTAAAGGTCAACGTACCATTCTTTTTTTTTTTTTTTTTTTTCCTTTAACATTTGAAAACTTAACGAATATATCTACATTGAGACCAAAATTTAAAATAGGTTTTACAAATCTGTGTCATAATCATTTGTCATTTGAGTTTCATCCATTTTCTCTAGTTCCGGATAAGCATGAAAAACAATAATTTTCTTCCATCTCTTTTGATTTTTACTCTTCGTCTTCTATTTATTTATTTATTTTCATACCACCGACTTTTGATCCTGCTATTTATCCTAATACAATCTCGGCTGCTTTCACACATTTTGAAACTTTCATTTTCTCAATAAATGAGAAAGAGGATAGAAAACAAAATGTTTAGGGATGCAGAAAGCGATAGGAGTAATGACACCTGCACATGTACAACAAAAGAACAAAACACAAATTTAGATTAACCACTTCTTCTAAAAAACGTTTTCACTCACTCGAATAAATAAGGCTATAAAGAAATAATAATTTTTATTTTATAATTAAAAAGTATTTTTAAAATAAAATATATTTTCTAATAAAAAATAGCTATTTTTTCAAAAAAAGAAAAAAAAAATGAGAATTTTTTATCTATTTCGCATCATATGAAATAGATATTCTTTTGATAAAATTTTTCGTATATTAAACAAAAAAATATATTTTGCTGAAATAAAGTTAAAACTGATTTCATTTTATTCAATCAAATATAGTGTTTATGAATTATAATTTAAGCTTGTGAAAATTTTTTTAAGAGCCAGCCACACTATGGATAATAGTGGAAGCATCAATTATAAGTACTCCGACCCCAAACGGCCCACTCGGCATACGAGTCCTAAGGATTGTCGTGTTGTTGTATAAGAAGATCCGCGTATAAACCGAAAACAATAATAAAGCCATCAACGACCATGTGCGTGCAAGCTACCACTTGAATTTTAGTAGCAGGAATCATGTCATTTAGTATTAGATATCGTGTCCTCAACACACATGTCCAGATAACAAAACCTGGGGACGTACTGCGAGTTACTGTTGGGTGAGGGACACTAAGTACTCGGGCTTAGGGTTTTGGGGGGTGTCACTGACGGCGTGATTGGTGTCATAACAGCGAAGCCATGTGATGAAGGGGGGTGTGTCCTTGTGCTTGAGAAAACCTCAAGACTCATGAAGAAGGAACATATATGTCTAGTTGTTCAAGATAGTTGTCAAACTTAGGTACCTGTCAAGGGCCCCACTTATAAGCTTGCCACGTTTGAATGAAGTGATTGCCAGTTGTCATCTCTCTTTTCTCCCCTGAGCCGAAAAGATTCATCCATAACCGGTCTAAACTTTTAAAAAAGATTAAATGAATGTGAGGAGCAAATATCAATATAATTGAAATAATTGGTGAAAGAGTTATGTAGTTTTTATAAAATTTCTTCATATGAAAAAAGTTTATTGATATTAATACATCACTATTCATTGCATGTTGCATCAGGCTTAAAATCTTTTATTATCTCATAAGAAAACCGAATGTCTTAGATGTTAATGAAGGGTTGATAAGTACTAATATTTTAAATAAATTATTTATAATAATAGATCTTTTTATATACCATTAATTAATACATACCAGGTGTTGGGATCTTTATTACCTAAACTATTAGTTATATATGAAAAGGTATTCTTAACCATGATTTCTTATCATATTTTTACTTAAAATATGCAAGCAATCTTAATTTATCGTCAAGCTTAAAATTCATTGCTATTTATAATTTTTTTAGTAATTAAAGCTGAGAATTTGTGAATTTATCATTCCCACCTAATATTGATTTATGAGACATGTTTTCAAGTATGTAAAAAGTTATTAATACAAAAACATATGAACATGAGAAAATCTACCATTGAATATTCATGATATGGCCATCAAACACTATCAATATGATGGCATAATGTATCCATATCTCGAATTAGGTATGTATATTTATGGAATAATGTCAACCACTAAGGGGTGGAAGCTTGCAAGGTTGGAATGCTTATTAATTCGATTTTCTGAGAAAAGATTCTTAGAACGTGATATGCTACGTGGAATGTATAATGATGTATAATTATCAGCAAATTTTTTTTTATTTATATGATTTTATTAAAATCATATATTATTTTTATTTATTATTTATAATATATTGGTACTTACTTGCCACTTACCAGTACAAGTGATGCATCACTCTCATTTGAATCTTTTTTCCAATTTTTAATTGAAGATTTGAGAAAATTAATATAATCAAGCTTTGATTGCTCTAAACGTCATTACACAATAGAAAAGGTGGAAAAATAAATCTTTGGATACCACCAATCATTTAAGTGGCTTCGTTGTAATTTAATTAAAACTCAAAGGGTGTTTTATATTTGCATTTGTATATGTATGGTGATAAATGGTCCCTATAACCTGTTAAATTCAAAAGGATAGTGTCTCCTTATAACAAGTTAAGGAAATTTCATTAGGAAGAATAAGGAAAAAAATCCAGATGGGTTATTGGAAAGACAAGGTTCTTCCAAAGATTAAGAAAGTTTTTGAGAAGAACGGCAAGAAGGCTGCTGCTGCAGAGGCTTGCAAATCCTTCCATGAGTCTGAGGTTTGATGCTAAAAATTAAATTATTTAGGTTAATACATCAACCACTAAGACTGAGACGATCAACCTCAACTATTAAGACTGATCGTCTCGATTTAATTAGCTCCATTGTGCATTGGTATGCGTAATCTTTGTATTTATTATTGTCTAATACCAAGATGTCTTGTGTTTTATTTAATCAGGAGGGGATAAATAAGGAGTTAGAAGAAAAGAAGACGGATCTCCAACCCAAAGTAGTCGAGATATATGAAGCTTCCTCGACTGAAATTAAGGTACGTAATAGGATTGTAAAATTTTTAATTCCGAAACACGAAAAGGAAATTTGGAAAAATAGAAAAAAAAAAATCATGGGCATATCTATCTATTGAAACTTATATATTATATATATAATTTTATATGTTGATGGAACGAAACAGACTCTGGTTAAAGAACGCAAGGAAGAAGGTGTAAAGAAGCACGCACCAGCTGTTCACAAATTCCTGGAAGAACTTGTGAAAATTGGTAAGTAATCATGTGTTGAAACGTTTATATCGGTAGACAATATAATTTTAATAGTGAAAACGAGGATGAAAACGGCTGATACACATACTCTTTTTTTTTTTTTAAACCAAACAGATTCTATCATGTTGTGCATCCTATGTGGTTATTTTTAATTTGATCTTATATTATAATATTTTTTTATATGTATTTTTCTTAAAAGACTTTTGAATTTATAGGACAAATAGATATGTGCACCATCTTTCTATGTCAAAAAAATCAATATATGGATCTAATACTTATCTTTAAATGAGTAATAAAACATTTAATACGATATTTAGATGTGCTGCATATCTTAGCACGCAGCTATCATATTAATCAATCCGTTTATCGATGAATACAGGGTTTCCAGGTTCAAAACCAGTGTGTGAGGCATCTGAGAAGTATGGGGCATCACTGGTGTCAGGGCCAGTCCTATTTGTGTTTGAGAAAGTGTCCACCTTCATCACAATAGAAGAGAAGGAAGTGGAGGCCGCACCCGGAGAGACTAGCAAAGACAAGGAAATTCAAGTTGAGGAGAAAGAGGAGAAAGTAGAAGAAGAGGTGGTGGCGGTAGCAGAAAAAACCGAGCCAGAACCGGCCAGGCCGGAACCAGAATCTAGCAAAACCGATGACCCTCCTAAGGAGAAGACAACCGAGGAGAAAACCGAGGATCCTCCTAGGGAGACGACGGAGCCACCAAAACCATAATACAACAACAAATCATGATTACTGGTCTTTTATTGGGACCGTGTGTATATCAAGTTTAGAAGAAAGGGGCTTAAATTTGAAAAAAAAAAAAAAAAAAAAAAGGTATTCATTTGTTATTTTTTGTTTGTCATCTTAATCGGTATCTTCTCCAATTTTATTCGAAATTTTTTTGTAATCCTTTGTTTTTTTTTCTTTTACCTCTTTTGATGCCATTTATATCGAACTAGATCATGTAATCTGATAAATTTGTGTTATGATGATTTTAAAGTTTGTTGAGCATAGTTTCATATCATTTTGGGCCATCGAAAAGACATATAGTTATACTTAGGATCCTAGTTTCTTAAATTTGAAAAAAAAGAAAAAAGAAAAAAATTGGCGTTGTGATGGCTATCTGAATAATTTCTTGATGTTAAACCACTTTAATTAATTATTAATTGATAATAAAAACGAATTTGTATTATTTAACAATATTATCAAGTCCTACACGCAGATGTGTGTGTGTATATATATATATATAACTATTAAAAAGAAAACATTACTTCTTTTTAATTTTAAACTTCAAGTAACTATAAATCATTATTAAAATTCAATTATGTTATAATTTAGGAATCCAATTTAGTTGGAATTTGAAACCTAACTAGAACATGCATATTCAAAAATGTTATTTCATATCTTCACCATGGTATTAGTTAATAATTTTTTATAGATAGAACATTTTATAATAATATAATAACTTCATCATCACTATAGCCATTGTATCTCTACCATTAGTACATCAACATCATCGTTGCCATCAACACTGTTACCACCACCATTGTATTTTATTAAGGTTAGAACCACGGTCATCTAATTTAAATGCTTAAACTTGTAGATATGATACGAGCTATTACATTTATTCTATAACACATCTCATTGTTATTATGCATCCATGCTACATCAAGGCTATAATCATTGTGCTCCCCCAATATCGCTGTAATCCTACTATCCTTACTATCGCTAGCCGCCATTATCTTTGCATCACCATCACTATTCCTTCTCATACCAGTACCATGATTATCTTTATCCTTTTCTCACTAATATTACAACATTGTAACCATTATTATCACATTACCACTAGGTACTACTAAACTACTAAACAACTATAGCCACACTATGGCTCCTTCATGGCTATTGTTGACACAATTCCACCACTACTAACCTTACACCACTACCCCCATCATAGGATTATTACACCACTATCATTGTTGTACCATCACTACTATCATCTCTACTACTTTCACTACTACAATCGCCACCTATGCTACCATTATCGCCAACATCATGCTACCACCACTACTAGCAAGCACTATTGCTATTATTTTGCCCTACTATCATACCCTTAGCACTAATGTTTAACTATCACTATCACCATTGTATTGGCAATGGTAGTGGTTTGATTATAATTACAACAGTAGCAATAGAGGCCTTAATGGTATAGTTATAGTGATATTGTGATAGAGGTAATAATGGTGATGTAGTGAGAATGATAATATTGGTGGAGCAAGGTTGTAGTGATGATGCTGATAATGGCAGTGGTGCTATGATATAGGTGTTGATGCACTAATGGTAGTTGGTGGTATGGGGTGCTTCCAATTTTAGTGGTGCCAATAACAATATTTTTTCACCAAACAAAAGAGGGTATATTAGTACCTTTTCTACTTGTAATTCAATAGTGTAATATAATAATTTGAAGTAAATAATGAAACAATTTTTTCCCATTGTAGGAATTTACTGAAAGCATATAATAGAATAGAGGGGAAATGTCAAATTGGTATTTGAAATTTGCATGAAAAATGAATTTAGTACTTAAACGATAAAACATATCTAATTAAAATTTTTATGACTATTCTTATTATCTCATTTAACGCCATTAGTTTCATTTTTTGAGGTGGAAAGAGTAGTTTATTAGTGTTTGATGGTGTTTGAGGACATAGTAAAAATTCAATGATAGGTTGTTCTTCCACAGTTCCACTTTAGTAAACAGAGCATACAATGTGGTGGTGAAAATAGCTATTAAATTGAATATTAAATTAACAAATTCAAAATTTAAATACCAAATATAATTTAGTATAAAGTTTAGGTACCAAGAAAATTGCCCTAAAATATATACATATATTATTTAGCTATTTGATTACTTTGTAAGAATATAAACTTCCCCCTTTTTGAATTATTCAATTATTTGGTGAAAGCAATATAAATTAGGCACAAATATAACTAATTATATAAAGAGATTAAGAGATAAAAATATCAAGCAAAGAGATTATAGTTGTTTTGCCTCATGCGTCAATTTACCCTGCAAATTCTACTTGTAAATTCAACTGTCCATAATAGTTGTTGTACGAATTAGTAATGGTTATTTAATTTAAAAATAAACAGAAAATGAAAGAAAAAGAAAATCATACATACAATACGCAGCTGGATAATGGTAGCTTAGTGGTGGCGCATCGCTAATAAGTTAAACGAGATGACTAGATCAACATAAAGGGAGATGCTCCCCAGAGAGTAAAATGTGAATAGATGTTTCATCTATCTATTTTTAAGAATATTCTCTATTAAATGTGTGAGAAATAAGAAATTTTGCATACAGTCGGACCGTTTTTATATGTCTATTTCTACCTATCATTTTGTCTCTCCAAAAGCCTTACTTTTTTTTTTGACCGAATAGAAGTAATTATATTTAATCAAAATTACCCATTATCTGGGACAATACGTGAAAGGTCAGTACGATACAAAACATCTCGATCTAGTAGCCTTTGAAGGGAGGATGGGGTGGAGATCCACCAATCCATCGGACACATCCTCCTTCTGAAAGTCGTAGCTAGACATCGGCACGGTTCGGGTCGGTTCCGGACCCGAACCGGAACCGGAACCGCACAGCAGCCGGGGCGGTTCATGGTTCCAAGGAACCGCCGGTTCTGGCAGTTTCGGTTCCGGTTCCTCGAACTGGTTTTTTTTTTTTTTTTTCCTGGTGAAAAAAATGAAAAAACTCAAAACCTTACCCCCTACCCCACCCCCCACA